>CM074441.1:30761630-31426630 GCA_037101425.1 Elopichthys bambusa | reverse complement strand
GTGAGCTGTGAATTTTTGAGCAGTTGTTAAAGTATGTGAACGCATGGACTCGTGAACTGCCGCTCTCATACTTTTGTGTTTTACTTGTGTCTTCAGAGAGCTCTTCGCCAGCAGCCGTTTGATTCTTCAGCGGAGAAGCCGCAGTTTCCCGGAGCCTCGGCGGAGTTCATCGATCACCTGGAGTTTATCCAGCCCAATGTGATCTCTGGAATCCCTGTGTATAGGGTGATGGACAGACAGGGCCAGATCATCAATCCGTCGGAGGATCCTCAGGTGTGGAAACTTTTATTCCATTTAATATGTGTGGAAATAAGCTGGTACCAGGTTATCATTAATAAATGATAATATCAAAACACTTCACAGCATTACTTGTGTTTCAGCTTTCAAAAGAGACGGTTTTGAATTTCTATCAGAAGATGACGTTACTGAACACAATGGATCGTATTCTGTACGAGTCTCAGAGGCAGGTGGGAGATGGAGTGGATTTTAGTGCCATTCTGATTCCATCATAAAGTGAAATCTGAAAGTTTATAATGCTTAAATTTGGTACGCATTTGTGTTCAAGGGCCGTATCTCATTCTACATGACCAATTACGGTGAGGAGGGCACACATATTGGAAGCGCTGCAGCTCTTGACCCTACTGATTTGGTCTTCGGCCAATACCGGGAAGCTGGTGAGAATATTTACAACCTGGAGATACAATACTCTCCCAGTTTTGTTATTTATTAATAAGTCTTTTTTTTTTATTATTATTTTATTTGGTTTTAATGAAAAATCTCTGTCTACACTTTATCCTCTTCATAATGTAATAAAATATTGTTCCAAAAAATAAGTCTTGCGATTCATGAAGCCCAGTGTTGGGAGTAACGCATTTCAAGTAACATAATCTGATTACTTTTTTTAAGTAACTAGTAAAGAAATGCATTACTTTTCAATTTTCAATGAAATATCTAAGTTACTTTCTCAAATAAGCAATACAAGTTACTTTGTTTTGACATTTATCGACTGACAGCTCTCCTGTCTGAGTTGGGCGGGCCATAAACTTTAAACATGGCGGAGGGCAGAACGATGTGGGCGAAAAGCTGTGACTGCTATTCTTTATTCGTTTTTTCCACAACAGATACACCGCCCTGTCTTGTTGTTAAAGTAGGGCACATTTACATATATGAATAATCATTTGAAGCGAATTGTATGTTTTATACACAGTGAAAATAGCCTGTATTTGACCAAAATTAACAGAAAACTGACTATCTAGAACATTCAGTGAATGTTATGTTTGTAAATGAATGGGACGCTAAATATCATTTTGACTTTAATAAGATTTTCCCAGTACATAGGCAAGAATAAACCTGGTGATGGAGAAATATTGATTCCTGTTCTTTCCGACAACAAAGCACTTGAATGCAACGAGCTGGTAATTATGATTTAATAAGTAAGAAAGTAAGCCATTTCCGATAGCACGTGAATTCAGCATAATCTAATTTTATTAACCAATGTCTTTGCTGAAGTAAGGGCGTTGACATTTTGTTGTTCTTCTGTGATCCAGAATGGCAGCTGAAGGGTTTGTTTGAGCTGTGCCCTCTACTGTACAGACGTGAATTTGCATATCTGAGGCTCCTGAGGCTTATTCATTTCAATTTTGGTGTGAAAGGGTCTTTACATTTGCCAAAAAATAGAACTTTTTTGTTATTGAAAACAAATAGTAAAGCAAAAGTAACGTAACAGATTACTTTCCATAAGAAGTAACTGACACAATTAGTTACTTTTTTAGGGAATGATGCAGTATTGTAATGCATTACTTTTAAAAGTAACTTTCCCCAACACTGATGGAGAAATATTGCAGTTTAATTTAGTATGCATTGATATTTGATTGAGTACATTTTATGTATTATTATTTGACAATGTATATTTATTATATTTAACAAAATGACATACATTAAATGATTTATTTATTGTGGCGGGGCCAGCTCCAGAACACTGAACCGACATGTGCTTTGGCTCTTTTGACTCAGGCTGTCCATTAAGGCTTTCTCAATTCAACATCAAAGTTTGTTTACGAACTTTAGCTTCTAGTTATAAATTAATATATAGTACAGGTGCTGGTCATATAATTAGAATATCATCAAAAAGTTGATTTATTTCACTAATTCCATTAAAAAAGTGAAACTTGTATATTATATTCATTCATTACACACAGACTGATATATAAATGTTTATTTCTTTTTAATTTTGATGATTATAACTGACAACTAAGGAAAATCCCAAATTCAGTATCTCAGAAAATTAGAATATGACTTAAGACCAATACAAAGAAAGGATTTTTAGAAATCTTGGCCAACTGAAAAGTATGAACATGAAAAGTATGAGCATGCACAGCATTCAATAGTTAGTTGGGGCTCCTTTTGCCTGAATTACTGCAGCAATGCGGCGTGGCGTGGAGTCGATCAGTCTGTGGCACTGCTCAGGTGTTATAAGAGCCCAGGTTGCTCTGATAGTGGCCTTCAGCTCTTCTGCATGGTTGGGTCTGGCATATCGCATCTTCCTCTTCACAATACCCCATAGATTTTCTATGGGGTTAAGGTCAGGCGAGTTTGCTGGCCAATTAAGAACAGGGATACCATGGTCCTTAAACCAGGCACTGGTAGCTTTGGCACTGTGTGCAGGTGCCAAGTCCTGTTGGAAAATGAAATCTGCATCTCCATAAAGTTGGTCAGCAGCAGGAAGCATGAAGTGCTCTAAAACTTCCTGGTATACGGCTGCGTTGACCTTGGACCTCAGAAAACACAGTGGACCAACACCAGCAGATGACATGGCACCCCAAACCATCACTGACTGTGGAAACTTTACACTGGACCTCAAGCAACGTGGATCATGTACCTCTCCTCTCTTTCTCCAGACTCTGGGACCCTGATTTCCAAAGGAAATGCAAAATTTACTTTCATCAGAGAACATAACTTTGGACCACTCAGCAGCAGTCCAGTCCTTTTTGTCTTTAGCCCAGGTGAGATGCTTCTGACGCTGTCAGAGTGGCTTGACACAAGGAATGCGACAGCTGAAACCCACGTCTTGCATACGTCTGTGTGTAGTGGTTCTTGAAGCACTGACTCCAGCTACAGTCCACTCTTTGTGAATCTCCCCCACATTTTTGAATGGGTTTTGTTTCACAATCCTCTCCAGGGTGCGGTTATCCCTATTGCTTGTACACTTTTTTCTACCACATCTTTTCCTTCCCTTCGCCTCTCTATTAATGTGCTTGGACACAGAGCTCTGTGAACAGCCAGCCTCTTTTGCAATGACCTTTTGTGTCTTGGCCTCCTTGTGCAAGGTGTCAGTGGTCGTCTTTTGGACAACTGTCAAGTCAGCAGTCTTCCCCATGATTGTGTAGCCTACAGAACTAGACTGAGAGACCATTTAAAGGCCTTTGCAGGTGTTTTGAGTTAATTAGCTGATTAGAGTGTGGCACCAGGTATCTTCAATATTGAACCTTTTCACAATATTCTAATTTCTGAGATACTGAATTTGGGATTTTCCTTAGTTGTCAGTTATAATCATCAAAATTAAAAGAAATAAACATTTGAAATATATCAGTCTGTGTGTAATGAATGAATATAATATACAAGTTTCACTTTTTGATTGGAATTAGTGAAATAAATCAACTTTTTGATGATATTCTAATTATATGACCAGCACCTGTATATTTAATACTATATTAAATTATATTTATTAAAAATATAAATGTATTTTTTCTGTATTTCCATAGGTGTATTGATGTACAGAGGCTTCCCTCTGGATCTGTTTATGGCACAATGCTATGCAAACGCCGATGACCTTGGCAAGGGTCGACAAATGCCAGTTCACTATGGCTCCAAAGACCTCAATTTTGTCACCATCTCTTCACCACTTGCCACTCAGATCCCCCAAGGTAAGAAGTGAGCATGTCTGTTACGCAGAACATGAAGAATACACTATTGTTCAAAAGTTTAGGGTCTGATTTTTATGTTTTTTGAAGGAAGTCTCTTATGACAATGGTTTTCAACTGGTCTGGCCTGCGACCTGAATTTTTGGGAATTTGAACCAAGCTAATTTATTTGTCAAAAATGGTACCGTCCCATTTTACTTAACATACACATAAATTGTAAGAATATCACTAACACTGATGAATAAACAGTATAAGGTGAGTCTATTAAATAAGCAGTCCCAAACTAGTTATTCTTAATACAGTAGAGTTAGTAAGATGGTATTGAGCCATCACACTCAAAGTTAATTTTTCTGAGGTGAGAGACTTTTTATTTCGTAACCAGTTATGAAAATAATGTTAGAATAATGACACTGACATATAGCCTGACAGCAGATACTGAATCAAGAAAACATCGTTTTACTCAGGCACTCTTTACTTAAACTGCGTCTGACAGAAGAATCAACAGCTTTCATGCACATCTTTCAAAATAAAAGTCTCTCATCAGAAAAGTATTTTGAATTAAGTTTGTTGTTGTTTCTTTGACTACACACTCCACAAACCACTCAAAACCTTCACTGGTTGAGAAACGATAAAACCAGTAATATTGTGAAATATTATTACAATTTAATATAACTAATATATTAATTTAATATTTTAATATATAGTACCAGTCAAAAGTTTGGAAACATTACTATTTTAATGTTTTTGTCTCTTCTGCTCATCAAGCCTGCATTTATTTGATAAAAAATTCAGAAAAAACAGTAATATTGTGTAATATTACAATTTAAATGAATTGTTTTCTATTTCAAATAGAATTTATTCCTGTGATTCCAAAGCTGAATTTTCAGCATCATTACTCCAGTCTTCATTGTCACATGATCCTTCAGAAATCATTCTAATATGCTGATTTATTATACATTTTGGAAACAATTTAATATTTGCTTAATATTTTTTTTATAACCTTTGATACTTTTTTCAGGATTCTTTGATGAATAAAAAGTTAAACAGCACTTACTTAAATATTTAACAATATACACTACTGTTCAAAAGTTTGGGGGCAGTATTTATTTATTTATTTATTTTTATTTTTTGAAAGAAATTGATAAAAAGTGATAGTAAAGACTTATATTGTTTAGAAAATATTTCTATTTTGAATAAATGCTGTCCTGTCAGAGGTTATAAAAATGATTAAGCAGCACACCTGTTTCCAACATTGATAATAACTGAGTATCAAATCATCATATTAGAATGATTTCTGAAGGATCATGTGACACTGAAGACTGGAGTAATGATGCTGAAAATTCAGCTTTGATCACAGGAATAAATTGCATTTTAAAGTATATCAAAAGAGAAAACCATTAATTTTAAGTTGTAATAATATTTCACAATATATCTTTTTTTTTTTTCTGTATTTTTGATCAAATGAATGCAGGCTTGATGAGCATAAGAGACTTCTTTCAAAAACATTAAAAATAGTAATGTTTCCAAACTTTTGACTGGTAGTGTATAATAGTTTAGATATAATTTCAGCAGACATTACTCTTTACTCTTATTTTTGCTTAGTTTAATGCATCTTTGCTGAATAAAAGTATTAATTTCTTTAAAAAACAACAACAAAAAACAAATTTAATGGCCTCAAACATTTCAACAGAAGTGTAAACCTCTATAAGAAGTTTGATCTGTTCCTCCCGTAGCGGCCGGGGCGGCGTACGCAGTAAAGCGGGAGAACGCAAACCGCGTGGTGATCTGTTACTTTGGAGAAGGGGCGGCCAGTGAGGGAGACGCACATGCTGGATTTAATTTCTCCGCCACCCTTGAGTGTCCTCTCCTATTCTTCTGCCGTAATAACGGTTATGCTATCTCCACGCCGACCAATGAGCAGTATAGAGGGGACGGTATTGGTAAGCAAGTCTTTCCGGCATAGACTAGCATGTGAATTTCTGCGTTTCATTTGTCTTATTTGTTTTGTTTTTTTCTCCATTTAAAAATTTTTTTTTTTGTTGTTGTTTTTTTGTTTAAAGCTGCCCGAGGTCCAGGATATGGACTGATGTCGATCCGAGTAGATGGAAATGATGTTTTTGCAGTATACAACGCCACAAAGGAGGCACGACGCAGAGCGGTGGCTGAAAACCAGCCCTTCCTCATTGAAGCCATGACCTACAGGTAGAGTTTATCTACATGAATGAGCTGAATCAGCTGTGTGTCAGGTTTCATGCAAGTTTCTTACACAGACACACGAACAGTTTTTTTCGACATATATATATATATATTTTTTTTTGTCCATATTGCCCAGTCCTAATTAATAGTACTGTAATATTAGTGTTGTGTAGTGTTCATATCCTTGACAGGACGATTGTTTTGTATACTGTAAGACCACAAATTAAGTGTGATACGAGAGACATGAAAATGCCGATGTTGTGCTGAATTCTGACCCCCTGCCAGATTATTACCCCCCTGAGTCCCCAGTATAGGTAGGTTTAGAGTTAGGTATTGGGTTAGGTTTAGGCAACCAGGTAGCGGAATCAACAAGGGGGGTAATAATTTGGCAGAGAGTTAAAATTCAGCACAACACCGGCTTCAGGTCCCAGGGTGAGCGGTCTGTTATCAGGGTTCTTCCTGCAGCCGCAACCAAATATTTGATCATTTTAAGGGTTAGTTCACCCAAAAGTAAAAATTCTGTCATTAATTACTCACCCTTGAGTTGTTCCACACCTGTAAGACTTTAGTTCATCTTCGGAACACAAATTAAGATATGAAATCTGAGAGCTTTCTGTCCCTCCATTGACAGTCTACGCAACTACCACTTTCAAGCCCTGAAAGGTAGTAAAGACATCATTAAAGTAATCCATGTGACTCCAGTGGTTTAATCTCAATTTTATGAAATGAGTGCTTTGTTTGCACAAAAAAACATAATTTACCACTTTATTTACAAAATATTAATCTCCAATGTGCGTTCATGTGATGCATGCGTGTTGTTGACACGAGAGCAGACATTTTTGGAGATTAATATTTTGTAAAATAAAAATATTTTTTTTGTGTGCAAATAAAGCACTCACGCTGGAGTCACATGGATTACTTTACTACTTTTCTGGGGCTTGAAAGTAGGGCTGCAACAACTAATAGATAATCGATCATCAAAATTGTCGACAACGATTGTCATTATCGATTAGTCACGTCTGCCCACCACGCATGGTAAACTTCCACCAATCGTGTCAAATTACAGCACTGAATGACGCATTTCTACGGAAAAAAATGCATCTAAAATAGCGGAGGAAACAGAGTGAGCTGCTGCAGGAAAGGTACAGTACGTGATCCAAGCTGCCCAAAACATGAGAATTCTTTATTTTAAGCTCGGTAGCATAATGTTTGACATGGCTTGCCCTGTCAGGCACTTTGACAGATGCGTGTGCTGCTTAATGTTTGATATGTTTCCTCAGTGCAAAACTTTCATTTTACGGTTATATCTGACAGACTGCGTTGAACTTGAGACTTTACTGAATGAGTGCCGGCGTGATTAATCGAAGAAATATACTTCCAACTAATCGATTATCAGAATAATCATTAGTTGCAGTTCTGCTTGAAAGTGGTAGTTGTGTAGACTGTCAATGGATGGACAGGAAGCTCTCAGATTTCATTAAAAAGATCTTAATTTGTGTCTTACGGGTGTGGAACGACGTAAAGGTGAATAATTAATGACAGAATTTCCATTTTTGGGTGAACTAACCCTTTAATCTGATGACTTGACGAACACAATAACTCTCAAACTCTCACACATCTTCACCCTACAATATATTACATAAGAGTTGTAAGTTGTAGTTTCTGCACATACTACCTTTCGGGTTAAACATTTTTACTGAAATTTTAGTGCATCTCTAGTGTTGTGAAATGAGCAAAAACTTTCATTTTCTCTTCCCGCTCCAGGATCGGTCATCACAGCACCAGCGACGACAGTTCTGCCTACCGCTCAGTCGACGAGGTGAACTACTGGGACAAGCAGGACCACCCCATCTCTCGCCTACGGCACTACATGACTGCCCGAGACTGGTGGGGCGAGGACGAGGAGCGGGCCTGGAGGAAGCAGTCCCGCAAACTCGTCATGGAGGCCTTCGAAAAAGCTGAGAGACGTCTGAAACCCCACCCTGACCTGATGTTTACTGATGTCTATTATGAGATGACTCCTCAAATAGCCAAGCAGAAAGACGCCATGTGGCGGCACGTCCAGCAGTATAAAGAGCATTACCCACTTGATCTCTATGAGAAATAATCCATGAGCCGTGGACACAACTGGGAAAAGTCTTGCACATGTCAGATGGTTTGAATTCTCTCTTCTTTTTTTTTTTTTTTTTTCCCCATTTCTTTATTTTCATGTTGCATTAGAAAGCACAAATACTGAAAGATGAATTGTTATCCTCCATTTTTGCCACTAGAGGCCTCTGTTTTGTCATTTTGTGCCTTGGAAAATGGTGTAAATCGGTTGAAGATCTTCTACTGTACACTGGTCTAATGTAGCAAATACTCATTGTTCTAACAGCCCATGAATACATTATCATTATATCGGCATAGTGTTATCAATACAGTCACTACAGTTTCTTCATGAATATCTTGAGTAATTCCTGGATATAAGAACTTAATTCAGTATCTTTGGAATATGGGTTTCTAAATCACTGTAAACGATCATCATTGATTTCTCATTTCTCCACAAACAACACTAATACTCACTGAAGGTGATGTGATTGTGACATGCTTTTGAAATGTTTATTTTTGTGTGTATTATTACCTTCAGACTTTCCTCTCCAAACTGAGCCATTAACAAGTATATATATACACCATGTTACTGGTTTGTGTGCCGTTAATTTCCTCCCCCACAGATGATGTTAATAATAACTTCCTGTTTAGCTGTGATTGTTAATGAACTGAAGAAACTTTCTGTGTGAGACTCACTCAACTGTTACATGACATGATGATGTCAATGTGATGATGTGTTTGAGATATATTCTGATTAGCTTTAGGGGATTCTAAATTGTATTTTAAACAATAAAAATGCTCATAAAATGTAATTGCTCATATAGTGAAGTGGTTACTGTATATAGCCTTGTTGTATAGTCGTAGCCTCTATGTTATGGAGACCACAGTGGGTTTTAAATATGTAATAACTGATGGTGATTGAAGCGTTATGCAGACTAATAATGTTCATTGTGTTGTAGAGACTTTCATTATGAATGAGGGCTGAGTGAACCGTTTACTTTAATGCAGAGGAAGGCAAAGTAAACCGTAAGTCAGTGTAAATCTATCTCAGGCATAACATAATGACCACCTTCCTAATATTGTGTTGGTCCCTCTTTTGCTGCCAAAACAGCACTGACCTGTCGAGGCATGGACTCCACTAGACCCCTGAAGGTGTGCTGTGGTATCTGGCACCAAGATGTTAGCAGCAGATCCTTTAAGTCCGAGGTGGAGCCTCCATGGATCGGACTTGTTTGTTCAGCACATCCCACAGATGCTCGATTGGATTGAGATCTGGGGAATTTGGAGGTCAAGTCAACACCTCAAACTCGTTGTTGTGCTCCTCAAACCATTCCTGAACCATTTTTGCTTTGTGGCAGGACGCATTATCCTGCTGAGAGAGGCCACAGCCACCAGGGAATACCGTTTCCATGAAAGGGTGTACATGGTCTGCAACAATGCTTAGGTAGGTGGTACGTGTCAAAGTAACATCCACATGGATGGCAGGACCCAAGTTTTCCCAGCAGAACATTGCCCAAAGCATCACGCCAGCTTGCCTTCTTCCCATAGTGCATCCTGGTGCCATGTGTTTCCCAGGTAAGTGTGTGTGTGTGTGTGTGTGTGTATATATATATATATATATATATATATATATATATATATATATATATATATATATATATATAATATATAGTAGTAGTAAACATTTGAAGTGGATCATCAAAGTTGTCCTAAGAACCAATTTTTTCCCAAAAAGGTATTGATCCACTTCAAAATGTTGACTACTATATATATATATATATATATATATATATACACACACACACACACACACACATTCATTCATTAGAATCTCACTGGCACTACAGAAGCTAAATCTGGCTTTTAGATCAATGATGTGCATCATTACAGTTTGTTTGTTCCTGTTCTATGAACCCTGAGACTCATCTTATTCATACATTTGTACCTTGGACACCTAGAGAAAATCATATCATGAGTCATTATATTATTAAATCTTATTCTGGTAAGCTAAAGCTGTTTGTATGCTACATTCAGCATGATATTATGCTCTCAAACCAATTACAGTCACACAAAGGTCAAGACTGCCAGAGACCATTTTTAGGCAATTTGCTCATAGTGGTTCTTGTGAGCTCCCTCCATTTATCACTCAAGTAATCACTGACCTTTTGGGAGTCGGATAAATTTCTTCCTCTTCTATCATTGAAGCAAATTTTCCCTGGATTTTTATATAAAAGATAACATATCTCTACTTCCTGTAAATGCTTGTAAATTGAGCTTAATCAGGCATTAGATCTTCTCATAATATCCCCACCAAATGAAATGTATATGCAGTATTTATATTTTAGATGGATAGATTCCTGGCAGTTCTTAAAATGGTTTTTGTTGTTGTTAATAAATCCCTGTTTTGGGGCTTTGAGACTCTCTTGCTCATTTTTTTGTCTCCGTTTGCAGTTTACAGTTTACAGTAACAGTTCTCTGAGGTGGCTAGGCAAATTGTCAGAGAGAAATCAGGTAATTTAGGGGCCTTTTTATATAACCAACAGATGCAGCATATTAGATGCTGTATTTCCGTAATATTCACAGTATTTATTTCTTTGTTCCAAAAGAGGTGTTCAACTTTCTTTGTCAAAGTAAATCCCTTTTAACAACAAAATGTTTGTGCAGTGTTGCGTTGACTGAAATATGACCGTCAGAATCTGGAATACTGATTAAATGTTGTCAAAGAACACAAAAACAATATTTAAATCAGTATGTGCCATAGCAATGGGCCTGATTAGCATAAATGATGAGTACAAACAGGAACATTATAGCAGATTTGATGAAATCTGTCACACCAACAGCTTGAGTCTGACTGTTAGAGACTGTCAGCTGCTTATGTTTTATGATGCAACAGATCTTGTGAATATGTGGTGTTCAAAAGCGTGGCTCTTTCAAAAGCACTGATTTATCTTCTAGAAATAACACGTTTCAAAATGTTCCCTCACTTACATTGCTATTCCCTTGGGTCTGTTTTATACAAAATATACTTTGAATATTTTCCAAAGACTATTCACGCATTAAAGGATTGCTGCAATCAGCATTTTATAATATAAATATTTTATACAATTAACTTTTAAAACATTTCTAGTCTTGATGGTCCAGCACCACAACACTTCAACTTGTGTTTTTTTTTTTTTTAAATAATAAAAATTTATTCGGTGCTACCTGACTAGAGAAAACAGTGAAAAAAAAAAAGGCTTTTATCTTCCATTTTGCCAAATACGTAAGAAAACTTCAACACCCATAATGCACTGGGCATGGTGCCATCCAAGGCCACTCCCACCAGTCTGCTATGGATAGGCTTACCATAGTCAAATAGAGTACCTCAGAGATGACGTGTTTTTGTAGGCCAACCCGGAAGTTAGCGGCGCACGGGTTCCCTCGATCGAAAGCCTATGCATTTTTTTCCCATAGACTTTTTGGAAAGTCGCAAAAAATAAGCTCTATGTTTAACAAAGGGTTATTATGACACTTACACGTTTGTCTATCAAGATAATCTTTACAAGTTAACACAACATTTATACATTTTGAAGCCTAAATAAAGTCAGAAATAAAAAGCTAACAGTAGGCTATAAACGGACTACAGCACACCATGGTCACAGATCAACGTCACCACCACCATGCTTCCTCAAACTTTATTTAAAAAAACACTTTATTTAAAAACATGCTCGCTGATTATGATCTGTGCTGTGTATGAATACTTATCCACTTTTTTTATGAGAAATGCTGTCCTCTTTGTCACGATGACGTCTAAAGTCCCCGCCAAAGGAAGTAGTTCCTTTTAGCAACTTGTTAGCAACCGCCGTTTTTTTTTAAGACACAATAAAGGTTTAAAAAATCACAATCGGGTTACAACTGGTGTGTTTTATGTCATAGATCAAAACGTGAAAATATTTAGAGGCTTTGTTAACCACAGACCTTATTTCAGGCGATTTAGCAAAAACCCATTCAAAAAACCCATAGACTTTAGGGCGATGGAACCGGAAGTCCTAAAATGCTAACTTGCTTCGGGGTTTTGCATACAAAAACACGTCACGTCATCTGAGGTACTCTATACCACCTTGCTTTAGTAGGAAATACTTCTTAGCAAACTTTTAGTCATAACGGTGTCGACTTATATTGAGTGCAAGAATTCGAAGAGTAAACGTTTAGCGGGTGTGAGTTACTTTCTGTTTCCAGTGAAGGATCCAGTGCGTTGTAGGCAGTGGATAAAGGCTACAACGAATTGTAAATATGGAGAGAATGCTGTTCAAACACATAACCACAAACAAAGTGTTTCAGGCCAAACTGAGGGGAAAAACTGAAAGAAACTGCCATTAGGCCTATGACAGTTCCAACTTTGGCAAAGTTCCAGTGGTAAGAAGCCATGCACTTCAAAAACATGATTAAAACAGGCTATAATGTAGGGCTGCAACTGATCGATAATGAAAATCGTCGACAACGAATGTCATTATCGATTAGTCGCGTCTGCCCACCGTGTACGAAAACTTCCGCCAGTCGCGTCAAATTACAGAACTAAATAATGTCTTTCTATGGACAAAATTCATCTTAAAAATAGCGGAGGAAACAGAGTGAGCTGCTGCGGGAAAGGTACCTGATCCAAGCTGCCCAAAACATAAGAATTATTTATTTTAAGCTTGGTATAGTGTAGGCTTGCCCTGTCAGGCGCTTTGACAGATGCGTGTGCTGTTTAATGTGTGATATTGATTGTTTCCTCAGCACAAAACTTTCATTTTATGGTTATGTCTTTATCTGGAAGTATTACAAATCCACGCGAGTATTTCCACTTTGCAAGAAGGCTCGTCCTGACAGTCTGTGCTAAACGTCACTTTACTGAATGAGCGTCTGTGCGCATGCGCGTCTTACAGGACGCATTAGAGTGGGAGACGATTAAAATTTAGCGCAAAAATATTAATTTTGCTGAAATATCTGTTGTTGGACGTTACATTTAGGTTTAAAAGCCAACATGTAATTCAAGTATTTTATGAATGTGTGTTCCTGCAGAACATTCCTCTTAGTCTTATCTGTTAACACTGAGTTTGTGTTTTTCTTTATTATTATTATCTTCATTTTTGCATATAGCATAGCTATATTCACTATATATGTTTTCATAGCATTCAGTTGGCAAGTTTGTTTGAAGGACAGCATTGGGCAGGATGTGAAATAGTGTGTTTTGTCAATACAATCAAATAAAAAAAGAAAATTGGTCTTTTTAATCGATTAATCTAAGAAATAATCAGCCAACTAATCGATTATCAAAAAAAAAAAAAAAATCGTTAGTTGCAGCCCTGCTATAATGAAATACACATTCAATAACTCAAAACACAGTCTTTTTTTTCCTAACACATTTATTATTTTCTGACATTTTTATTCTCTTTCATTCTGAGATGATCTGTGGAACAAAAAGAAGAACATTTACAAGAGCAACATGCAGAAATGTTTTATCTTGCAAGTAAGAGAGAAGATGGAAGGTGGGTGTTTTTGGGCAAACATACTAATTTCAGCAGAAGCACTTGGTGGGCAATGTGGAAAATCTGATCACTTTTACCAAAAAATAAATAAAAAAAATGACCAAACAGCCTGGCATGATTTTGGATGATTATACAACTGTGCTAATGTGGATTGGAATCAGATTTATTGATCTAGAAATCAGGAGAGATGTCCTTGATAACAGGAGGCTTGTGCTGCGGGTCAGTTTCGTCAACAGCTTTTTAATGAGCCGCATGTGTTGTTAGTCCATCAATCAAGTCCCAGTTCAGCAGCAGTATGAGAAAACAAGTGGACCTGTGCTGGTTGTGTTTCATGGAATAAGAAAGAAACAGATGCAGGCGTTTTATATTTGAGCGGAATTTCAGCTTCATAAGAAACACCACTCTGTAGTGTAAATAAATACATAAATATATCAATATAGAATAAATACATAAACCTCGTACAACAGTTGTTTTTCTTCAACAATACATTAAGTGGGGAATTTGTGGCAGCGTCTGATGCAAAACAGATGCAGCTGTGGAAAAGAAACAGGCTAGAAGGCATTTTTTTGATAAATGAATTCACATGTTCATGTGTCATCTTTATATTTTGCTTTGCCTCAGCTATTGTGTTCTTGTTCTAAAGCAAACAATTTCATTTTAGCAACAAACAGGTGACATAGTAATTGCCTTGCATTGTTAGCGTACATGCACTCATGTGCTCTGGAGGTTAATGTGGAAAGAAAGGGTGGGAATGTGGTTTTTCTGAGCATGAAATGACAACAAACCTGGCAGAGAAGTTGACCCTTATGACCACAGACTAATGAAATACTGGAAACACAGATCTGAATCAAATAAAAGCAATCGCAAGTGTGTCAGACAGTCAGAATACTTGATTAATGTCCTCCTTTTTCTATGGTTTTCATATTTTAATGGACTCAGCTTGCTAATTGCACAATAAAAGAAGATGCAAGTTGAAAAAAAAAAGAAAAAAAGTGGTCTTTCTGTTTAATGACGGTCCCCTGTCCTTCATTAGTCTGCGAGTGTATTGTCTGGCCGCTCTGAAGGCCTCTGTGAGCTCAAGAGGCTTTTGAAACGCAGTAGGGATGTGATACTTTGTTAGCCATAGATAAGAGCGGAGAGCTGTGTCATTATGTGTGTGTGCTCAGTGAAGTCTTTGATTCGCACAAACTTCAGAAATTACAAAGAAATGAGGAGTTGCTTGTCCTGAAACATCCTAGAGCAATAATACATCACATCCCACAAGGAGGAGGTTGTTTGAAACATTTTTGTTCCATTAAACATTCACCCTAAGCCTCACAACTGATTAATGAGCTAATTATGGGTTGTTATAGTGACAAGAATGCTTTCAAATCTTTTGATGACACTCAAATGAAGCAACATGGCATTGATAAAATACTAGCGGAACATTCCTTAAATAATGTTCTAAGATCAGACATACGAAGTCTTTGTGCTTGACCGTGTTTTTTTTTAACACTGCTTATGTATAGCTACAAGTAATGCAGCAAAACTCGACATCTACCCGTAAAAGTGTTTTCCAGATGAAACATGAAAAAGCTGGAGAGCTTGCTTGCTTACTTTTTCCTTTTTTACTTTTTGTGCTCAGGGTTAAGAAGTATATATTTTATTCATGCCATGAGTGTTTACAGTATGTTTGTTATAGCTTCTGCAGAGGGCTGCAATGAACTGCTGCTGCTTTTAACACTTTAACCAATCTTATGACTTGAAGCCTGTCTAAAGCCCAAAGTATACTTAAGTTTTGATGCGAATGCCTAAATTCGTCATGAAACGGAATTTGCAATAGTCTTTTCCTCCCTATTGTGATGTATATCCGAGTGAAATGGCTTCTTAAACAAGCAAAAATGTAGGGCGGGACTTGATTTTGTCCATTGGGAATTGATTGGATCATTGTGATTTGCTATTGCTGTGATCTCATGTGAGTGACAGGTTGCCCCGCCCTCACGCCAGTAAACACATCATCATGTCGCTGCAAGAGGGAGGGGAAGTTATTTTGATTAAAGATTACGAGGGCACATGAATAAAAAAACAAAAAACAAATCAAACGCATAGCCTTTTAAAGTATACTTCATTTGATAGCGTGTGCAAAAACAGGCGCTTGACACATGCTAGAAAGACCCATCCTTGTACCGTGTCTGTGCTATTTCTCTCCGAAAGTTATGAGTGATTAAAAAATGTTTTTGTACTCATTTAAGAATTGCGTGTATCTGTTTCTGTATCACGCGGATGCCTATTTTTGTTGCCGTCTTCAGTAGTTTGTTGTTGTTCTTGTTCTGTCTCTTTTTTTACGTTTGAGAAATGTTGACACCTTGTGGACAAATTAATTAGTGCATCAAAAAAAAAAAAGGAAGTGTATGTGCAAGCATCCAAAAATCCTGTGCATGTACAGTACGTGCGTACTGTTCTGGTGATTGCACGCTGTAAGCATATAGTTGGATCGGTGCTGGCACCTTGTGGACACACTAATTAGTGCAAAAAAAGCTCATACACGAGCTGAGCGTACATTTTCAGCTCCACCTGGACGTCATTGGTGGAGGGATATGGTTATGCGTAGGGTTAGGGTGTGGTTGGACCTTCTAGCTCCACCCATTATGCACAGATTACGCTCCACCCATTCGCTATGCAGTGAGCAGGTTCTCTACATTTTACGCGGGGTTGGGGTACATTGTACACGTCCTAGCGTATGCATAAAAAACTAAGCATACTTTAGGCTTAAAGGGGGAGTCACACTAGACTTTTCGTTCCATTGAATAGAAGATTGATACGCCACAGCACCTCTTAGCTGAAACAAAAGCAAACTTTAAATCTGCAGGATTACAGCGTTAAAGTAATGTGGAGTAGGTTGCCTTTTTGATGTATTTTATGTTGAAGTAATAAAAAAAGACGCCGCAGAGTGATGTCATATTGCGACAATTGCATTGTCTGTAGAAATTTCGCTCCTCAAAGTCTAGTCTAGCGTGACCGTGGCAAGTCGACTTTTCACTGTGTACGGCTGTCGCACTTTGCCCCCTAGTGGCAGTTGAAATTAACTATGAATTTGTTTGTGAAGCTACTTTGTTTCTGCTTGTGTCTCAGGCATGGCCTGAGCATTCACCCTCTGTTTACCATGCTGTGGTTAATAAATACCTGAAATCATGCAGGAAAAATGACTAATTTTGGAAAATAGAAACAACATAAATGATGTTTATTTATTCATAACTTCCGTTCTACTGAAGCAGTTGGTGTTTTGGATAAAGTTAGATGAATTATTGATAGTTTCCCTTCACGCGCTTAGTAAATCGAATACGGGCAGACTGTCTCATGCTGTTGTTTTGTTGTACAAATTGAGAAACTGTCATAAGAAATCAGGTCTCCATCAACTATCAGTTAAAAGAACACGCCACTATTTTTGAAAATAGGCTCATTTTCCAACTCCCCTAGAGTTACGTTTTACCGTTTTCAAATCCTTTCAGCCGATCTCCGGGTCTGGTGGTAGCACTTTTAGCTGCAGCTTAGCATATATCATTGACCGTTAGCACCTCGCTAGTTACATCGTGTACTAAGACCGCGACTTTTCATTTTCCGTCGGTCTTAGTACACGATGTAACTACAGAAGAGTCAAGTTTTAAATAAGAAAAACATCAAAACTCTTTAGTCGTTTTTGAGCGAGATGCTAACGGGCTAATCAGATTCAATGATCTATGCTAAGCTGCAGCTAAAAGTGCTAGACCCGGAGATCGGCTGAATGGATTTGAAAATGGTAAGACTTAACTGTTTAACTCTAGGGGATATGGAAAATGAGCCAATTTTCAAAAATAGTGCCTTGTTCCTTTAAAGGACAATTTCAATGATTTTTAACCAGCTCTGTGTTGTTACAATGTTGTAAGTATATGGAAATGAACAATGTTTACTCTTTCTCCATGTTACCTGCACCCAGATATCCCTGTTTATTTGTCGCTAAAAGCCTGCAAAACACATAATCTGGCTGTTAAAAGTCCATATACTACCAATGTTGTAACAATTCAAAGCTGGCTGAAAATCAGCAAAATAGTCATTTAATAGTTATACTAAGTACATACAAATTATATTAATTTAAAATATGTATATAATTGCTTACTATATAAAGCATAATAAAACAAATGGGACATGAATGACTTTCACTTAATAATAATAAAAGAATAAGTGAACATTATTACATTGTTCTTTTGATAACTGCAATATTGAACACATAATTACATTAAAGATAGTTGTGAATACATGTAGGGTTAATGCAAGTGCATAGTGTATAAGCTAATCAGGCTAATCTGTGTGCTAAGCTAGTATGTAAGTTAACTAAAACAGACATTAATGGTCATTATAACATAGTTCAAATGACATATAACGTGATTTTGTAGTAATTTTAATCAGGCACTAAAGAGAATACCCATTAAAAGTTATGTGAGTCAGTGGTATCACTTGGGGTCCTGATGGAGACCTGATTTCCCTTGACACTGGAATCCGCAGAGGATCGGACCATTGAAAATAAATGACTTAGGGTCTATAATCTGTCGTAAGCAGTAAAAAGGCAGCTTAAAGAGATAGACAAATTTAGTCTAATGCTAATCAGGCCAGATTTATCATAATATTAGTACATATTAAGATTTTTTGCACATGTGCAATGATGTGCCTTGAGTATTCACATGCTCACAGTTTTTGATATAAGAAAATAGCTACGCTTTATGCGAGCAGAGATTTTGTTCGCTCTAGATTCCCAGGTGTCTCAGCATTAGCTTCATTAGTACAGCAACATATCTTCAAGACAGATCCTCTCTGCAAAGCCCAAAGCTTTGGTTTGACATATCAATTCGTCTGAATATTTACTGAGGCGAGCTCTGTGCGGCTCTTGGAGGCTGGCCCAATTAATACTGAAGACTAACATTGTAAAACCCTATACCCATCTGCTCCGTCTCCTTTGGTATGACCTCTCTGAACATGAGTGAAGGATTATGGATGTTGTAATAGTAAACTAAAACTATGTATTCTTACTTTAAACTCAAGTACAAATACAGTAGTTACATCGCTTGTTCTGTTGAATGCTAGATCACTTTATTTTAAAGTCTCTGATTGTTCATCTTTAAGTTATATTTACAACGCATGTCCTAACAGGAACAATGGACACACAGGAACAAATTCAAGTGCTATTCATATCATTTAGGTCTTAGTCACGAGGACCGTGTTACAACGTTGTAATTGCTAAATCCAGTATAGCAGCTAGCCCTGGTATATGATAGAACTGGTTTAATACCGCAGAGTAACGCTGAACTTGAATTGAGGCAAAATATCAGTAGTGCTGTGCTAGCAAGACAGTGATGTAAACAACAAAACAAACGTAATAATACATATTATGTAAAAAAAAGAAGACATTCCCTTCTTTATGTTTAAGTATCAGTCTGTTAGACACGAAGGAACATCGACGTTCTTAAATGGATGACCGTTCGCTCTTGGTCAGCCTTTGAGACTGTTGTAACCATTTTTTGTCTCTTCTTAATGCAGAGTTCATAAAATCCTGGAAGTGAGCAGTTATAACACTTGTTCCCTCATCAATATACATCACAATTTTCTTTCAGTCTCTGCGTGGCTAGTGCCCACTGGTTTTGTTCGCGCAAAATACTGATGATATTGCCTTAAAAAAAAGACTAATCTGTGCTTTAGAATAATAGGTCCATATTGTTGACCTCATTTAGTTGTGGTTTACAGGAAAATACATCCAAACTGTTCAAAAATGTTGGTAGTTGGTAATAACTCCCTGCCTTTCCCTTTTGGGTCCTGCTGGAAGCATCCCTGCAACACAAAGTAAGAGGAGTGTTCAGTGGTACATCTGTACAGAGCCACACGTCTGTCACTTAGCAGGGCCAGATGCATTTTAAACACATGGTCTTGTGTCCTTCGATGACCCCGTATTCGCTCAGTGACACCGTGATTAAGTCTGAACAGATTGCTTTTTCATTACCGATGTTGAAGCAGATGTCAGATCTCCACGTTTGAGTCTGTGAAGCCTTTCTTGCCTTCATTCACCAGGACAGGTTTTTCCGTCCGTGTGTGCCACACAAGAATCTGTAATAATAATCAAAAGAAACACATTATGGTTTATGGAGTGGAGAGTGGATAATTCGTTGTCACGATGAACTGCTTCACAATGCCGGGTCAATGATATCATGGTCTTTTTTTATATTTTTGCATTCAAAAATTTATTTAGGAATTATTTTTGTATATAATAATTATTATTGTATTATATAATTGTATATAATAATAATTATTAATTATTATTTAGGAATAAAGAGCCACAGTGGGTTCCCTGATTGCAGCCACTTCCATTTTTATTACAGTTATGTTGCGTCAGTTTCCCAGGAAGTGACGATTTTATTGTCTTGAACACATGGGAGGAAACGCTGCTATATTCGCAAATGTTTTATGCGATTTTCCAATTTTGCACAAGTTAAATTCACAACTTTGGATAGCAACATTATGATAATTCAATGTTTTTAATGTCTGAAATCAAATACATTTTTGAATAAAAAGAAAAAATTATTGGGTTGGAATAACTGTCTTTGTCATTGACCCAACTGTTAAATTTGATCTCTTAGTTAAAGGGTTAGTTCACCCAAAAATGAAAATTTTCCCATGATTTACTCACTCTCAAGCTCATCTTTTTTTCAGATTAACACAATCAGAGATATATTTAAAAATATCCGGTCTCTTCCAAGCTTATAGCTATAATGGTAGTGAATGGGGGGTGAGATTTTAAAGCCAAAAAAAATGCATCCATCCATCATAAATATAATCCATATGGCTCCAGGGGGTAATAAAGGCCTTCTGAAGCGAAGCAATAGGTTTTTTGTAAGAAAAAAATATCCATATTTAAAACTTTATTAATCGATTTGTGGCGGAAGAGTAACCTCTGACGTAACGACAAACGCGGAAGTGCAGAGGATAGAGAAAAATCATTATAATACCATTATAAAGCTTGGAAGAGCAAGGATATTTTTAAATATATCTCAGATTGTGTTCATCTGAAAGAAGATAGTACCAAGATAGTAAATCATGGTATAATTTGCATTTTTGGGTGAACCATCCCTTTAAGTTTTGTTTTCAGAATAGTTTTTGCTCCGTCTGTCTTTCTATTTATCTTTAAGCTAACTTTCTGTCCTAGAATGTGCACTCCTACACAGTAATGCTCACAAACACTCACAGATATGAAGTTCCTCCTCAGCAGCACTATACCATCCACAGCGTATATCCAAATTTAGCATGGAACATCTCTATGAGAACATTTTTCTGGGTACAGGTCTGAAGTGCTGAGGATTTTTTTTTAAACTTTTATGTCAGATTCTTACATTTTATCAGTAAATTTACATAGATGCAAAGTAAACTCCTCACCCTTTTGGTGAAAATTCACCTTTTTTCTCCACTAGGTCTGCCCGCATGCCTTAACGTAAGAATCTCATAAAGTAGCATTATGATAACTTTAATTTAATTAGCATCGATATGTAAAACTTGGGACTGTTAATAAGCCTGACATGGCTGACTTGTTTTGAAGTTGTTAGCTTAATTTCCACCAAATCAAACATACTTTTTATTCCAAATACAACTTGTATAACACTACTAACATTGCCATTTTGCCAACGAATACAACTTTAGTTGAGCTCTACTGTTTCTAATATTAAAATGTACAATCTTAAAGACTAGGATGAAGTCTTTGTGCACATTAACAAGGCTTTGGGACAATCATGATGCATTATAATCCAGGATTCTGAAATGTTTTCTTATTTTAAAGACGTGGAGTTTCACATCCAGTGTGCAAAGTTCTGCAAACCACTTTAAGTATGTATCAGCATCAACAAAACCCATCTTTCCACTGTAGAGGAAACATTTGCATTTGAAGTGGCATTTACTATTTAGACACAATGTTTAAAGAAGCTCAGAGGTAGCATGAATGCATTTACACTGCTAACTTACAGCTGCATAAAAAAATATCAAATGTTGGGAAAAATGTAATGATACTTTTAATTAAACCATGTGACTGTCTTAATGAATGAGTCATTAATTCAGCTGATTTGTTCAAATGGCTGATTTATTCAGGAATGAAGCAAGAGACTGGGCAAATTGCAAATGGCAATTTTGCACCCTTGTAGGGCACTTTGGGAAGAGGATGCCATTTGTAGGGGCAAGCTAAATTAAATATATGAATGCCTTCAAGGGCCCTTCCACAAGTCTGTTAGCAAAGGGTACTGAACATGTGATGGTCACTTTAAGAAAGTAATTTTATCGTTTATGGTCATGTGACCCATGATGGTGATTCCTTGCAATTCATTTTAAAGGTAGATGACTTATGGGGTGATGGATGCCGCACTGTTTTTATAGTAATATTCCAGGTAAAGATAATGAGGAAATTACGTTGTATATCATTGCACTTTCACCAAGTGCGTTCCAAACAGTTATATTTATATAACAGTTACAGTTATATATACACGCAAGTGACCAGCTCCCTCTATAGTCCCCACTCTAAGGGCTCTGCCCTTCGGAGTGAATAGGGCATAGGGATGCTCACTTTCAGATTTAATTCACCCACTGTCTTTATGAATGGGTCATTGAATCATTGACTCACCCGCTTCATTAAAAAACACTGAATCATTCAGTGTGTTACTCGGAGATGCCAAATGTTCTGCTGTAGCTTTGTTTACAACTATTTTTGTTGGCAAAATGGAGAATATTAACTTAATATTAACTACTTGACATAATTGAACTCTTGTATAAAATCAATGTGACATTTGAAATTGTGTTGGGAAGCACCACTCTTGGTCGTATGATGTTGCTTAACTGTATCATGTTATAAATGTACACGTTATAAAAATGTACAGTAATGTTTCAATAAGCTTCTGTGAGTTTCTTTGTGTGTGCTGTTGCACCTATTTGTTTTGATTTCTCCATGATAGTCTCTCTTATACACAGGCTTCGCGAGACTCAACTCAATCATCACAATCAATCGCCGTTTACACTGAATGTAATTAAATCACAATCATTCTCTCCAGAAACATTTTGGGGGCCGAAGTTTCGGTGCTTAGTTACTTATTTTGTATTATTGACGTTTTAAACTGGCTACTTGTCTGGTCAGGCAAGTAAAATTCTTTTTCGTTTGCCCCTTCAAAAAATTCAGTTGCTCCAGACAAGCGTTAATGTCGAACACTGAATGTGCGTATGTTGTATTTTACCATACCTATTTGTACCATCAAGATGAAGCAATCAGAACAAAAAATAATCATCTGCCTCATTAAACTTCCTGGAAATTGTTGTCCAAAGGAAGAAACACTGCCTGACTCATCTTTTCTTTTCCATCTCCCTTGTTAATGTCTTTCAGAAACTAGCATCATCCTGCTCATTGCCCCTCATAAATAATTTATAATTATGTGGAGATGGGTCTGGGGGGCCCCACTTCCACTTAGGCTGCTAGCAGAGGTTAACAGTCCCAGTTGCAATAATGCGTGTCTGTTGAGTTGCTCTGGTTGAATGAGGTTTAAGGAATAATGCCAAAACTAGATGAGATGGTATGCAGCTGCATTTGTACAACTGTTCTTTTCTGTGGGGTAAATGGACAGCAAGTCCAGGAACTGGTTCTGGTTTGTCTGCCTCTAAATGGTTAAATCCTAGTGAAGTCTTGTCTAAAGCCCGGGATACAATGCACAATTTTTGGCTGTCCTAGACGAAAGATTGCCATCGTGAAACAATCGTGGCTCTTAATCGGTGGTCCTACGTCGTACAGTGAAAGAGGTTCAAAGACGGCTGTTTTCCCGGTCTTGCGACCAAAGATAACCTACGATCATTTTCTGACAGTGTCAGAAATTCAGCATGATCAATGCTGCTACGACCTACGTCTACTGATCAGCCAATAAAAATGCGACATGAAATCAACGCAACACGGCGCTAAAATGTAAAACTGCTTACCTCAAGCTTTTTTCCCTTCTTCTTTCGCCGCTTCCTTTTTTTCCCAGCGCACATAAAAACTACAACTGCCAAAGTGTGATTCAACATGTTTTTTTGTGTACCACTAGCGCATGCTAATGACGTATTATTCTTCTATAGAATGCATCGTAGCCTACGAGTCAACAGGTGTCATTATCGTACAGTCTACATGCACGTCGTGCCCAAGTTTAATAGATCCATGTCACACAATGTGATAAAGTAATGATCTTATAGGATTGCTAAAATCGTGCAATGTATCCCGGGCTTTAAGTACGACATCCTTGAGCTCAGTAACATCAATTAATGCATCAATTAGTCAGTCACTGCACAAATCACCAATTAAAACACTAATTATCCAGTTTTTTTTTTCTATATGTACACACTCTCATACACACTTTTGTGTCACACATTTACATTTATGAGACTTTTTTCCAAAGTGACAAATACTACAACAGAAGTGATTCATCCTGGTGAGTCAGTAACAGATTGTTCCAGAATTGCTGAGAAAATATAAGCTAGTACAGAGAGAGTGAGACACTGTGATACGATAGTGAGGGAATAGTAGTTTTTTTTTTAAACAGTTGTCCTTGGGTGTTTTTTGGAAGACAGAGACTAAACATAAAAGCTTATTATTTAATCAGCTCCATAATGTTCCAAATGAAACCACTGGGTCTCATTCACTAATAATTGTGTGGATTATTTAGCACTTGTACGCACAGGAGAATTTATCTTGAAAAATGTCAGCAAAACCAGTTTTTCAGAGCCAGACCTCTCATTAGCCAGCTGTACATATGTGTATCTGCATTGTTATACAAAGAAAACTTGCAGCTCGAGCTATAAAGCTATAAAGTTTTACTGGAAAAACTCCATATGGGCTTGTAACAATGACAACAAATGAGTAAATAATGGCATTGTAAAATGTCTCACCTTAGTGCAGTTGGCCGCTTTGGGTTCCAGGTCATTGAGAGTGACCAGCTCTCTGAGCAGGCTGCTCTCCTGGTAGCCTCCCTTCACCCCTCGTAGCTTGAAGTAGGCCTGAGGCTTAAACAGAATGAGCCGCAGGTTGATGGCAAACCCTGCCATGTCAATGGCAAAGGGCCGGTGAGGGTCGAATACTGTTTTCCAGCCATATACTTTTCCTGCTGCATTAACCTTTGGAGACTCGTACCGTAAACCTCCAACAAATGCTACAGGCCACACCGACACTTTACGAGTTGATCGCATCTGCAGAAAAGAGAGAGATTATTTTTCTATTTTAGTTTCTATTATTTAGGCTACAAAAACCTCTTTATATATATATACAGTCAAACCTGACATTTTTTATATTTTTGATATATTTTTACTAGTGGGTGCAGGACACTATAGTTCATTTATGTAAGTGAGGATAGCAAAATAAAGTAAACTGTGACATATTATATATAAAAATTCTTCATACAGTAGACTACCAGTAAAATTGATAAAAATATGGAAACAAAAATTATTCAGACACTTTGACCTGACCATGTTTTGCTTAAGTGTTATCTGACTTAAGATTAATTTTTTTTAACTCTGAGATCTTGTTTTTATTAACATTTTTTTAAAATATAGTGAATAAACTGTATTAATGAATGAAATGTTCAAGGTGTCTGAATAAGTTTTGGTTTGACTGTATATATATATATATATATATATATATATATATACAGTGCTGCTTGAAAGTTTGTGAACCCCTTGCAGAATCTGTGAAAATGTGAAAAATTTTAACAAAGTAAGAGAGATCATACAAAATGCATGTTATTTTTTATTTAGTACTGTCCTGATTAAGATATTTTACATAATAGATTTTTACATATAATTCACAAGACAAAAAAAATAGCGGAATTTATTCAAATAAGCCCGTTCAAAAGTTTGTGAACCCTTAATTCATAATATTATGTGTGGTTACCTGGATGATCTATGGCTATTTTTTTGTTTTGTGATGGTTGTTCATGAGTCTCTTGTTTGTTCTGAGCAGTTAAACTGAGCTCTGTTCTTCAGAAAAATCCTCAAGGTCCTGCAGATTCTTTGATTTTCCATCATCTTCTGCGTATTTGAACCCTTTCCAGCAGTGACTGTGTGAAACTTTTGAACAGGATGAAGAAGTCCAAATTTTTCTTATTTTGTTTAAATATCAATTTTTTTTTTCATTTAGTACTGCTCTTCAGAAGCAACAGAAGATACGTTCATGTTTCCCAGAAGACAAATTAAGTACAATTTACCTTGATCTTCAAATTCAAAAAGTTTTCACCCCCCGGCTCTTAATGCATTGTGTTTCCTTCTGGAGCATCAGTGAATGTTTGAACCTTTTTTTAATAGTTATGTTTGAGTCCCTTAGTTGTCCTCAGTGTGAAAAGATGGATCTCAGAATCACACAGTCACTGCTGGAAAGGGTTCAAATATGCAGAAGATGCTGGAAAACTGAAGAATCTGCAGGACCTGAAGGATTTTTCTGAAGAAAAGTTTAACTGCTCAGAACAAACAAGAGACTCATGAACAACCATCACAAAACAATCGTAGATCATCCAGGTAACCACACACAGTATTAAGAACCAATGGTTCACAAACTTTTGAACGGGGTCATTTTAATTCAGCAATTTTTTTGTCTTGTGAATTATATGTAAACATCTATTATGTAAAATATCTTAATCAGGACAGTACTGAATAAAAATAACATGCATTTTGTATGATCTCTTATTTTGTCAAAATTTTCTGCAAGGGGTTCACAAACTTTCAAGCGGCACTGTATATATATATATATATATATATATATATATATATATTAGGGCTGCCCCCGACTAAAAGTTTTTTTTTAGTCGACTAGTAGTCGTTCATTTAAGTCAGGGGTGGGGAACGTTGATCCTGAAGGGCCACTGTCCTGCAGAGTTTAGCTCCAAACCTGAAAAAAACACTCACCTGCCTGTAACTTTAGTAATCCTCAGGACCTTGATTAGCTTCAGGTGTGTTTAATTAGGGTTGGAGCTAAACTCTGCAGGACAGTGGCCCTCCACGATCAACGTTCCCCACCCATGCTTTAAGTCATTAGTCGGCTAATCACACGTTTATATTAATTTAATAGTTAAATATACTGGGGGCCAGAATATATGCCTCACGCTCACGCTTGCTGCAAAGCACTGGCAAAAGTAATGATTATAATTGTGTCAGAAAAAATAGCAAGTTTATATAAGTTTATTATTATAAAATCCCATTTTAATTGATTATTAATAAACAAGTGTTTTCTGAGTCAGTGTCGACTGCCTTGTCCTCTCTGCAGTAACACGCCTATGGAGAGAAATGCACTTTTCATATGGATTACATAATCAAGGAGTATTTGTTTTCGATTCTAATTGCTTAATTTAAAAGTAGACATTTCAAGCTTTCTATAGATATATTTCTCATGTTTGTGAAGCAAGTAGCCTATACGCTGAGTTTCGGTTAATATATGTGACGCTCTGCTGTTCAGGTAGTCGAGACGGCAGAAAGCGCATCCTGTTTGTTTTCTTTATTTAACATTTTGTTGTTATTGTGTGTACACAAATAAAGGTAGACCCTTTACAGTTTGATGTATTACTCTTATCTGATATATGACAAAAAAATGACTAGAGTATTTTATGTTGAAAAAATGCAAGTGATCGCGTCAGCACCTCCATTCCATGCCGTAAAGCGTGATATACTTTATCTGCCTTACACACTCTGTACGAACACTTGGATATATAATAGAGCACGTTTATCTAGGTTAACATTAGAGCGAGCAGCCATGTAAAGCTACTACTTACATGTTTCAAATGATAAGCCATATTTGAGGTCAATGGATGATAGGGGAATGTTTGGATTTTTTTTTTTCTTCCTGCGACCCAACTTAGTCGACTAGTCCACTCTTAGGGGGCAGCCCTAATATATATATATATTCAACACTTAATGTAAAACTCAACTTTTTTTCCCCATGAAAAGCTAAATTACAATATTATGATAGTGTCGGGGATTCTCATTGGCTACTTACGCTACTGTTCAAATGTTTGGGTTCAGTAAGATTTTAACATTTTATTTAGCATGGATGCATATATTTGATCAAAAGTGACAGTAAAGGCATTTATAACGTTCCAAAAAAATTATATTTAAAAAAAAAATGCTGTTCTTTCTTTTCTTCAAAGAATGAAAATTGAAAATGCAGCTTCAGCTATCACATGAAAATACATTTGAATACTATATTAAAATAGAAAATAGTTATATTAAATGGTTTTTTAAAAAAATTTGGTGAGCATAAGAATTCATAAAAGATTCTGTTTATTGTTTTGGACTGAAATAAAATCAAAATGGCCTTGTACCCTGGGACTTTCAGCCCTGTTGTACAAACATGCAACAAAACTTTCATCATGTCCATGGCAGTTCACCTGCTGTTTATAGTGTGCTTTCTCTAAGTGGCAGTACAGGCTCAGGCCTGATTAGACACATCGGGACTGCAGATCATGTTTTGAACAGTGCGGGGATTTACATACAAACAAATAGATCTTAACAGCAGGATTCATCCTGAGCAGGTCACGGGAGGTAAACAGAGATCGGTGAAAGACAGAGAAGAAGTGAGAAAGAGAAAGAGGGACAGATCTTCCTTTAATCTTCCTGCTTCAAACGCTCCATACACTTCCACATCCAAATGCTTTGTGTGCCGCCCAGCGCAAGTGGTCCACATCATAAAAGGAAACTGCCTAATGAATAGTGAAGGCTAGAGCGGGCCAGTGAAGCAGTTGTCTTTATACACATAATGCATCTTCCACTGTATCCAAGGGGTGCTTTTACAAAGAACTATAAAAGGACTATAGATTGAAAGGAACACTGTGCCTCTTTCTAATTATGAAAACCACTCGCTCACTACTGTATGTGTCTATAAAAATAAAAAAATAAATTAAGACTCAGCTAAATGTAAAGGATGGTTTTGCTGACTGAACTGTTATAGGCTGTCCACATTGATCCAAATCCAGCTCATGTAATTGACTGTGACCCTTCCCCACCATATAAGGCATTAAGTGAACAGTCCTGGCCAAAATGTCCCCCTCAATCTGATTACTTCCTGAGCTACTAATATTGTATTGTGCCACTGCCATTTTTCATTAAAGAAAGAGAGCGACGTTTTTTGTACCTGTTGGCGGAAACAAAAACAACTGGAATCGGAAACTGCTGAAAAGGATGCATGCTCATTGCAGATTCGGGCATTAATCTTTTCTAAACTAGCTGTCATTGGGGAGGGCTGAGGCTGCCCTAGTTTCACATAATGAACGGCTGTTTTCTGCTTTTTGCCTCATTTAAAGTGTTTCACGCTGAATTCTGAACTGAGTAAAAGAAGAAAACCAATAGATGGTGATGTGAAGTGGACTTATACCATGAGAAGGAAAGTTTTAGAGTCGTTTGTTCAATCTGACATTTACGTGGTTTCAAAGTTTTACTTTTCATTTACGTTTTACGTTCAACAAGCAACTTAAAGGAGACCTATAATGCCTCTTTTACAAGATACACGTCTCTGGTGTCCCCAGAATGTGTCTGTGAAGTTTCAGCTCAAAATACCCCACAGATCATTTATTATAGCTTGTCAAATTTGCCCCTATTTGGGTGTGAACAAAAATGTCATTTTTGTGTGTCCCTTTCAATGCAAATGAGCTGCTGCTCCCTCCTCTTTCCAGAAGAGGGTGGAGCTTTAACAGCTCACGCTTCGGTTGCTCAGCAACAACAAAACTGGAGAATCTCACGCATCCAAAATAAGGATTGTCAGTAACGGTGTTCAGCCTTACATTGTTCAAACCGGAGTCGGACGCTGATGGAGAGACTCAGGAAGAAGTTACAACTTTTAGAATGAAACTAGATGTTTCTGAATGGTGCATTTTAACATGGTACTTGTTAAATATTATATTATTGAATATTTTTAGTAAAAAGTGTGGTAAATACTGCAAATTTCTTTTTAGGTTTATACATCTAACACTTACTTTAAAAATGGCTAGAAAATAGATTCAGAGTCAGCTGAATACTACTGATACCAGATTATATTTAAATGATTTGCTTTGGCTTCTATACTGCTACTGTATTGATGGTAATTGTTTAATTTGATCAATTAAATTTGTGTTTATAATACATACTTTTTTGAAAACAGAACATAAAGAGTCTTTGCACATGAAAGTTTATAGTTGCCATTATATTTTAGAAAAGGGTGGATTTCATGTCATACGAATATGTCATTTAGATTCGGGTGTTGATCATGTGACCAAAAGTGATTGTCCGAGTGGGTCAGTGTTAAGTGTTTCCAACACTTAGGAGAGTAATCAGCCAATCACAAAGATGTAGAGGCACTGTCTCCTATAATGCAACATTTTCCTGTGTTTTGTGCCGTTACCCCATACTATGCTTTTTAAACTGTATGTTTTGTTCCATTTTTGTACAGTAGATTTTCTTCTCATCCACCCTTTTTGGAGAAGGCCTGACCTAGACGTACATACAGATGACTCATTATTCGGAATAGGACATGTTGAAATGATTCTGTCAAGTCAAAGTAGTCACAGAGGAGAGGGGAAAGTGGCTTGTGTCCCTTGAGCTCAGAGCACTTACAGCAGAGTCAATAGTGGAAAAGAAAGCCAGGAGATTGGGGGTAAAAATACACAGCATCTGTAAATAAACCCTTTCGTTCAGAGTGCCTGCCTAAGCATTTTAATAAGAGCTTAATAATTAATACACACTGGCAGGCATGGTTGTTTTAAACAAGGCCAAATGCATATTTCATGAACTGTTACTATATCTTCATTTTAAAAGGTAAAAGGTATTACTGGCTCTTCTGTGTGATGTTTTCTCATTTTAGGTCATTGATTTTAGGCCGCACACAACTATGGCTCTTTTAAGTTAGATACGAGCCCAGAGTGGGGTTGAAACTAGTTTATCTTCAGAATATTGCTATTTAAATACATTATATTTAAATTACAAACTCTGATACATTTCCTAAGATTTAATATTTAGAGCAAGAATTTTCAATAGAGTCCACAGACCATAGGGGATCCGTGGCGGTACTGCAGGGAGTCCGCCAATTATTGTTTGATCTCAAACTAATTTGTTTAAAAATTAAAATGTGCATTAAACAAAGATTGAATATTAATTTAACTTGAATGAAAGCTAGAGTTAATCAGCTAGATTTTCATAGTCTCTCACACATTAAAATTTATAATAAAATTAGAATGTAATTAAGTATGTGGCTCTATAGATCAGCACTGATTTATGTAAGCATCATAACAAATCATGTTATATATTAATATGATACTATATGCATATTATTAAAGGCCAGACCTGATTTAAAAGGCAACGAAGTTGCAAAATCTGCATTCTATTGCAAAGTACCATGCTATTGAAAGTATGTTAAGTGTGAATATTAATCTTTTAAAATGTACAACCCACATATATCAACAGAAATGGCAGCTTTTGTTCAACCCTAATTATAGTCTTGTGTCTTTTGTTGCCAGTGTTTCAGAAGTATGTGCCTGATCATTTTTCACCACCCACTATCAATTATTTTTCTTTTCAGAGCAGCGTCTCAAAATTCAGGGGATGTTTTCATGTGATGAAGGCCATCCAGAAGCATAAGGAAGTCCTGACAGGTATTTTCCTACCTGTAGCATTACAAGACCCAAATAATATTTACCCAAATGTGAAAAATCTGTCATCATTTACATCATTCCTTCATGTTTCCAAACCTTTCCAAATAACATGTTTTTGGATGGTGACTTTCTTTCTTCTGTGGAACATAAAAGAAGATATTTTGAAGAATGTTTTAGCTGTTTTTGTCTATATGATGAAAGTCAGGGCATTGATGACTGTTTTAATTTGATTAAATATCTGTTCATCATACAAAGTGAGTGTGTCACTTCAGACTTGGAATATCAGTCGAGTCTTATGGATGTCCTTTTTGGAGCCTAAAGAGTCATATTGACATTCAGCATATGAAACATTCTTTATTATATCTTTTGTTGTCCACAAAAAAACAGGTTAATACAAAAGATGAGTAAATGGTGACAGAATTTTAATCCTATTATGCTTTTTCCATGCAGTGCATAATAAATCCGTTTGTGAATGTAAAGTTTTAAAGATCAAAGTTCACAACAAAGTTATTGTCTCTTAAAAGAAAGAATCAATTCTGAACTGCCGAAACGAGTCGTCTAAAATTCCAGTCTCACTTCTTATTACGTACCTATGTAACATGTAACGAATTTGCATAATGCCAACTTATGGTCTTCATTGGCGGCTTGCAGACAATGTCTACTTTGACCCTGTAGCTGGAGCTGACTCTGGAGGAGTTTGGTTCGTGTTGTCGACATGTTGAGAAGACGCTGTTTTCAGGGACGGCAATAGCAATTCCAAAGGAAGAGGACTCTCGTTGGAATTGATACAGAAAAAGCGACTCCATCGTTACTGTTCATATTACTGTGTATATCAAGCGCAGAGGAAGCCTCCTGAGCTGAAATTCAGATATAGGAATAGGCGTTTCGTTTCCGACACACGTTGTAAGCGGTAGACCAGTCACAACAGATTGGGCCGTCTCACCAATCAGAGCAGAATAGGCTCGTGGAAAGGAGAATTTTAGAGAGACTGTATCTTTGAACAAACCGTTTTCAGACTCTTTGAGTGATGATGTGCAATCAATGTATATTATGAGAAAATTAAAATGTTTTATGACCTTGTATGCATGTAAACCACCTGTAGGAGACCTTCAGAACAAAATGAGGAACCTTTAAAATAGCATAATAGGGGTTCATTAAATTAATGATGAATATTTCACTTTCTTAGAGGATAATTTGCAGTAGGAGAGTGATGGGAATATAATACGCCAAGTCAAATGATTATGCACTTATGCACTACAAAGCTATTATTTAATTAATGGAGTAAAACTGCTTACTCCATTGATGCAGGCACTTACCAACACCCAATAATTGATGTTACAATACACAATTTATGTATCCTTTCAGATGGGGAATACTGCTACACCCATCTTAACTCACCTCCTCAAACAGCTCTAAACTGTACGTATTATCATCATCTGCAAAGTAGACGATTCCCGCCTGGCTGCTGTTGGAGTTGAAAGTCTCCCGTAGCCATCTCAGAGCCAGGTTCCTCTGCATGGTGCCACGTGGAATCCTGGGATCTCTCGTGTCCCCTCGCAGCTTGTAGTTCCGGGGGGTCTCCACATTGAGGTGTGTGTAGTTCAGCCCTGTTTCCCTCAGAAGCCTTGTGACCAGAGGGGTTCTCCTCTGAGAGTCCTCCACCAGGATCCAGTGCAGGTTGGGCACATGGAGGAAGGTGTTGGCTAATCGCGTTAGCTCTGCCTTCTGCACTGGACGGCTGTATGTTGGGGTAATGACGTGGATGGTGGGCAATACGTCGGACCAGGGCGGAGGTCTTGTGTACACATATTCTGTACGGACCACCTCCACTATGTCCTTGTCTTGTGAGCAGTATTCCTTTGAGTCTGTGGCTGGGCCGGTCTCATGCCTAGTCTCCGTCCCGTCATCTGCCAGACAGAGAAAGAGAATTAAGACATTAGCACACTCCAGGGCTGCTCTCTTTATGTCTGACACATGCCTCAAACCTTAGAGAAGTACCTGCTAGCCGTTGCCGGTGGATGGTTAGTCGCTCTGGTATGATTAAGATCTCTTTTACTAGATGGCGACAGACTGGAGAGGGTGAGAGCAGGAACCATAATACAGGAGATCATAATACCGTTACTCTATAGTGGTAGATGGCACTGATTCAAACCCGTGAAGCACAGGTTCTGCATGATCTGCTCTTGAATTCTTAAAGGATTAGATCACTTCAGAATTAAAATTTCCTAAAAAATTTACTCACCCCTATGTCATCCAAGATGTTTATGTCTTTCTTTCTTCAGTCAAAAAGAAATTTAAAGGATTTTTCTCCATATAGTGGACTTCAGCGGCTACCAACGGGTTGAAGGCCAAATTGCAGTTTCAATGCAGCTTCAAAGGGCTCTACATGATCCCAGACGAGGAATAAGGGTCTTATCTAGCGAAATGATTGGTCAATTTGAAAAATGATATACCACAAATGCTTGTCTGCTCTGCGATGCGCCACGCATTACATAATCACGTTAGAAAGGTCACGCGAGACGTAGACGGAAGTACAGACCCAGTGTTTACAAAGCAAACTTGCAAAGACTAAGTCAAACGGCCTTTGGATTGTATTGTTTCTCTAGATAAGACCCTTATTCCTTGTCTGGGATCGTGCAGAGCTCTTTGAAGCTGCACTGAAACTGACATTTGGACCTTCAACCCGTTGGTACCTGTTGAAGTCCACTATATGGAGAAAAATCCTGGAATGTTTTCCTCACAAACCTTAATTTCTTTTCGACTGAAGAAAGAAAGACATCTTGGATGACATGGGGGTGAGTAAATTATCAGGAAATTTTAATTCTGAAGTGAACTAATCCTTTAACAGGATAGTTCAGACAAAAATGAAAATTCCCCCGTCATTCCAAACCCATATGACTTTCTTTCTTTCATGAAGCAGAAAAGGAGAACTTTTGGAGAATATTTTGACATAATTATAAAAAGTATCACCATAAAAGCACATTAATATAAATGCATATTAATGCTAATAATAGCACCAGTGATGTCAATATGACTCGCTTTATTCATGACTATAGCATTTGGCATCTAAGCTGTAGTAGCGCTTCCTTAGGCAGCAATTCATGAATGTTTGTGGGTGTTACGGCGGATAATCAAATTTGGCGTTTCTCACATAAAGCAATTGTTTGGCCTTGAAAGCAACCTGAAAGGTTTGAAATACTTATAATCATGCATTTTAAATAAGTGTAAAAAGTGGATTTATGAATCATGAATTTAATGAATATTAAATTCATTAATATTCTTGAATTCTTCTAAAAAAAATAAAATTATTGTAATCAGCAATAGAAATCGTTTCAGAAAATTCTGATATTAGAATATAACTATTTGTTTAGGTAGCAACATGGTTTTGAAACAATTCCAATGTCTATGGCAGAGGTCCAACCCTGAATAAGCACACCTGAACCAGCTAGTCAAGGTTTCTGGGACTAATAGAAGCACACAGGCAGGTGTATTGGAGAAAGTTGGAGCTAAACTCTGCAGGAATGTGTTCATAAGCTTGAGACCCCTGATCTATGGCAACATACTAATGACCGTAAAAACTATATCGAAACAAATATTTAATTACTACGGTAGTAATTTCTCTCTAGAAATGACATCAGAAGTGGAAAACGTTGGTCAAAACGTACATTTACACACAAACTGACAAGAAACCGCAACTTTCAGATGCCATCTTTCTTTTTCTGGCTCAACTGTCACCGAATGGAACACACAGGATTGTGGGATATTAAAGGCAGCGAAGGTAACATCTATGCTTCCTTCAAAAATTGATCAGATGAAGGTATCTCAGGAGACAGGATGTGAAGCTAACATCGGATTTGGATGTGCCTTGATGCCTTCCTACCTGTTTTCGGATACGGCCTATATCTGCCATGTTGTCAATGTCATGTGACCTACAGTGCCAGTTGAATCGCTTCACTGCCATTCACAAAATCCTCTACCGTGGTCTCATGGGATAGCAAAGTGTCCATAAGATGTGCACTTCAGAATGCGGAAGTAGTAGGTCATCCGGGTACTTTTTGCCTACTGTTTAATGAATACAATGAATTTGGATATATGTACATGTACTGTTTTTTGCCTGCTATATAGTGTTGAAATAGGCATATTTGGACGCAGGTTTCGAATTGCTGGTTCATATCTGTTTAATTGGGGTTGGGGCTAAATTCCTATATCCTTTGCCTCAGTCTATTAACGGCAGAGGTCAGTTCAGAGCTTTTTTAGGACATAGTGGTACGTACATTCTTCAAAATTTCTAATTTTTTGTTCCTGGAAAGAATGAATTTTCAGTTTTGGCTGAACTATTCTGTTAAACCTGTGATTTAAATGAGCATGCTGGAATGATATTTCTAAAATAATTACAGTGTTACCAAATATCTTCCAGAATATTTTCACAAAATGATGGTGTGGGCAGTTCCAACACAATCCTGCTGATAGCTCATTAAGGGCGGAAATGATGGTGGCACCTCACATATCAGATCTTTATCACTGTTCAATTAGTGCCCTGCTCTCACTTCAGACATTTTAGCACCAGTAGATTAGCGCACTCCATTAACGGTCCAGATGTTCACTGCCTCCTAGGCACCATACAAACCCACGTTAATTGCTTCATGATAAGTTCTATGAATATACATCTGTAAATCTCCATAAGCTTATGCTATTGACATACATATATACAGTATATAGATGTATAGATCTTCAAATGCTCATATCTCCCTGTTGGTTGAGCTAAGGGTGGTCAGTGACTAGTTGTTTGTTGTGAAGCCATTGGCCCAAATGCCCCATAAATAACAGGCCATTTGTACAGCTTGTGTACGTGAATCATCCACTTACATAAGTGTTTTAATGTGGGTGCTAAAATAAACTGTAGATGTGCAAACTGGTCGTTTTGACTTAAAGCCACCAGAAATGCTCCTCAGATAGTGGTTTTATTGGAGAAATCTTCTGCAGTCCAGCTGCTGGGTAATTTCATTGGAGTCAGTGGACTTTTAAAGTGAGGCTTATGAACTCAAACTCAGCTGATGCTTTAGAAAGTGGGATTTGTTTTTATCTACATGCATAGTGATTTTTTCTTTTTTAATTAGGTCACAAGAAATAGCACACTAAGCTGAAAGACAAAGTACACTCGTTCAACTTATGGTTTTGTGGTTGGTTAGAGAGAAAACATTTGTATTGAAGTAACAGGAAAATAACTTTAGTAGCACTTCCTTTTAATGCTCTTTTAGAAATAATGAGAATAATGATATGCAAATTTCTTTTCTAACATAACCATTTTCAAATGAGCACAAATGAATCGAATGAGTTCATCAGAGAGTCTATTAGGCTTTGTGCAGAAATTTGTCACATTTTGGTTGATAACAAAATTGGCACTGCAACACCACATATCATTGTATGTAAGAGAGGCTGGTACCCTTTCGGATGGCAAGCAGAGGAGCAATTGCACTTTGGTGCCACACAGTGATGAGGAGGGTCCATGGTAACACAATTAACACGATGGCAAGAATATCTCTTCTCTTCGGCATCTCCAGGGTTGGTTCTATGCCTGGTCATTACCTGAGAGAGGGAAATAAAGAGAGTCAGACACTAAGAGAGAGAAAGTATGTTAAATGGCAGGACATATGGGAATCTCATAAGTGTCAGGAAATTAATGTACTATCTTCTATGTTCCTTGCCCCTGCCGCCTTTGGCTTGCTTAGTTGGGGACACTTGACATTTGATATTCAACAGTGCTTTGATCTGCCTGCATTGACACTATTCTTTAAGAGCTAAATAATGTACCAGTTATCAATGTAAAGCTGCTTTGACACAATCTACATTGTAAAAAGCGCTATATAAATAAAGGTGACTTGACTTGACTGTCTGATCAAAATGACTATCATCACTCCGCGTGGTCAAGTAAAATAATAATATACTGTCTAAGATCCCTGGTAACATTTTTTTCTCATATAACCTTACATTACAAAAGCATCATAGATAGTAATTCAAAGCCTTAACATAAAAACAAACTGTGGGTGAAAAGATTGTGTATGATCCCTCTTGGCAGTATAATTTATACACATGAAATAATTATAATTTTTTTGCTGATGACTTGCAGTTACATGCATCGGTAGAGCCAAATGACAATATTGTAATGCATTCACTACACCGTTTTGACAAATACAGACGAACTACAAGTAGCACAAACACTTACAAAATTAGATTATAAGATCCAGGATCCAAACCACATTGTACCTAGCTAATTTGAACTGTATAGGATTGATTGTAAGCTTCTTTTATTGGTTTCAGAGCACTGAATGAATGAATGCCTTCATGCATTTCTGACTGTCAAAGCGTATTACATTTTTTACTTATGTATTTTGCCATTTTTGAAATAAGCAAATAAATAACTATGACCCAGAGATCAGGAAAACCTGCTGTTAGCCGTTATGTCTGGAAGATTTGGACCATTTGAACACTTTTGAACAAAAAAAAAAAAAGTTTATACATGAATATAATATACTTATTGAGCACAGACATATCAAAACACAATGGCTGGCAGACATTTTCTTGTTCAAAGGAGAGAATTAAAGGAATAAAAAAATGTTTTATATATTTTATAGGCTACACGACAAAAAATATTTGAGTGACAGCAACACGTTTTACTTTGAGTTTATGAATAATTTTCTAAGGTAAATTTACTGAAAGACTACCATGGTAAGCAGGTTCATTAAATTCATTCACATTATGCACACACTAATGTTATGCCAAATATGCTGCAGACGATATTAACGATTATTACTGTAACGTACGAATTACAGTACATTAATAACGTAAATGATATAATTTCAATTCAAAACGACAAAAACTTCATTTAACATTTGTATCGTAAAACAGTTGTCAGATAATAAATATTTAGCTACGTAGCCTACGTCTTACCTTGACCGTTAACGGAAGCATCAATTCTCGCTTCTGTGAAGAGTAAAGCCCGCCTTCTCTGATTTGATTGGCCAGCTCAATCATTTTGACTTTGACGAGCGCTGTTTCAGACCGCTAACGGTGTAAACTGCAGCGGGCAGCATTAAGAAAATCAAATTAGGCTATATATATATATATATATTTTTTTTACCATATCTGATTATTACTCTGCTCAGTAAACGCCGTATATGCTCCACCTCGCTGTCAATCACAGAAGAACTAAACAGAAACAGCCGTCATCGTCGTTTCATCGACTGAATAACGCTAGCAAAGTTGTGATTGGTGACGACTCAAGTCAAGGTAAAGACGACTGCGCAACAGTTGTACACTAAGCAAGCATGCGTACTTTATTATTGATAGGCAAACATATGGTGTGTTTAAGTCATATCGGAAAGATCTATTTACGAGTTATACTCCACCGCAAAGAAGTGGGAAGCTCGGGATTTTCCCGAATTTACGAGTTGGGAGCCTATTTATCATCTTCAGGCTTTTTTATTTGCAACAAAATAAGCTAAATGCCTTCACAAAGTATGACAGCATACTTAATATAACCATATACAATGTAACGATAAAGTTTACAGTCGTTTCATAAATACATTAAATACATAAAAAGTAGAACACATCTTATGCACATTCATAATTTTTTTTAGAACTATAGTTTAAAAACCTTGCTGTATTTAGTTAAATGTACACCGCCATCTTGCTCCGACAAAAGTGGAACGCACCGATGTCGTAGACACGACTTCCCAACTCGTAAATACGAACTTCCCAGGAGGACTTAAACTCATCAAAACGGTGTGATCGCTAACAGTGTTGGTTATAGGGTTAGTGGATATTCGGGGCTTTATCCCAGACTAAAATTGGGTAATTGGTATTAATTAAAGGATTAAAAGTGATTTAAGGGAATAAATAAAAGAAAGGCCATATTGTATTTGTGGAGTAATCTATTTAAACATTTGTAAATAATATATATTTTTAAAAGTATGCACACAGTATGCAACACAAACGTTTCTTGCATAGTCATATTCAGTTATGAACATGAATCATGTAAATGATACCAATTTTCAACTCAAAACTGAAATTTGATTTGAAAAAGTTGAGTCATTTGCATCACTGAATATTACTGCCGGTTGCTGAACATTTCTATCTTAAAGTATTAATATTGTGAAATATTAAATATTTAGCTACTTAAAATTTTACCAGGTGTTTTTTCTCTGTTAAAACTAACGCATCACGTTGGAATTCGCACTTGTCTTCTGTGAATTTTAAGCCCCGCCTTTTTTATCTGATTGGCCATTGACATTGACGAGCGCTTTGTTAGACCACTTAACTTTTAGTCATTCTAATGGTGCATTCATGTTGTTATTACCGTAATTATGAGATTTCAACTTGTAAAAAGTGCTCATGTAGAGCTTGTGATTACAGCTTGTAAGATGGGACTCCTACCTGTACCACCTGACCTCTGCAGATTCATTTAGGGATCGATAGTGGTGCCAAAGAAATGCATAATTCCCAGTTTGAGGATGTGAAAAGCTCCGAACAGAATGTCACATGTTGTCATCTCAAGATTACGGTAATTATGACACGACTTGGACGCAGCATAACAATACTTCTTCGTCCATTTGAGCTTTACGTGTTTGTTCCTGTACTTCTACAAATTATAAATAAACAAACAAACTTAATGATATTAACTTCTCACCCTTAGTTAGAAACGGCGGATGGCCACGAGCGTGAGGTCCAGCTGTGACGGCCGCATGCTGGAGGTCATCCACCGTGCTGTTGGCTCCCAGAGCATCCCATGCTGCATTCCCAAGTTCCTAAAACATACAGACAGACATCTTTGATTCACAGACTGCAGATTCTGTCTGTTCATTTCAGAGAAGACAACCACAAGGTAGTTGATGAGACCATTATTTTGTTGTTCATCTTCCACCTCCTGTCCAACTGTTACAGTGATGAATGTTTCTTGGTTCCAAATCACAATATTAATACCTAGTAACACAATTCAGTGCTGATAAATGAATCTTTCTGCATTTGGAGGAGGCATTTGTTTGCTCTCACTCTCCCTTAATCTCAGTGGTAATATTTGCAATACAGGAACAGATAAATTAGCTGTCAGGTGCCCTTTGTGCCAAACCTCTTCCTAAGAGAATAATAATTCTGTTATGAAACTGTTATCACTGAAACCCATCCAGACACACATATGAAAGCTGGGTATGATGATGATGCTGTGCCTTGAACCAAGCCTGTCTGTGTGTGTAGGCTGTAGCACAAGCTGGTTGACTGCAGTAGCGACAGTGTATTTTTAGCTTCTCTGGAGGCAGAAAAATTGAAGCGGAGAGAGAGTTGATTTTTTTGAGAGCAGCATAGCCCCTGTTTTTTTTTTCTTTCTCCCTGATATTAATCAGAAATATGGGGTTAGAAGTGCGTCTGGTTGAAAAACAACAGTATATCTGCATCAAAAGGATAAATTATTAGTAGAAATAATATAATCTATAAAATAGACATATCAAAAGTTATCATTAAGGTCTTTATATCATCCTGAAGGAGTTTATATTGCAATAATGACTGACTGACTGTTCATTATCCCACTTATTACATGATTACTTGGCAAATAAATAAATGAATGGACATTAAATATTGATATGAGTGAAATTAATTTATTATGTGAGATGAAAGAGACCATGAGTGATATGAGACAGTATAGGAGAATGGTTGCCAGGGACGACGGACTAATATACAATTTAGCGTCATTATGCAAAAATAATAATAGAAGAGTGCCACTGTTGGCTAATCCGAATCTTGTTTTCCAGAAAGCAGCAGTGAAGGTAAATCTAATAATAGTCATTCAAACAACTGGCCAAATTAAAACAATACAGTACATGTGCATTTGAGTGTAATTTCAGATATCATTGATCTGTTATTATTTTGTTGTTAGCTGCTACTATCAGGTGATATATATTTAATCAGTTTATGCACACTTAACTGCGGTCCACCTTCTGTTGACAGATAGATTTATCAAGTCTAGGGACTGTCTCAGAATGCAAGTTAGTAAGTCTTCATCTCTCAGGCTGCTGTGGTGCATGGCCCAAGAAATGTAATAGGCCTGTTTTACTGAAATAATGCTGTCCTCTGGAAGTCACAGGCAATCTCTGCATGCACAGACCAGGCACACCGTGTGTATATGCTGAATGTTTAATTCGGGGTTAGGGCACTGAAGTGACTCAAGAAGACAGAGAAAGGACAGGCGAGCATGACATTCACTGAATGTGTATGAACTCATCAGAGTAAGTTGAGCAAAAGGCACTTTTTTTGAATAGGGTACAAAATAGCTTAAAGGGATAGTACTCAAATGAAAATTTCAAGTAACTGACTCAAAAATTAAATTTTGTTTACTAACCTTTATAACATATTTTCAGAAATAAAATGTTGGAGGGATGACATCAAAACCCGAATAGCTAATTCACCACTGGTTCTCTTGAGATTTTCCAATGAAATGTGGTAAAGTTAACTTGACGATACTTGGACGTTTTATTTTACCATGTTGTGAACTGCACATACTCACACTTCAAACATTCTTATGTAGTTACTTATCAGAAACATACCTTTTTTCAAAATAATCATAACAGCTTAAAAAATGGCATTTTATTTATTTATTTATTTATTGGTGATATGGGTGTGTATTTACAGTGTACAGCATAAATGAGTACACCCCCTCTGAACAAATACAAAAGACGTATTTTCTTTATAATCACTAATACAATTCATGGAAAGATGGCAAAACTAAAATGTATTAAACATATACATAATAAAAACTGAGAAATATATGTCATTAATAGCCATAAAATAAGTAAATTAGCCAATTTTGTTTAAATTAGGGATTGCAGAAACGAGTACACCCTAGATTTAATTCATCAAATGTATAAAATTCTAGCACTTAGTATGCCCTCCATAATTTTGAATATACTGCTCTGACACTAACATGTCTTCTAAGTAATTGAGTAATTGCTGACTTTCAGACGTTTCAGAGGGGGTGTACTCAATTATGCTGTGCACTGTACATTTTAAAACAAAATTTACAATATCATCAATTTATGTTTACCACAGGCCTTATTTTTTTTTATTACATTTTAACTATACACATGTCCATATACAGTACATTTCCGTGTAACATAGAAAACAAGAACAAAAAACTATTTTACTTTGTTATTCAATACCACCTCTTTTCTTAGTCTTCTATTAACACCTTTCTCAATCCACCATGTTTTAAGAACAATCTGAAAGGTCCCCAAACTCCATCAAAAACTGTATATTTATCCCTTAAAATATGTTATCTTTTTCATTGACATATTTGTTACCATTTCTTTTAGCCAACACACAGGCCTTATTTTACTCATAAATTAAAAAAGCCCATAATAAAAACCCATAGATAAATCTCAAGGTTTTGACGTCATCCCTGTACCTCTCTGTGTCTTTTTTTTTTTTTTTTTTCCATACAATGGAAGGTGAATGTGTGAACTGGTAACCAGATTAATGGTAACCAAAACGTCTTGGTTAACAGTATTCTTCAAAAATATCTTCTTTTGTGTTCCGCAGAAGAAAGTCATGCAGGTTTGGAACAACATGTAATTTTAATTTTTGTGTGAACTATTGCTTTAGCCTCCAGAAAGTGTTGATTGTCAACTTCAGGAGATTAAACTAAATTCCAAAAGGACTGTTTTATTTTCTCTTCATTTCACTTTATATGAGGTTTACAGGTTTTGCAACCATATTTATTTATAACCGTAGATAGATATTGTACTTGTCATGCTTCTTGGGCATTACAATTTTTCAGGAATGTTAAAAATGTTTTTTACAGTTTGCAGTTAATGAATAAAAATACAATAATTGAATATCAGTTCAATATATTATGGTAAACAAAAATTTTTGATTTTAATTGTAGATACAGTCTCTGAGGTGGGACCAGCAAAAATCACCATTTTAAGGTGGCAGGAGGGATACAGAATTAAAAACAGCATTTGCTAGGTTGATTTTAGGTTAGATAATAGTTAAAAAAAATAAAATAAATATATATATATATTTTGTGCCTACAAAATTATTTACTTGACAACCTTGACAACATTATGCATCAACCACACTTAACCAGCAGTAAACCGAACACCTGCAGGTGGATAACTACCATCCCATTGTGATGAGAACCTGCCAAAATGGTTCTGGTCTTTCAGAGGTGCTAGAGTCAGCCTCCCACTAAGTTTGTAAGCAGAAAATCTTGCGTAGTGTTCATGACTTACAAGAGGATTTGGAGTTACATGGCCCAGGGATTTTTAATCTCAGTAATGAAAGATGGAGTTGATAAAGCATATTTTCATGAATGCTGATATTTCTACTGCGTCTCCCCTGAACAAGCTAATTGGAATGCACTCCCAGACCTGAGAGCACGGAATCCAGCAGAACATATTAAAGCCCGTCCGGCTCATTTTCTGTCCCTGCTTATATATTCACTCATTTCCTGACCGCTGCCCCCTGCTTTGTACGTGTCGCAGTAATGACTGCTAAGAAAGGTGGCCTGACAGGTCATTATTGATATTCACAAAGCCTGTTTACCTGATGATCTCAGCAAAGATGAAGAGTGAAAAGTGCAAGCTTGGCAACAGCAGTAACTGTCCTCCAAATTAACATATGAATCTATCTATCTATCTATTAGGGGTGTGACGAGATACCACGTGCCACGAGATCTTACAATATTAAAATGTGACTTCTCGTCGAGGTGAAAAGCTGATGATGGAGTGTGAGGGTGAAATTAGGATAGAATATGCCAACGCTACGTTTACATTACGCCTCCGCTGTTGTTTGGCTTTTTATAGAAATAAAAACCATTTCATTCAGTTGGATAACGGTCGCTTCAATCCCATCTGGCTCATCAAACATGAGCTGCAGAGTCATACATAGTGCAGCAGGAATAAGTGACAAGATGACTGACAAGACCATGGCAGAGGGATTTGTTCCACAACAGAGCCTAAGCATCTGACAAAAAATTTTTATCTTGTAGAATGCGCTTAGCACCGCTGCTCCCTATTCACAGAGTACGCACGATTGCGAAATTGAAAGCGAAAGTAAAACGCGAATGCGCGTTCAAACGTGATTTCAATACCCCGCATTTTGAAAGCGGCTCCCTGATGCGTGCAAATATCTCCCAATATGAAAGGTATCTTAGGCTGGGCTGTGTAGTTGTAAGCATCTCTCAGCTCTGTATCATGCTTGAAGGAAAATTTGGTCTCTGTTTGCACTTTGAATATTGAGAGAGTACTTTGATTATGGTTGCACTTATTGTCACTTAATAGCTTAAGACTAAGAGAAAACTGTTCATTTTTATTTATACTGTTTTTATTCCTATGATCAATTTGTGGAAACGAGTTCAGTTAGGAGGTCAAAAGTTGTAGAAGTTCATAAATCATGTACAGTTCTAAGGTCTGAAGAGACTCATATCTATGCATCTATTCATCCATCCGCCTGTCTGTCTTTCATGGTGTATAATCTGGCAGATTGTCTATTCAGTCAGATCTGTCTAAACAGACATTGTCATTTGAGAGAGTTGAGCGTGTGGTTTACAAATGGTTGAAGTTCTTGAACATTTAATCATAAGTCTTGGACATAGTGAACAGCTCCATCATGGCCCATAGTCAGCGCTATGTACACAGATTTACATCTCTGCATTTGTATGCACCTGCTCTAGACTGTGCTCTGCTCAGTGTTGTTAAAAAACCTAATCAGCCAGAAGGAGATGGAGGGAATGCTATTCCCACTTTGATTTAGAGGGGAGTATTTTTCCAGTAAGGGTAAGTGAAGTAGGTCTAAGCCATTTGCACAGAGATAGATGTGATTGATGGTGAGAGTCCTGTCTTCAGCTTACTAGCTCAGCACTGACGAGAGATTCAAAGGCTAGCCTCAGGCTGGCCATGTCACATTGAGAACCAGCACCAAGACCTGTCCTCCTTCCACTATTCCATTTATTTTCAGTTTGCAGATTGTAATCTGAAGGGCCAGCCACAAAATTCAGGCTGAGGCAAGAGATAGCAGCAACTGAAATTGGTGCCCAGGCCGATGCGGATTAGTTACGATGGCTCCTGTGTTGATCTGAGATATTTATGAAGCCTCTGAGCCACATTAATTAACCTTGTGTTTATTCAAATTTCATATGTATATTCCAGGGTTCAATACAAATTAAGCTCAAACCGCAGCATTTGTGGCTAAAGTTGGTTACCACAAACAATAATTTTGACTTTTCCCTTGCAAATCAAGGTTATAATGAGGCACTTGTTGTGCAATGAAGGTAAATGTAGCCAATTTTAAAACATGAATGTGAAGCTTATACTTTTATTGTGTTAAATCGTTAAGTTATGTTAAGTCTTCTGTTAAATCGTTTGTATTTGTACGCAGAGTTCTTACGCAGTTTGGAAAAGTATGGAAAAGAATGGAATTCAGTTTCAGGTCTGGATAAGTATGGAAAAAATTGTGTTTCCAGGCTATTGCCCTATTCAGTTTTCTAAAATATATAATTATTTCTAAAAATAAATGTATCATACAAGAAGAGTGATTTTAAAGCAAAAGTTTAGTGGTTATTTAGTGATTGTCGAACATGACTGAATGAATTCAAGGTGCCCATTTTCATTACATAAAACAGTTTGCCTTTACCATAAGCAAGTCTCCACCAAACGAAAGTTTACTTTAAATGCCAGTGAAACCAGCAACAGATAAAGGAGCAAACAATGATGTAAATCAGACAGTACTTTGCTGTTTGGTGATTGTACAACATCTGCATTTACAGTATCTAACTGACGTGCCAGAGGTGAATATATGCAGTCTTTAAAAAAAAATTCTGAAAGAACAAGAAACTCACATACAACATAGCTTAGAAAAGGATTGATTTAAGGGAAACTTCAGCATCTTTAAGAAAAAAATAGTTTGATTTATTGCCATATAGCTGATTCTCTTTCTTGTCTCTGCTAATTAGACTTCTTTAAAGTAAATCTGCCAGCTTTTCACATGAGACTTCTGGAAAACGTTTGTGGTCCAAAATGCAGATCAAAGTCTAACGCACAACTCGTCATACGTTCAAAATGTTTTATTGAATTACAGAAATCTTTGCTCCATTTTCAGTGGCTTTGGTAAAGCACAGTCATTTAGAAATGACTGTCATTTAAAATAATGGTGTGGTTGAAATACAGTTTATTGAACTTAAGACATGGGAGCGAAAACAACTCTGTTTACCATTGATTTACCATTGTTCAAGTGAAAGAAATACAGTATGTAGAGTAATATCCCATTACAAATCCCTTTCATTATGGTCATTCTGTAAATAGACGCAATATCAATACACACGTACTGTATCTTAACCTTTGAAGAATACTTTATGAAGTGGGCTGTCTGTATAACCATGTTAAAAGGTTAGTTCACCCAAAAATGAAAACCCTCATGTCGTTTAAAACCTGTAAGACCTTCGTTCATCTTCGGAACACAAATTAAGATATTTTTGATGAAATCTGAGAGGTTTTTTATCCCCCATAGAAAACAACATAACTACCACATTCAAGCTCCAGTAAAGTAATAAAGACATCGTTAAAATATCCCACATGACTACAGTGGTTCAACCTTAATGTTATGAAGAGTAACATTAATGATGCCAATAATGAGTCGGCGTTCTGACGTAGAACCTGGAAGCGCTGGACATAAACAGCGTAAGAGAATGACACAGAAGAGAAGAAAGTGTTGAATAAAGTCTTTTATTTTACTTCGTTTTTGCACACAAAAAGTATTCTCATCGCTTACGTCTACTTTCTCGTCTACTTTTCTGGACCTTGAATTTGGTAATTATGTTGCTTTCTATGGGGGATAAAAAATCCTCTCGGATTTTATCAAAAATATCTTAATTTGTGTTCCGAAGATGAACGAAGGTCTGAAACGACATGAGGGTGAGAACTTAATGGGTGAACTAACCCTTTAATAGCCTTCTAGCACTGATCTTCAGTTCACAGCATTTTTAGTTGCTAACTCAAAAGTTAATCATACTGGGGGAGAAAGCAAAGAGTGGAGGCCGTCTAATGAGGTATGTTGAGGAATTCTCCCTCTTGGGACTCTTCTGAGTCGCAGCTTCCAATAATATGCATGGACATGCTGGAAAAATAAATTCAGAATTATGAATTTGATCTTTGCTAATTAAACCATAGGGAAATCACCTGGGGTTGAAAAGTTGTTTTTTGTGAGTTTTTTTACCCCATGGATAGAGACTAATTGGTGTAGATTTTAATAAGGAGTGAGTGGATAGGTGAATGTTCACATCTGAAACTAGGCCAGGTGTAACATTTTTCCTTTTAATGCCATTCATTAATAAACTGAAAGAAAAAATAACTCAGAAATGAATATTTATTTACTCGTCCTCATGAGGAAGACTTGTAATATACTTTAATGGTTTTTTTTTATGCATTTTATTTATATAGCGTACATATGTTTTTCATCTTTTTTTTATTTATTTATTGGGGGAGTTTATGGAAATGTTTTTATTTCTTCCAAAAACTATTATTATTTTTTTCCATAGAAGAAGTCATACAGATACAGATTTTTAACTACAAATTAATTTGCTGAAAACGTGTCTGGATATATTATTTACCCATGTGTCATGGTGATGATAAACTTTACTTTATTATTTTTCTACAATATATCTACACTACATTTCAAAAATATGTTTTGAAAGAAATAATTTTTTTATTCAGTAAAGCCATTATAATGTTATAAAAGATTTCTATGATTTCTAAGTAAATTAATTTTCCTGTTTGCGTGAACTATTCCTTTTACATTCCTATTCCTTTCTGAAGCAACATATTTTCAAATACCTCCTAATAACCTGGACACAATGTACTTGTTCTATAAGGAAAGTTAGTCTATTTTTGTAAGGGTGAAAGTCATTTGAGAACTGCACATTTTTTTCTAGAACAGCATCATGAATCTCTTATCATCCAAGATAAGTTACATGACCTTTGAAAGTTAAGACAGGAGGTTCACACTCTCTGAAGGTCAATTGCATGTTTAATAAAAGGCCTATTCTTTGCTAGTCTTGTTCGTGTTGTCTTGTGACATAATGTATGTTACTGATTGCTGCTTATTCTGGCCAAGAACTGCCTATTATTTAATATTGCATAATAAACTGTGATATTCTTTTCAGCATTCTTTGATGAATAGAAAAGTTCAAAAGAACAGCATTTATTTGACATAGAAATCTTTTGTAACATTATAATGGCTTTACTGTCCAATTAAATGCTTCCTTGCTGAATAAATTTTTTTTATTTCTTTCAAAACAAAATTTTTGAAGGGTAGTGTAGATAAATTGTAGAAAAATAATAAAGTAAAGTTTATCATCACCATGACACATGGGTAAAGAACAAATCCAGACACTTTTTCAGCAAATTATGAAATTAATATAGTGAATTTACCATAATAAGGAGAGGTAAGAAGGCATTTTTGACGTCTCCTCATTTGTCATTATCAAGCACAGGAATTTGCGAGACCTTACCACATGCACTAATTAAAATAATTTATACTGCAACACACAAAATGTTGCCCTATGCAATTTTCTATGCAAACATCAATACAACTCTGTTGCTCTCTCAATTGCATAATTACTCAGACTGATGGTGTGAGTGATTTTGTCCTTTAGCTTGCTGTCACATGCTCTGAACCGTAGGTGTGCCACTGCAAGCCACATGAATACAGTGATTTACATTGATACCCTCCCTTAGTGATCAAGGTAATTATACAGCCATTAGCACCATCTCTGTTGAACTCACTAAAACATGGACAACTATACTAACTAGAAGACAGACATTTATATGAACACATGTGCAACAAAATATGCATATGAATGGAGATATTCTCTGAATGGACATACATGGGCTATGTTGCTATTTCGTTCTCTCTGTCCAGGGATGCCCGAAAACACAACTGCATAAAGGATCTGTGAGATGAATGGAAAGATCTTGTTTACCTGCTTATGGCTTCAGAATAGCCCTGAAGCATCCAGCCAAAGCACCGTAAAAACCCTCCTTTATACTCTTGGACAATTATTTTGCATTGCTGCATATGTACTATAGATACGAAGAACAAAGACGGTCTCTGATGGAGGCATGCCAGCATTGCTCCCACCAGGGACTGCAGATCCATTTGACCAGAACTTGATGCATTAATTTCCACATCATTACATCCCATAAAAAGTGGGCATCGTATTCTAGAAATAAATATGGAAGTAAAACTGTCACTGTTACTTATGATAGGATTTCTATGAAATATGTGCTTTGAAAGCACTGCCGACAACAGCTGTTATATACAAAATATACACAAGAAAATAAACACAAGAATATACTTAATTCAGTATTACAAGGGCCAGATCGCTGTTCTTGGATGGATGATTGATTTAATAATGACTCATTCATAAAGACAATGACTGGTTTTGTTCCTGAAAGAATTAGTGTTTTTGAACAAATCAATGAATGAATAATTAAGTGACCCATTCATAAAGATAGTCTTTTTGTTAACAAATGAATCAGTGTTTTTGAATAAATCGGTGGAGTGAATGATTCAAAGACTTTTTAATGAAGATATCTGCATCTGAATATGCATGAGTTAGCATTTTAGAACAAATTTCTTATAATGATTCAGTTGGCCCTATTTTAACGATCTAAGTGCATGGTCTGAAGTGCATGGCACAGATGCACTAAGGGCATGTCAGAATCCACTTTTGCTAGTTTAATGATGGAAAAAAATGGTCGGTGGGTCCAAAAGGGTTGTACCTAGTCTCTTAATGAGTCATGGGTGTGTTTTGGGCATAACCTGCAATAAACCAATCAGAGTGACATCTCACATTCCCTTTAAAATCCAGTTGCGCTTGCGCCATGGCGGATTGATATTTACATGGTGGAATATAGACACTCTCAACCTAAATAGTCAGTTTAAATACATGTGTGTTTTGCCACGATTGGTCAAATAATTAGCCAGTTTCATTGGTCATTACTGCAGATAGGTAATTCTGATACATGCAGTGACTATCCATTATGACATGTAGGCATTTTTATCTTTATGCACACAATAATAATCTTTTGCATTGCAATCCTTTTATTTTTAATATTTGGCATGTTTGTGTGCTGCTGCGTGTCCCTGTGTGTGTGTACGCGCGTTGTGCACCACCTATAGGTGCATATTACTAATGCACCCTTTAAAAAAAATAGTGCACCATTGACTTTAGACCAGGTTTTAGTTGGTCAATGGCGCAGTCGTTTTCAGTTGCCTCAAAATAGCAACATGCCAACAATGCGCTTGAACACACCTCGTTTCAGACCAGCACGCCCATGGGTGAACAGATGGGCGTGAGTGCATTTGCTATTTAAACAATGTGGGCGCTGGACGTGAAAATTATAACTGCGTCGGACTGAAACTAGCAAAAAACATTTGTCGCGCATGGCGTAGCATTGCACCGGGTGTATGATAGGGCCCAATGACTCATTTATAAAGATAGTAACTTAATTTGTTTCTGAATAAATCGGCTAAAAGAATGACTCATGGGAAAAGTCACGTATCGCCACCTACTGGCTTAACAATGTAATCTGCAAAAACAGTCAGTCTGTACTGTATTGGGATGTTTATCCAGTCAGGTATGAGGACCAGAATTAAATATTGTAAAAATGAAAATATATGTTTTATCACTTAAATCATTGCTGGATTTGGTCATTTTCCTAAATCTGAATGTGCTTTGATATTTTAAAAATAGCCTGATGTATCCTCAGGCTGTAGCAAATCAAAAATGTCTGATATGCTGTACGTTCTCAAGTTATACAGTGTGGTTCTAGAGGTTATGTCCTTGAACAAAGGAAATGTAATATAGCCGACATTCCGTTTGACCTGAACATTTTTCTGCCATTTTACAGACAGCAATACACTGAATGCTTACTCCAAAGTCACATTTTAATGTACTCAGCGGCAGATTAATATGACAGAAGGAAAAGAACTGCTGACACACGGGGATGTTTGGTATCGGCAGCAGCAGAAGGTATGGTGTCGGTGCTTCAGAGCACAAGGAGTGATTTTGCAGAGAAACCTGACTGGCTTCTTAACCCACTGTAGCAACACTACCAGTGTCATCATGGCACCGAACAAGCAGAGAGTGAAGATAAGAGACAGGATATATAGCCGGAGTGTGTATTTAGGTCCTGTTGTTAATTTTTAAAAGTAATAATGTATCAAGTTAAAAGGTTCACTGTATCTGTTTCCTGCACCATTTTTAGCGCTCCCCATGAATCTGAATCTTCAGCGCCACAGCAAAATACCTTGCCTGATGTGTGAATGTGAATTTGCTGTCTATATTGAATAAGAAGTACCACTTGTAGCACATGTAATGGTTGTAAACGTCTCTTGTTCTGTCCCCAGAAATGTCCCGTTTAATGTGTTCATGTTTATTCTTAAGAATACCAAATCAGAAGTCTGCTCTGCTGAGCAAAGCTAGTAATGACACACATCACATCAAGGAATCAATCTAGTCTACTATTCGTATGGCTGTAGTAGTTCTTATACCACTGATCTACACTGCGACCCACAAAGGCAAAGAGGTTAATACTTCTCTCACTTGTAATTCTGTCATTTCAGACTGTTTGATTTGGAAATAGGATAAAATACATGAAACTGAGCTGAGGGACAGATTAAATAGAAAAGATTGATTGCTCTTACGCTGTGTGAGATTAAAATTCATCCCTGATTTAGCAGTGTTCCATTTTTCAAAAGTTCCAATAAAAATTCCTTAAGCTCACACATGTTACTGCTTCCGACTTTGTGCAGAGCTACAGGGATATTCTATAACACAGAGACTAGTTAACATATAGTTACTTCAAAGGTTATTTTGCCAAAATTTAATGATATGAATTTTCATTTTTGGGTGAACTATCCCTTTACCGGAAGTTCAGGGCTATACACATTCATAAATCTTGCATACTGTGCAGATTTTGGGCATTATATAACTTACATAACATGTGTTTTTATTTGTTTCTTTGCTGTTGGAAAACAGAACTACCATATCACATTAGGGAGGACCACTATCGTGTCCTGCCTCAGGGCTTCCAACTGCTAAAAAGTTGGGCATCCATCTTGCAAATCCCCACAGAGGATTGTGGAAATCTGGATTTATATTTTTCAGCAGCAAAGGTTCTCCTCCTCCCTCTGGTCCACCCTGGGGCCCATCATACTGTTACAGAAGTTCTCCACCAGTGCTGTTTTTTCATAGCTTTTTGGAGAGTCTTCTATTCCCTAATTAAAGGAAATGCTAATTAGCATTCCTTGACGACACACTTTAAATTTGCTTCATGAACTCTTTAGGACTTATTAAGAGTCTCCTCCAGAAATTCTGAGCTGAAATTGGGAGAAAGAGTTAAAGGATTGGTTCACTTCAGAATTCAGATTTCCTGATAATTTACTCACCCCCATGTCTTTCTTTCTTCAGTCGAAAAGAAATTAAGGTTTTGAGGAAAACATTCCAGGATTTTTCTCCATATAGTGGACTTCAACAGGTACCAACGGGTTGAAGGTCCAAATGTCAGTTTCAGTGCAGCTTCAAAGGACTCTACACGATCCCAGACGAGGAATAATGGTGTTATTTAGCGAAACAAACATGTGTGTACACATTTTTAATAAAAAAATTAAATAGAAATGTGTATACTTTTTAACAACAAATGCTCGTCTTGCACTGCTCTGCGAATCGCCACGCATTATGTAATCACATTGGAAGGGTCAAAAAAGAGTAAAAACTCCATCTCATTTTCTCCTCCAACTTCAAAATCATACGACATCGTTGTTGTACTTTTTTTTGTAAAGGGTGTTTGACTTAGTCTTTGCATGTTCATTTTGTAGACACTGGATCAGTACTTTCGCCTACGTCAACTATGCAACGTGATTATGTAATGCATGGCGCATTGCAGAGCTAATGCAAGATGAGCATTTGTGGTTAAAAAGTATATAATTTTATTATTATTTTTTTTAAATGGCCGATCGCTTTGCTAGATAAGACTCTTATTCCTCGTCTGGGATCGTGTAGAGCTCTTTGAAGCTGCACTGAAACTGACATTTGAACCTTCAACCTGTTGAACCCCAGTGAAGTCCACTATATGGAGAAAAATCCTGGAATGTTTTCCTCAGAAACCTTAATTTCTTTTTTCGACTGAAGAAATAAAGACAAAAACATCTTGGATGACATGGGGGTGAGTAAATTATAAGGAAATTTGAATTCTGAAGTGAACTAATCATTTAAAAATATACTAAAAAAAGCTAATAGTGAACTACCGCATTCAACAGAGTGCTATTTGTTCCTGTGTAGTTATTTATTAATAACCAAACAGTATTCTAAAGTGCTACCCATTTTAGTATGTACTAGGCAATGTCTTTCAGATTCTTGTCCTCACCTCCTCTCTTCCCATTTATTTCTCCCATCTCACTTCACACACATTTATTGTGCATTCATTTCTATGCATATAAGATGTGTTGAGTTTGTGTTGCTATTTGCATAGCTTAGCAGCTGTGCGCAAACAGGCTAGGAGCATGTAAACGCCATATGGAAGTACTTGCAGTAAACACTACACACTAGAAATGCTCTACAGTGATGGGATTACTCTAAAGAGCAGAAAAATAGACACAGAAAAAGATTAAGTGTGTATTTACTACACACTCTATGGCTCATTTACTTGCATCACTCGCAGCCATGCAAATGCTAAAATCATGTCACATAAACAAGCCACAATGCCATGGGTTTGTCTCAGTCTCTGTGTTGGACATTCATGGATTTAATTGTGAGTTTGACTCCAATGCAAACGCATCAGTCTCGCTCCCACACAGCTGTAAGTAGACTCTTTGGAGTATCGCAGCCCCTATAATTGAACACATGCAAGATATGTGGATTTTCTGATGATATCAGATCAGTCTCAGGCGCAAAGGTTACATCCTGTTTCAAATTTCCTATTGATTTCTTAATGAGCAGATAAAGAACAGCGTATTAATAGATCTTATTCTGGGGTTACAAGGGAGTATTTTGGGGATGTATGCCACATAGTAGAGTGTAAAGCACATATTTTTATTCTTTATAAAACTTTGAGGCTCCACAGAAAGGGTTAAGAAATGAATTAATGTTCCAAATTGTGAGAGCATTTTAACATGCAAGGCCGCTGAGGCGCAAGGATGTCAAATCAAATGCTTCATTGTGTCTACAATACAGAAGCCTTCTGGAAAACAAGCTAATTTCTTCTCTTAACATACTGCTCTGAGCATGGAAATGGATGGGCTTAAGTGTCTTCCCCTAGAAATATAAATTATCCATGTGTCAGGGGTTGCTAAGCTTCCTAGGCCTGCTCACATCTGCCTAACAGTGATAAAACTGTGGGGTTATAACATGGACAGGACACATGGACAGATCAAATAACTAAAATGAACCCTTTTCATTTCTTGTTCTTATTTACTTAAGGACAGAGTTTTTTGTTCAGAGAGCTCTTGTATAATGAGACAATATTATCCCTGTGGGTGGGATGTATGGGCAGATGTCCTTCCATTTGTGCTGTGCTGATAGAGTCAAACTCAGAGCAAATCTATTTTATACTGTTTTAACTTACTGTCAGTTATTAACTTGCATGAGTAAAACGCATTATATTCCATCACGGTTTGATTGTGATTATCAATCAATCTTTCTGTCTATCTCTTTGTCTGTCTATCTATTGTCTGTCTGTCTGCATAAATTATAACATATTTGTATTGTTTGTGAATTCTTATATGATCTCAGCCAGTTTCTAATAGACTTGTAATGACAATCATAAGGACCTTTTATTGTTTTTTGTAACTACTGTATCATAACTCATTTTTAAATACTTAAGAAGGTTAATGGATTGTCTTTACATCTAAAAAGCTAAGAAAGCAGTTTTATTACGAATTAATGAAATTATAGATTGTTAGCCACGCAATTTCAAAGTCATTTCTGTAAATATGTATGTGCTAGTTTGTATCTATGGCAGATATCTTATTTTATACCAGACTTGCTTTGATAGTCGGTGTTACATCACTTGCCCACCATGGCACCACCTCCCACCGTCGTTTTGATTTTTTATAGTAATTAAATCATTTAGTTCAGTTAGAGAACAAACACTAAAATTAAAAACTGAACGCGTCTGCACAATTCAGCGTGAGCCGAACAAGAGTCGCAGCACAGATCAGCAACAGGAGTCAGATTTCACCTCACTTTACCTATTTCGCCTCATTTTTGACTGACAAGACGAAGGCGGAAGATTTGGTTTCGAGGTGAAATGTAAAAGCACCTATTTAAGCGAGTTTGTCATTGTACTGTTTTGTAATAATGAACCCACCATTCAAGCAATTGGCGCACCTGAATTGGCGTCAATTTGAAAGAGAAAGTAAAATGCACACGGCTGCACGGGCATTCAGTTCTTGTCCACTGGCACGGAGCAGAGCGTCTTAAGTTCATTCCTATGGAAATTGAGCTTCCATAGGAATTAATTGAAAACCTTCCCTCTGTGCCGTGCCAGTGGACATGCACTGTAAGCGATTTAAAAGCGATGTGGAAAAAGAGGGAAAAACTCTAACTCCCTGCCCGCCAGCCCTGGTGATACCAGTATTACCGGTATTGTCACACGTCGATTAAGCAGTGGGAAAATTTCCTCACCATCACATCCCTATTTTATACCCACTATATACCTACTGTTTATTGCTTTTATGCTTAGGTCTGGTATATGTGCTAGCAAACATGTTAAAATGTGATGACTTCTATAAGATATGGTCGGATGGTACAGAGTGCAAAGATAGGGGGAGGGACAACAGCTGCTAGGCCTCTGGTGTTAATTAACTTCAAGAACTGCTGATCAGCCCAGGTCTCTCTTGAGCCGCAGTCTCTCTGCAGGAGCAGGATGTGCCACTGAAACACTGCTGTGCTGGAAAGGACAGTCTTTCCATTCAATTCATCACATCCACAACCTCCTGGTGTTTTCAGACTGTGTTTGTGCACCTTTGTATGTTGGAGTGTGTTTGTGACAGTGTGCTGCCTTATCTAAAACTGCTAGACTCCTCTGACACTCATTTAGCAGTGTTCAGAGTCTGAGTAGATGGTGGAAGATACATGATTGCTGGACTCCCCGATTGATCCGAGACCTGCTGATTAGCCATCCGTCCTTTTAGTAAATAAGACTGTAAAGTACTCTGATTTACTTCGAGTTCAGGATTGTAGCTTTTCTGCTTGCCAAGTGTTTACCAACTATATATGTCAGGGCAGTGTCATGAGGAAAATGTCATTTTTGCAACTTCACTACCTAAACATTGATGTCGAGACATTTCCATTTTGAAGAATTCCATAAAAGTCTTTGCAATCTTTAGATTTTATAGTGGTTTGAATTATGCAAAACTATTTTATAGTCCATTTCTACCTCAGAGTTATTTCTTACAGTTGCGACTTTCACAGTTTGAATTCTCTAAACTCACAAATAGATTTTTTTGGGGTGGAAACGAGCTTCCATGCAAAACATCTTTACATTTGTTAAATTGTCTTTATATTATAAATATATTATTTATAATTACTTCCTACTATTATATATATTGTTGACCTCCTTTTGTTTTCTTTAGAAAACAGAAGTAAATAAATAATGAGTAAATTACATTTTACTCATTTTGCTCATTACTTATTTTTCATAATTAAAAATATTTAATTAACATTTTAAAGTTTATCCCAGGAAAAGTAATGGAATTCTCAAGTGTGAGTTAAATGCAGCACAAGAGTGACAAAAATATACCTAAAAAATACCAAAAAACATACAAAAAAGCCAAAATTGTTGAATTTGATAGCCAGGTAGAGCAAGTTGATATTTTGATAAAAAATTAAAAAGACCCAACAACTATTATTTGAAATAATGAGCACCAATAAATTACACATAATATGTCAAGGAACATCCATTAAAATATACCAAAAAAAAAAAAAAAAAGTGCCAAAATTGTTTAATTTGACAGGTAGAGCAAGTTGATATTTTGCTTAAAAAATTGCCATTTTTTCTAAACATTATTTGAAATAATGAGCACCAATGAATTGCACACAATATGCTAAGGAACATCCATTAAAAAAGTAAATGTCTTTTTTTCCTTATCTTCTAACAGAAAAAAATGACCCTAGCATGAAAGTACAGCTTGTCTCATTCAAAGCTGGACCTATGTTTTAAGTGTGTTTCTTTGTAGTACAAATTTCCTCTATCTAGTCAGACGCGTGTGCTATGTGCTGGTTTCATCACTACAGTGTATTTCTAAATCAGGCAGCCCACATCAACATAAAGAAAAATCCATCATGGGAAGTGCATCCTCAGCCTCTCCGGCTCTCCCTGTTCCTCATCTCAGATTGCATTAATTCATTCTGGGTTCCAAATCATCTGCGGCTTTCACCTTACATGTTTTATTCCGGCCCTAGACCCAGACAGAGACTCTCCGGTAATAACAGGACCAAGATATTTTACACCAGCAGTAAGATTGCTGAAATCAAATGATGTGTGATCTCCCCCTGAATCCATCAAGACCATTCTCACACCCACAGTAAAACTTGAAATCTTCAGGGAGCTTGCAACCCTAGCAAACGCTGAAACTACACACAACCTTGTCGTACATTCATTTCAATTATTTATTGCGGTAGGTTGACAACCCATGCACCCGCTCACACAGACACTAACCGAATCCCTAACATGCCCCAGTCCCGCTCAAGGCATTTTGTGGCCAAAACAGTAGCATGACATCTCTGGCAATGCCCCAGTTTCTTCACGTCACGTATAGCTGGTTTCATTGTAGTCTTGAGCCCATTTCAGATGTAAGAACTCAAGGCAAGAAAGATCTGTTTTCGTTCATTTCATTCTGTTATGCTGATAATTAAAGTAATGGCCAATAATGTTTGATGAAGCATTTCATTTGCTCCAATAAAGTCTTCCCTGCATTTTCTTTTCCACCAAGTAAGCACAAAAGCCCATAATGACTGTAATTGCGCAGGCAGAGCTGAAGCTTGGAGCAGCTGAGGATACTCACAAGTAATAGTGTGCCCTTTCTCCCACGGCCAGAGTGGACACTTCAGTAATCCCGAGACTCAATAATCCTCGCAGACCGGGGGGGGTGGGTCGAGAGTGTGGAAACGAAGGATGTGTTTCTTGGATTGCCAGGGGCCGTCAGGGGCTCTGAGAGGCAGCTGTTGGCATCCAGACCACGTGGGCAGTCACGTCCTCAGCAGGCGGCTGTGGAGACAAGAGGGGTCATCTGTGAGAGAGAGAATAGCTCATTCTCATTCTCGGACAAAGGCGGGCATTGAGAGCCATGGGGACAAGGGGAGGGCAGGGTTGGAGTAGGCGTCATTCATTATTGCAATTTATGGTGGGAAATATGAATAAATATAAATGTGGACTGTAGGTTGTGTGTGTGTAATTCAAATCTTTGTTTCAGGCAGTGTAATCAATATCGGGATGTGCTCATGAAGGCTATACAGGAACATTTTATATAAGAAAAAAATTATTTAACGTTTTTTTGTTTGTTTTTGTTTGCTTTATTTCTTAATATGAACATCTTATTTGCAGAGAGTCCATTGCAAACCTGTTTTCTAACCTCTGCCACAGAAAAAAAAAAGAAAAGAAAAATTGTTCTGGCCAGGAGTTTTCTAAAACCTTCAGAAAGTTTTTTCCCCCCACACTTAAATCGCTTTGACACACACCTGCATTATAAATAGAGTTTCCTCTAAAACCAGCTTCAAGGGAACCAAGTTTTGATTTATATTTTTTTCCACCTGCTGTTGCCTGTACTCTTTGTTGGAGGCCGAATCCCTGCAAAAGTCTGAGATCTTATTTGATGCTGTCCACTTAAATCCATTATTGATGAAGGCGAGATCTGTGTCAGTTAAGAAAGTTATGCATCTGGCCTTCAGCTGTCTATTGATTCAGTGTAAGCAAAATCAAAAGTCTATCCACTGATCAAAAGAGATTGAGTGGAATTAATTTCCTTTAACAGGTTATTGACGGGACCACAATTTAGGCATGCAAGTTATCACCATGATCCATTCTAATAATGGAACTTAAAACAAATTGAGTTTCAGTAGTTTCGGCTGATAGTCCTTGTTTGAATGTTTTTTAAAAACCAATAAAAAATAGATTTTGTGTTTATTGACTTTTAGTCCATGTCTTTAAGCTTGAAGGCCATCTACTGTATGCTAGTAAACTCCAAAATGTTGCACCAGATATTTCTGTCCAATCAAATGCTCTCTAAAATAGACCATAGCAAGTAGTAAAAGAGCAGTTTGGTTCTGTTCCAGAACTCAGTGAGCCATCTAGGCAGACTTTTAAGGCATCATACTCCTGTCATGAAGTCTGTTTAAAAATGATTACGCTTTGTATAACACCTCCTTTAGGTCAAATTCTTACTGTATATAGCAGTTGTTCTCAAGCTTTTTGGCTCCAATGCTCCCAGTGTACACAGCAACATTTAAAGGGTCCCAATTTTAATAATGTAAATAAAAATATAATTTCAGGATTTCAAAAGTTTAAAGAGCCAAATGTTCTTCAGGGTTCCAACTCTTTTTAAACAATACATTTACATGACTTTCTAGTAATTTGCAATTACTGGGTTAGGTCAACCTGATAACAATTTTTAGAGCTTGGCATAGTATAAAAAGTATATTCATTATAGAAATGTCCATAGTAATATTTTACTCATTTGCATGCCTTTTCTAGGTCTAGATATCACACATTTAAATTTAGGCTACATGGTGTCTGCGGATCTTAAAAAAAATCTTAATCTCAGACTTTTGTTCATCCTCGGAACACAAATTAAGATCTTTTTAATGAAATCTGAGAGCTTTCTGTCCCTCCATTGACAGTCTACACAACTACCACTTTGAAAAATATTTATCCATGTGAATTGAGCGGTTTAGTCCAATTGTTCTGAGGAGATTTGTTCACTTTATATGACGAACAGATTTCATTTAGGCTTTTATTCACATAAAAACATTCATCAACTCACACCTCAGTTGTGGTAAACGAAAGCTCAAGCATGTTCTCTTGACGTGCGAGAACCAATGAGGTTCATTCCCGTGTGTTAAGCATCATGTTTGAGCTTCTGCAAGAACCAATGAGGTTTGTTCTTGCACGTCACGCAGGTTCGGTTGAGCTTCTGTTTATGTTCGCTGATCGATGTTTATATGTGAAAAAAAGCCAAACTTCAATCTGTTAATCATATAAAGCAATGGAGTCTCTTCAGAACTAAACCGCTCAATTCATATGGATTAGTTTTACGATCTCTTTATGAACTGGTAGCTGTCAATGGAGGGACAGAAAGCTCTCAAATTTCATCAAAAAGATCTTCATTTGTGTTCCAAAGTTGAATGAAAGTCTTACGACATGAGGGTGAGTAATTAATCAATAACAGAATTTTCAATTTTGGGTGAACTAACCCTTTAACAAACATGCGCACAAGACCACAAGTGCACATTAGTTGTTCCATTTGGGACAGGGGACATAGGCTTCCTAGAGCAGGCAATCCCAGAATGCACTGACACAAGCTAAAAAAAAAAAAGGTGGCAGATGAACAAATTTTAAATATAAATATACAGAAATATCTATACCAAAGAGTTTGATAAAGAAAAATCACTCTAATTAAAACAGTTTTTGTCTTATGTAATTTTATGCTCAAGAGCATTAAGGATTTTAAACTAAGCAATATGCAAGCCAAGTCTAAATCTAAAATCCTTCATTATTAACATGTCTCCAAACACCCTAAATGTACTGTAAATGCATAGAGAACTGAGAAGTTTATTTAGCAGCTCATCCCAGAGGACTGTTAAACCAGTGTCCTGAGAATCACTTCATGTGCACTCATGTGCTGACAGTGAGAGATGTACAACTGGATGTGACCTGTGACGAATGAGGGGATTAGTATTGATCAAGTGTGCAAGCCCACAGACACGGGGGATGAATCAACAGTCCATTGCTTTCGGTTGCAGTGTATTCATACAGCCCCCCACTCCACCCTGCAGTCAACACTACTTAGCACATCAACTGCACCATAAATCCAGTGGGAAAGGGGCTTGACATTGTGTTTGTCGGCAAGAAATGTCAAACTTAATATCTCAATGAAATTCTATTGCTCTTGGACCACTGCACACATCTGCATGTCGGAAATGTACAAACCTTATACAGTCTAGGGTTGTCACAATACCATAAAAATGTCTTGCGATACTATACCAGCTGAAGTATCACGATACCAAGTAGTATTGCGATATCATGCAGTATTGTGTTAATTTATAATTCAAATCTACAAAATGAACCAAACTTTCATAAATACATAGATACATTTAGATTTTCCTCTGAATACTTCATTAATGAGAATGAATAACTGGCTATTGTTACCAATCAAATGAAATCAGTGTGAACAAAATTAATCTTAGCACTGCACTGTAGCACAGAAGCTGCATTAAGTGACATTAAGTGACTGCAATTACAATTGCATAAATAATGTTATGAGATTAATGTTTCAAAAATATGACTAAATACAGAAATATGAAATGTTGGGGGAAAATGAAATACTAGGCCTACTTTTAAATGGCAAACAGTAGAAGGCAGCAAGTGTTAATGATGACACTGAATCCTTCAACCGATTCGTTCAAAACAACTGATTCATTCAGGAATGAAGCAAATGACTGCTTTTTCTGAATGGCTTAGTGAATCAGCGATTCACCCGATTTGTTCAAAACGTTCAGATTCAGAAACTAAACAAAAACAGCACTCTTGCTCGTGCCATATTGTCGAACTATTAGGAGCATTTTTCCCGCATATCTAAATGTAGAGCAGTATGTATATCATTCATTTATGATGTTAAAATCACGTTAGCATGATAGATAAGAACCGAGTGCCAAGTGATTGAGTGTTGATGAATGGAATCGTTTCTAGAAACGAACTATTATTACCTGTTCCAGAAGTGGTCAAATGAGCAATGGAAAAACTGTGAGAATACATTCTTATATAAAGATATTATGATGTTGATTTAGTGATGCTTGAGCTGTGGTTTTTTTAAAAATAATTTCAGACCCTTTCTCCTGATAAACTGCAGCGGGAACAAGGACGTGCAAGTGCAACTTAATCTCATTGCAAAATGAACTGAAGCGTTGGGAAACTCTCAATAAGGCGTTAATTCTACAGAGCATTTACTACACAGGGCACAGCAGAAAGGCAACAGCACTTCGTATTTTTGCAGGCATGTATGTTTAATTGAACGTTTTAGTGTAGGCTACCTGCCGCACATACAACATTTCTTAACGGTACTACCGTACCAACGATACTACCGTTTAAAAAATATAATGGCATCGCCAGTATTTTGAAGCTTTAGTATCGCGATACTACCGTAGTACCGGTATATCGTGCAACCCTAATACAGTCTCCATGGAAATTATAGCTATGCCTATATGGAGGTTATGTAGGGGATCCCTGAAGTCTAGGTAGAGGGAAAGAAATTATACTTTGGGAGAAATAATCAAATCGCTACTTCCTGGTCAACACTCTTAAGATTTGAATATATGTCAGTATATGATTCATAGTGTAATTCTAAATGAATATTTGAATGTTGCAGTTAAACACTGCAGATCCAGTCTGTCATTAAGCTCCATTACATTGGGTCAATAAACTCTGGCGATGGTTCCTTCAAACATTTCCATCGACAGAGACGTTGGGAATGCTGATGTCAAAATTGCATGTTGCACATGTTTTACACTGTAGGCGGAAAATGCAAGAACGCAGTACAGACAATAGAGCGTCTGCTGAATGTTTGATGTGCACGGTAAACTGATGCTGTCGATAATGGCTGGGTCCAGGTTTGCAAGAAGACATCTGTCATTTACTGGAAAATTGGTGGGTTTTGGAAAGAAAGAGAATTCATCCTCCATCGTAGTCTCATGTAATGATTAATTCAGGCAAACCCACACGAAGTAAATGCGTCTTTATTCTGTAGTCAGTAGCCCGCATCAATAATTCACTTCTGGCCAAGTTCCGAACTTGTCTCTATAAAGTTTTGGAAGTGACTATCGGAAAAAATGTGAAACTCAAGCAAAAAATGTGAAACACGTGCCATAAAACCTCTCACTGATACTTGAAGCTTTGTAACTAATCACTCAGTGTGATATGGAAACGTTTCCACAACAATATTAAGCACTATTTTAACTGTTTTTAATATGGAATATAAGAAATGTTTCTTGAGCAGCAAAACAGCATATTAGAATGATTTCTGAAGGATCATGTGACACTGAAGACTGGAGTAATTCAGCTTTGATCACAGGAATAAATTGCTTTTAAAGTATATTCAAATAGAAAATTATTATTTTAAATTGCAATAATATTTCACAATATTACTTTACTGTATTTTTGATCAATTAAATGCAGCCCTACGAACCCCATATATTATATTATATGTTATTTAAGAACAGCAAAAGCTAATGATAATGATTTAAGGCTGTAAAGTATTTGAGTGGTAGGCTGTCAGTTGTTTACAAGAAATAATGTCATGTCAGGCTGCATATATAAGAACTTTACAGGAATAAGAAAAAAATGTTTAAAATCGTTTCAGATTTATCATGCCCTATTTGCTTCATTTCTTCCATCGTGAGCATTTCTGAGCAAGTTGTAGAATCTGTGAATAATAACCGTGATACTCCTCATTTAATACGATTTTTGGATGTCGTTGTTAAATGAATAGGAATGATACACTTATTCATTAAGAAAGAAAGCAACACAGTTAGCTTGTTGAATAGCATAGGACTGGTTTGAACTAGTTTTAACATATCGCTCTACTTTGTTCCTTCTCATCCTTGCGTCCTCTGCTCATTTATTTTGGTTCTTCTTCCAGTTCCTCCAAGCTTCTGGGAGCGATTGGCTACATCAATGAATCTAAACCGATAGCAGTGTTAGTGTTCTTCACAAAGCTATGAAACAGTGAAATGAAGTGGACAGCTACCCAAAAGGACTCTCAAGCACCCCTGTTGCTCACATAAGTATCTTTTGTTTTGAAAAGATATTTGATTGCTCAGAGGCTGAGGAGCTTTCACCTTATGAACTGTATGAAATTGAAACATTGTAGACGTGTGATTGAATACTTGATGTTGTTGAATACCTGAGCAAGAATCCTTAGATAGCTTCACCACTAGATTTAAGAGGTCCAACTGGTAATACAAATGCTAAAATGTCTCTGTCACACCGTCTTGTGTTGTTTCCGCTGCGTATGACCTAACCCTCAGCGAGGGGGCCTGTTTAGAGATAAATCCTTGAGCCCAAAGCTGAAACTTTCTCTTTGCTTCCTTTGAAGGGAACCCCCTTTGAAATGTCCTGGGGAAAAAAGAGAGGTCCTCTAAAGCCTGCCGGCTGCAAACGTGCTGATAACAGCTCTATCTGGATATAAGCAGTATCCTTGGTCAGGTTATGAGTTCTGGCACACCTGTGACTAAACTGCACTCACTCGTCTGTGTAAACAGATATGCCGATCCATACGGGATACTAGCCAGGTAATGAAGGTGGACAAGAAAAGCAGGTTATCACCAAAACCTTCTCAAGGACTTTTAGAAGGACAGTCTGATCTAAGCCTATATGTAGAAATTACTGCAAAGTCTCACAACTGAAGAAGGTGAACTTTTTGATTAAGATCAAGCTGTATTAATTCACCATGGTTGGGGGGCGGGGGTGTTTGGTTGGGGTTAACTGTTTGGGAGAATTTTGTCTCACATATTTCTTCAAAATGCCTTAGAAGAATTCAGTTTAAAAGAGAAATGTTGACATTCAGCAACAGATCTGTTAAATGAATTTGGACTGGCAATTCCAAGCATGGTTTGTGCTTTTATCTTATCTGAAAATTTGTTCATTTTAAAGTTTTAGTTTTAATTTTGTTGTGTTTTGTCTATATAGTTATTACATTTTAATGATTAGTTTTCGTTTATTTCATTTTAGATATTTAATACTTAAACTAAATGACAATGAGAAATGTTGCCTTGAAATATTTAATTTTATTATATTCATATTTTATTTTGTTTCAATTAAAGGCATAGTTCAACCAAAAATAAAAATTATCCCATAATTTACTCACCCTCAAGCCATCCTAGGTGTACATGACTATCTTCTTTCAGACGAACACAAAAAAAAAAAAAAAAAATATCCTGCTCTTCTAAGCTTTATAATGGCAGTGAATGGTACCCTTGATTTTGAAGCCCAAAAAAGCACATCCATCCATCATAAAAGTAATCCATACAACTCCAGGGGGTTAATAAAGGCCTTCTGAAGCAAAGTGATGCATTTTTGTAAGACAAATATCCATATTTACAACTTTATAAACTGTAATCACTAGCTTCCGGTAAAAGGCGTCACCCTTGTTCATGAGAGAGTTGAGTTCCGGTGGAAGGGTGACCTCTGACCCGACTTATGACATAGATCCTCTTCTCTTATATCGAAATCCTCTGACATTTTTCTTTAAAACTTCTCATTTTAGACTTCTATTTCGTGACTGGGGTTTTGTTTTGCTCTATCCTCTTCGCTTCCGCGTTCATCAGTTCTCACCTGAGTTTATGCTACACCTTCGTCATACAACCTATGTCGGGTCACTCTTCTGCCGAAACTCAACTCTCTCGTGAATGCGTGGATGGCCGTTACCGGAAGCTAGTGATTACAGTTTATAAAGTTATAAATACACATCGCTTCACTTCAGAAGGCCTTTATTAACCCCCTGGAGCCGTATAAGATTACTTTTATGATGGATGGATGTGCTTTTTTGGGCTTCAAAATTACTATTCACTCCCATTTTAAAGCTTGGAAGAGACAGGATATTTTTTAATATAACTCTTTGATTATGTTTGGCTGAAAGAAGAAAATCATGTATACCTAGGATGGCTTGAGTGTGAGTAAATTATGGGATAATTTTCATTTTTGGGTGAACTAACCCTTTAATGTTTATTTCAAGTATTTACATTTTGTATGGTTTGGTTTTAGTTACCGATAATAACCCTGAAAAGAAGCATACTGGTGTCTTTTCTCAGGAGAAACATCTCAAATTGATCTCCAACGCTGTCTAGAAGAAACAATTCAGACAATCTCAGGTGTGATTTTTCTTTCCTATACATTCTATCTTACGGTTTTCTGTTTTGGGAAGGATAATAGTGTCTAGCAGCTTTTAAGGCACTATTTAAAGCAACAGCCTTCAAAGTCGACTACAGCACTTCCTCACTAAGAAGCACACATCAAAGAGAGATATCGTTGCAGTCAGCGCAACAGACAGGAAGAGTCCAGAACTCTCCAGCGCTTTCCTAGCTGTCACTCAGCTCTCCCAGTCACATTAATGGCAGCAAGAATTAAATTGATCCCAGGAAAAGGGGAGCACGGGTTCATTTTCTGCCCTGGCTGAAGTTGCTTACAGCAGCTCTGTTTACCCTGTCTCTCTCCTTGTGTTCTGCCTTGGGCTCTACACTGCCTGAATACTGAATGCATGAAAAGCATGAACCAGCATGAATCCTATGTTGATCCAGGCCGGTTTATGCTGGTTAGAGCTGGTATAGATTCCGTGCCCAATCTCAGAAGTACCCAAAACAGTGCCCTGCTTAGATTCAATTTTTAATGAGAGGCAACTGAGTAGAGACTGGTAGCAAATGATGCAAATGCATCCTTAACACAGTTAGGGCACAAAATATATATGCTAATGCATGAAAAAGAATTGGGTTTGCTGTGCCTCTCACTTATAAAGTACTTCATACTTTATGTAAACTTTTAAAATAGCCTGGATTTGCACGTACAAACAAACTCAGAGCAGAAAAATAGATAAGGGCGGTTATTCCACCTACCCATGAACACCTACACTCACCTCTCTCCCACTGAACATGCTCTAGATATTCCACAAATGGAATGAAAGTTGTCTCTTGTGTACCAACTTGACACCCTATAATGTTAAGTAGCTGAATATTGTCAGGTATATTAATCTATATAGTACCAGGTTAATGTATTTAAGTGTTATGTTTATATACATTAATATAGCCTTAATTCATTCTGGCACTCTCACACACATACATTCTCCTTTCACATACATACATTCCTACTCTCTCACACATGTACATTCTCATTTCACATACATGTGTAAATTTGGGGTTGTTTTTAGCCCAAGGGCTGGCTAAATTAGGACAGAACACAGGTTAGGCTAATTTTACTCAGCAAATTGGGTTGTTTATTTAACCAGCATAAAGGGTTGATTTTATCAATTATTTTTTCTATGATATAGCTTATTTAGTACTTTAAATAATCTAAACCAGTGGTTCCCAACCTTTTTAGCCTCAAGTACCCCCACGACTCCATCAATAAGGGTTTATGTACCCCTTTATCGACACTAAACAAAAGTAAATGCGGCGTTTAAATTTTAATGCAGTTGTCACAATTACCCAATTTACCAATGAACCAGTTTTATTGATTACAATTCAGACTTGAAGATATTGGGAAATTTTAAATAAGAAACACAGTGTAATTGGACATTCCAGCACTTCAAATGTTATTTTGAATATGGTGACAAAAAAATGTATTTATTCATCCTTCAGAGATTGTCCCCATTTGTAAAACTGAAAGTTTCAGGTTGTAGGAAATCCAACATTTGATTGAAAACAAACACTTTTATTTAATAAAAATAAAAAAAGACACGAAAAATACCACTATAACCAGTAGATGGTGGCAGATAAGCACTTACTGGCTTATAAAGTTCAGCACTTTATGTACTAATGTAGGAAAAGTCACAAAGTCTTTCAAATAAATCTTTATATTACAATGTGTCTACTACGCTTTTTATGAGAGGATTTGTAAGCTTAGGACTAATTAAACTGGCACTAAAAAGAAACTTATTCAGTGTTTTGAGGGATATTGAGCGGAGTCTAACTTAAACACCTCTGATTGGCCATTATTTTCAACAGTAATGCCTGTGCTTGGCTACAATACTCAATGCTGCAAAAGTAAATAGACACATTTGCAGCAATTAACGCACCAGGTTGGGGTGAAGCTGGGGCGACTGACTGCACCCCAAGCAAGCCTATTATACCTAAGTGACAGGCCTGAACAAACCAAGCAAAATCTAAATCTTTTGCATACTTCCTGGAACACGCACATGTTTGGAATCACGGATCTAAACATTTGTAAAATACTCCATACAACCACTTTATTTTCGATACAGTTCTTAATACAGCTTATTTTATACGGTTTATAAAATATTGCCTACATTTAAAATCGTTTAACAAACATTTTAGAAGTAAAAACTATACATTTAGGTCTAAAAGTAATTCAAGTGTAATCAAAAGTCCCGTCCTGTTTCCACCATAACGATGATGATTCTCCTGCCGGAGATGGGCTCACATTTGGCGGCGGAACTCATTTCAGACCACTGCCCTCCGTCTCACTCGTAGCCGAAAGATGCTGTGGCTGCTTCCATAACCTGCCCATAAACAGTTCTGAGAACATATTTCAATATCCAAAGTATTTATATTCAGTAGGAATAAATTGTTAATTTTATGCAAGGCATCAAGTGTTTCCTTCATCCAAAAGACGGATGCGACACTCGTTTACTGACATCGCATCCCTGTAGTTTGCTTTGCATTAAATAAAATGATTTACAGCACAGCAACAATTTTATAGACGAAATAAAACATACACAAACCTGTATTTCATAGACAAGATGCATCAAGTTGGCGGGGCGGCGCTGAGAAACTGAACAGCACATGATGATCTGCCTGACCTGCCTTCCGTTTCCACTATATTCTTTCACACACACATACATTCATCTCTTACATACACATATTTTCTTCAGACGTAGTTATTTATAATAAAAGAATGAAAGGAGAATGTAAGTGTGTGAGTAGAATATGTATGTATGTGAAAGGAGAATGTGTGAGAGTGCCAGAATGAATTTTGGCTTGATTGGCACTTCATACTTAAATACATTAACCTGGTACTATATAAATGAATTAACCTGGTATTGGTAATGGTACTCTATATATTTAGCTGAACTTTTTTTGTTTGTTTTTTGAACACCTATGTTTTATATATACCGATCAGGCATATGATTATGATTGAAGTGAATAACACTGATTATCTCTTCATCACGGCACCTGTTAGTGGGTGGGATATATTAGGCAGCAAGTGAACATTTTGTCCTCAAAGTTGATGTGTTAGAAGCAGGAAAAATGGGCAAGCGTAAGGATTTGAGCGAGTTTGACAAGGGCCAGATTGTGATGGCTAGACGACTGGGTCAGAGCATCTCCAAAACTGCAGCTCTTGTGGGGTGTTCCCGGTCTGCAGTGGTCAGTGTCTATCAAAAGTGCTTCAAGGAAGGAACAGTGGTGAACCTGCGACACCGCGACAGGGGCGGCCAAAGCTCATTGAAGGCTGGCCCGTGTGGTCCGATCCAACAGACGAGCTACTGTAGCTCAGATTGCTCAAGAAGTTAATGCTGGTTCTGATAGAAAGGTGTCAGAATACACAGTGCATCGCAGTTTGTTGCGTATGGGGCTGCATCACAAAAATATTTGGTAAACATCTTCAGTATACCGTCAAATCGGTACAGAGAATCGGTAGTTAATATCGAGATATTATACCAAGACAGCAGAACAAAATGATTTCATATACAATACTATCTGTCAGTCATGAATTAAACACATATTCCAGTCATGTATAATAGTGAAAATATGACCTCTTCAGGCAACATGACATGACCTCATGTATTTACATATTACGCATTGTGGTTATAAGGTGACATCCTGCAAATAAGAGCTACTATTTGAGCAGTCAAGCAAACAATGAGAAATCCCATTTGCATGCTCCAGCAATTGAATTGAATGAGGATGGAAATTGCGTGTGGCTCCCTGAGCAACCTGACTGGATGGTTAAAGAGGTGGTGTTCATTCTGCAGGGAGTGAAAATCACTTTGCCTGCCACTGTCTGGATGTCAGTGTAATTACAACCACACGGGGACAAGGGGAGGGCCGTGATACCCAGTTGATTATGGCCTTAATAATATGCTGGAAATGAGAAGCGTTTCACTGGGTCTCTTGTGTGTCCAAACTGGAGCAGTAATGTATGTATATTTTTGCATTTGTCTTGTGAGATGGATTGGGAGCTCTACATACTGATTTCTAGACTGCACGTCCACAAAAAACAAAGGAACAAATCATTCGTTTGGCCAATTCACAACACTAACTTTGGCTTAAAATATGCATCCGAAGGCTTCGAAATTGGTCCAACTCCAAAATCGCACCTGTGGAAATTCAGTTTCTCTCCAACTCCACTCATTCCTTCTCACTCTTTCAGAATTTCAATGCATTTTCCAAGCTGCCTATCCTGCCATCTTCCAAAGGAGGCATCTGGGGGCCAATCGCATTTAGCCAAAGTTCTCCTCTGCGCTGCCAAGCTTTTTGCTGAAATTACCGTTGAGGTTTTTTTTCAATCTGTAGCCACTGGATGAGTGGCAGCTCTCTACAACTCAAGCAAAGCCCACATGATCAGACAACAACAAGTTTGCGTGTGCGAGAGAGTTGAGTGAGAGAGGAGGAGGCACGTCTCGTCTCATGTTTAACACTAAATGAGATTGCCTGCATCTTCTCCCTGAAGAACCCTGGGAAATAAGACCGTCCCTGTCACTTTGTTCTTTTCTTCTCGCCTCTGTGATGTTCCACTTCTGCAGTCTGCAGAGAGGCACTTTCTGACAGCTGAGAAGGTTTCGGTTTTGTGCCATTGGGCACTTCCATAATTGTATATGTTTGAAACGAGCACCAGTACATTGTGCGAGTCGCTGCGTTGTGCATTATACTCTCCCAACCTAAGAAAGTATTGCTCTGATCTTTACAAGGCACCCATCCGTCAGGGCACTTCATGTTCTGAAGTCTAAAATGAAAGCAGTTCTCTCTCCTGAGAGATATTACAGAGTCCCTCAGATTAAGTGTTTCAGTCTTGTTAACTAGGTTGTATTACTCTGCTAAAGGCGATCTTTCTCTCTCTTTCTGTGATCATGTATTCATGTGTATTCTCCCACATGTTTATTTTACAGACGTACTTTCATCCACCGACTGATTTTCTTTATTCAGATTTCACATCTGTTTGTCTGCTAAAAATGCTAAGATTAGCCTGTGGGGTAGCAAAGATTGTTCAACCAAAAATGGTGTAATTCTCCTAATAGAAATATAAAAATATTAATAATGAAACAAGTTCAGACCAGGAGGTCAAGGTTTGGATGGTTAGCTCAACGAGGTCTATAATACCTGTAGAAAGCTATCCCTTATCCCTGTATCCAAATAAATTTCAAATCCAAACTTGTTTCAGATTTTACTTGTCATGTGAGGAGAGATGACTGACAAGACGATGGCGGAGGACTTGGTTCGCAACAGATCCTGAGCGTCTTTGACAAATATCTTGTAAAATGTGTGGTCAGTACTGCCGCTCCCTATACTCGGAGTACGCGTGATCGTGAAAGTAAAGAGCGGGTGCGCATTCAAAAGCGATTTTGACTGCAAAATATATACAATATACTGTACCACCCCTGGTGTTATCAGTAATACCTGTGTTGTTGGAAGTTTATTGGAGTGAAAATGTCCTCACCGTGACGTCCCTAGTGAAAAGAGTAGTCCAAATTCAAATGCGACGCAACTGTGGTCACATGACAATAACAACATGGCGGATGTTAGTACGTCCGGATTACATTTATACTGTATAAAACATACTTTTATATATGTCGTAAAGTAATTTTTATTTCAGGCCTGTGATTTGAAATCCTGTTAGCCATAGGCTAATTCAGTTGGGTTAGCTTCGTCAGTTAGCTCCTGCTGGTAGATGTGGTAATTATGAGGACAAAAAGCATTTTTCTCTAGTGGAGAGACATTAAAAGAGCCAAATATGAAACAACTAACAGTGTACTTGTAGTTTTGTCTTTTATCTTCGAAAACTTCACGCACTTCACCTTTAGATGACATTTTTTTGGGAACATTTTTGCTGTTTCAGACTCTCATTATCAGCTCAGACAAGGCTGCCTACAGCATGATTTTTTTTAAACATCCTCCCAGGGACTCTTGCAGACAGGGACACACAGACAGATCTAACATGAACTCAAAATCTGAGCATTTCTTTCATGTCAACAATCAATTTTCTACTTTCATTGAGGTCCAGAAGTGCTTCTATTTTTTATATCTTGTCTAATTTATTAATACGTAAATGTATATTTTAAAATAACAAATATTTAATTGCAAATTATATTATCAAAAAAGTTTTTTTTATTATTATAGTAAGTGACAGCATACTTTTTTTTTGTTTATTTTACATTTATTACATTATCACATACAATATTATATTATTTTTGAATCTTGTTTTATGTGCAATTACAAACATTTTATAATAATTGTTACGGACAGAGGAGCGGGAGACAACAGGTTAGTAATGATGAGTGACTTTATTGAACAACATGGGATGAACAGATGACCAGGTAAGTGACTATTAAGTAGATACTTGTGATGGTAGATAAGAATGGTAATACTGTCCTTTTCCTTTGCAGGTGAGTGACTCGTGGCGGATGGCTGGTGCAGAGGTAGAAAGACCAAACAGGAACGGTAGGAGAACACACACGCAGACACTTTACACGGAGACCAGGAGAATCGCGGAGATAGAGCAGGTAAGTATTCCTCACGATGCAAGAGCACGGGAGTAGCAGTCCTTGTGTCAGTCTAGACCGGACAGTGAACTGAGGTGAGTGCTGTGCTTAAGTGTCTGGCGGTGATTGTGTGGTGATGGGGATCAGGTGCGCGTGGTTAGTACACGGGTAAAAGGAGTGCGCTGTGATTGGCTGATGGTTGAGCCTGGCGGGTCTGTGACAATAATACAAAAGACTATATAAATGTTGTTATAATAATAAATATTTATATTATCAAAAAGTTTATTAATATTTTTAATGTGTTGGTATTTTTACCCTTTTGCGTTATTGACAGCATAAATATTTTATATTTATTTTTCTAATATCTGTTTTAGGTAACACTTTACAATAAGGTTCATTAGTTAAACATTAGTTAATGTATTAACTAACATGAAATAACCATGAACAATACATTAGTTACTGTATTTACTAATCAACGTTAGTTGATGAAATTGTTTGTTCATGTTAGTTCATACACTCTAAAAAATGCTGGGTTAAATATGGACAAACCCAGGGACTGGGTTGTTTTCACCCAGCCATTTTTTTCAACCAATTTTGGGTTTGTTTTAAGCCAGCCATATAGTAATATAGTAAACGGCATGTTTTTGCTCACCCCCATATTTTTTGCTGAAACTTCACAGACACTTGACCAGACCAGAGACTTATATTACATCTTGTGAAAGAGGGCATAATAGGTGCCCTTTAACCCAACCTGCTGGGTTTGTCCATATTTAACCCAGCTTGGGTTGTTTTTAACCCAGCATTTTGTAGTGTGTAGTGCATTAACTAATGTTAACAAGATTTTAATAATGTATTAGTAAATGTTGAAATTAACATTAACAAACATTAATAAATGCTGTAGAAGTGCAGTTCATTATTAGTTCATGTTAACTAATGTAGTTAGCTAATGTTAACTAATGAACCTTATTGTAAAGTGTTACCCTGTTTTATCTTATTTAATGTCATTTTCTGTTTTCTTAAAACAAATACAGACAAAACAATGTCTGTATCCCAACATTAAAAACATTAAATTACAATAAACTTTTTAATGAATAATGTATTATAATGATATACTTTTATTAGGGCCCTATGATTTCCGCGATGCAGAAAACGCGGACGGAATCGCGGAATCCATTCATAAAAACAGAATTTACTATATAACGCGGAACGTCACGGAATTCGTCAAATTTTTGATGAATGAATAAAAAGCAGGTCAGTACACTTAAATTAAATCGCAATATAGACTTGTGTCTGTGAATATTAAACCGTAAAAAGACTATTTAAATATGAATCCTGCATGTCTGTGTGTCTCTGAAAGTAATGGCGCAGAAACGCGTTTTAACACACACACACACAAACACAAACACTGAAGCACGTGTGACGCTCGCAGTGTTTTCATCCTCTGTCGCCTCACTATATGAGGACATGAACGCACAGAATTCATCTCCAGAGCTGCTGCTTCTCCAGTCACTTCATCAGCATTTTACTGCTTTGTTTAAGAAAATCTATCACGCAGAAACTCAAAGCTCTCGGCAACCCGTCAAAATAAAAGTTCGATTTAACTTGACAGAAACATATTACTGTTTGATTGCCAGAAAAATTAAAATACGCAACAGAATTTCTGAAAAAAAAAAAAAAATTCATAAAAATACATTTTTTAATTAATAAATTCGTTGTTTTTAAGAATTAAGATTTTTAAGATTATTAAAATTTAATTTAACCATTAAAATTGAATCCAAAAAATTAAAATGGAAAAGAACGGAAAAAAAATGGAATTTGGGAAAAAATACAAAGGATTTCATAGAGCCCTATTTGATTTTTACATTCACTAATACATCTACAGTAGCAAAGCTGGATGGCAGTGGTTCATCTCACTTCACCTCGCCAGACAGAAATACAGTTGCAAGTGTGGAAGGTCAACTGACATTTTTCTGCAGGGTCTTGTTAGATTCAAGAGAACATTGTGGAGATACAGACACAGCTCAGCTGTGGATGCAGAGGCAGCATCTTACATTTTATCTGCATTGACATGGATTCATGGGTGTGTGGGGGCGGCGGTGAGGGCCTGACAGATTTTCACTGAATGTGAATTCATGTTTACTTTTTCATGAACGAATAAAACAGGCCTTTACACTGTGCAAGCCGCAAATATCCGGTAATCCTACAGCAGTATTGCTGGCTTCAGTGAATTCAGGCTACAATTAACACAGTGTGATTAAAAAAGCACACCAGGGAGCTTCCGCAAACAAAGCTGAACTTGCCATGGAGGCAATAATTTTGCACCGATTATTTATTCCTTTTTGCACCCTGAGCGCTTAGGTGAAAATCAATAACATATGCAAACACCCGACCAAACACCAATCGCAAATCACTGGCTGTAAAATATACACAGCGCGAAGACAAACAGAGAAATGAGTTTTGGTCACAGATGGAGCTGTAACAGCAGCCTGCAGGTGCATTTCACACACAAAAATCAAGCAGCCATCTGAAAAGCAAAAATGAATCAGAATATTGACTGTTTAAGGTGCCCCGGGTTGCATAAAGATATCTTTCGGTTTGTTTAGATCTTTCTCTTTCATATTGGGATTTTTGAATGGCTTACAGCAACATACGAAAATCACTTTTATTTAAAGTCAGTAAAGCTATGTTAGCATGGTTAAAATACTAACCGTGCAATAAACTTGTATTTTGCATATATTATTTGTGTGTGTGTGTGTGTGTATATATATATATATATATATATATATATATTTTAGTGCTGTCAAAATTAAAAATATTAACGCAGTTAACGCAGCATCTGTTTTTTTCGTCATAATTTGGCTAGCGTTACATCATATGATTAGGCTCTTATTCACGCAAATGCTTTTAAACCATTCAAGCACCACAAGACAAACGAGAATGCACTGTCTGTGAATGTGTGTCTGTGTGATGCACACGACTCGTGTGCAAAGAAAGACGTGCGGCAGTATCGAGTTTAAACTATAACATGAATTATGTAGTCTTAAAGTGACAGCAGCCTAATAAACCAGTTAGTGTGATGTCTGTCATTAATGTTGATCAAAGAACAGAGTTAACGGAAAATATTGTAGCTTTAATAAAGATTAATCTATAATTTATAATTTATGCAGTGAAGACTGTAAAGTGTTTGATAACTATTCAGTTTCTTTATATTTCCTACCTACCTATATTTCCTATGTGAAGATTGTTTTAAGTTCACTTAAATTAGAAGTTGTATTTTAAAGCCTAATAAATGTTAAAAATGGATAGCTTTCAGTTATACTGTAATGCTGACTGTCTATAATTAATGTTTTAAAAAAAAAAAATCTATTTCATAGAGACATCAGTATTACTAGTATCAGTGATACTGACCTTCATTCATAAAAAAGATGCCATTAAACAAATATTTAAAATATACTGTCTTTAAGTTGTTTCTACATTCATTTGGAGAATAACTGTGAAATTATTACACTATAAAACTATTAGAAACTCCAGTATACACATATACACGACTGTCACACACTTTATTCCATGAACAAACATCATGATCCTGTGACACAGGTTTAACAGACTTGTTTTTTTGTAAAACTGAAGGGGTTCTTCCCATCGCTACATTCTGTAATATAAGATAAGTAATATTCTCAGGATTTGCTTACGATTGTATGGGGGATGTGCAGATTATTTCTGTTAGTGAATGCTCTTTTAATCTCCTAAAGAGACAAGGTGATTACAGAGGCACGGTCAGCGTCCAGGTCTTCATGCCAATTGACCTAGCATTAAGAAATATTGCTGCTGTGAGCTTGTAAATTAACCCAGTGAGGTCTGCTTCAGCACACAGCTCTCTCGTTCAAATTAAGCATCTCAACCATTGTGATGATGGACAGTATCTTGAAATATAAACCTCCAAAAAGATCTGTCTGCTATTAGTTAAATGCAGTTCATGAGAAATGGAGACAGCCAAGGATATTTTCATATATTTCTTCCTAACCGCAGGCATCTACTGACAGCGAGACAGACAGTGATTACCCCGATTTAATAAAGGCATCTACTGAAAACTCTATTTTATTCACAGCTGTCTATAAAATTAGCTCAGTCGCTGCGTTTACCTGCTTGAAATGTGAGACCCAAATTGCCTCGACACAAGGCTGCACAGTCTGTCTCAACCGCATCTGCCATACTCTCAGCAAAATCGTGTAAGTGGCAATTTGGGCCTTATTGAACTGAGCTAAAAGCAGGGTAAGCTATTTGTCATGCCGCATACACAGCCCCAGACAGCGTTTGAGGGCTTAGGGTGACTGTTTTATGAACTAGTATAGGGGGCATAAATGGATCAGGCTCTGTGGTTGCTCATATTGTGGTTGAAGATTCTTGTTGTGTGCCACCCTATGACATGGTCAGTTTAAGTCTTATTTAACCTCATAGGTTCTCTGGTTATTAACCAAGAACTCTAAATTATAGGTTAAACCGCAGCTTTCTAGAGATAAAGACAAACTGTATGTTTATATATACATAAAATATACAGTAGACAGATGCAAAAGGAATAGTATTACAATTTCAAAAACATTTGAGGAAACTTATTACCTCAAAACATTTAAATAAACTAACAATTTTTATTTTTATTTTTTAAAGTTAGTAGAACTTAAAATTTTTGTGACAAGTGTCTCTCATTAACAATCACATCCCTACACTCCCACAGTTCTCAGCCTCGCCCCACTAATCATAATGTTAATTATATACAGTTAATTTACATAAACATCACATTCAGATCTTGGTTAAATGTTAGATAGCAAATAACACATTCTATTATAACAATCAAAGAGACTGTCATTATATACTTGCATGTATATAATCAAACAACATATAGTATTATGTGGTCTTAAAAGTTTTGCAGCCCATCCTCAACCTAACCACAGGCTCTACTCTCCACCACAATGGTAACCTTAAATCCCAACATAACACAACATTAAACACTAACTTATGTCTCCATATGTTAATCTTAAAAAATAAAACACTAAAAAATAACACTTAAGACGCAAAGCATGCTGGGAATTAGAAATGTGCTACAACTCAACTCAGTCATATTAAGTTCAGCTTACTACAATGGAATTTTGAGTTCACACAACTTTTTTCCATTAAGTACAATGAACTTTCATTATTATTTGAGTGAAACAATCTCATTTCATTTAATTCATTTCACTGTTTTGGTTTTACAATGGAGGTATAAATATATTACCCTTCAAAGATTGAAAGAAGTGCCTTATGCTCAGCAAGCCATGCATTTATTTGATTAAAAATCTAAAAAAAATATTATTTTCAAGATAGTTTTACTGACCCCTTACCACATTTGAATGGTATACATCACATATACACACAGCACAGCGAGGTTACCAGATCCCCTGTTGCTCCTCCCACCACTATATATATACATATATATATATATATATATATATATATATATATATATATATATACATATATATTTATATATACATATATATATACACATACACATAGGTGGGTGTCAGCGCCTATGTACAGTTGAGCTCAAAAGTTTACACACCCCTTGCAGAATCTGCAAAAATGTGAATCATTTTAACAAAAGAAGGATCATGAAAATTGCATGTTATTTTTTATTTAGTACTGTCCTTAATAAACTATTTCACATAAAAGTTGTTTACATAAAGTCCACAAGACAAAAAAAAGCTAAATTTATAAAAATGACCCTGTTCAAATATTTACATACCCTTGATTCTTAATACTGTGTCAGGGGGTGTCAGGGGGTGAAAACTTTTGAACAAGAAGTTGATGTGCAAGTTTTTTTTATTTTGTTTAAAGAACATATTTTTTCATTTAGTTCTGCCCTTTGGAAGCTACAAAAGATACTTACATGTTTCCCAGAAGACAAAAAAGTACAATTTATTCTGTTCATCCAATTCAAAAAGTTTACATCCCCGGCTTTTAATGCGTCGTGTTTCCTTCTGGAACATCAGTGAATGTTTGAAACTTTTTTAATAGTTGTGTTTGAGTCCCTCAGTGGTCCTCAGTGTGAAAAGATGGATCTCAGAATCACACAGTCACTGCTGGAAAGGGTTCAAATATGCAGAAGATGCTGGAAAACTGAAGAATGTGCAGGACCTGAAGGATTTTTCTGAAGAACAGAGCTCAGTTTAACTGCTCAGAACAAACAAGAGACTCGTGAACAACCATCACAAAACTTTATGTAAACATCTGTTATGTGAAAAAGTTTATTAAGGACAGTACTAAATAAAAAATAACATGCAATTTTCATGATCCTTCTTATTTTGTTAAAATGATTCACATTTTTCTAGATTCTGCAAGGGGTATGTAAACTTTTGAGCTCAACTGTGTATATATATATATATATATGGCTGAACATTTCTTGTTCCTTACCATCTGCAGATATTATTTTATATTAATCCTTAATAATTCATAGAATATTCTTTAATGCAGATTAAATTAAAGTGAGGATAGATTGTTGCTTATTTCCTTCTCAGTGAAAAGCAAAAACTAAAATCATGATATATCTCAAATGATTTTTTTTTTCTCTTGAAGATTTGCTTTAAGAGAAAGAATTCATGAGAATAATATTAGATAACCTAAAGCATTACTGAAGATAACACATCCCTGCAGAAATGGGGCTACGCTGTCATCTGTGTCTTTATCCATATAGCCTTCACAGTGCAGTACACTCTAACAAGCCATTACCCAGTGATCCCTCCTCCACAGGCAGAAGACTGAGGTGCTCTATATAGACTCTTCATCTACATTACTGGGGCTCATTGGTGCCAAAAACCTACACATCAATAGCTGCAGTGACTCCCTTTGCTTTCCCATCTTCTATCATGCCCTCCCTTCTTTATTGTCTTAGCCTGTAACCTGAACACCAACCCTGGTGCATTTCACTTCAAGGTCATTTCCATTTTCTCAATCTGTTTCTCAATGAATCTCCTTTCTGCAGGGTGAAAAGAAAATGACCTGTAATAGCACAAAGGAGAAACGATATTTGTTGCATACCACTGGTAATGGATTTTTTTTCAAGTGGTAACAATGGATGGAATAAAAAAAAGGGTCAGATTTACCGTACGTGATATCAGTCTGCCTGATTATATACTAGAGATCATTCAATTTGTTCAAAGAAAAAAAGTCCAATATGTCATATGCATCATGATTCACCCAATCTGAAGTCCAGATGGATGAGCTGATGCATTTTCCTTTGCAAACACCCAAAACACCCACTATTGGAGTCTATTTGCTCAGGGTTTAAAAGCTAATTTTTTTTTACTGAAGTGTGACATATCATGTTTTCTTTTTCCTTAAATTATATTAAAATATTTATAAAAAAGTACATCTGGAATTTTATGATAGAGAATAATGGTAACACTTTACAATAAGGTTCATTAGTTAAATATTAGTTAATGTATTAACTAACATGAGCAATACATTTGTTACTGTATTTACTAATCTAAATAAAAATACAGCTGTTCATTGTTTGTTCATGTTAGTTCACAGTGCATTAACTAATGTTAAGATTTTAATAATGTATTAGTAAATGTTTAAATGAACAATAACAAAGATTAACAAAAGCTGTAGAAGTGCAGTTCATTATTAGTTCATATTAACTAATGTAGTTAACTAATTTAGTAAATTAATTGTTTTACATCTGGCATTATCACCGGGTTATTAAGAGATGACACTTTTCTAAATATGATTAAAATTGTTCTCAAATAAAATGTCTGCAATGCCTAAAATGCAGTTTTAAAAAAGTTAAAAATTCATGTTTGTTTGTAAAAACTAGACTTTTTAAGATCAGCTTTTTATTGACAATTTGTCACAAAGTTTTTCTCAGGAACAGACTGAGCATATGGTTAATGTGTATTCAGTGAGCACATTTACATGCACACCAATACGCTTATAACTACCAAAAATCAGTTTATTGAAATAACCCAATTAACCTGTTTACATGCAAATCAATAACCTGACAATGCAAGTAAACAATGTATTAAAAAACAAAACAAAACAAAACAAAAAAAAACTGGTTATTACCTGTACTTCTTGTGACTTCAAAACATAGGCATCCCTGTATTTCACTCAGACTATTCTATTTGCTGTGTGAGTTGAGATGTTAAATAAAGCATTAAAACCCCCAGAGTATTTCAAAATGTCAGTGGGAAACTTGCAGTCATTCTTCTCTCGTATTTGATGTTTCTACAACTTGTCCACTTGGCTGCACAGGATAACACATTTTTTTATTTTCTTGGGTCAAGAAAAAGGTGAAGTTTGGGATATAAACACTCGCTGTGGCTGGATGGTCTTACATCTGCGAAATAAGAACACTTTCCTGTCACAATCACACATGCGCACTTCAGTAAGCCAACAGAACACAGGTTACACGCCGGGCAAAATTGGGGTAATGGGCAAAAATCTAGCTGTCGATTGGTTTATTCTTTAGCCGTTTATGAACTTACTCCGATAAAGGAAATCGAGTTAATGCGTTTACGTGACCACATGCATTGTTGGCTAATTAAACATTAAACGGGTTAAAAACGTGCATGTAAACGAACTCAGCGACTGAAAATGTTTGTGACAAGTGCTGTCAGTCTCTCCTACAAAAACACAAGTGCATCTAGTTCTAAATGAATATAGCACAGGTACAACCCTTTGTCTGATAGATTCTAATGGCAAACAAATTGCTGACGGATGTGCTAATCACACCCAAACAGGAAGTATTATCAGATTTGTCTTTTTGCTGTCACTCTCGCTCGGATCATCTCTGCTTATTCATTTGAACAGCTTTTATGCCTCTTAACTCTCGGCTCAGCCTCCTGCTATCTGGATAACACGCACTGCTAACCTCTTTCTGAGCTCCTCCTGCTCTAGGACACCCAAACGTAGACAGAAAATCCTGCAAAACTCTCTCCAGCGGTTATATTTAGCAGGTCTCACAGACTGTACATCCACAGCTAGTCTGTTGTAATGCCTGAATCTGCTTACATGGTAAATGAGGATAAAGCCTGCTTGCCAGAACAGTGAGGATGGTGTAGCCAAGTACAGACAGAAGGTGGTAAATGGACTTTCACAGGCTCATCCACAAGAAATATCACACTAATGGTGATGTTTTTCAGAAATCAGGCGTCTGTAGGTTTGGATGAAAACCTAATGGATTTATATTGGCTTGTACTATTCCAAAAAAATCAAATGTGATATCTCAAGCATAGCTACAATTTTAGGAAAAACTGTAGAAGTCTTGAACACAAGTGGAGATTGTTAATGGAACGATTAAGCAAAGAGAATGGTTTAGCTGTTTTTTTGCTTTTTGGTGTGATTTTACTTGAAAAGTGATTGAGCAAGAAAGAGGAAGGTGTTATTGATCATGTTTGACACCATGAGAGAGAGAGCAATAAGACAGGAGTAACAATTAGTCATGCGTTCATACGGAACAACGGGGGAATTTATTGGTTGATTACCGCTTCTCACTGCCCAACTGTTTTTTCCTTTTTGTAAGAGGAAAATATAATTGGCTTTCTTTGTTAGATGTAGTGCACTCTCTATATACAGTGTATTTGTTTGAGGCTGCTAGTTCAATTTCTTCTAATTTAATGCAATCTTTTTTTTTTTTTTCTTAAAAAAACAAAACAAAAGTAATAATCAAACTCTATATTTGATTAATGACAGAAATAGTGTAGAATCTTAAACAGTTTTGGGGGTAATGCATTAAAAGTAATGCTGGGTATACACTACAAGATAATCAGGCTGATTTTGTGCCGATTCTGACAATCCTAGGTAATGTCCCGATTATCTTGATGGTTCTGCAGATTATCTTATCAGATTTTCCTGTGGCTGCTCGGAAGAACGTTCCGATCACGAAACGATCAAAAATCCTGATGTGTGGGGGGAGCCCTGAGGACAAACGCACGCACAGTCTGGAGATTATCACGTGAAACGAAACAATATCCAATCAGAAATCGAGCTGACAGAAAACTTAGTGCTGGGCGGTTTGATCAAAAATCTCTATTATGTTTTTTTTTTTAAGATTCTGCCATTTTCACGGTATGTCACATTTTTTTTTTGCACTGGACCTTTATTTTGGCATATTTTACTGTCAGGAGTACAGGGAATATATTATATATAAACATTGTAAGGACAATTCAAAATTAATTGTAATCAAATCAGTTCATAAAGCTAACAATTTAGTTTAAAATGTAATCAAATCATTTAATTATTTAATTAAATTAATAATATTAATAAGTAGGCTACATTTTTACTGTACAATTTCAATGAAGACCTTTGAGTTTGTGTTTTAATAAACAGTGTTTATTATTATTATATCATTATTATCTCTATTAATTAAAGTATACTCGATTGTACAATAGTATATTTCTGTTATTTCAAGTTATACTGAACTTTTATTTTGACAGGGTCGTGAAGACCTTTGACTTCCTGTGTATGATACGACAAATGTCGATAGTTTTATCAAATTAAACGGTGAAATGTTCATAAAGTGACCCTAAGAGCAGCTCTGCAGATGAAGTTCATGTGTAGTGAGTGAGAAAGCAGACACTGAAATCATTGCGAGCGTCACGCGTGCTTCAGCATGTGCAGTAGTAGACGTCCGCCATGTTTATTCTGAAGTCTCGAAAGATTTTGCAAGATTTCCTGTGTTCACAGTTGGGAAGTCTGTTCGAGCAAAACAGTTAAATCTAGGATTTTTTGCTCTTATGTTTGTGGTCTTTCACATTTTGAAAATCTTATAAGATTTAAAAAAATCTTTTAGTGTGTACCCAACATAACGTGAGTTACGTAATCAGATTACTTTTTTCAAGTAACCAGTAAAGTAACACATTACTTTTAAATTTACAATTTAAAAAAATTGAGTTACATTTTCAAATAAGTAATGTAAGTTACTTTTTTTTTTACATTTATTGACTGACAGCTCTCCTGTCCCCATGTTGAGAGAAATCGTGAGTAAGGTGTTGTGTTCGCTGTGTGAACATGATGGTTGTTCTAGTTCTAGACTAAATGTCAACACGCATTTACTTATCTCACTTGCACAAACAGATTCAGTATTCCTCAAAATGAATAAGAACAGTGAAATGCAAACTCAGAATATTACGCAAATACTTTCATTATTAACCAATGTCTTTGCCATTGACCTATCGATGATCCAGTTCAACCATACTAATAAGCAAAAATGACTTTAGATTAACATCACATTTGTGTTTTGTTTTTTTCCATGTTCTTCTTCAATCCAGAATGGCAGCGCAGCTGAAAGGTTTGTTTGAGCTGCGCCCTCTACTGTACAGACGTGAATTTGCATTTCCTTCAGCCTGAGGTTTATTCGGTGTGAAAGGGTCTTTACATTTGCCAAAAATAGTATTTATTTAATTTTGTTATTAATAAAAACAAACAAGCAAGCCCATTCCAGATAAGAAAAGGTGACACAAATGTAATGGAACACATTACTTTCCATAAAATAGTGACTAAGTAACCCAATTAGTTACTTTTTTAGGGAGTAACGCAGTATTGTAATGCATTACTTTTTGTATTAGATTTCTATTAGATTTTCATTGTGTTATTAGACATTTAACAGATGTTTTTAGTGTAAAGCATCTCACAAGTGATAAAAATGCAAATAATAGTTGCAACAGAATATTTTTTGTGAAAAGGAATCAGGACAGACTTGATCCCATATCACCCACATGATCACAGTGATGACCTGTTAAGGGAATTATAATTAATCTAGAAATGTCTCCATATATATATACAGTGTATTTCTTTTTTTTTCCTTGGCTGTCCTGCCATTTTATTTTCAGTTTAAATTGTTCGAGGGCTCTTGCTCTTCTCTCTTGCCTCATTATAACAGCTGGCTCCAATAAACGTATATCTAGACAGTGTCTAATGAAAGTCATGGGGACATGTTGATGAAGAGGAAGATCTGTTTCCTCGGCTCTCACTGACACGCAGGTTTTTGATTAAAAGCTCCGCTGCAGACTCACAGTCTCAGGAGACGCAGTGATACTCTGCGAAGCATCTGGCTCTGTTGGCTCAATTCGCACCAGAACTCACACAGCAGGAGAGTCGAAGAGCAATTTACGCTCATTTTACATTGAGAATAAAGAGATCTTGACAAAGTAATGAGCAAATAAATCCTGTGGGCTAAACGAAAAAAGGCACCACCAAATGACAGCTACAAAAAAGGATGTTTTTCTTTGTTTTACCAGGTGAAGTAAAACAACTAATTTCATGACTGGTTTCGATTTGATCAAAATAAGGACATCATTAGGTTTAGATCGTGCTGCTCAACACGGATGGTGAACTGGTACAAATACAGTATGATGTCTGATTCCTCCCATCCCGCATGTGTTCAGCACGACAAACCACGCATGGCTGTTGCCTTGGGAACAAATCAGTATTGCCAGTCAGCAGCGCTATGCCAAGGTCTCGCCTCGGATCAGTGTGTCCTGCTCGCCCTTGCCTGGGATCTTGTCAGAGCCGGCATTGGCAGGCAGAGCACTCCCGGATCAAAATCTCATAGGCTCCGGGCCCCAGAAGAGCTGATGTGAATTGGCTTGAGTTTGTTTTTCGCACAGAGCTGTACCTCGCTTTTATTGCGCTAGCTTCATGCTGTCTTCGGTCTGATTGACCTTCTCAGTAAGATTTCAGATGTCTTTGTTCAGCGTGTTTAAACTTATCAGGCTGGAGGAGCAAGAGAGCTAATTAACTAGACAGAAAGAACTGACCCTTTGCTAAACTCCAACCCCTTTGGTTACTGTTGCTCAGATGAGCTTCAAAACCATCAAATTATTATAGTGTAGTAAAAGGACTTATAAAGTGGTAGAAATTGAATGTATGTTATTCGTACGTGGGCTGAAATAAAGTGTGATATTGTGAAGCAGTTTTGGCAGTAGCATGATTAAAAACTGTGAAGATGGCTTACTTTGGCTAAAACTCTCCAAAATGGATATAAGATTGTTTTGGCAAGTATTTGAGATTGTATTAGAGAAGCAACAATTGAAAAGAAACTCCAATATCTTCAGCTTTCTGTGGAAGACATACAGATTTATATTTTCTTTTATTACAAAATAATAATGGGTCAAATCAACCAAATTTTGCCTCCAATTTAGCTCAACTTCCCCGGCTCAAATTTTTGATTTTGTTAATTTTTTTTTTTTTTTTCTGTACAAAGACAAACATAAATAGTGATGAAAGCCAAAATATTAAATGTCACAGATGTATATTTACTGAGTAATCCACTGTTTTGTAGAGGGGGGCCAAAATGACAATTTTCACCTGAGATTTGGAGCCAAATTAGAGGGGTGTAAAAATGACTTTAGAAAGATGGCAGCATCATTATTTTATTTTTACACAGAGATTGTTAGGTCTATTAATAAAATCTGTTGACTTTAGCAATATTTGTTTTCTTTATATGCCAACGGTGATGGTTCAAAAATGGCAAAAAGCACTTCTTGTGTTTTTTGCCTCAAGTTTGCATGCCTATAACTCAAGAAGTATTAAAGATATCTTAATATCCGTTTAGATTCTGGTTCTTAACAAACTTTCCTTTTAGTATCTTCATTTTAAAGGCCTTTGATGGTTAAATCCCAGAGATATGGGGATCTTAATGCGGCTCCATGAGTAAATTGGTCAATTGTACACATTTTCAGTGGTCAAAAACCAAATGTGGCTCACTTTGCATACAGCTGATACTTTTAAAGAGGAATATCTGAAGAATAAATAATGTTGAAACTAGAAATGTTTTTCTTTCAGCTCAGTTGACCCTTCACCAGGAGTTTGATTGATAGGCGATCTAACCAATCATAACGCTGAATTAACGTAGGTGGACTTGAACTTGAAAAATGGTGTACTGACGTCTTTCCGCGATTGAAACATTCCTTATGATGTTCATTCATGTTTATTTGTTGCTATAAATAAACTAGTAGGAAGAGATGATCGGTTCACGAGGCGCTGCAGTGATCTGTCACAAAATAATTAAAGAGCCACAAAATGGTATTTATTGTTTAAATTTCTTTAAAAATTTGTTTCATATCAGAAGTAACCTGCTCTGTCTTGTCTGTCGACACGCTGTCAGTGTCCTCTTTGCTCCGCGATGTATTTTTCATGGTGTGCGAACATGATGTGTGGCATGAGATCGGCATGGCTTGTCGGACGTAGCAACAGTAACTAAAGGGGGCGGGTCGTTGCGAACGGCCAATTGCATAGAACATACCTGTTTGAGTGCAATAAATATTCCTTTTCCAAAGTTTGCATGCCTGTAACTCTAAAAGTACAAAAGTGACAAGATATCTTAATATCCTTCTAGATTCTCATTCTTAATAAACTTTCCTTTAGAAATCTTCATTTTCAAGGCCCTATATAGTTCAGTCCCATAGATATGGAGATCTCAAAGCAGCTCCGTGTTCAAATTGTTGAATTGTACCCATTTTCAGTGATCGAAAACCAAAGTTGGTTCACCTTGCACACAGCTGATACTTATTGCATTTAAAGAGGAATGTCTGAAGAATAAATACTGTTTAAACTAGAAATGTATCTTGTTTCCCTTTATCAAAAGAATTGCATAAAACATAACATAAAATATTTAACCCATTTTTAGGTTAAATATGAACAAACCCAACCAATGGTTTAATTTTTAAATTAAAATTTTAAACCTAATGGTTGGGTTTGTCCATATTTGTCCCAAACATGGGTTTAAACAGCATTTTTTAGAGTATATTTTTTTATTTTGAATACTATTTATATATGTATTTTCTTCTTATTTTATATATATATTTAAACAAAGTCACCATATTTTGAGAATGACTCAACTGTGGTTTGTAAATCATGTTTCAAATATGCTCCTCTGTGAAACGTGTTTTCTTACAATCTGCAATCAGTTTTGTACCAACTGGTTCAAACATGTGCTTACAGAAAGACACAGGAAATCATAATTACACAATTTTATCTCACAAGAGTGATATCATGCCTAATCTGCAGGATACAAATTTAGTCTGCTTATTTGGACTAAAGCTGCACATGCAACACTCAGCATTAAAATTACATATGGCCTCCTGGAAGCCATGTTGCACTTTCTCAAACGAATCACCTGTAGAGTGTGTATAGTACAGATGGAGCACTTTAATTGGCCATTGTTTTGACAGTCTCTCTCACTGAGTTAGGCTGATGAGGACAACTCTGTGTGTGAAAACGCCTCCTCTGGAGGACCGTGTGGTCCGCAGGGACACGAGACACAGACTGAATCATTCTGAAAAATGCCCTGTCCCATTGCACGATGCTGAATTAGCAGCAGAATGAAAACTCATGCATCTTGCATTGACCTGCTCACATGTGTTTAAAATCCACCCAAAAATGTTTTCTTTAGCTTTGTAGTATTGAGTGGTGTAAATGATTGTAAATGAGAATGTATTGCTTGCACCATTAGTCTTTTCTCTCACATCTCTGTCTAGCGGTCGCCTAAGAGGTGATGATTCACCCCACCGATCAATTACACACTCTCTAATGGCTGCCTGTTCCACAGAATCCACGCCAGTAATGTCCACTGCACCGATGCTTATCTAAAGGATAAAAAAAGCCCTGTCTGATAAGGTGAAGGTCAGTTATAAAACAGCCATGGTTTTCAAGATTTAATGCAACTCCAAAATATCACAAGGCCACCTTTTAAATGAAGAACCAAGGTTGAAACATAAAACTACTTTTATTTGCTACTGAATCACACAAATAACACTCATGTTTCTAAATTGCATTTAGTTTCACCAAATAAAGTCAGATTAATTGGAACCTTTTGGTTTTCTTGCAATACATGCACTTGAAGTTTTCAATAGAAATGTATATATTTATATAACAGGAGAATTCTGTCAAAAAAATTACTATTGTACTTACTGTACTTGCCTTCATTCTGTGATGGAAATAAATGACATCAATGACATTTTAGAGAAAAAAAAAAAAAAAAAAGACCTTTTCCTTTGTCCGTATCCCAAATACACACAGTAAATATATATATTTAATATATATATATATTTTTTTATTTAATTTTATTTATTTATTTTTTGGATAATTTGACAAAATGCACTGCAAAATTTTTTTGTTTAGATTATAAAAGGATTTTCATACTTTAATGGAAAGTCTTGATCTGGGACAAGAGTACAACAAATAAAATATAAAATTGTCTTATTTTTAAGTAAAAAAATATAAAGCTTTTATATAAATTACAAAATAAATTTCAAGTAGCAAAAATAAATAATGAAGGCATGGTAAAAAGTTGTAGAACATTTCAATGCGATCTTTATATAACAATAATCTGTTATTTTTAATGAAAAAGCCTCTGGGACATTAAGGTGCTTGAAATTGAAGAAACACCCTTATCATCAGGACATACAAATGAGAAAAGAAAATGTGTAAAGCTCATTTTATAGCTTACCATTCATGAATATTCATCTACAGCAGTGCAGGTTACGGGTAGCAAAGGAGATATGGGAAAATCAGTAAAGTCAATGTTGTAAAAGCTTAGTTAACATGTGTGCCATATATGGCACATCACTCTCAGAAACAGCTCTTATATAATTTGCTAATGCGGCAACGGGTCAAATGACCAACATCACTCGTAATGACTGAAATAACCTGAATAATCGAAGCTGATATAAAGGCCATTTGTACGTGTATGAGACATGCAATTTCATACTACTGTCTGCGGTGTTGAATAAGAACTATCTTTGCTTATATTATTTGGATCCTTCTGTCTTCTCGATTAATCTGATTACTTGCAATTGTTTAAATGATTCTGACAATGGCTCGTTTGATTATGAATGCTAAAACATTCTTGCATCCTCTGCATTATTGAAAAAAAAGAATTAGATTTTTATAGTTCAAGCCCCTTCCCCCCCCCACGAGAAAACGCCGCTAATGTGTTAATTCAAAATCCAAGCTACTTTTTGACTCTTAGTGACCCAATAGTCTAAAATGAGTCATGCTTCCTGTATCAGCCTACCATCCATCCCTGATTATCCTCTTAAAGTGCCCCTATTGAAGGCAGGGAGGTTTAATTGGCTATGCAAATAGTTGGCACACCAGACTTATTACCTACGAGGATCGCAGTAGGCTCACGATGGGAGGATGACTAAGAAACAAATTGGCATTTTCAAGCCTCACAAGCTTTTTCTCCCTAAATACAAAGACTCTAGATAGACTGTGGTGGGAGAAAAAGAAAATCAGCCATTCTCTTTGTTGTTAGAAGAAGTGCTGGGTCCTTGTTTTGTAATTCCCTCTAGTCAGAGTCAGGTTTTGTAGCTCATTTAGAATGACTGCAGTGGTATAAAAAGCATCGGACCAGCACGGGGTGCGTGGGGAATCCCCATGCGAACTCAAACGCTCACTGTCTTGAACGTCCAACATTAGCATGTCAATAACAGCACAGTATGCTACCAAAGACATAGGGGGATTAGTTTAGTACAACGCAAGATTGTCGATAAACCAGACGCTTTTACCTCAGAATTCCCACTGACATGTTTTCACTGTAGACAAATCGATTGGTTTTCTGTTTATCTCATTTAGCATTTATGGAACAATTGAACAGCATCAAAGCCCCATCATTAAACCACATGGAGCCTTTCAGTCAACAAATAACGTCAAATAATTTTGTAAAACCATCAACTGGCCTTGGCCAACTTTGTTCAAACTGTCCAGCTGACAAAGCGACACGTTCACATGTGGTCAAAAGATTATTGTTTGATTTGATGCATAAAAAATGTTTGTTCAAAAGCAGTGCTTTGTTTTCAAATCCCTTCATTCTCCAGCAATAGTGGCTCTCTTCTTGGGAGAAAAATGACCACCAGCTGCTCAATCCTCCTTTGTAAACATAATTTGTGCAACTGATGGATCTTAATGGGATTTCTCCAACATTCATTAAGCTGCAATAGCAATTTCAAAAGCACATGTGCCCTGCATCCCAGCACTGGACACTAGACACCAAGAAAAGTCAGATGAAAGAGGGCAAGTAGAATTGAACAAATCAGAAAAGAATCGTAGCATATCTCACTTTGTGGGTATAAAATCAATCGCCATTTAACCTTTGCAATAATAGAAACGAGAGAATATACCAGAATATTTAGTCATATCGTAGTTTGGTCTGTATTGTATAAAGATTTTATAGACCTCATGCCACACTAGTGTCCTCATCATCTTTGCTGACATTACAAAGCAGAGACGCATAGTAACTGTTGCTATGCATTCCAGGTCAGTGAATATTTTGGTGGTGGCACCCTTTTACAAAGCAGATAGATAGATAGATAGATAGATAGATAGATAAACATACACAGACAGATAGATAGATAGATAGATAGATACATACATACATACATACATACATGGACAGATGGATGGATGTCAATGCCACTAATGCCGCTACTAACCATTCAGAATAAAATATTCCAAAGAGCCATGTAATAAACACACATACTCTCTCAGGCCAGTGTGTAAAACACCAAGCCAAAGCAGAAAATAGTCCTCTGTAAATAAATCTTAGTAGCATATTAAATTGCCATTTGAAAGGTAAATGAAAGTGGCCAGTGGCATGTCTCCCAGTTTCAGAGATTCACTGTGCTTTTAGAGTTTGACTCAAATCTGCACAAAGTGTAAGCTGCTGCAAACCCTCTAGCTCACAAAGATGTCTGTACACATCACTAATGTTGTAAATTTCACCATGATCACCGTGATGAGTAACCCATGATAATGGTTCTGCACAATATTTCTTTTATGACAGCTCTTGGAGTGTTTGGCATGGTAATGGATATGACAGTGTTGATATGTTTGGTCTTGGCGGAATAGATCTGCTACACTGCTGCTGCTGCAAAGGGGGAAGTGGGGACTTGCTACTGCCAATACATACATGATACGCTGCTGTGAGCAAGTAAGATATGCTGCTGCTGTACAGTAGAGTGTACGTGAATTACCCGCAGCAGATCTATACAGGTGGAGCTAGGGAAGGTGGAGGGTTCCTGAAAGCGTGGTACAACTGCTACAGCAAATGATGTATTTGAAGGCTGAGCAGTGAGCTCATTGGCTACTGATACAACAGGAACCAATCAGCTGTGCTAGAGAATGATGTGATTGCAAGCAGATTGAGTTAAGGACCTATCAGTCTGTGCTATCTAGAGTTTCATGACAGAACTTTGTATTTGCTCATACAAAAGTGCCATTAAATTCAGTTTCAGTTTAATGTTCATGTTGCTATTTTATAAGTGTTATTAAAAACAGCTCTGTGATTAATTCTCTGTAAGTGCACTGTAAAATTACCAACTCATGCTCACTGTAAATACGTTTGGCAACATGTCTGCACAATTATATCAGGCCTACACTGCTTTTTGCATGTTTTGCAACACTTTCAAAGTAAAATGTCCAGCATGTTCAGTTTTATCCAAAACAGATGATGGTGAATCTGTTAGTGTTTTATTATGTTGGTTGTTGTACGTATCATGGCAGCTCAGAATTGAAATGTCTGGTGTGTGGCGTTAAGAGGTTACAAATCGCATTTGAAAATAATGTATCACACTAAACCCTACCCTAAACCTAATCGACAAACAAAAGCAAACATGAGATAAAAACACAAAGCAACCATGCCATTTTAGCTTGCTCTGACCTCTTTTATCATGCTCTGCATCACAAGTACCAGGTGATCTACAGAGCAAATTAACTACATCAGAAAAGCCATACATATGGAGCTGGTTATGTGATGCAAACACCAAATTGTATTAATTTACAAATCATGCTATGGTAAAAGTTGTTAAGGTCATAACATACAGTAGTATTGTGAAAGGAACACGTGAAAATAAGTCGGGTAAACGTACATATTAAGCTCAAGTACCCGTTAAACTCATTATAAAAAGAAAAAATAGTGTATTATCCTACTTGATGTCTTAACCAATTGATGTGTTTGTTACTACATACCTCCTGTAATTTCAAGAAAATCAGACCATTGCACACTGAGATATGGGTATCCATGTGTTCACACTGTCTGGCGGCCATTTTAAAAAGTTGTCTGAAAACTTTCACCAAAGGAGGAGCCCCTTAAATGTGCATTTTTAAGGTGGTTAAGCCTTTTTTCGGGGTAGTTATAACTACTTACGACAAAATTAAGAGATTAATGTTTAGACTTTTGCATATTATAACCTGGAACCTGCATGTGGAAAATAGATCCAAAAGACAGCTTTAGCAACATAGCGCATATGCTACAGAACATAGTTAGCTTACTAGCTGTATAAGATTGTTTGCTACACTAATATATTATTTTACAGACATTACTGGCTTGTACTTTTAAGTCCATAATATTATAAATTTACAGTTTATTGATGGTCTGTGGTTTTACAATGCTGTAATTTTTAAAGACTTCATATTACTGTTAGGGTTAGCACGTTTTTGCATTTGTTTGTTGTGAACTTGTGCAGCGCGTTTCTGTATTTGCTTGTGTTGTGAACTTTTGCAGCGCGTTTCTGTATTTGCTTGTTGTAAACTTTTGCAAAGCGTTTCTGTATTTGCTTGTGTTGTGAACTTTTGCAGCGCGTTTCTGTATTTGCTTGTGTTGTGAACTTTTGCAGAGCGTTTCTGTATTTGCTTGTTGTGAACTTTTGCAAAGCGTTTCTGTATTTGCTTGTTGTGAACTTTTGCAGCGCGTTTCTGTATTTGCTTGTGTTTTGAACTTTTGCAGCATGTTTTTGTATTTGCTTGTGTTGTGAACTTTTGCAGCGCATTTTTGTATTTGCTTGTGTTGTGAACTTTTGCAGAGCGTTTCTGTATTTGCTTGTTGTGAACTTGTGCAGAGCGTTTCTGTATTTGCTTGTGTTGTGAACTTTTGCTGAGCGTTTCTGTATTTGCTTGTGTTGTGAACTTTTCCAGCACGTTTATGTATTTGCTTGTGTTGTGAACTTTTGCAGCGCGTTTCTGTATTTGCTTGTGTTGTAAACTTTTGCAGCGCGTTTCTGTATTTGCTTGTGTTGTAAACTTTTGCAGCACGTTTCTGTATGTGGTTGTTGTGAACTTTTGCAGCGTGTTTCTGTATTTGCTTGTGTTGTGAACTTTTGCAGCGCGTTTCTGTATTTGCTTGTTGTGAACTTTGGCAGCGTGTTTTTGTATTTGCTTGTGTTGTGAACTTTTGCAGCGCGTTTCTGTATTTGCTTGTTGTGAACTTTGGCAGCGTGTTTTTGTATTTGCTTGTGTTGTGAACTTTTGCAAAGCGTTTCTGTATTTGCTTGTGTTGTGAACTTTTGCAGCATGTTTCTGTATTTGCTTGTGTTGTGAACTTTTGCAGCGTGTTTCTGTATTTGGGTGCAACTTTTGCAGTACATGTGTTGTCAAAATGATGAAGATGTTTTCTTTATTTGCTGGTGTTTTTTCTATTTGCATTTTCTTCATTTGCAGCGTGTTGAGCTCTCTCGGCCACCATAGAATTGTATGTATGCTTTTGGAGTTTTGCAAAAAAAAGGCACGGTTTTCCAATTAGCCTATAGTTGAAAATTACAGTGACCACAACCAGATCTTCTTTGGCAAGCAGAAATAGAGCCTGAATTAACCTGCATTAAAGAGCAATTTGCCCGTGGCTTATTCATAATGCATAGAGTGTCCTGTTTTTTTAATTTGTTTTATTTTTTTACATATTCACATTTGAGTAAATGGTAATTGAGTCCCTACCTCAAAGTGAAAGAGCATGATTTAATTCAAGGCTAAGGAGGCTGAGGTTGACTAAATCCTTTTTTAACCTGATATTTAAAGCCCAAAGCAAGAATAAAGTGTCGTCTTATTGATGAAGCAATGTTTAAACGCTGGTTTAATATCTTGTTAATCGTTAACATACTAAATACTATCTGGTTTTTCTGTCAGATACATGCAAGGTCTGTCACAGGTCACGAGTCCTGCTCAGTGAAAACAAAACCCAGAGGCAGCTGAAAGCAGCAGTGTCGCATCAGCATGCCTGTTGACGTTGATGTGATCTGCAATGTTCTAGCCAGATTATCACACAAAAGATGAGCAGTAATTCCTAACAGAACACTTGACAGCACACAATAGCTTTTAAGAGGCTATCTGTAACTAGCAGGTCATTAGAGGAACTACAACAAGCAACCTGATGACAAACACAAAACCTCTTTCTGCAGTTCAAGTGGTGCTGCTGCACAGTTTTGAATACTGTTTTGGCTGATTTGTTGTAATGTTATAGTTAAATCTTACAGAGATGAGAAAATATAACAAATGTTGATTAGCAAGCATTACTGATGGCACTCTTAAGACCATGACTAATCAAATCAATGCAATTTTTTTTTTTTTTTTGAATAATATTATTTTAAATTAGTATTAGGTCAATTACATCTCACAATGATAATAAGAAAATTTTTTAATCCGGAAAACATTTTAATCAAATGAAATATTTAGTGACTATAATACTATTATTATTACTAATTAAACATAATTACATGCAATACAAGTCATATTGTAAGAGGCTAACCAAATGAATGTGACAAACAACTACATGTACATACTGGAAAAATTGGCTTTCAATAAAACGTGGTTGCCTATACAGTAGAAAGGTAAATTTTTTTAATCTGTGCTACCTGACTAGAGAAAACAGTGAACATTTGTTTTTGTCTTTCCTTTTGCCAAATAGGTAGGAAAACCTCAACACCCATAATGCACTGGGCATGTTGCCGTCCAAGGCCACTCCCACCCGTCTGCTATGGATACGCTTACCAGAGTCAAATACCGCCGTGCTTTAGTAGGAAATACTCTTAGCAAACTTTTAGTCATAATGGTGTCGACTTATCCAGCGCATTTTAGGCAGTGGATAAAGGCTGCGAAGAATCGTAAATATTATGGAGAGAACACCGCGACCGAAAATCTAAAAAAACTCAAACTGGTCGACCACGAAAACAATGTTTTAGGCCAAACGAAACGACTGTCTGTGGGACAGTCTGAATTCCCCAAACAGAAGCCAAATCATTAAGGCCAGACACTCTGTTGTGTCAATCCTGTTTCATACTGTAAGAAGGACATTATTGAAGACTAATTAAATGTGAATGCACTTGGTGTCCAGAGATGAGACGGTCATGGTCACTTTATGGTGAATCCACAGGATTAGAAAATCTGATTGGTCTCAGATATTTCACAGTGCTCGTATCGTGAGCGCAGCAGCTGCTGTTGAGGGACTGGGGGCTGATGCCAGACGGCATCGCACAGGTGGGGAGGGGCTCTATGTATTACTGCTGTTCCAGAGGACAGGCACGGAGGACAGATACTTAGCTGAATTAGATTTACTAAAGGGAGACTTTATTGTTTTTAAAGGTCATTTGCTTATTATCCCCTCATGGCTCTTGCTGCTCCTTTTGCATTCTCATCAAGTACGCTGTAAAGTACATAGTGTCTTGACAGACATTTATATGGTTCAGACTTTTCAGCAGTAAGAGACTGAGAATAGACAGGATTTGGACTCGGAACATTTCCCCACTCAGTGAAAGATAGCAAGTTCATGCAAGAACATGATCTGTATGAACTGCTCCTGACTAGTGCTGCATTCCAGACAGCTCGGAATTTGGATTTTCCCCACCTTGTTCTTGGATATAACGTCTGGAACACCACTCAAAGTCGGACATTCGATCGGTGAACTTAGGGTACATCGATCAACCCTAACCTCAGCGAGATGCGTCATTTGACATCACTTCAAGTCCTACTTCCAATGAGCATAAACGTTAAAACAAACTTAAACATTAGACATTGAGTTTATGTCATAATACCTTTGTTTTTGCTTTTTGTCAGCTGCTTTTAAAGAGATTTTATGTTGTTTTGCCATAATTGACACAAAAACACAATATGCTCTCATTGTGTAGTGGCAACATCATGTGACGTCTGATTGCCTGGAACTCACTGAGGTCTAAAGTGAGATATTAATCTTTTTTTCTGCAGAGCACAAAATATATTTTGAAAAATGTCTTGGTGCTTTTTGTCCATATAATGAAAGTCAGTTGGGCTGTATCAAAGATATACAAAGACGGTGCACTCATATTGCTTATGAATGGAAGAAAGTGCAACACGCAATATGGAATAAATCCCGCCTTCTAAATAAAAGAGCCAATTACTGACTGATAAAGTCATCATGTCACTGCAGCTACCTTTAAAAGATCTGGTTGCAATAGAAACAGTCAGTGTTCAGAGATGCGCACTTTGGACTGCATACACACATTGGCGGATAAGTTTTTTTAACACTATTTGAGCAACATTTATGAGACCGTTGTTGTCAGATTTCATCGGAGAGTTCAAATATGAAATTTAATCGTAAGCTTGGTAAACAAATTTGGAGAATTTTATGTTTCTCCATTCAAAGATATAGGAGCTGTACTTGCATGACTGAAATGACTTGCCTTATAGGGAAAGGGTTGTATTCACAAAAATATTCATTAATATATATATATATATATATATATATATATATATATATGTTGTATTCCACAAAAGAAAGTCAAACAGGTTTTGAATGGCATGAAGGAGAGTAAATGATGTCAGAATGCTCATTTTTTGGGTCAGTGATCCCTTCAACACAAGCGATGGTAGACTATTAAAATAAAATACATGTTGCTTTTGTTATGTCTCTTGCCTCCAAAACTGAATAGCCCATTTGCTTTTGTCAAACACATGTGAAGCGTGTGTGAACAGTGTGGTCCTGGACCTCTGCCACCCATGTGCTTCAGAAAGGAGTCGAGAATGCATGTCAGTCATTTTATGATGGCGGTCAGTGAAGTGTACCTTCTCCTCACAAGCATATCAGGACTCGGCATAATAGGATTGTGCCTTTTTTGTACAGCTGCCAGACATCATTAAGAAAAGTTGCGCCACATAAGGTATGAATGGATGAAGTTGTTTGGCACATGGAGGGTGGGCGGCCACGTGAGACCCCGCTGAGGAAATATGGCCTGGCATCCTCACTTTAGCTTCTTAGCCCTTCTGCCACTATGAGCCGAGCTCTTCCGGGGGTAACAGCTGCTGTCCCTGGGGGTGTTATGGTTCTGTAATGGGAGTGCGTTTGTGTGTGTGTCTACGACTGCACAACTAAAGTGGGCCAGAGATGGCAGCCAAACACAAGCTCAAAGCCCCGTGGTGCCGAATTCAAGAAGGCAGAATAACAGCCCAGCCTGAGGTCTGGCAATCTGTTTTCCTGCCTTTTCCTCTCTTCCTCTTTTCTTATTCTGTTTCTCAGCTGTTCATTAGCCGTCCATTGAGAAAGAGCTATGGGTGTTAGCGCTCCACTCTGGGCACCGTGAGCTGAACTGGCCATAGCGGTGTGTAACTCTCTGTGGCAGCGCCGTCGATGAATGAATAATGCAGCCATGGTAGCGTCACTCAGGGAACAATTGTGCTGGTTAATATTCATGGCATGGAGATTCAGATGGCGTTGTGAATCGCTTTACAGTCTTTCGAGAGCTTAGGCTCCCCTAACAAACTAACCTAGCCTGTGTGAAAACAGTGTGGATTCTCCTGTGAAAGTACGCGAAATGGGACATAACATTACAGGTTGAATCAGACTGCTTGTCTGCTACGTGAACAAATTGTTCACATGTTAGCAAGAGAGGTTGAGTGTGTGAAGTTGTGTGACTGTGCGCACGAGTGTGTGTGTGTGAGGGAGGGCAAGAGTGCCTGCAGCAAGCGGCTGTGGATAGTGTGCTTTCAAATGCCAACGTCAGAACTGTTTTCAGCCGAAACGCTGTGAATTTTACCCACAGGACTTCAGAATATTTTTGAAATCTGCTTAATCCAGAATTCCCTGCAACCGCACTGATTTATCTGAGGATTCGAATGGTATTGTTGGCTTGTGTTCTTTGCTTCTGTCCCCTCGGTCCTCTCGAGCGCTCTGTGATCACACGAGTTATGGCAGGTCATTTAGGGCTTTTATAGCTTGCTGTGCTGAATATATAGCATGAATATTCTGTTTGTGAGTCTTTAGTATTGTCAAAAGTTGAAATAAAGCCATCAGTGCTATGTGCTGACACCACAAATCAGAGCGCAGGCTAAAAATGTTTGAGAGCTCAAATGAGAGAGAAGTTCACCAGATAGCATAGCGTATTATATATAGGCCTGGTTTCACAGACAGGGCTTAGATTAAGCCAGGATTAGGGCTTCGTTCAATTAGGACACTTAAGTAGCTTTTATAAACATGCCTTAGGAAAAACATTACTGGTGTGCATCTTGAGACAAAACAATGGCACTGACATATTTTAAGATATATCAGTGCAATTTGCTTTCGGTTAAAAGAGCTCAAACATGCATTGTAGGCTTAAGCCTTGTCTGTGAGACCGGGGGGAAATTGAATACAATATTTAATATCATTAATTCTGTTTTCTGTTTTCACTTGCAAATGAAATCTCAGCTATGTGATTTTGCTTATATTGTATATTGCATAGGTACTGTTTTAAGCTACTGTTGTTGGTAAATCATGGCAATAGTAATTTAATCCTGGTTAGCATTAATGTAATAGAGACTGTGGATATAGTATGATGAAACAGGAGGATGAAAACGACAATCGCTGCAAACTCACATTCAGGTCTGTCTTTCAAACCGACGACTGATTTTTACGATCCAATCAATTCCCAATTCAATAAAATCAAGTTGTGCCCTGTTTCTCCCATTGAAAATCCTGTTTCACTAGGGAATACATCATATTAGGGAAGTGAAATGAGTTGCGAATGCCATTTCATGTTGACTGTGATGGACATCATTACCTTCTAAGTTTGTAGTTCTTTATTTTAGTTTGAGATAACCAAGATATGTGACAAATAAGATTAATTTTGACGCATTTCCCTTGTTTGTTCTCATCTCGCAGTTGTTAAAGGATAAGTTTACTTCAGAATTAAAATTTCCTGATTATTTACCTCCATGTCATCCGAGATGTTGATGTCTTTCTTCAGTCGAAAAGAAATGGTTTTTGAAGAAAACATTCCAAGATTTTTCTCCATATAGTGGACTTCAGTGGCTACCAACAGTTTCCTTGACCTTTCCAACATGATTACGTAATGCGTGGCGAATCGCAGAGACGAGCATTTGTGGTGAAAAAGTATATAAATTTTCAGTTTTTTTTTTTTTTTTTTTAGAAAATGTCTGATTGTTTCACTAGATAAGACCCTTATTCCTCATCTGGGATCGTGTAGAGCTCTTCGAAGCTGCACTGAAACTGACATTTGGACCTTCAACCTGTTGGTAGCCGCTGAAGTCCACTATATGGAGAAAAATCCTGGAATGTTTTCCTCAAAAACCATAATTTCTTTTTAAATGAAGAAAGAAAGACATAAACATCTTGGATGACATGGAGGTGAGTAAATTATCAGTACATTTTAATTCTGAAGTGAACTAATCCTTTAATTGTTTGCCTCTCAGAAGTCACAACAGGCTCATTTGAGCTAAACTTGCCCTATCTGTTCAAATGCCAGTTCCTTGACTCCATCCCAGACACAGCCTCATAGAGATGTACTTTCCGATAACATCGCAACATATCTCTACTAATGGCTTCGTAGTCCTGCCCTGGAGCAGCACCGTTCCTGCTCTTATGTAATGATTTACATATTTAGCTACGGTTGTTATTGCTTCAGCAGCTGGCAGAGTTGGGTAAAACACAATAAAAGAGAGCGTTGATGGCACAGAGATTTTTTTTTGGAAAGCTTTCATAGTCTAATTAGCATCACACTTTTGCTAAGCACTGGCCGCGCATTGTTCCTGGGGTTGTTTTTTCAGCATGCGGGGTTGTTTTGACACTGGGTCAGGTGGGGGGAGGGGCCCTAAACTAAGCTGTTAATGACTGAACACTAATACCCAGGTGTAGATTAAGACTAGCAGTGCTGCGTAGCCTTAGCAGTGAACTGGAATTAGTGTTGACACTTCTTTTGTTATGATACATGTGCGGTTATCATTGCAGTGCAGATATGAAATGCATATTAAACTGCCACTTGTTTTATCTAAATGCAACCGAATATAGAATGAACTGTAGACTGAATATGGTGGTGAGTTTCAAAATATGTTAAAATTACTACATTTTAAGTCTATGCTGCATTACTGTCAAGAGATCCAACAGAAGCAAAACAAATATATGCATTGACTCACAAATATATATATATATATATATATATATATATATATATATATACACAAACATGACTGTTTCCCAAGGTTCCCAGCTGGTGACTGAATCTTTCTAGCCGACACCACAGTGCTCTTTGAGCTCTGTACAGATTATGAGTGATTCTCTTCTTCAGGCTTGCCTCAGGTCTCTGTCACAAGCTCATCTCTGTGTATATCTTAGCATATGCATGGCTTATTCTCCAGGGCTCATCCACACAGTAGGGAGAAACAGCAGTCTCAGCTTCTCGTCACCGCAGAATATTTGTGCCTCTTTGTTTTTGTGCTTTAGACAAAGAAGGTTTGTCTTACCTTACGTAGATGCTGCTATTTCCACCACATGCTGCTGCATGCTTCATTCATTAAAAAAATCCCTCCATCTCTCACTCTTCGTCTACTTGATTTCTTTTTCTCCTCTTCTCTTCTTTGTTTTTGGTCAGAGCATCCCTGTATTTGTCTGCGATGTGGCTTCTGGATCAAAGTGGAAACACAGGCTGTAATTAGGAGTCTTGGGGACGAATCTGCCGGTAGATCTCCCCCGTTTTCCTCTCTTTCCTGTCAGACGTGCTCTCGCTCAAGCCCACAATCTGAGAGAGAGAGAGGGATGTGGGCAAGACCCCTCAGTAATGGTGTGGTAATTTGCTTGGTGGTTGTTCTCCGTCTCTCACCCCCTGATTTCGCTGTCTTTATTCAGTGTGGCGGTCTTGGCTCAGTCGGGCTGTCAGAACGCATGGAGACACATCTGTGAATGTGTTTATGTGGCTGTAACGTAGCCTCTTCGGCGAAGCAGAGACCCCCTCCTTGCTCAAGATGTGCTCACTAATGGCATGTACCATTATGGCTCAGAGCAGGGTGGGCTGTGAGGGAAGGAGGGGAGAGAAAGAGCAAGAGAAGGAAAAAAAGAGGTTTGGTAGACGGATTGATTGGATGTTAGTGGTGCTGTGCATGTGTGCTTGTACATATATTGTTGTACATTTCCTCTTGTCGTTGTACATTAGTCAAAGCAGAGCATTCTGCTGTACTTTACTTTATACATAAAGATTATCACTGCTGTTCTTTGAATTAATACCAATAGTAAAATCTGAAATATGTGAGATTAAAACAGTGATAAATTGCACCACATTAATGAAAATCGTGTCATCATTTACTCGCCCTCATGTTATTACAAACTTGTGTGACTTTCTTCTTTGAAGATTTTTTTATTCTCAGTGATTTTTTTTCTGAACAATGACAGTCAGTATGATCAAATGTTATTTTGAATCATTTTGACTCATTTTATGGACAAAAACATTGAAACTATCTTCCAAATATCACAGAAAAAAGAAAGTCGGATAGTTTTGGAAATAACACGAGGGTGAGTAAATGATGACGGAATTTTCATTTTGGGGTGAACTGTCCCTTTAAAAAGTTGTGTAGACATCTCTATTATCTCACATATTTTTCCTTCTTCCAGGCAAAATTTCTGCATATTACCTTTAATTACTATAAATTAAGTGTAAATGTTAAGTCAAAGTGTGCGGCTTGTAGGGCTGTAAAAGTACACAAGCATGACGGTTCTGTACGTACCTCGGTATTGAAGTCATGGTTTGGTACATCAGGGGAGAGATAACTAAACATAAACGCTTCTTTTTTTATTAAACAGTGGTTAATTTAACAAATTGTGTCTCTCTCTTTAAATAAATTCAGTTATAATTAACATTTTCTCAGCTAATGCTGTAAACTATATACAGGGAGCCCTTTCTTGCACATTACTATAATATTAAAGGTTAAAATTAACAGAGCCCAAACTATTAAATTCAGTTGCTATTTATTTTTAGATAAAATAATCAACACTCAAATAGAAAAACATGTAAATTGCACATAAAGCAGGTTTTGCATTAAAGGGGGACTCAGTGATATTTTAAATCCACTGTTTGGAAGTTAGTCGGGCCGAGTCCAATAACAAACGGCATCAGGAGGCGTATGACGGTTGAGGAGAGAGAACGAGCAAGAGGGTGATTTGAAAATAAGAAAAAGAAAAAAAAAACTGCAGAACGAGAAATGGGACACGATTCAAAACAGCTCAAAAGAATATCACTGGAATTAAGGTTTATGATTGGGCAAGCGCTTTAGGACCGCGTTTATATTAGAAAAGCTTTCCAGCGCTGGAGAGAGCTAAGAGGGAAGGCCTGAAAACTGCTTTGATACCGCTTCTCATGTGAGTACACTGGGTTTTGATTGTCTGGAGCTGCTGTGCTGTTGGCGACTAACAACGAACACTTTGTATTTACTCTTGTGTACTGTATGTTCATTTTTTGTGCTTCCTTGTCGTTGAGGCACAACAGACATCCACTCGCATTGCGTGTGTGACAGCGGCCAGATAGTGAGAGTTGTGCAGTTAAACTACTGACGGGCACTAGAGAATGAGGTGTTTAGCGTCATTGGTAGTGCATTCGCCTCGCGTGCCAGCAGCAATCCGGCAGCGGTTCGAGACCAACAGGGTGGTTAGAATTGGAGTATGAGTTTTGGAGGTGGAGCAATGAAGAGAGGGGTGTGTTTGTTTGTTTGGGTTGATTTCAAATATCAACAATGTCCAACATCGTAGTTCAAATACCACTTACTGCACCTTTAACTTCTAAATCTAATTATAATTTTTTTTTCTACTCCAATTCATTTTTGAAATATAATAATTTACATAGTTACTGTCCTAACTTGTTTTCATGACAAACTTATTTAAACATATATTAAATAATTACTAACAGGTAAAGTAAATATAATGAATATATAGGCTAATATAGTGCATATATTTAGTGAAATGCTCCCCTCTAGAGTTCATTTCTCTAGTGAACTAACATGCTGTGGACACTAAATGACTTGCCTGAGGTAAATGTAACGCTACATGAGATATTATTCTCAAGCTGTTTTATGGATGTCTTTCCGCCGTTGAAACACTGGTTGACAGATTACACGTAAACATATCTATGATCATCTTCTTCTGAGCTTTTTCCTGTTGTGCCGGTTAGCAAACAGTGTTGTATAACCGCACGTGCCCCCTTTTGGATTGGAGTGTGGATCACCTGTGATTGACTGTATTCGTCGTCTGACTGTATGCACCAAACTGTTACACCTTTAGCAGCTTGTAAAGTCAAGTCAAGTCACCTTTATTTATATAGCGCTTTTGACAGTGCAGATTGTGTCAAAGCAGCTTTACAGTGATAGTTGGTATATAATTTTGGCTGCACAGCAGCTCTTAAAGAAAATGGTGTCAATGCAGGCAGATGCAAAGCACTGTTGAATATCAAATGTCAAGTGTCCCCAACTAAGCAAGCCAAAGGCGACAGCGGCAAGGAACCCAAACTCCCAACAGGTGACATCAGGTGGCAAATAGGTGTTAAAATGGAGAAAAAAAAAACCTTGGGAGAAACCAGGCTTAGTCGGGGGGGCCAGTTCTCCTCTGGCGAACAGTGCTTTGTTACGATTCAGGTAGCTAACATAAATCCGATGGACGCAACATTCAAGGTAAAGGAGAGGTTGATTAGACTTACAATGTTTGCGGAAAAACAAGCTGAAAAAAATCACATAAATCTGCCTTAAAAAAGAAATAAGGAGGATCATATCTTGGGCTCAGAGTGTTAGAGAGACATGAGGCTTGGCTCTTTTGACTCCAGCCATTTACTAACACCATAACAACTGCATAGGAACACCCTAGCAACTGTGTTGCAGCACATGGCATATTCCAGGCATATCTCAGCACCAGAATATCATAGACATGAGGGTAGACTATATTTGATGTGAGACAAAATAGCATGCCTCACATCTTCTTCAAAAAATGCACCTAGTTTCTATATTTGTTAACAGTCCTTACTGTATGTGACTCTTTTAAATGTCATTTTATTATAGCCTATCTCTTGAGAACCAATTCTCCATAGGACTTTTCCATCTGGGCTAATTTCCAAAAAGCCTAGTAACATTTTGGAATCGTGTGGGAATATTAAACATTCGGACATGCGGCCAATGGCATCAGCTCGTGTACATTGAACAGATGGATCTCTGTGCAATCTGGAGCACATGATCAAATATGCATCCCATTGTCACCCTTTAACTTCTGGCCTGGCAAAGTCCTTTGTATTGTGTTAAAAACAACTGATTTATATACTGATGAATAATGTATAGGCCAAGTCATTCAAGCTCAAAGTAATTAATCATTTAGAGGAGAGATCAACCATCCTGTTTTACAGCTGATGGTTGGAGAACACATGGGAATTTATGTCAGAAATGCATCTGATTTTATGTCAATACATTTGTGCCAGTTAATCGTAATAAGTGAGTGATTTAACAAACCGATCAGACATTAACATTAATTATGTACCTTCTGACATATTTTAAATGCACAAAGGATCTGTTGGCTGCGCTGTGGGATACAGGGTCGATGCTGTCTGGATAAATATGTACAAACTGAGTGTTTAAACCCCTCTTAAAGTGATGGATCAGCCCAATGGTGAGAGAACATTCAGAGCTCTTGGAGTAATACGATGGCGAGACATTTTAAATAAACATTAGTTTGTGGTGTACCACCCGCTGACAGCATGAGAGCATAAGACAAGTCAGTGTTTGTGCAGCCTCACCCAGAAGACGAGAAATTATTCAAGTGTGACACAGAGGATGATTGTCAACAGGCACTGAGGTCAGTCAGCTGTAGAGAGGGAACCAGTAAGCACTTAGAATACAAACAAAATGTACAAATAAGATGAATTTGAATTGAATTGGCCATGCTCCACAGGATGATGAATATGAATTGGAATGACAGAAAAACAGATTAAGCGCGGTTCAACAAATTGTGTTGGTTGAACATATAGTGGTAATTTTAGTTAAAAATGTATAATTTTTATGTGAATTATTATTATTATTATTATTTTTTTTTCCATTCATTTATGATTCATAAATTAAATTTAATATAAATAATTTATTTTATCAAATTTACAGCAATTTAAACTTAAAAAGCAACTTAAATTAATGTTTAGTTAATGGTGCACAACCTGTTATCCATGGTCAGATTTTGATTTGTTTATTTATTCATTTTTTAAATATATTGTTCTGTGATATTTATGGATGATCTTTAATTTAAAATTTTACTTTTAATAAATGCTATATTAAGCTTGAGCCTTTCCTGTTTGTTTTCTGGCTTAAAAATGTCCAAACAGTACACTATTATGAACCTTCTTCAGCCAATCAGAGATATCTATTTTCCCGACAACCTGACGTCGATTCAACATGCTCAATTGGCCGGACTTAAGCCTGGGACATACCAAGCCGATGTCAAATAACTAACGGCGACAAAAGCTGACTGTGTTGTTGCCTCTCGTCGGCTTTGTCTCAGCCAGAAAGCAGCGCTTGAACACACCAAAAGGGACTAAAGGCGACTGTCAACTAGCATGTTCGTTCTGCATTTGCATGTTAGTAAATATCTTTCTATATCAGCAGGTATCAATCGTCTATTTTCGTCATTCAAAAAGGGAAACCGAAAGGACTGCAGATATACAAACTGTAAACAAAGCAGCGCTCGCTTACCATTTTGAATATGAATCATGCTGATCAGTTTGTCTTCATTATATTAATTAGGCTACATACGGCTATGTCGTTATGAAAATATTTGCATATTGGAATGCTCTGAAAAGATGAAGGTGTCTTTCATTTTTCTTATCGTGCGCTGGTTTGGAAAGCTGAACAGCCAATCAGAGTGATTTCTGTTCCCAACGGCCCGATGCCAATTTAACATGCTCAATTTACCCTTTGCCAGGAGTTTGTTTGACAGGCGATCTGACCAATCATGATGCCGGATCCGCCATTTTTTCCGACAAACAAACCAACAAACCGGTGGCACGTCTTGATTTCATCGAGTTAGACGCGTTCCTGGGTAAACATAAGTTATCTCTAAAATCAGAGGGAAATGATACTGATGTAGAAGCACCTACTGTATCCTGTAAACTGTAAACTTGTCCTTGAAATCTGATTGGTTGATTGGAATGTTGTTCCAGGATCAACAAAGTTGTTGATCGAGGAACATGTTGCACTTGGTGAAATCAGGTTTTGCATATTGGTGTGTTCGACAGAGGTGCATCCAACTAAAGCCGATGTGCGAAACACACCGCAAAAAATAGCGTGACTGAAGCTCACCGACTGCCTGACGTTGGCATGGCTTGGCTTGGCGGAAAACATGAAAAGCTACCGAAGCATGCGCTTGGATTCAGCAGTTGCATGTTACATTCAGCTGAAGGGCGTTATTCAGGGTGACACTGGCGTGGCTTTCAGACCTTCCCAATGTGAGTCAAAAACTGTGGGCGTTACGGCAGTTGAGCTACAGCCATAACCGTCACAGTAAATCATTTGTGAAAAATAAAAGTGAAGCTTGGAACATATCTAATGAATAATTCTGACCAATGTTTAGTTAAGACTAAATATAATATATACTGTATCATGTTTTATACATAATGCAAGAGGTCATGACTCAACTTTTAAAATAAGCATCAAAATTGCATCTGTTGTAAGTAGACTGTGGCATATGTGGTTCTACTTTATTTTGTGATTTCATTATAATGGAAAGCATTTAGATGAGAGATGCACCATGGGAAACAGAGTGTGCGTCTGTGACAGCTGTAGCCCGGGGCAGTGCGCCGAGCCCAACATTGGTGCCTTGGGTCAACTATAACCCGTTCTGCCACTGAACAGAGGCAAGGATAATACTCAATGTAATGTTTTTAGCAATGTTTAAAAGCGAGCGAGAAAACTCAGAGAAAAATAGCTGTTTTAAGATTGCAGAAAAACACATTTAGACAAATATAATTTTTACCTTAAACTTACAGATTCAGTCAATTTAAAGTCACCATAAAATAAAAATTGACAATTATTGTTTTTTTTTTTGTTTTTTTTATGGAATATTGAGGAGATTGACCAATAGATCCAATCACAACGATCCAATCAATTCCTGATGGACAAAATCAAGTCCCGTCCTATATTTATATTTGTTTGAGAAGCCATTTTACTTTTTAAGAAAAGACCATCGCAACTTACGTTTCATGCCAACTTTAATGATGTTTCATCTTTTGTAATTGCGTAACGTCCCTACAGGCTTGGGAAGGTTTTGTGAGGAGGAAACAGGTGTTGCAAAAGTAAGAGTACTGATCTGTTGATAATTCTTGTATGTTGTCCTATTTTTTATAGTAGCAGTACATTGATTACACCAGGAGCTGGGGACTGAGTCACATCCACAGCACAGAATGTCAATACACAAACCTTTTATAACCCTGTATAGAAGCTTGGGGACATGCTCGTGTTTGATCACACTGTCACTATTGGAACACTCAACTCCTTGTAGGATTTTAACCAAAACAAATTGTTTTATTTTGCAGCCATAAATGACATTCAGACTTGGTGGTTGTCAAAGCCTGGCCTGAACATTTAAAAAAAAAAAACTTGAAGTTAGGCTTTTTGTATTTTGAAAACTTTGTCATAGAGTAAAAAGGGCCTTTTGCACCATTCCTTGAACTATTGGCTGAAGTACCCGGATTTTATAGTATTCGCACTGCAGGAACTAGGAAAGATTTTAGTTCTAGGAACTCCTTTTGGGGGAACTAAATTAGCTCCTACTTCAGAGTAGGGTCTGAACCAGTACTATAGGAACTATCAGTGACGTGTGTACGTTATAAGTGTACGTTGATTGATCAAACGCATGTCAAACACAGGCACCCAGTGTTTTTAAAAAGCTGTGTAAACATATTTACTTCACGAACATGGAAAACAGCGATAATGGCATTTACCTGCTATCTGTACACTGTAAACCCGAACAGTACTACTAACTTTTAAAGATTCAGTATGCTGCAATTCAAGTCTGTTAAATCATTGATGGAACTTAAAACAATTACATTTTCTGAATGAGGAGTTTAGTTTTATTTATGTGTAGCTCAACATTTTTGAGTAAACCCTTGTACTTAAATTATTATTTTTAAGTTAACTGAGTGATATAAAGTGACGTCATCCATGTCACTTCATTGCCGATGTTATCGACGCAAATTACGTTATCAAAAGAGTCCATTCAACATTAAACTGAGTTGCAGCAGATTTCAAGTTCCCAGCGTGCTTTGCGTCACACTCTGTAAGGGAGAATAAATGTTGAAATTGAGTGTTATTTTGTGTGTTTTTTGCACAAGATTAATACAGTGGAAGGTGTGTTACTGTTTAATGTTCTGTTATTTTGGTATTTAATTGTGTTTCTGTGATGTTGAAGTTTTTAGGGTTACTATCGTGGTGAAGAGTAGTGCCTGTGGTTAGGTCGAGAATGGGCTGCAAAACTTTAAGGCTATATATACTGCATGTTGATTAACAGTTCATGCAAGTAAAAAGTGATAGTCTCTTTGATCGTTACGTTAACACATGCTGGTGTGCTGTTGCTAATTTTGTTATTTATAATTATTCTTTACTTAAAAGATTTAGGTTGCTTTACTTACATTTTTTGAGGTAATCGGTGTCTACAATAATTTTGAGTACTCTGAACTTATCGGGTTTTACAGTGTAGGGTTGTGTTCTTTTCTCCGCCTCGATGATATGTAATACTGAAGGAGATTTCGTCTCTTAGCCCCACTTTTTGCACTTGTCATCTTTTTGTGAATTTCTTAGTTTTGAAGCTAAAATATATCACACAGCCTAGGCGATTCATGCAGAACCAAGTTTTTGCGTATGGATAGTTAGATAATCCATCCTAAATTTGACAAAATATACATTCTTAGCCTTCTGTTGAAATGACTTTTACTGATTGACCAAAAGTGTACGCTATAAAGGGCTCTAGGTATGAAGGACTGCCTCTGATTCACAAAATGGGCTGTCAAACGGCAATATAAAGTGTAGCTTGCGGTATCAGTGCTTATATGCTTTACAGTTATTTGTTTCTTTAAGCTACGGAATACATGGAATATTGAATGGATGCTGGACTTATAATATTCTTAATATTCTGGAATTGCAACAGTAAATGCGTTAATAATGCATGTTCTCGCTTCGATTTTTCAAAAGTATAATTGTATATGATGACATTTGCAGTAATTATTACAGTGAAAGCTTAAAAATTAAAGTTTTATAAATAATAGCTATTTTTATTTAGTGGTTGTTTATTTCTCCCATGAAACACAACTGTACCAACATGGAATTAATGCAGGTTTATGCTGGATTTTTCAGCAGGGCAGATAAGCATAAAACACATATGTACACAAGAGCACTGACAGAGGTAAAACCTGTCAGTGATTGACAGGATTCAGGCTCTATCAGAATGGCTCTTGTGTCAAGAGTGAGGGATGGAAGAGTCCGTTTGTGATGATTATGAGGCATTGGGATGATGAATAGTCAGGTATAAGAGGCAATAATGGCACATGTGATGGTTTGTCAGTGTCTTTGGCCTTGGGCTTATTATTGAAGGGACAATGTCTTTTCCCTAGACTTACATTAACACAGCTCAAGGAGATGAGTGACATTCAATAGCATGTGAAATAAGTCGTGGAAGGACAATATGAATGAGATTTTGAATGAGGTTTTGTGTTTTTGTAACAATTGTATTATAGCTGTGCCTAATTGGAAATAACATAAGACGAGAGGCTGTACACTGGATACACAGTTGCACATTTACCATCTTTAGCACATTTCAAAAAGAATATAAATTTTTCATACTGGATATTTCATAAATTGTCTGAAGATCAAGTTATGACATTTTGATTAAAATTATGAGGTTAAACACATGCATGGATGAATCGTTCATAATGAGATCAATAACATTCATTTAGAAAATAGATTTTCCATTTAATGCCAATTCTAACCCTACATTGCTCACCATAAGAAAAGCAGCATCAATTAAAGCTGCAAGCAGCGATGAAAGGGCCCTCACACCCGGGCTCACCGCAGTGAGGTGACATGCATGTGGGTGACATGCATGTAAGCGAGTAAATACAGGAGAATTATGGGAAAGTGCCAGACTTCCTGCTGCCAACAGGTAGCGCTGTGAGCATAACTGAATATTGCCATGTTGATGTCTTCAGGCCAGTACTATTATCGAACATGTGAAGTTTGGAGCAGATCAGACATTGTATGCCTGAGTTACAACAGCTTCCTGTTTCGTGGCGTTAATTGCAAACATTAGCACTTAGCCAAGTGTTGCATGTTTTAACATGTTTCTAGTATGTTTGCTACTCAGTGGCATATCGAAATGTGTTTCAGGGAGTGAATTACAGTGTAAAGCATTTCCTGTTGCCAGCAGATGGCGCTATGACTAACTGAATATTGGCAAATAGATGTCTTTAGGCCAGGACTCTTATCACACATGTGAAGTTTGGGGCTGATCAGACACTGTATGCTTGAGTTACAACAACTTCCTGTTTCATGACAATAATAGCATGCTTTAGCAGTCAGCTAGGTGTTGCTAGCATGAATGTTATTGTAGCATAATGTTGCTAATTAGAATGTTTCTAGCATGTTTAGTACTCAATTGCATATTTTAGTATGTTGCTAATAGTGCATCATATTGTTAAAAAACGTCACTTCCTGTTGCCAGTAGGTGGCGCTATTACTATAACCAAATATTGACATGTAGATGTGTTCAGGGAAGGACTCTTATCAAATGTGTGAAGTGTGGGGTAGATTGGACATTGCATGCCTGAATTACAGCAACTTCCTCTTTCACTGTATTAATAGCATGCTTTAGCACTTAGCTAAGTGTTTTACTAACATTTTTCTAGCATGTTGCTAGCCTGTTTGAACTTGCTGGCACATTTTAATATGCTGTCAGGAGTCCATAACAGTGTTAAACATGTCACTTTCTGTTGCCAGCAGGTGGCGCTATGACTATAACTGAATATGGGCATGGACGTGTGTTCAGAACAAGTGTGTGAAGTTTGGGGCAGGTCGGACATTGTTTGCTTTAGTTACAGCAACTTCCTGTTTCATGGCGAAACATCAAGCTTTGTCAGGCCGCCAGGGACACGCCCTTTTACGAAAACTCAAGATCTTCGCAGTTTAGCGTCACACAAGCCTTATGATTAAACAAACCAAATTTGAAGATGATCGGATTAAAACTGTAGGAGGAGTTCGTTAAAATACGAGGCCTGAAAATGGCAAAAACTGCACAAAAATCGCACAGGAAATTCAAAATAGCTATTGCATTTAGGACTTAGCTCCAAAAAGTCTTTTTTGTAGGTAATGGGACTGTACATGTATGTACCGAATTTCGTACATGTACATCGAACGTAGCCCGAGGCGCACACCGTTTAAGTTTTATAGGTGGCGCTATCGAGCCATTTTCCCCCACCCATTTCTGAAACCTATATCAGATGTCAATTTTCGCCAGTCCTGACGCGTGTGCAAAGTTTGCGTGAGTTTTCGAGCATGTTTAGGCCCTCAAAAATGCGATAATGTTTGGAAAAGAATAATAATAATAATAATAATAAAGGGAGGAAATCCAATAGGGTCCTCGCACTTTGGTGCTCGGGCCCTAATTATTATTCTAAACACAGAATAAGGTAACAAAATAAACAAATCCTTAACTTTAGATGTTTGGCTATAGATTTAAAGCTTAGAAACTTTTGAGTCCTCTAGAGGAAGAATGTCAGCAGTCTGGCAAAAAGGACCAAAGATGAAGGACGACTCTTACTGCTAAGAAAAACAAGGGCATGCACATAACTAAAGCTCTGAAGCTTCTAAACAAAGTCTAAAGGTGCTGGAACCCAGACTAAAGAAATATGCAAAAGAAGCAGAAGAGGTTGAAAGAATGAATAGAAATACTGGGAAAATATATATTTGAGAGGAATTCAGCATAACACACACTCATGGGTAAAAAAGACATCCAACATAGAAACTCCTGTACGTATTTAAGCAAACGTCTGCTTTTTGTGTTGCTTTTTGCTTTCAAAATGATACTTTTGGTAAATGAGGATACATTACTGCAGGCAATGTTTTGAAATAAATATCTCTGTCAAATAAGACAGTGACATCCTGTGACGTGCATTTTATAACGAATCAAGATTTTCACCCAGACAGTCCTTAACATTCCACACACAAAATACACTAATGGTGACACTCGAAATCACATCCCACATCATTAGTGAAGAGTTGTGCTCTGCTTCATCACCACATGCCACATAACTCAAAGAGAACAACAGACATAACAGCACTAGTGTGAAGGATGTAAACATTAAAGACTGAAGACTGTAATCATTTATTCCTGTCCTGCATTCAGCACTGCCGAAATAAATATACCAAATATATAACACACACACACACACGTTTGTTTTTGTGAATTGGGGGGACATTCCATAGGAGTAATGGTTTTTATACTGTACAAACCGTATTTTCTATCGCCCTACGCCAACCCTACCCCTAAACCTACCCATCACAGGAAAAAAAAAAAAAACCTCATTCTGTATGATTTATAAGCCTTTTGAAAAATGTCCTCATAAGTCACCCTCTCCTTGTAATACCTGTCATACCCATGTCATTATACAAATTTGTGTCCTGATATGTCACAAAAACACGCACACTCACACGTGTGTGTCTATTTCAAATGAATGCTGTTCTTTTGAACTTTCTGTTCATTTAAGAATATCACAGAGTCCAGAAAAAAACTGTTTTCAACATTGATAATAAATGTTACTTGAACACCAAATCAGGAAATTGATTTTGAATGATTTTTGAAGGATCCTGTGAGACAGTCATGCTGAAAATTCAGCTTTGTCATCACAGAAATAAATTACATTTTAAAATATATTAAAATAGAAAAAGGTTATGTTAAATTGTAATATTATTTTACTATATTTCTGTTCTTAGGCCGTGTGTCCACCAAAGTGTTCTTAGCCAGCGCTTGAGAGCCATTTTACACGTTCTTTACCAACCTACACTTCACCAAAAAGGCCTGTAGGTGGCACACCGACTTCATTTAACCAACTATGATAACTTCGTTAGATGGTAAATCTATACAAAACACGTAGTTTTTGTGAGCGCTTTGTAATCTGTATTTAAAGCAACACAATTTGTTTGCAAATGAGACAAACCACGGATTCAGATTGCCCGGCAAATTCGTAAAGCAAAGAACGATGCTCTTTGATATGTATATATATATATATATATATATATATATATATATATATATATATATATATATATATAAATATATAAAATGTCCCTGGCTAGGTGATATTAAATATTAAAATATTTATATTGATATTAAAAGCCCAAACTCCGTAAACATCATAATAAACCATACTGTACAGCAAAGCAGATGAGCCAAGAATATGAACGCAGTTTGTTTAATTACACGTTAAGTGTAAAAAACTGTTATAAGGAAAACTGTTATAAAAAAAAAGCTTAACATCACTTAATGTAGCCTATAAGTGATATTAAAAGATCAAATTCTGCACAAACCAATTTTTCTGTATAGTATGCTTTATTAGTACAGTGTTTACTAAGTTTGGTATCTCTCGGGCGAATCGCCCGAGTTGAAAAATCTGAACTTTGGCGAATATTTGTGCCGTGTTAACCAATCAGGAGCTTGCTCTAGTAGTGACGTGATTACAACGTAGCGAGCGGAGGCAGAAATCCGAAACAACAATGGAGGACAAAATCATTGTCGCTGTACAATACATATTTGTACTTTTATAGAAACAGGAATAAAGAGGATTTTGCTTGGAAGAAAGTGAGTGAGGAGGTCGTACAATCTGGTAAGTTGTAAAAAATGCTCTTTACTCAATTTGAGCTATATATATATATATATATATATATATACATACATATTGAGACTACATGTATGATCTACTTTCCCGCTGTTCAAGCGTCCAACTACGTGCGAATAGCGCGATTTATTCGCGCAAGTCACGTCTGGTGTGAACGCCCCATTAGTATATTAAGCCACGTTAAGCGTTTTCTTTATGGGAGGAAAATGCTTAATTAAACGTGTTGTGTTCATATTCTGGGCTCATCTGCTTTTCTGTACATAGTGGCTTGTGAAGAAACAAAGACTGGCTGTATGACACTTTCATTGAAGCAGAATTTCGCTGTGGAGATCGCTAAACTCCAGCACACATGTTCGTTTTTAGATCATCAGCGCTTCTTCCGCATTTAGAGGGGGGCGCGTTCACAGAGTTGCCAGATTGCACAGATTAAGTACAACACCGGGAATAAAGTATATCCTTTACTCTATTTGGGGGTTTTAAGCTCTTACCATCTGGCAACCACAAGCATGACTGCTAGTGGAGGCCTGTTACCAATGCAAGATCCCAAAGAAAAAACACGTTTTCAGGATAAATAACGAGCAGGCCAATATCGTGACGATTTATTTGTAATCAATCGAGAGAAGCAGATATCGTTATCGCGATTAAAATACGATTAATCGTGCAGCTCTACTTGTAACTGATTTCACAGGTGAATTGTTTCAGACTAAAAATAGTACTTGCTATGAATGTTCGGAGACCAGCAATATTAATTTACGCTCCTGGCGTTTAAAAAATGTGGCACTCCCATTGAAAATAATTAGAAAAGTATGCTAGCCGCTGGAAAAAACGCTTTGGTGGACACACGGCTTTACTCTATTTTTGATCAGATAAATGCAGCTTTGGTGAGCATAAGAGTTTTTTTTTTTTTTTCTTAAAAATTTTTTAAGATTCTTGAGATCGTCTTAAGGCATCCCTAATTAAAATCTCATATTTTTCCCATCACAATGTCCCTTTAGAGCCTCTGTAGGTAGCGTGCTAACGTTTTCTGAGGACATGTCGATGGTATATAAATCATGCCCGAAAGTTAGCATTCGTGGGGACATGTCAATCAAGCCATTCAGAAACTGAGAAATTTCTCTCAAATTCAGTTCCGGTTAATGCGCGAGCTGGCTTGACTGAAGTATTTGTGAGTTTTCGTGAAGATTTATAGTTTATGGACTGTTTTGATTTTGATAATCACATCTAGAAACGGAGGAGGACACACGAGAGGAGAGGACTCTGCGTTTGGTATGTATAAACTGTATTACTGCATTTACAATGCTTATACTCATTTTTGATCGAATTATTATTATTTTAAAAATGTGAAAGCACAGCAACCAATATGATAAACTATTATTTGACCAAAAATGTCAAAACTATACGTTTGGGATATGGCAAGGCTACTTGCACACTGCACAGCTGTCTGCAAGTATGCAAACTTGAATATAATTTCCATTTCAGTAAATCTACATTTTGATATTGTGAAATGGCTATTATTACAGTGCAAAAACTGTGTGTATAAACAGTAATTTCTTTGTTTCAGTTTCGTTAGTGCTTACAAATGTCTCCTGCGCCCCTGGTCTGATGTAAAAAGTGCAATGATTTTGAGCTGAAAACTCCAAATAAAAAATGGTAAAAAATGATCCTGTGAGACCTCTATATCTAGACAAGAAACAACAGCAGACAAACCTGACATTGTAATCACAGAGAAGGAGCTGAAAATGTCAGTAATGACAGCTGTTACTGCTTTAAGGTTCTTGGGTATCATTTAATCAAAACAAAACCCCCAGAACAGAAACTTCACAGAAAACAGAAGCATGTTGGAAAGTTGCATCTCATTGGTCAGACATCGACTTTTAAATTCAGAAATTCAGACTAGAGAAAACAAAAGTCTGATTCCTTCTGTGATTTAAAATATTCAGAAATCAGAAGTTTACAGTTCCACTCTATTTCTCTCAGGTTACTATAGAAACAACTGAGCAAAACACACTCCCAATTGTAAATATACATTTCACACAAACCTTGTATTTAGGCTTACAAACAACAATTTTAGTCAGAGGCATAAAGTCAGTGGGTAAAGCAATTGAAAGTCAGAATATTAAGAGACTGAGCAAAACATTCTGAGGTCATCCTCTACTTCACTAAATACACACACTGACTGTACACGATTCAGTGAATAAACTGATGTAAGGAGAACAAAGAAGCATTTTGAATTATTAAAATAAGTGGAATTATATAATGACTACACATGCAGGGACTCACTCCAGAGATGATGTTTACCATGATTCATAATGTGATCCTCCATGTATATATCTGTGTTTTATGTAATTGTAAACAAATAGAGGCACATCTTATCTGCAGTCTGCAATCTAGGGTTTATTTAGCAGCCTTGCTTTTCTCATTTAAGGAAAGAGGAAGAGAAAAAAATGAAAAGTGAGATGAAGAGAAAGGATTACATCTAACCAAAAATCATTTGAATAGCCTATTACGCTAATGATGATCACCCACGACAGTCTCGAGTGCTGATTATAATGAGGTTGTCAAAATGGAGACACTAAAGTGACAATCCAGAAATGAACGGCAAGGACAAAATTAGTGGCACTCTGGGGGAACAAACAATAACAGCAGCTTAATCCAGAAGAGGGAAACAATATTCCAGACCAGCCACTGGGATCTCATATGTCCAGATCAGCACAACAAAGATGAGAGAAATTCAGAATGATCTGCGGCCCTGCATATAAAAAATAAATAATACAGATGACTACTAAAATAAGACAGAAAAACACATATAGTCATAAATATGAAAATTCTTAAAAGTTTAATTTTATATGTAACTAGTGCCGCCAGGTTTGGCTAATTTGTGTTTATGTAACTACATCAAAATGATTTATTTATTATGATTCATTATGATTCATAAGCTCAGTAATTACAAGCCGTCCAGACAATCTAACACCACCTACTGTGGTACATTACAGCTGCAACATTTTTCATTTTTGCCTCTTAAGTGGATAATATATTTCTAATATTCCCCATGTGCTTTCCTGAAACAATATATAGTTAATATTTGGCTTTTAAAACGCTGTCCACAAGAGGTAATAAGAAACATCCGCTATAAATATTACTTTCTCAAACTGTATTTATGCATCTTATAAAAAGCAAAAAATGACATTTCACCTTAACTCACATTAACCTTTCCAGCATTTCTGAATGATGAGTGACGTTCCATTTATTCAGCTTCACAAGCAATTTATTAGTACATTGTGGTGTTGGCCTCCATAACTGTGATGTTGTATTTTAAAGTATTGTTTTTCCTATGGATATTATGGTTAGGGTTTAGTATTAGTTTAGAATTTAGAATTAGAATTTCACAAATACTGGAACAATGTGAATAGAAAAATGGTCGTGTACAGGAGCTGACATATGATTTCACAGTTTGATGTCTGACATATTCATTTGTATTTGCATTTAGAGGTCTGGAGAAATGGTAAGGAGACAGAGGAAAATTCGCAAAGCTCATTCAAGGCTTCTTGGCTTTATACGTTGTTTATAGGTTTTGTTGTACTGTGTAGCAGGTGAGCATTTGAAAATTGGAGAGATGACTTAGACTCAATCGCTGCGTCCCAATTCGCCTACTTATAATATGCCCTAAAAGTATGTACTGTTTTTGTGAAGAAAAAGTGTAGCAGAAGAGCATGCAAGCTTTGGAACATACTACTTCGACATAATTGCGTCTTTAAGGGCGCTTTGTCTCTCAGTTACGTGCAACCTGTAACTGTTTAAATTGCCCTGTAAATCATCTCATCACAGATAAAATCCTCCACATTCAATTAAATTTAATTTCCTACCGTTTCAGAGAGAAATGTAGTCGCGTGTTAATCTGTCAGTCATGGGTCTTTCATACGGAGAACTCTCCTCATGTTTGCATAATGAGGCATTTAAGAGATAATGAGTAAACACATCATTATACAAATTCACAATGCTGTTGCAGATGAAATGTAATCTGGATAGCATTTAATAAATACTTTTTCATCAGGTTAGATACTGATTATTAATCACTCAAACCCCTTAACCGCTCTGCTTAACCGTCATGTTTGTAGTTTTTTAGCTCTTTTTATCCGTGTTTGAAGTTCTAATCAATTCCTCGTCCACAGCGCAATGGGTTGTGGGCAATATTAGCCATTAAGAGTGTGCACGGATCTGCACTTCAGATTCTAACCGGAAAAAGTAGACCATCGGGGTATCTTTGGGATACTCATTTCAGCATACTATGATTTGGGACACTCTAATTCTGTTTTCGAATACTATTTAGGACAGATAGAATGCGAATTGGGACGCAGCAAATGTTACTTGAAAAAAATTCTTTGTTGTAACATCCTAAAAAGACAGCAAACTCATTACAATATGTTGTAGGATCAAAAGACAAACATTTTTCGAGGGCTTGTAAGCAATCAGAGGATAAGGATTTAGTCAAAAGATTCTCTACATTTTGAAAAGAAACTTGTGATGGGTCCCATATTGGTTGTCTGCAGGCTTTCTTTTTTCTTATGATCTGAGGTCTCAAAATGGTGCAAAATTACTAAAAATTGCTAATTTGATCTGATGGTACTTCTTATTCAAGAAATCACAGAACAGCTGACTGGTGTCCGGCAGGGAAATTGAGATTACCCGTGAAAGTCTCGAAAAGACCATCTTTGACAAGGATAAACTGAAAGACATTCTTGCTGAATGCGAGCAGCATCAAAAACAACTTGAAGCGGAAATTAAAGTGGTGAAGAAGATGCGGATGACTATAAACTACAGAGAGTCTATACCTGGAGACGCAACAAATCAACCCACAGCTGGCAAAATTCCTCTAGAAGGAGTGAATTTGAACCCCTGATATCGGGTAATAACACAGACTCTTAACATCTCAGCCATGGCTCTTCTTTGTCATCTTTTCAACAAGGAGCAGTTTTCGCCCAACCTAAGACCTCAGATCACGAGAAAAAAGAAAGCCTGCAGACGGGGTAAGAAGAAACCACCAATATGGGACCCGTCACAAGTTTCTTCACCATTGAATTGAATGAAATCCTTATCCTCTTTATTGTTTACAAGGCCTCGAAAAGGTTTGTAGACTTTCATACGTTTTTTTTTTAGAATGTTATGACTTAAATCATTTTTTTTTTCAAATAACATTGAGTCTAAGTCATCTCTCAATGAACAACGTAATATTGCCTCCCTTAAATTATGAAAGCATTTGAAAATTAGCATGATATAAGATATATTATCTGAAGTAGTGTATGGTGTAGCAGTAATAAACTAACATCTTGGTAAAAATAGATGCCAGAAGTGGGAGCTTACGGTGGGAAGATTCATTCATGCACTCTTATCAAATCTTATCTGCTGTCTTGCTCCAGAAAGATCTGTTGGGCCCAAACATGATCACTAAATGCTAAATTGTTGGCAAAAAATGCATCTCCCTGGTCGACAAGTAGCCATTACTTTTTTGACCCTTTGCATCTTTTGAGTCTTTGCTTTGTAAGTTGATTATTTTTGCATTGAGTCCAGCTATAGAGGAAAGATGCCCGGAGGATGAGTAATAACTCTCTTACCTTTGATGGCTGACTCATGATGGTTTCTGGCTAAGCCACACTCTCAAGGATGAGATTATGGGTAATGCTCAGTGGTGTGCACATTTTCTTTAAAATAGGCTACAAGAAACTATTTTATTAACATGTAAATGATCTCTGAAAAATGTTTCTGAAGGTTCTGGGCAGTATAGAAAGCATGTGGTCGGCATACAAAAGGAAATTCTGACGTCTCATTTTAATCGAGGTATTTAACCATAAAATGAATGGATCTTGACAATATCATGGTGCTGGATTCTTTCTCTGAGAAAAGGTCTTTAATATGGGCTTTTGAATTATAGTACGTTTCTGATCAATCAATAATAATGTGTTTTTTTAAGACTGACTGGGGTTATATAATTTCTGAAGTATTCTTACTGCACTATAGAAATGTATTTTACTTGAGATATAATTAAAATCCGAAATATCTTCAGTACTTCTACACAAAATGCCTAAACTGTATGACTATGAATGTACATGGCATACGTACAATGTTTTATTTGTTCAAAGTATAAATTGAAAGCATGCAGGAAGGCTGAAGTCATGGTCATGTAGCCATTTTATTGGGTGATTTATTTTTTGGATTTAAATATGCGTGCGCTGTTTGTTGCCTAACTAACCACTAAGTCTAGAGCGACTGTGTAAAGCATGGTAAATTACGCAGCTTTATTTTTACATTGGTTAACACATTTATTAACATACTTTAACTCTTTCCCCGCCATTGACAGAATTCATGTTTTCTCTGTTATACAGTAGGGGGCGCTATTACACATCTTCTTGAAGGGTACAGAATCAAAACACAGGTGAAGAAGTAGAAACAAGCGATCGAAGCATTGCTTACGCACATGTAAAATAACACAATCCTCAAACATTAAACAGCATATAAATCAAAACTGCTATATCAAAGCAGATTTTTTTTTATTTTAAAAGTAATGTATTACTTTACTTGAAAAAGGTAATCTGATTATGTTGCTTGCAATGCATTACCCCAACACTGATCACAGGTGTGAATTTTGGTGGAATGATGTAAATTAGTTTAATCTTACTTTAGTTCTCTATTTTCTCTGTAAAATACCCTAGAGAAAAAATAGTATACTTAAGCACAATTTATTCGTATGTACTTTAGTATAACTAAATGTACTCGTGGCACGCTATAAATTGGTATACTTAAAGTCTGCTAAATTGGAACAACTAATTTTGTACTAAATGCATTTTAGTTGTCCAAAAGCAGTGCTGAAGTTCAACTAAAGTTGTATTAAATATACTTGTTTGTGCTGAAGTGGAACTATTCCAAGTATACTTAAGTACACTTTAAATATACGCTTGTGTTTAAGTTTTGAAATGCAGAATTCACTCAGCATAAACTTTTCATATGTATTTTGGTGACAGTAGAATTGCAATTCAATTACATTGTAAGAGTGTTGAACATACATTAATATTATACTGATAACTTTAAAACACATTGCAATGGCTTTCCAAGTTAAATTGTGGTGTGCTAATGGCATCATTATAGTGTGCTTCAAATATTTAAAAATAAAGTTACAGCTTTATACTAGTAACTTACTTATCCAGTGAACATTAGTGAGACAATGGGAACAGATTTATATGTATATTGAATACAGGAACCAGTACGAGCTGGAATTGAACCCAAGTCACGCTGGCTGCTGTTGCACAAGAGCACTCGGTTTACCTGTTGCGCCACCGCACAGATATAGAATGCAAGCGCACAGACGTTATTAATGACAACTATTAATGACAGCACAAATTATATGGATTAAAAGACTGTGAATTATTAATATTTAAAATTATTAATATAGACACAGTAAGTGGTGCATGAAAATAAACGTGAAACGGCCTGTAGCTACACAACACAAACGTGCATTAAACTTTAAGCTGTTGAAGAAATAAAACCAGCAGACGCAACATTAAATATCAGGAATGTTTCGCTTCCCTTTTACTTGACATTATCTGTCATTAACACAATATGAAGCAATTGCATAAACCGGCATAACAGTTTTATGATTATATCTGCATACATGCAAACACAGATATTGGCGTGTGAGACATTGACATCTGTTCATTGGCTGAAAAATGTGGACATGCAGAACTGCTTGTGTTGCTTGTGTATGCAGATATAATCATCCGTAACATTTCTCTGTCAATTGTCTCTGCGTGCTTTAACTCTCAGTGCACCACAACTGCTCCTGACTTAAAACGCAATTAAACGATTTGGCGATCTCGCATTAAGCTGCGGATTTATATGTGATGCATAAATTAAAATGATTTACTTTTCATGCAGTAAACGTTTCTGGATTTATTTGACATTTTAACTTTCTGTGTAATTTTTTTTTGCTCAGGATCAGTTTAATAATTCATAATATTTTGACAGCCCAAAGGGCTGCAGTCTATATTTCAAAGTGCAAATAAGGGCCATTAAAGTAGCATTAATGGGAAAAGTGTATTACAGTAGGTGCATTGAAGTGCATTGGGAATACACAAATGTAATAAAACTTCTGATCAGGTACGTGAATTTCTTTCACCATTTCAAACGGACTATTTGTTGTTTTCTTTATTTGTCATAATTACAAATATTTACTTAGGTAAAAATTGTGAAAAGTGCTATAGAAATAAATTTGAATTGAATTAAACAATAGCCTACCTGATATTCAAAGTGTGAGCAAATTATTAAAAAAGGTAAAGGTCATAATTATAAAAGTTACTTCATGATTATTTTTTGCAACTCAAAACACATTTCCTGTAAACTTTTATCCAGGCCAATACTATTTTTTATACTAAACAAGTAGAACTCAAATACTGTTCAATGAATTGGACATTTAATCATAACAGGTCAGCATAGTATTCAACAAAAATAAATTACTGAAGTTAAAAATTGTACAAATTAAATAATTTTATTTGCAAATTTCTCATGGTTACGTCTAAGCCAATTAGCAGAAACAAACTAGATGTTTCAGTTCATACCTCACGTTTTCTTTGGTTTGCACAAAAAGAAAGTATCATCTAAAAAATTATATAGCATCATCTAAAAATTCCAGCGAGTTCGGTTGTTTAGCAAAAGAACAGCAAAACCGATTGTTGGTGAGTATGATGGCATTGGCTTTATGGCGTGTGGTTCAACCAATAGTAGGACGTTGGGGGCAGGCCAGTGGGGGTCAAGGTTTAGCTTCAGCAGTTATAGTGTTTTCAAGTCATGTCAGAAAGAATGTATTTAAAATGCACATGAACATCAGCACAACTCATAATTATGAGTTTAGGTAACTCTGGATTTTTCTTCAGTTTCCGAGTTAAGTACGTGACGGTGAGAAAACATGTCAGAGGCTATGGATCCAGAGTCTGCCCTAGTGAAAAAAACCTACCAAAATGTATTTAAAATAGGCCTACATTCATTTCACACTAACTAAAAACCCATTAATATACAGTAGTCAACATTTGAAGTGGATCAAAAAAGTTAGAAGAAGGTTTTAGGACAACTTTGATGAAGGGTTTTGATCCACTTCAGATGTTGACTATTTACAGACATACTTACATAAATATTTTAATTAAACTCTTTCTTTATTGCACAATGCACAATGCATATTTCTAAATATTAAGCCTAAAATGTGTTTAATATCATTATTAGTAAGGATAGTATGATCACTGTATAATTTAAATGCAAGATATATATACTTGTACTAAAGTATACTTGCAATAGTTCCACTTTAGCACAATCAAATATATCTTTAGTTGGACCTCAACACAAAAATACTTGTTCCAGTTTAGCAGACTTTAAGTATACCAATTTAGTATACTAAAAGTACAATTGCAGGGTATTTATATTAAGTACATACAAATGTAAATGCAATTGTAGTACACTTAGCATAAAATAAATGTATTTTAAATACATTTTAGTATATTTATTTTTCACTAGGGTAAAGCATATGAGAAAAGGTGTATGTCTAATTTCCTTTTCCTCTAATGGGTATTTATGAAAGCCTTTCTTTAGGGGATATATCACATCATATTCACTTTTGTTTCCACCAGTGGATTGACAAATCTTCCATCTGAAGAGATGACATGCTGTCAGATTTCACTATGGTGGCTCATGAATTTTGCTCCAGGACACTTGTTTCTCTTCACCCACTCGTAAAGGAAGGAAATTACCTCAATCAATCATGTCAGCGGCCCAACTGAGACTTCATTAGGTCAGCAGCTTGGACACCAATCATACTTATTTTTTATTTCATTAGCTCATTTTTTAGCTTCTCCCCTGATTCAGACCTGTAAACCGCACAGCTCCTGATGCATCGCACTGACAGTGTGGTTGTTCATTAAACTGGAAATGAACAAGAGGCCTGTGTCTGAAGTCTTGTGTGTCAGTTAAAATGGATCCCTTTCGAACGGGAAGTCTACACTGCGTTTGAACGCTTATGGGGAACGTCATCACGTGAACCGGTGGCTGAAAGCAATTATCAAATCTCACCAATCCTATTGGCCAGCATTAGCCTATGACGTCATTATAGACGTGACCCCGAAGTATAAAAGGAGCACCTAGAGAAGCAGTCAGTACCTTATCGTCTTCAGGGACTGTTTTGTTTGATTGCGATTCTTCAAATCTGGTAAAGAATTTGCTATGTCTAACAAACATTTCAGGAAGTGTGTGGATCTGTGTCCCAGGTTTTTGACACCTGATGACACATACAATCTGTGCATTTTCTGTCTGGGAGAGGAGCATGTATGGACAGAGCTCGAGGGCGCTGTCTGTGCAAACTGAGCGTCTGTCTATTAGGACGCTCTGCTGTTGTTTGGCCCTCTTCTTGAAGGAAGAGCGGCCGACATCTGTGCCCAGTGGTTCTGGTCCCGCCCTTGCTGAGGTGGAGCGGCGACTGAAATCATGGGGCTCCCAGATGGAGCTCCAGTATCGCCAGAATAGTAGGGCTAGAAGTCCAGTATCGCTTCTCAGGCACCTCCTCCTTGGGGTAGGTCCCAGAGAAAGCGGGACTCTGGGAAGAAGAAAGATTTGAGGGAGGTAATCAATTACGGATGGCAGCAGCGTCGGTGATTGATTTCCTTTCCATGAGGGTAGTTACATCTACCCTCTCCATTCTTCTTCCACCTCCTGAGTAATGATTTTTTACCCAGGTGCTTACAATCAGGCTGAGGGCTGGGCCTATGATGAAGATTTCTGTGGCTCACTTTTTGGTTTGATAGTGAAGAGGCTCTTTCAGGCTTAAAAGGACCATAGATTCCATCCTTCTATTATGGTAAGTCTCCATTCTTCGAGCCGCAGGTTATAAGCTTGGTCTATATTTGTATATTTTAATATATTGACTGTAGTTTTCCTGTATAGCTTTTCCTGGGTCTGTAAAAGAAATAGAAGGGGAATTTAGGGCCCCGAAGTTCCCATTAGGTTGGTTATCTTTGTGTTGGCTATATGGCCACATTTTCAGCCACCATATGGTAGAGTAGCTTTCTCCTCTGGTCATAGCTAGAGTTTGTATTAGAGATTGGCACTCTTTACTTCAGATAGTTGTATGTTAAGCGTCGGCCTTCGGGCCGCCTGACATTGTTTGACTTGGGTTGAGTATCGCTTCTCTGAGCTCTTGTTTTTAGAGTTTATTTCAGAGTTGCCTCCTCTCTATTGAGAGTTTTAGAGGTTGAGTTTTAGCCCTAGGCAGATCTATGCTTATGTGTGGCCCTATAGGCCCACAGCTATAGCTAGCCTAGGCTAGAACTAGGGTTTAGGTGATATACTGAAGCATTTCACCCCTTTTATTACTACCCCTGTAAGGAGAGTGTAGTTTTCCTAGTTCTGGCCTTCTCTTATCAGAGTTGTCAGGCCAAGGCCCATTATCCCTTTGGTGTAGGTGCAGGATAGATAGCGGCTAAGTAACAGACTATTGCTAAGTCTCCCTGGTGCCGTTGTCTCAGGTGGTAGGCCCCTTATCACTATGTGAATAAAAAATGCTAGTGTTACTGTGGCCCCACTTTTCTAGAGCTATTCATTCTTTACTTTGTTTAGTCCTTTCCCCTGAACCCCTTGAATTAAGATTCAAGCTTGAGTGAAACAGTGTTAGCTTTCTTTTAGCTCCTGTTCCCTAGGGTTCAGTACAGATGTCTCTGTCTTTGGTGAAAAGCGCCCACCCTTGAAATTCACATTTTCAGGGTAGTATGAATGAAAAGTGAAGCATTCCCCTGTTTTTTCAGGGTTGTTAATGCTCTAGTTCTATTTTGCCCTACACAATGTGAGCCCTATAACTCTATTGCTGCCACAGGTTAGCACCTGTTTTCTGTAGTAGTAGGCTTTGCGCTGGCCTCCTGGTGACTAGGTTGTACTTCCCTTGCTATTAAGGGTAAAAAGTGTTTTTACTGAGTATATCACCTGTTGGAATGCATAGCTCAGGTTAAGTTTGTTTGTGAACCTCACTATTCAGTTTGGTTCTTATGTAACTCCCTTTAGAGTCTGAACACTGCCACAAGATGTTGATTGTGTTTGTACTCCTCTTGCTTAAAGAGTTTAAGTGTTTTACACTTTAGTACATTGCCTGTTGGAAAGCATTGAATAGAATCAAGCTCAGGTTGAGCTAAATAGTTAACCTCACTGGATAGTTTGGTTCTAATTATGGCTCCCTTAGAGCTTGGCAACTGCCACTAGCTGACGCCACATGTCTTTCTGAGTCGCAGGCCCTGTTTGGGCCTCCTTCAAGAACATGATGGTGTAGGTTTGTACTCCTCTTGCTTAACATTCAGGGATTGGCTGGTCGTGCCAGCGATACCACCTTGCTTTTTTCTTATCAGTATGAAAGAGACTCAAAATAATTTTCCACGTACAATTAAGAGTTATACACCATTTTAATCTGTGAAATATCTTCTTTTATTTGTGTACACTCAGAGTAAAAACAAAATATTGTGCTTTTTGCAAAATAAAGAAAACATGATGCGTGATCTTTCGTCTCCCTCTGAACGAAGTCCAATCTGATAGTTCTCAGAAAATGATCTGTAACTTAGTGAATACTAATCACAAAAAAATGAGACTTGTGTCTAAAGAAATGTTGAAATGTCAGGTTTTAAATCGTGTAAGTCAAATTGAAAACAAAAATTCTCTGTTTATGTAATCTGTATGAAAAGAGAGACATGTCAGACGTTCGTGAGTCAGTTCATTATCCGCTAATGCGGCCACGCCCACGGAGCGAGCACTCTATTCAGACGCAAATTCTGAGGCAATACATGTATACCTCGTCACAATTGTGTATTTATTATCTTCAAAAGTGTTTATCCGCATGTTATAGCCATGGTTAGCGATGTCTGGAAGCCTCTGTTAGTTCCTGGAATGTCACATGGTATGCCTGTTCTTCATTACGTATCATTTGTGGGCTAATGTGCACAGAGCGCCCTCCGGCTGCAAGTATGAATGGAAAACACAGTATCCAGCGCTCATAGTGATGACAATAAATATTACTCCTCTGTATAAAAAATTGACATAAACATATGAGAATCCATCAATATTTCTCCAAAATTTGCATGCTTTTAAGCTAAAAGCCCTGATAGATGTTGTTTTGTCAAAGGTAACGACTCTATTCTTTTTAATAGATCTTTTTAATGATGTATAGTTTGTCAACTGCACATTAACAAAGTATATTAAAATAGAAAACCATTATTTGGTTAGAGACTTGAGACTTCTTTTTAAAACATTATAATAGTAGGCTAATGTGTCCAATCTTTTGACTGGTACTGTAATTTAAACTATAATAGGCCTATAAAAAATTTTCTTCACTTGATGTGCAATAATACATGCATGCATGAGACCACAAAAATCATGTTTTTTTGTCAAGAGTGCACATTATATTAACGTATTTCTGTTATCAGCATAATCACATAGGGTTTTTTCACATATCCTACCTGACTGAAAGGGCTCATTATGTGGGTCATTATGCAGGTCCTTGTCTTCTCAGGTGTGAATCACAGCAGTATTCATGAAGATTCACGCCTCCATGCATACTGTGTTTCTTGACAAAAGTCTTACAAAATTAAATCAATATATTGTTTTATATGAACAAGTAGGCAGGATAATATTTTACATCATTTTGAAGCAAAAACTCTAGTCTACAACTTACAATACCCAGAAGTCTTGTGAACACATATTTTGTACTTATTTTGTGGCCTTATTTCAGTGACTTAAGTTTTTTGTTTTTTCAATAACCACGCATAAATGTTATTCTTTCAAAAATACAAACATGTACATACATGTTCCTCACATATTATGGTAGCCTAGTTTGTGCTGAATACAGTGTAATGACACCTTTACCATTAATATGTTTATGAACAACTGAAAAATGTCAGGGCATGTCAAAACTTCTCCAGGGCCCCAAAAATCCCAAGATCCCAGAGGGTTAAAACCCATAATACAAACCCTATGAGAAAATCTCCAGTGAGCTAGCTATCTCCACAATGACAGAATGTTTTCATCCATATTTTTAGTCTGTGTCCCACCTCTCTCTTTCCAGCTCTCTCTTGCTCTGTCTCTCATTTTTCTCTCCATTCTGTTCTCTCTGCTGGTGCCAGCATGAGTCCTGGCCTGGGTGTGTTTTTGCTGCTCTCCCTCCCGATAGCTTGACAGCGGGAAACTGACCGTCATTTTCCCCATCAGTGAACAATTTCCCAGCCCATACCAAGCCCTGCCAGCTAAACCCTATGGGCTCTCATCTTTACCTTTAAAGACCCTATAAAATTGGCTTGATGAGCGCAGTTTTCTGTCTTGTGTTGACATTTTTCCGATTTAAACAGTGTTTTTTCTTTTTAGTCAGATGACATTTTCATTTTAGAGTGCAAGATGAGTCATCAGTATTTTAGGTCTGTTTTCCCCTGAAGATTAAAACGGCGAATTAAATTAAGTGTATATGTGATAAAAGTTTAATTTCATCAACATTTAGAAGAGAACGCCTCAAAGCTAATTGTGTACTAAAAGTAAAAACAGTTATTTTTTATTTAAAGGGGACCTATTATGCCCCTTTTACAAGATGCAGTATAAGTCTCTGGTGTCTCCAGAATGTGTCTGTGAAGTTTCAGCTCAAAATACCCCACAGATCATTTATTATAGCTTGTCAAATTTGCCCCTATTTGGGTGTGGGCAAAAACATGCCATTTTTGTGTGTCCCTTTAAATGCAATCCGGCTTAAAATGACAGCATGGCAACAACACTCTACTACAACAACTCTTCCTCTTCTCTAAAGCAGCCCAACATGGCCTTTAGGGTTTTTTTAGGGTTAATGACGTCACCAACCCGGGAAGAAGCTCGTTGTAGTCCCTAAACAGCAAATTCTGTAAAAGAAAATATCTCCCTTTGCATTGAACTTTGAGCGTCGTCACTTTGCAGCTCAAACAGCAACATTACACACTAAGGCTAAAAAAGTGAAATCATAATCAACCACCCTTTTAATTTGAGTGTTTATTCACTCTCAAATCAAAACAAAACATTGATCGGTGCATGCATAGAAAGACTACATGAAATATGGCAACACAAACATAAAATTTCGCAATGTTTTGGTCACATGATACGCAAGAACCAATGAGGTTTGAATGTTAGTTGGCGATAATATGTTCGAGGTTCATGTCGCTATATTTGATGTATTCTGCATGCATTCAGCAATGAATGAGTGAATAAAGGCATACATTTTGTTCTGTTCATGATCATTCAAAGTGATCATGTTGCTTCCGAAGTCCGGAATAATTTCACACCACAGTGTCACTTTCATAATATGGGTAAAAGCAGCTGAAACATTCTTCAAAATATATACTTTTTGTGATGCATGGAAGAAAGAAAATCGGTTACACTTTATTTCATTGGTCCACTTTAGACATTCTACTAACTAAAAGTAACTACATGTCAACTAACTGTCATTAGAGTATTAGTATACTGTAGTAGACTGTTAGGGTTAGTTGTTTGGGTTCGGGTTAGTAGAAAAAGCTGACATATAGTTGCAAAGCTAGTGAGGGACCATCTCAATAAAATGTTAGCAGATATTAAGCAGACAGTCTACTAATACTGTAATGAGAGTTAGTTGACATGTACTGTAGTTGCAGAGGTACTTATATGTTAGCAGAATGTCTGAAATGGACCATCGAAATAAAGTGTTACCAGAAATCATACAGGTTTGGACGCCATGAGGGTGAGTAAATGATGACAGAATTTTAATTTTTTCAATTTTCTGTCCCTTTAAATGGTTTACTTGATGTAAACAGAACTGTGATCAACATCTCTAATTCCAGCCTCCACATTTAAGATCACTGCAATGAGAACAACTTCTCAAGTTTACATGGTCTTTCTACAGATTTCTACAGAAACACCTCTCTCTAATCAGCTGTAGGTTTGATGGCTCATTAGCGTGTGAGAATGTCATGGATCTGTCTGGAGACAGAGTGCTTTCTCAGTGGATGTGACAGATCTGCTGATGCAGCAAACCGGAGGCTCATACCTCAAGTGCTGAAACACAAAAATAGGTCGGTCTGCATCATCTAGTCGCCTCTTTCAACTGTCTTCAATAGCCTAATGAGCTGCTGTCCTTTAGCTACACAATGTCACTCACATGGGCTTTTCAACTCATCATACTTCAGCTCTCTGCTCCCAATACAAATGAAGGCTTTGAGAAAACTGCACCGTACACTCAAACAAGATGCCAAGCTATATTTACAGTCATGAGTGTCTTACAAAAAGAAAAACAAAAGAATGCTTGTTTATTACCTATTCCAAGACATTTGGGGTCCATCTCATTTTCTCCTCCAACTTCAAAATCGTCTGACATCATTGTTTTACCTTTTTTTTTTTTTTTTTTTTTTTTTTGTAAAGGCCTTTCGACGTAGTCTTTGCATGTTCACTTTGTAAACACTTGCTCGGTACTTCCGCCTACATCCCGCGTGACCTTTTTAATGTGATTACGTAATGCGTGGCACATCGCAAAGCTAGTGCAAGATGAGCATTTGTGGTTAAAAAGTATATACATTTTCATTTTTTTAGAAAATGATCAATTGTTTCACTAGATAAGACCCTTATTCCTCGTCTGGGATTGTGTAGAGCTCTTTGAAGCTGCACTGAAACTGCAATTTGGACCTTGAACCCGTTGATCCTCACTGAAGTCCACTAAAAATCCTGGAATGTTTTCCTCAAAAACCTTAACTCCTTTTCGACTGAAGAAAGAAAGACATAAACATCTTGCTAATCCTTTAACATTTTTCAAAGACAAAGCACCTCATTTCACCCACGCTTTTTAAAGTTGAAACAGGGTCAGTGAAATGACTTTTGACAGTGAAATGGCTAAATGACTTCTGAGTTTCAGGCCCTAATTTTTTCATTTTTATGGAAAGTGCCTATTAGTGTCTCAGCTGCCCTCTCTCCCGCACGACTGCAGACAATATCTAGGTCATCTTATTTAGCTAATCAAAAGCAAAGCAATCATCTAACCTTTTAAGCCACACTGTAAAAAATGATTTTATGGTGAAGTAAATACTACAGAAAATACAAATGTAATTTTTACATGAAAAAGTTGGTTCAGGCAAGAATTAAAAAAAAAAAAAAACTAAGTAAATTCTATATTAGTACTCAATTTAAGCTTGTAGAAATTAAAGCGTAAATATCATCATTATGAAATTAAGTAAAACTACTCAACTTTTCTGATACTGGTGTTCCCATCATGCACTGGGACTTGAATAATTAATGTGGTCCAGCTGTTTTTACACTGTTTTATCATTGCTTTTGTGGTTATGTTTAGTAACTTGCCATTTTGTGATAGTTGGAGTTCATTTTCTACTCAAAATGCCACATTCACACTCAAAACGAGCCATCGAATGTTACCGCCATTGTGTATTGTGTACCAAGTATTGAGGTCTCTGTGTTCAGGCGCCACGTTACTTCTAATATGTCTACACCATATCTATTGTATTATTTACTTATTAGAAAAAGCATGGTTTAATTCAGTGTTATATTGTTTGAGTAAAATGTATTGCAAAATACATCCAGGTGAGACCAAGGACCTGCACCTTGACACGACCACAACGCAGCCCTGAAGTATCAGCAGAGATTGAATCAACTAGATCATCCACTGTGAAGGCCTCATCAACATGACAGTGGCGCAGCTCCTCAACAACCGTCCATACAGGTGTGATGAATATGATCCTCAACTGGATGGAACCGAATTAAATACTTTGAATGTTGCGATCCTATCTGACTTATGATAGCAACCTGAGTCGTAACAAAGCACTGTTTGCCAGAGGAGAACTGGCCCCCGACTAAGCCTGGTTTCTCCCAAGGTTTTTGTTCTCCATTTTAAAACCTGTTTGCTACTTGATGTCACCTGTTGGAGTTTGGGTTCCTTGCCGCTGTCGCCTTTGGCTTGCTTAGTTGGGGACACTTGACAATTGATATTTGATATTCAACAGTGCTTTGATCTGCCTGCATTGACACTATTCTTTAAGAGCTGCTGTGCAGCCAAAATAATGTACCAGTTATCAATGTAAAGCTGCTTTGACACAATCTGCATTGTAAAAAGCACCATATAAATAAAGGTGACTTGACTTGACTTGCAAAAGAAACTTCAACAAAGTAGAAATTACTCAACCTTTTACTGGCCAAGTTAAAATGACTTATTTTCTTTGTTCATTTTACTTAATTTTATCTTAGTTAAGTAGAGTTACTTAATTCCATATTTGAAATTTACTTAAAAAATATGCGTGCAAAAACTTGTGAAAGAAAAATGTTGTTTTTTACAGTGCAGGCTTACAGTGGTTTCTAAGGCAAACAGAGCCATGGTTTTCAACTTTGAATATCATATCTCTGGCTATATCTAATTTTAGCCACAAATATGGGATTAGCCTTCCAAGGTCACTATGTTTGGTTTGATAACTGTAAATCTTGCTGTAATTTTACCCTCATCAAATTCAAATTTTCCTCTAAGCTTATTGAGGGATACTGAGAAGTGAAATGAGACAAGACTCTTTTACTTTCTATATGAATTCATAGGCTTACAATGTTTCTTCATCATGTTTCTTCACTATTCTCAGTATGAAAGTACCAAACTTGGCATGCAACCAAGTTTGGATTGTCAAATGAGGGCTAATGGGACTAATATAGCACCATTTTATCCCACTACACAAGATAGCTTTTCCCACATGTCCCTGAGAAGATAAAGACTTGGCAGTGGATGCTAGTGGCCAAATGAATACAGGAGCTGGGGGAAATAGTGATGTTAATGAAAGCATTTGGGACAAAATGGCATAAAGCCTCCTTATCGCCACTGAGCGAATAATGTGTTAGTGTGACTTTGCCCTCAGCGAGCAGGCTCTTTTGCTTTCTCTCCTGCAGATCAAAGTGTAGGATCCAGCAGACATGCAGCTCTGCTGCATACAGAGCGCTTGCTGGAGAGGGACGGAGGGCAGAAGCACAATAAAAGAGAAGAAGAGATTACTCAGAGTGCAGATAAATTAATTGAATGGAGGATGAGTCAAATGCAACTGAAAAATGTTATACAGTAGTTAAACCTCTGCAAATGATTTGGAGTGCAAGTGATATGACATGGTACCATAATGCATTCACGTACTGTACTCCGTCATAATGCTTACATCGCAAAGTCATTAAAATAATAATTTATGTAAAGATTTTTTATACATTTAAAAGTATATATAAGTAGAACATTAAATATGAGTAATATAAAAACAATAAATGTTTCAATAAAATATATACATTTCATTGAAAAAGTATATTATTTATATTATATTTTACTTATATTCATGTATATCAATATTAAAAAATAAGATCTTTCACCAAGCTAATGAGTTATTCTACAACTTAGGGTACATTTTATGTCTATTGATGATAATTATATTTTTTCAAACAATTTTCTTTAAAAAAAATCTAATTTTAGGAAGGTTTTGGAGAGTAACTTTGCACCTCGTTCTGAAGGAACAAGGTGTTACTCATTCAGTGACCGCAGCTGGTGGGATGGAGCATATACTTACAGGAGTTAAATAAGGTAGGGAGGTGCTGTTCTAGTGGCAGTCCTGAAAGTCAGCGTCAAAGCCTTAAATTTGATTCTGGGAGCCAGTGGAGTGAAATCAGGAGAAGTGTGACATTGGTTCTCTTTGGCTGATTGAAGACCAGATGTGCTGCCGTGTTCTGGATCATCTGCAGAGGCTTAGTCGTGCTGGCTGGAAAACCTGGCAGCATTAAAATAGTCCAGTCTTGAAATGACAAGGAGCTGTGCCACATATTCTGACAGGAAGGGTCTGATTTTCCTGATGTTGTAAAGCATGAACCTGCATGAATAGGCCTTTGAAATGCTGAAATGTTGGTGGAAAAGCTCAGTTGGTCATCAAACACTACCCCTAGGTTCCTTGCTGACTTAGGGCCAGATTTACTAACAGCTTGCGTCAGCGCAAACCCACTTTTGGCTTTAAATAAATCCTACTGTCAGGATTTATTAAAGACACGCAATGAAAAATTAGCACTGAAAAGCAGGGTTGCCAGGTTTTCACAACAAAACCCGCCCAATTGCTACTCAAAACTAGCCCAATTGCGTTTCGGGGGGTGGGTACTGCTGTAAAAATTGCGTTCCTGGGGGTTAAATCCGCGTTTTGGGTGGGGTTCCCCTGGTAAAATTTGCATTCCAGGGGCTAAATATCGTGTTATTTGGGTTTGCTTCAACCCACGGACATGAAAAACAACCCAAGGCAACAGTGTAAAAGTATCCCAATTCTGCGGGAAAACCACAGACTTGGCAACACTGCTGAAAAGCATGGGCACAGTTATTTTTGCGGCTGACCTTACTGCATATGTGATGTGAAAGCTATGGCCGCTGGGTGTGTTCTTAAACAGTAACGTTAGAGAAAGACAGCCTTGCCACTATAAATCGCTATTTTTCTGCACTTAACAGGTGAAATTTGCCAAAATATTTTCAGAGATGATAGACAAGCTGTTATAGAGTGATAATTTATTGAAAACCCGATTTTTTAAATCGCGACATCTGACGGGTTTTCCCAGATCGCATCACATATGCATTTGTAGGAGTTTCCCTTTCAGACACTAAATGTATGGGAGGAGAGTATTTAAATGAATCATGCAAGGTGATGCACTAGTCAATTTACTGGTATTTTGCACCATTATTTACCATCCACAAAAAAAAAAAAAGCATGTCTTAAACCAGACGCTGATATGCACTGCTCTTGGTAGATTGTGTTAGTCATTATGGAAATGATCTGGCTGTGTCTGTCTTCTTTGTCAGTAGATGTGTTTTGGTCGATCGGATCACAAGTGGAAGACGCTAAATACAGGTGTAAACGGGGATTAAAACATTTTGAGCTTGTCTACTTCCACTTCCAGAGGTAGTCAAAACGCATTTGACCGGATTGCTTTCGTAGTGTAGTGATTGAATGTGTTCGAACAGCCACAAATAGCCACCCTCTCCGCCTACTAACCTAATGCATAAACATTATGGGAACCGTGCTAGCTGGATGGGTTTTAAACTTTGTGGGCTGAAGACCCAAGTTTGGTTTGAAGACGAAAAACGTACCAAGCACAATGTTCTCTTGCTATTCCTGGTTTCTAACATATGCTCTCCTTATGTTTTTCCATCATCTCCAAGAATGATCATATGTTAATTGCGCAATTTTGTCCATTAGATCAAAAGATTTGAAAAAGCGCATACATTTACCCACCCATAGACCCTCCAGGAATTGGTTGGAAGTAGACAAAACAGACGGATTAAAATGCCAGGTATATACAGGAATGTGTCTCCCTCATCTACTTGTGATCCAATCGACCAAAACGCATCTTAATACCAGGTGGAAACAGGGCCTGAGCAGAGATACGAGCTGAGACATTGGGATCATCAGGCTGAAATGATGGCTTTTTTCGTAGCACTGTTGCCTCACAGCAAAAAGGTCACTGGTTTGAGTCCCAGCTGAGTCAGAAGACCTTTCTGTGTGGAGTTTGCATGTTCTCCCCATATCTCTGTTGGTGCAGCATGCAGCACAAATGAATTGGAGATACTAATCTGCCCATAGGTGTGATTGGGTAGAAACGGCCATCCATCCATCCAGGTTGTCCCCCGCCTGTGGCCTGGCAGATTCCCTGCAGTACCGCCATGGATCTCCTGTTGAAGGCCATGAACAAACATGAAAGTCATCCCCATTAAAAAGAATATAATCAGTAAGTAGTGGAGAGTTTGTTTTGTTTTCATTCTTCTGACAAAAATGTATTTGTCAAGTCTTTAATGACATAAATGTTCCAAAGAGGCAATTTGCTGTGGGGCATGAATTATAGGATAATTTACCATCCTTCACTGATCTTTGAGGATAATCAGCATTCTCAGCAGAAGTAGCATTGGACAGTATCCACTCATTGCAGAAGCATGCTGGCTAAAATATGAGTTAAACTGTAGCCAACTGAACTGTGAGAGGCGTGTTTTTCATGCACATATGGGGTGATGCAACTCCAAAACTCTGGTCAGTCGAGAAACATTCAGGCAGATGGGCTGAGGGTGAGACAGGGGTCATAAAGATACTGGAAAGTTTGGCTTTGCTCCACTTTATAGAGGGCAAAAGAATCTGTTTATCTTTTGATGACAGAAATAAAAGCTAAAGTTTGAGGCTTCAGAACTTGTTTGCCCGGAGAGAAGCACAGGACACAGATTCATATAAAGAGAATTGCAAAACCTGCTCTCACTATAAAGCCGAAATATTGGACTTGATCAAATTCCGATTCACAAATGGCAACATCATCAGGTAATACAATATGCCATGCATATTGCAGACAGATATGAAGAATTGTTTTACAAAGGCAGCATGGAAATACATCATGATAAATCTCTTCTTTTTAGCTTTAAGGCGTTAGTGCATATGAAAATATCTATCACTGTAATGCAAGGCCATGTACATATGAGCCACTGACCTCGAATCCTCTGGGCCAATGAGTTCTGTCCTCACGTCCTTTCTGCTATCTCTGGCCGGGTGTAATAGATACAGGGGAAAGGGTCTCGCTTTCAAACACCATCTCTTCTGACGCTGAGCTGCTTCCTCGTTGTTTTGCAAGTTGGCAGATTCACCATTTTCACTTCGCTGATATGGTGTGGAAATGAAGCACCTGAAACCCTTCTGTCAGCAGCTCTATGAATTCATGCAATTCATGAGATTTATGGAAACATAAAGGGACTAGTACTTGTTATAATTCATCTGGTTGTAGGAGAGCTTTAATTGCTATTGCATGTAAACTGCTAGAAGTTAAGGTTTAAAGTCAGATGTTGCTGTTCATGCTAGAGTGAAATACTTCAAAAATTGGTTAATTAAATTTTATATGGGGAGGCCACATAATTGTCTTTTTTTTTTTTTTTACTGCAGTGAATATCTTTCAGATTTACTTTGGAAAGTTTCTGGACCTAAATTAAAGTCTTGACTACACAAAATCTGGTTAATTAAACACACAAAAAATATTTGCCTGCTGTTGGGGCATATTGTCACACTGTAATAGAGACAGTAAAAATTACATTAAAATTACAATACATAAAACTTTAATGAATTCCCTTTTGCTGAGAAAAATCTACCTTCATTTTATATTGAATGGTGTAATGCTGTAATATAATATAATGTCAGTATAGTTCACTTGTTTACCCAACAGCTATAGCAAAACATATTATGATATTGTAATTTTAATATCAAGGACTAACAAAGAAATATTAGCAATATCACCTTATAGTCACTGAGATAGAGTCTGTATGATAACTAGCCCTGCTCTCTCCTTCAGTATATGCCACAATCTGTTGAGTTGAACAGCTCTAGACATGAAGATGAATGTTGAGACTTAAATTTCCAGCAGCAAATGCCTTCAATACAGGCTTTGGTTTTACATGCACCCAAACAAAACAAATGTTGATAGATTTGCTTTCACAACAGAAATGTATGAAGAATATGCAGTTCAATTTCCTGCTTTCCTTTCAGATTGATCAGGAGAACACAGCAACAATGGGAACATTCTGAGCCAGTTCCTCCTGATTAAGCAGAGATGGCATAGTTTCAGAGGCTTAAAGTAGAAAAGAAAGGCTGGGATTTTAAATCCAAAGATCATATACATCCTTTCTTCATGCACCTCACTGAGGTTCAACTGTGGGCAAATCTTTAAAGGGGCTGTACAGGTGCTGGTCATATAATTAGAATATCATCAAAAAGTTGATTTATTTCACTAATTCCATTCAAAAAGTGAAACTTGTATATTATATTCATTCATTACACACAGACTGATATATTTCAAATGTTTTTTTGTTTTGTTTTTTAATTTTGATGATTATAACTGACAACTAAGGAAAATCCCAAATATTACTTAAGACCAATACAAAGAAAGGACTTTTAGAAATCTTGGCCAACTGAAAGGTATGAACATGAAAAGTATGAGCATGTACAGCACTCAATACTTAGTTGGGGCTCCTTTTGCCTGAATTACTGCAGCAATGCGGCGTGGCATGGAGTCGATCAGTCTGTGGCACTGCTCAGGTGTTATAAGAGCCCAGGTTGCTCTGATAGTGGCCTTCAGCTCTTCTGCATGGTTGGGTCTGGCATATCGCATCTTCCTCTTCACAATACCCCATAGATTTTCTATGGGGCTAAGGTCAGACGAGTTTGCTGGCCAATTAAGAACAGGGATACCATGGTCCTTAAACCAGGTACTGGTAGCTTTGGCACTGTGTGCAGGTGCCAAGTCCTGTTGGAAAATGAAATCTGAATCTCCATAAAGTTGGTCAGCAGCAGGAAGCATGAAGTCCTCTAAAACTTTCTGGTATATGGCTGCGTTGACCTTGGACCTCAGAAAACACAGTGGACCAACACCAGCAGATGACATGGCACCCAAAAACCATCACTAACTGTGGAAACTTTACACTGGACCTCAAGCAATGTGGATTGGTTGCCTCTCCTCTCTTCCTCCAGACTCTGGAACCCTGATTTCCAAAGGAAATGCAAAATTTACTTTCATCAGAGAACATAACTTTGGACCACTCAGCAGCAGTCCAGTCCTTTTTTCTTTAGCCCAGGCGAGACGCTTCTGACGCTGTCAGAGTGGCTTGACACAAGGAATGCGACAGCTGAAACCCATGTCTTGCATACGTCTGTGTGTAGTGGTTCTTGAAGCACTGACTCCAGCTGCAGTCCACTCTTTGTGAATCTCCCCCACATTTTTGAATGGGTTTTGTTTCACAATCCTCTCCAGGGTGCGGTTATCCCTATTGCTTGTACACTTTTTTCTACCACATCTTTTCCTTCCCTTCGCCTCTCTATTAATGTGCTTGGACACAGAGCTCTGTGAACAGCCAGCCTCTTTTGCAATGACCTTTTGTGTCTTGCACTCCTTGTGCAAGGTGTCAATGGTCGTCTTTTGGACAACTGTCAAGTCAGCAGTCTTCCCCATGATTGTTTAGCCTACAGAACTAGACTGAGAAACCATTTAAAGGCCTTTGCAGGTGTTTTGAGTTAATTAGCTGATTACAGTGTGGCACCAGGTATCTTCAATATTGAACCTTTTCACAGTATTCTAATTTCTGAGATACTGAATTTGGGATTTTCCTTAGTTGTCAGTTATAATCATCAAAATTAAAAGAAATAAACATTTGAAATATATCAAACTGTGTGTAATGAATGAATATAATATACAAGTTTCACTTTTTGAATGGAATTAGTGAAATAAATCAACTTTTTGATGATATTCTAATTATATGACCAGCGCCTGTATGTATAATTCAGAAACCCTTGTTATAAGCAACAGTGGTGGCCGTTAAGTGAACTGCAACCAGAAACGTACTGCTCGTGCTCGCACTCGTGCACACGTAACGTACAAGAGACTGAACGTGATTCAAGGCCCTGATATACTCACGGCGAAGTTCTTTTTCATTCTTTGTTTAGAAGTTAAAAGAAGTTGGAAGTACCTTTGCAGCGATATACTGTTAACGATAACGTTAAAGGGTTAGTTCACCCAAAAATGAAATTTCTGTCATCAAGTTCTCACCCTCATGTTGTTTCAAATCCGTAAGACCTTCGTTCGTCTTCGGGTTTCTGAGCCACACATAGGCAGCACCAACATTGCACCTTTTGAGGTCCATAAAGGTAGTAAAGACATCGGTAAAATAATCCACGGGACTACAGTGTTTCAACCTTAATGTTATGAAGTGACGAGAATACTTTTTGTGTGCAAAAACAAAACAAAAATAATGAATTTATTTAACAGTTTGAACTGTTGTCGTATGCAACTGACGTAGTGAACGCAGTGCAGACTTCCCGTGTTTACGTCTAAAGGCCGGCTCTGGCAGATGCAGTATATTGTAATCAAAACCAAATGGTTGGGTTCTGTAAATCATCTTTATGTTTTCAGCCATCTTCATTGAAACAAAAATACACAATAATGACTTGATTATGAAAATAAATGTCTAGATTTTATTTTTCATTAAAAACATAAATAAATAAATAAAAACATCAATTGGTAAAGTTAAGATAACTATGCTAAATGATGACATTTCAACAGGCCTTTATGTTCTGAGAGTTTTCAAGGCCTGTTTTATATCAACATGCTATGTTTAATCTGGAGGAAAGGCAGATGGTGCCTCTCAACTAATATTTAATCAACACTCACTGGTATATATTTGGCCGAAGGAATTAAGATTATGACTACATCCTTGTGTGCAGCAGTGACCTTTAGGAGAGGAGACAGGAATATTATATATTGTTTAACCATGACGTCAGCAATAACTTTAATTCTCTTGATTTTGTAACTGATAAGTAGAAATCGAATGTACTTCTGTCTCTGATCCAAATAGGAAGAATATGATTTTACATTGTAAGCAGTAAGTTAGTAATGGAAGCTTATCTCTTTTTTATTGTTGCATACTGGAACACTGAATGATTTGGTCATCCTTTCATCCTTTTAAAACACAAAACAGAATATTTGTATTAAATGTGAAGTTAATTTATGCACAACTAAACGGTAAAAATAATTTTAAAAATAATGACCGTTTCCTAACATGTCTCTAACACCCCAACTTGTACCACCTTTCATATTACATACTTTAAGGAAAACATGGTTTAATTAAACATGATAGCTTTTTAAACCTTGTGGTTGAATACAGCAACCTTAATAACATTGAGGCTCGATGATCGGTGTAAATACACTTACTGTTCACAATTTTAAAGGGTTAGTTCACCCAAAAATGAAAATTGTCATTAATTACTCACCCTCATGTTGTTCCACACCCGTAAGACCTTCGTTCATCTTCAGAACACAAATTAAGATGCTCAATCTCAATCGATGGCTCAATGAGGCCTTCATTGAAAGAAAGTTAATTAACACTTTCAATGCCCAGAAAGCTACTAAAGACGTATTTAAAACAGTTCATGTGACTACAGTGGTTCAACCTTAATGTTATGAAGTGACGAGAATACTTTTTGTGCACCAAAAAAAAACTGCCAAAGTCACGCGAACCAAACACTTATGATGTAACGAAGCCTCGTTTACTGGAATCACGTGACTTTCACACTCCAAACCACTGATTTGGAACAAAAGATTCATTAAGCTTCGAAGCTTCATGAAGCAGTGTTTTGAAATCGCCCACCATCACTAGATATTGTTGAATAAAGTCGTTATTTTATTTTTTTGGCGCACAAAAAGTATTCTCATCGCTTCATAATATTAAGGTTGAACCACTGTAGTCACATGAACTGTTTTAAATACAGGTGCATCTCAATAAATTAGAATATCATGAAAAAGTTTTTTTTTTTTTCTTTTCTGTAATTTAATTCAGAAGACGATAATCAAGACCCTCTACAATGAGGGTAAGCCACAGAGGGTCATTGCTGAAAGAGCTGGCTGTTCGCAGAGTGCTGTGCCAAAGCATATTCATGGAAAGTTGACTGGAAGGAAAAAGTGTGGTAGGAAAAGGTGTACAAGTGAAAGGAATGACCGCAGGTTTGAGAAGATTGTCAGGCGAAGCCGATTTAAGAACTTAGGAAAGCTTCAAAAGGAGTGGACTGAAGCTGGAGTCAGTGCATCAAGAGCCACCACAGACGTCTTCAGGAAATGGGCTACAACTGTCACATTCCACGTACCAAGACACTTCTGAACCAAACACAACGTCAGAAGCGTCTCACCTGGGCTAAGGAGAAAAAGAACTGGACTGCTGCTCAGTGGTCCAAAGTCCTCTTTTCAGATTAAAGTAAATTTTGCATTTCATTTGGAAATCAAGGTCCCAGAGTCTGGAGGAAGAGTGGAGAGGCACAGACACAGTTGGTCCACTGTGTTTTCTGAAGTCCACAGTCAACGCAGCCATCTACCAGGAAATTTTAGAGGACTTCATGCTTCCTTCTGCTGACAAGCTTTATGGAGATGCGGATTTCATTTTCCAGCAGGATTTGGCACCTGCCCACACTGCCAAAAGCTGGTTCAATGACCATGATGTTACTATGCTTGATTGGCCATCAAACTCACCAGACATGAACCCCATAGAGAATCTATGGGATATTGTCAAGAGGAAGATGAGAGACACCAGACCCAACAATGCAGATGACCTGAAGGCTGCTATCAAAGCAACCTGGGCTTCCATTACACCTGAGCAGTGCCACAGACTGATCGCCTCCATGCCACGCCGCATTGATGCAGTAATTCAGGAAAAGGAGGCCCAACCAAGTATTGAGTGCATAGAAATTAACATACTTTTCAGAAGCCTGACATTTCTGTTTAAAATATGCCTTTTTTTTAATTGATCTTATTAAGTATTCTAATTTATTGAGATAGTGAATTTGTGGGTTTTTGACAATTAAAAAAGACTTAAAGTACTTAAGTCTGTGTGCACTGAATTTATTTAATACAAGAGTTCCCCAATTTGAGTTGAATTACTGAAATAATTTTTATAAACTTTTCCACGACATTCTAATTTATTGAGATGCACCTGTATGTCTTTATTAGCTTTCTGGGCATTGAAAGTGTTAATTAACTTGCTGTCAATGCAGGCCTCACTGAGCCATCGGATTTTCAAAAATATCTTAATTTGTGTTCCGAAGATGAACGAAGTTCTTACGGGTGTGGAACGACATGAGGGTGAGTAATTAATGACAGAATTTTTATTTTTGGGTGAACTAACCCTTTTAGGTTTAAGTTAAAAGTTTGAAATAAATGAATACTTTTATTCAGCAAGGATGCATTAAATTGATCAAAACAGCAAAGATGTTTATAATGTCATAAAAAGATTTATTTTTCAAATAAATGCTCTTTCTATTAATGTTCTATTAATCAAAGAGTCCTGAAAAAAAAGTATCACAATATTACTGCTTATATATTTTTTTTAATCAAATAAATGCATCCAATGTGAGCATAAGAAAAAACAATTACTGACCCTAAACATTTAAACCATAGAGTATATTATATTGAACATCCGTCCTACCTGATATACTGCTCGCTCTCATTGACAAAAGTACACAGTCCCATGTAATCTGCTAGCATTTTGAAATCTATGTTTAATCTCTGTTTGAATTTTTCAGCTCTTAGCAGACAGATGGTGGTTTGTCCATTAGCTGTAATCTCTCGCTGCAGAGTAGAAGAACGGTAGATTGGGGATGTCACAGATTTAATACTGTGAAATCCAAAGGTTTTAGTTGTACTTTAGTGATGTTGCACATATGGTTGAACATCTGGGGCGAGTGGTGAGCAAGGCGAATGAACGCTTTGAAGTCTTGAGCCAGACTACACATGTGAACGGAGAGGTACTGTAGATGACCGCGCTTTAAAATCACATAATGTAAATAACTATCTTTTGTTTTTGTCTAATAAATTGTTACATGAGAAATTGCCACATCATATGATACAGTAAAATGTAAGTATGTAAAATGAATGTTTTAAACTGACATTAGATCATGATTTGTAAACTGGATGTAGTTATTAAATCATTTCATCCTAAACATCCAGCATGCAGATGCATAATTGTGCAAATAACATCAAATAAATGCTTGCTTGTATTTTATTGTCTGAAGAGAAAAACAAACCTACTCTGTTGAACATCTGACAAAACATTTTTATTGCCAGCCATCAAAACTGGAAGAAAATCTTAAAATGACTTCAGTTGAGTAAAGCTTTTAATATTATCATGATAGCTAAAGTTCGGGACTGACTCATTGTTGAATCATCAGATTTATTGCCATTTTCATGTAATAATGTTTCTATAATTGCTTTTTTTTTTACTTATTGTGAATAGAAACTGGTGAATATGATTTTTTAATGTTTTTGAAATAAGTCTCTTATGCTTACCAACATGGCATTTTTCAAAAATACAGTAAAAACAGTAATATTGTGAAATACTGTGTTATTCCTGTGATTAAAGCTGAATTTTCAGCATCATTACTCCAGTCTTCAGTGTCACATGATCCTTCAGAAATCATTCTAATATGCTGATTTGCTGCTCGAGAGACATTTCCTATTATTATCAATGTTGAATTTTTTTTTTTTTCAGGATTCTTTTAATGAATAGAAATGACTAAAGAACAGCATTTATTTAAAATAGAAATCTTTTGTAACATTATGAATGTTTTTACAAACACTTTTTATCAGTTTAATGCGTCCCAAACTTTTACTTAATGTGGAAAGATCGGCAAAGATCGGTAAAGATCGGCAAGCATTCTGTACATAATTGAAGAGAAAATATGTGTGGAGCGGCAGCACCAGATAGTCCCCATTCTTTAGTGTAATATAGCCTTGACATGTACATCTGGCAGTACATGTGTGTTGTCCAGACCTGCTTCAGCACCAGGTCCACTGTTAATGCCGAATATCGCTCCCAGAGGGCATAGCAAGAGGGCAAAATGGTGGCATTAATACAGTTTTGTGGCTGATGAGCTTAATAGTGAGTCTGGAAGTGCATTACGGCACAGTAGATTTGATTTCATCTTATTTCTTTTTGCTAAAAAGCTCTTGCTTTGTCTGCTCGGATGTTATCCATGGGTGCCACAAATAAACAGGCCTTTATTTATTTCAGAAAGCAGCTTGACATAAGGTCACAACACCCCGCACATCTTCATCAGCGGGTTTCCGTTTATTAGATCTAAAGAGAAGAAGAGCAGAAAAGAAAAGAGAACATGGGAGCTGTATTATTTTAAAACCATTATAGATTTTTATATGTGAGAATCAGTGTTAGGTGTAACGCCTTACTAAGTAACGCGTTACTGTAATTAAAGTAACAACAAAAAAAAAAAAGCGTTACTGAAAAAGTAAAGTAAGGGATTACTGTTCATTTTTAGGTAATTTAATTACAGTTACTTATAATGTACTTGCGTTACATAATGTAAATTAGTTCAAACAGTTCTGTTTAAATCAATATTGAATTTAAAATCTTAATTTGTCGTCTGAAGGTAAAAGTGAACGCTGCCTCTTTAAAATCGTGCAGTTGCGCGTGAGTTTGCAACTTCGAACCAGTTGGCTGTGTAGTCGCTGTCTGAAGATGTCGGCTGTTTTGCAAAATGGAAATAATCCATTTACTTCACTTTTTGACACAGGTAGGCAAGAACATTACGGTCAAATGTAAGCTATGTTCTAGGGAGAAAAAACTGTGCGCGCTCTCAACCAAAGCGCGCACACATAGCCGCCTCTCGCGAGTGTCAGATTTTCGCGGTTTATTGCACTTAAACGTTCAAATACACACAGTTATGTCAAAATGCCCGTCTTGGCATACATTCGCATTGGTTATGTGAACGTGAACAGCATGTGTAACATCATATTGTCTCTGTGCATTAGGTCTTAGTGACTGCAGTCTTTAAAACATGCTACTGTCTGCTATTGGCTGTCTGTATTATAAATGATAATCAAACAACAAAAGAAGAGCTTTAATAAGGATTCATCTATAATTTATACAGTTATGACTATGCAGAGTTATTTTATATTTGATTATTCAATTTCTGTGGTATTTTTACTTACTACTATTAGACCTACCTGGAAAAAAATATATAGCGTTGTTTTATTATTTGTATTTTTATATATTTTTACCGTGGTATCGACATTGGTATCGAGTATTGTGCACTTTTGGTAGGCTAAACTATTCCATGTTTGACTAAATTATTAAACGAGTTTCCTTTCTATTGTCTATCCGGTCAAGGTTTATAGGGATTTTAAGAAGTAATTAGTAAGTTACTTACTGAGTAATTAAATTACTTTTCAGACAGAGTAATTAGAAAAGTATTTTAAATACAATATTGATGATGTAATTAATAATTAGTAATTAATTACTTTTTTGAAGCAACTTACCCAACACTGGTGAGAAAATGTTTTTTTTATTATTATTACTTCAATTATCAGCTGCACATCAAATCTTAAACTCATTTTCTTAAGTGTGTAATGTATCTGTTTGTGCATGTATATGATCTGCAAAGTTACAAAGCTCTCCCACAAAAGGATTTTCTGTCTAACAGAGAACACTGATCCAGACCTGACTAAAACACCTCGATCCAAGTCCAAATATTATTTTCTTAAACGTCCACGTCACTGTGTGAAATATTAGCATAATGCCCGGGCTCAGGCTCGAACTTGAACTGATACAGTAGAATCAACAACATTATTATTAACTGTGTTTACAATTGCTTAAAGCCTTTGGAGTTGAAGCACGCTTGAGGTTTTTGGCCAATCACAATGCACTGGGTCAGCTGGCCAATCAGAGCACTCTGAGCTAATGGAAGGAGGGGCTTTGTAGAATCCAGCGTGTTTCAGACAGACTGGGAATAGAGGACCTGTAATAATGTACAGTATGTGATAAAAGAATGTGTTTTTTGAAAATTAAAGCATGTTAACCTATTCTATTACACCTAATATTGAAAATAATGAACTTTTAAAATAGTTACCCTTTTAAGGTAAGACACTGCAGGTGATTAGGGTAAAAAAATTAATATCACCATACTTCCCCCAGTGGATTGATTACAATAAGAATTGTAAAACAAATTTGTATTATAAGTTTTCTAAAATGTCATGTTTAAATATACAAATGAGGCATTATTTACTTTAAAAAATGCTAATTTGCATAAATATCTAGTACAAAAATCTGAAGTCAGGTTCAGAATTATTGTTTAATCTTTTTCATATTAGAGCCAAATGTTTTTACAGAGGGGATTTTGGGTATCTTATCACTCCATAATTCAGAAAATACTGTGAACAGTCAGAAAAAGAAAAAAAAAATTCACAATTTTTCTTTGAAATAAAATGTTGTATATAATCTGGCAAATTACATATGAACAAATCCCTCTAATAAAAAACTTCAGGATATAGATAGGAATAAAACTGTAAAGTTTGGTGTATGTAAGTGCTTCTGAAGTGGAGATATATGGCTCAGTTTAAGAGAAAAAACTCCTCTAAAAATATGTATTGTAACTGAAATCTATAGACACAAATGTATAAAGTGCCTAAAAAAAAAAAAAGCTTAAAGGTGGATTTTGGATGTTTTTTTTACCACTAGTCTGAAAAAACACTTGAATTTTGATGTTATACCTGATGCTGCTTGTTCAAGACACTCAACTCAAGCTACACATCCCCCATCCCAGGTGAAAAAAAGGTACATTTCTATACTGTACCTAAAGTGCTATATTTTCGCACACTAATTTTGTACTTAATATACTAAAAATTCTTCTTTTTAAGATAATCTTAAAAACATCTAAAGGCAGGAACACACCAAGCCAACACCGACGAACTAGTGGGGACGAAAGCAGACTGCGGGGTTGGCTCACATCGGCAGCGTCTTGGCCTGACCAACCCGATCTCATGGCAACTCGTACATATTTTACGAGGTGTCTAATTCGTACGAATTCATACGACCTCACTTGTACAAATTCATATGTTTTTTGCTAAATCGTATGTATTTTACGAGATGACAAATTCGTATGAATTCATACGAATGACAAACCCCGCCCCTAAACCTAACCATCACTGGGGTTTAGACAAATCGTACGAGTGAGGTCGTATGAATTCATACGAATTAGCCACCTTGTAAAATACGTACAAATCGGACGTGAGATAGTGTTGGCCTGACACATCAAACCAACGCTCGACAGCCGACAGCCAAGTAGCATGTCCGTTCTGCGCCTGCGTAAGATGAAATGCCTTTCTGTACCAGCAGGTGGCAGTAGCTGAACAGCCAATCAAAATGATCAGATGGCCCGACGGGCCGACGAGCTCCGACGCCGATTCAACACGAAAAAAAGCTGACGAGGACCAACTTCAGCCGATGGTGCGGAACACACTGAGACAACTTAGTCGGTCGACGAACAAAAACTGCCCGATGGCCGACCGTTGGCTTGGTGTGTTTCTGCCTTAAGTGTACTCAACTGTGCTATTTTGAGACACCATGAAATATGAACTACGTATTTAAAAAATGTATTTAGTTACCACTTGAACCCATAGTATTTTTGGACCCAAAATATATATTTTTTTAATACAGCAAAAAAGCTAATTTTAGTTCATAATTCATTGTGTCTCAAAATAGCACAGTCGAGTACACTTAGATGTTCTTAAGATTATCTTAAGAAGTACTAAAGAAGAATTTTTAGAATATTAAGAACAAAATTAGTGCGTGAAAATAGAGCGCTTTAAGTACAGTAAAGAAGTGTACTTTTTTTTCACCTGGGATATGTGGCCTGTTTTATCTGCCTTTTTGAATATCTGATTGTTCTCTCGTGCCCTTAGCACATTATCCATTGTTGTTGTTTACATTGTTAGATAAATTGGAATCAGACATCAAAAACACATTTGAATCTTTGAAGTAAAACATGTCAGGAAGCTTTAAATAATCTTTATTACAGGCAGGTAACATGTACATTGTTTCAGACTGTACACATTTATTAATTCAGAGTAAGACTAAATAAACAATGTATTAATATAATTTTGCAGAGCACAAACCTAAGTTGTTTTTAGTAAATTTCATGCTTGTAGCCACACTGATATTGTGATGTAAATTCTTTCAAATTTATTGATTCAGAGCCAAGAATGGGAGAAAAACACGAGTTGCGTGAAATAATTCTTTCACTTTCATTCAAAGGCTTCCATAACTACCCGTGTTAAATGACTCCCTTTTTCAGAGCCAGCAGTTCTCAAGAGAAAGAATATTGACGTTTCTCTGCGCAGACTGTCTGTAATGATACAATGCAAATAGCTCAGAAGAAAAGGAGGACGGACAAGTGCCTTGATTAGTGGGGGAGGGAGATTCAAGGTGTATAAAAGCTGCATCAAATCAATACTATAGCCGTGATTATGAAGTTGTTTTTAGCAAAAACCTCTTTCAGCAGTTTGATTTTTAATATTGATCTAAGCAGCATTTATTTAGCTAAACTGTGTTCTCATGCAGGTTAATGGAACATTTTGGTATCAAGAATTTGATTGCTTTTCAATCATAAGGGAATTTGTTTATTAATTAGAAATAGCGAACAGTTGCTAGAGTATCTAGGACGCATCCCTCACAGATCAACAAGTTTGGCACATTATAGCAAGTTTGAACACAAGCATAAAGATGAAATAGGCTTACTAATTAAGAAAATCAAACTCCAAATGAATGCAAAACAAAAGAAACAAGAGAAAAAATTAAAAGACGATGACAAAAATGAAAATCTGTGTGAAATGAAAGTAAATGAAAAATGTTATCTTTGTGATGGCAATATGATGGTTTGCTGCAGTCTGTGTCTATCAACAGCAATCCATAAACCAAAACTGAATGCAAAATAGACTAGGCCTGTCTCTAGAGTGCCGAATGAATTATTGAGGAAAATGTAGAAAGAAGATGCCATTTATGACCCCATTATGGAAATTTCACTATTTACTGCCCCACCGTTCCTGCATGCTGTTGTATGTTCAGCAGTGGCATTTGGTCAAAAATGATTGAGGTCTTAAGTGCACAGAAATCTGACTGACTGTTTTATCTGAATTCTAGAAAAATACTAATGTATGACACTAAATATGACCTTATAACGAGCACCACACTGGAGCCCTTTGTAAACATTCACTAAATAGGAGTAAAATTGGTATTTTAAAATGTTCAGTTTGGATGTTCATTCATTCATTAACCATTTCAGTCAAATCTGACTCTTGGTGAGAGTCATACACGAGAGACTGTCCATGAATTTTCTTGGCGATGATTTGGTTAAACTTTATTTTGATGGTCCGCTTTAGACATTCTACTAACTATAAGTAACCTTGCAACTACTGTACATGTCAACTAACTCTCATTAGAGTATTATTAGACTGTTTGCTTAACATCTGCTAACACTTTATTTTGATGCCCGCCAACAGACATTCTACTGACTATAAGTAACTTTGCAACTACATGTCAACTTATTCCACTAACCCAAACCCTAACACCTAACCATAACCTAATAGTCTACTAATACTCTAACGAGAGTTAGTTGACGTCATTGCAAAGTTACTTACTGTATAGTTAGTAGAATGTCTAAGGTGGACCATCGAAATAAAATGTAACTGATGATTTTTCCAGGGTAGGTCACCAGGTCTTTCCCCAACCCTCCCCATTACTCTCACACACACATTCACAACTATGGACGATTTAGCATTTCCAGTTTACCTATACTGCATGTTTTTGGATTGTGTTGGAAACCTGAGCAGACACAGACACGGGGAGAACATGCAAACTCGAACCGGAGACTTTCTTGCTGTGAGGCAACAGTATTACCCAATGAGCCCCTGAGAGTTTGGAAAGCATGAAGGTCCACCCCTACACCCCTACTGTAACTATCTTTCATTAGCCACCAATTCGCCAAAACGTAAAATAGTTACTTGGGATGTTAAAGGGAAAGTTCACCCCAGAATGAAAATTATCCCATAATTTACCCACCATCAAGCCATAGATGTATATGACTACCTTCTTTCAGACAAACACAATCAGAGTTAAATAATATTCTCCTCTTCCCAGCTTTATAATAGTAGTGAAGTGGGCGTGAGATTTTGAAGCCTAAAAAAGTGCATCCATCCATCATAAAAGTAATCCATACGACTCCAGAGGGTTAATAAAGGCCTACTGAAGCGAAGCGAAGTTATTAACTATAATAACTAGCTTCACAAGGCCATACACAAAACACTTTACAGCGAAAGAGTAACACCTGAACCAATGTAGGAGTATCAAACAAATTCAAACAAATATGGCTGGGCAACAAACTCAAGCTCCTCTCCTCTTATATCGAAATCCTCCGACATTTCTCTTTAAAAATTTTCATTTTAGACTTCTAATTCATGACCGGTGTTTTCTTTCACTCTATCCTCTGCACTTCTGCATTCGTTAATACGTCATGCGTCAGGTCGGGGGTTACTCTTTCGACATAAAAAGTTTTAAAGGTGAATATTTTTCTTACAAAACCCCATCGCTTTGCTTCAGAAGGCCTTTATTAATCCACTGGAGTCGTATGGATTACTTTTATGATGGATGGATGCACTTTTTTGGGGCTTCAAAATCTCATTACCATTATAAAGCTGGGAAGAAGGAGAATATTATTTAATATAACTCTGATTGTGTTCGTCTGAAAGAAGAATTCATATACACCTAGGATGGCTTGATGGTGAGTAAATCATGGATCATTTTCATTTTTGGGTGAACCATCCCTTTAACACCTTCTCTTCACCGCTTAATATACAGCTACAAGTTCATTTGAGAAGCCCAACACTGCGTCATTGGCTCAACCGACAGCGTGAGTTTGGGGTGGAACTATTAGCTTGTCTGACCAATGGCAGATTAGGGGTGTAGTCAGGAAATCTTTTTGAAAACACTTATTAATTCTATTTGGTGATAGTAGCACTACTAAATCCTTGCTGTGTGATGTCAGTTTATTGATATTGTATGTAACATTAGTATTGATTATAATAATTTGCACATTGACTTATGGAAGTGATCTTAAAGTCATGAAAAACACATTTAAATGACTAATTACGCGACTTAATGTCATCTGAGTTCTCTCTATCATGTCAGAGGTAAAGTATGTCCCACTGTAAAGTAGTTTGTTCACATCATAGATCTCAGCCAAGGTATACAAATGTGACTCCAAACAATCCCATCAATCAACCAAGAGAGCCAGAGAGAAAATGGCTCCATTCCTTCAGAGCAGGATGCCAGGCAGGCAGATGGATCTAGCTGTCTGACATGCCGTGAGGGAGATGGAGACCCTCACTCAAAAGAAACAGAGAAAAGCTTTTAGCTCTGTGGCTTAAACCATATTATGCCTGAGGGTAATATACACTCTATTATTACACTATTGCACTGCTCTCAATCACAAACCCTTGCAGAGAAGACCACAAGGGAATGTGTGCAGCCATGGTGCGATCACAACATCAGGCTCTATGAAGAACCTTTCAGCGCTCTTTTCCGAAGATGAGCCGTGTTTGGTCAGAAGCGGTTTGGTTTAGTCTTGTTGAGGCTTTAATGGAAAGCAAAGTCCTTAAATGAGCACTCAGACTGAGGATGAACTTAAAGCCTCTCCAAAGCGTGACATTTTAGTAGAGCAGAGCTAGCACAGAACCCAACCAGCCTAATAGCCAAGGATTTAATGTCAGGTAGACTTAAGGGCTGTTTTCAGTGGGAGATTTGCCAGTATTCCTGCTTGACCTGCTGCTACTATTGGACTGACTGGTTTTACATATCCACCCATCTCTCCAGTGTCTGACTATGTGGCTCAGCATCTTGTTTCAACTGTTGTTTTCTAAACAGCAAATATTGATTTAATGGCAATTTTGCAAATACAGCATCTGTCTGCTATTGTATTCCCTCGAACGCAAGCCTCAACTTACACCTCTATTCGTTTCCTCTGTGATATGTGACTCCACAGTAAGTGACCTATGTGTCTTGAAATTCACTTTTTAGACACTACGGTTACTCACTCTATGAAATATTGAAATGGCCTTCTCACATCCTCTAAGATTACAGTAACAGACTGCAAAATATTTCTGGAGAGAAATGCCATGAAAAGGATATTTCAGACATACTGTAAAGGCATGCAGGGGTGTAAAGTAAAAGTCCTCCTCAGTGTTTTGTTCCAGTCACCTGGATTTGCTATTTAGCACAGTTTTTCAGCCAGGAGGTAGAACTAATTAGTGAAATCAGCTGGCTGAGTTCATGGGTGGAATAAACATATGGCAGGACTTTTGGACTCCTAGACTTTACACCTCTGTAGGCATAAATATTCTCACTGAATAGTTCACCTAAAAATGAAAATCTCATCATCATTTAGGGTACATTTACATGACAACGATGTACTAAAAACAGAAAGGTTTTTCCTATGCGTTTTTCTTGTACAGACGACAACGTTGTCAAAACGATCCCCGTTCAAACGATCCCCCGCGAAGACCATTAAAAACGCTGTATTCTGCCTCCAGGCCAGTAGTTGGCGATGTCACTTTGTAAAGAAAAACTATGCGCTATAGACTGAACATGAATACACATGCACACAACGTCACCTTTTTCAGAAATTCCTGTTTTTGTAGTTTACATGGAGACGATAACGGTATCATTTTCAAAAACTTGCACTTTGAAACCCGTTTTTAACCCTTTTAACCCCCCAAAAAAACATTTTAGTTGAAAACGGCGTCGTGTAAAGAGCCCCTTACTCACCCTCATTTTGTTCCAATCATGTTGCTTTTTCTTCTGTAGGAGAAGATATTTTACAGAATGTAATATGGAAGCTATAAACTTGGATGATCTTTTAATATTGCTTTTTAGACATTAATCATCTAGACAACCCTGATCCTTATTTATTTTTAAAAGAGAGGACTTCTCATTGGTTCACATGCTGTTTCTTAGGAAGTAACTGCCCTTTACCCATCGGAACTGCTATACAAAATTACTTAGGACCCCTGGATGCAGAAGTAGTGGCTAAAACATAGAGAGGCCACAAAGACCCATCCAAATCCATTCATAACTCTGTATGGAACCTTAAAATTCATTCTAACTACACACCATCCACTTCATACTTGTTCAGAGAAATAAGTATTCCTAATGACAGCAACAGTTTACACAAATGCAGCTGTTAACAATCAAATGAATGCTTGAAAGTTCAGTCTTTTTCCATCATGTTTGGGCTCAGTACATTGGTAGAGGTTCCACAGGGGACAGAAGGGTGGGCCACACTGTGTGTCAACAACAGCCAATCACAGCACCGGAATAGAACATCACCAAATTGCAGTCTCCTCCTCATTGGAAAGGGATAATTGTACACTTTGAGCAGACAGATACATTAACAAAAATATGCTACATTCTGAGTCTTCCTCCGGCGAGACAATAACATATGCAACACATCCTGAGTGTAAATTTCGAATTCCTTACTATACACACACACACACACACACACACATAAATATAATTAGTTTCATTTTGGATGAACTATCCCTTTAAGACAACTTGAGTGACAGTGACTTAAGAGAAGATTAACAGACTGCAGCTCAGATCAATTCTGGGTTATTGCTGCATTCCTCTGAAAGGCATAAAAGTGGATTTACAGTAATGGCTACCAAAGTTATAGAAATGCACTGCTTGGAAGCCATTGTTTTTCTATAAAGTCCATGTTCACATTTATTGAATGTGCATTTGAGAGTGCATGTTGTCACTGAGCCTTTTATTTGTTGGGAAGCAAAAATATTTGCTCATATAAATGGCATATTGGAATCCACAAATAGAAACGCATTAACCCACTTTGTGCAGCTCACTCGCAGAGCCATTTTAATTGCTCTGTTAAGTTCAGGCAAAAATAATGACAAAAAAGCACACAGTTCTTCTCTAAAATGCACATGAATTGACTACAGTTGAATTCTGACATTCACAGACAACTGAAAATGAATTGCAATGTACTGAATGCACCAGCAGTGCCGTGGGGGGGCGGGCATTATGGTAATACAACTGAACTGTAATATACAGATATGCTTATGTAGGGCACAGAGCCTTGGGAGGAATAGAATATGTGAAGCATTGTGGTTGAAGCAGAGCTTTTTTTTTTAAGTAACTGTAATAGAATTTGAGATGCAGGACACACCAGCCAATGAAAGTAGAGCCTTTCAGCTGTATGCCTGAGTTAAGTACTGTATTCCCCACAAGACACACCAGAGAGTTGAAGCTGTATTACAATCTTATGCTGTTGTAATACAGCAGAGCTGGTTTGACAGGTACAGTGAATAGTACGGTGGCTGAGAGAGCTCAACGCGCTGCACATGAATAAAACATACAAACAGAAAAAACATCATCAGTTTGACAACACTACAGAATACAGAATACAATACAGAAACACTCTGCAAAAGTTCACAACACAAGCAAATACAAAAATGCTCTGCAAACGTTCACAACAACCAAATACAGAAATGCGCTGCAAAAGTTCACAACAAGCAAATACAGAAACGCTCTGCAAAAGTTCACAACACAAGCAAATACAGAAATGCTCTGCAAACGTTCACAACAACCAAATACAGAAATGCGCTGCAAATGTTCACAACACAAGCAAATACAGAAACGCGCTGCAAAAGTTCACAACACAAGCAAATACAAAAATGCGCTGCAAACGTTCACAACACAAGCAAATACAGAAACGCGCTGCAAAAGTTCACAACACAAGCAAATACAGAAACGCGCTGCAAAAGTTCACAACACAAGCAAATACAGAAATGCTCTGCAAACGTTCACAACAACCAAATACAGAAATGCGCTGCAAATGTTCACAACACAAGCAAATACAGAAACGCGCTGCAAAAGTTCACAACACAAGCAAATACAAAAATGCGCTGCAAACGTTCACAACACAAGCAAATACAGAAACGCGCTGCAAAAGTTCACAACACAAGCAAATACAGAAATGCTCTGCAAACGTTCACAACAACCAAATACAGAAATGCGCTGCAAATGTTCACAACACAAGCAAATACAGAAACGCGCTGCAAAAGTTCACAACAAGCAAATACAGAAACGCGCTGCAAAAGTTCACAACACAAGCAAATACAAAAATGCTCTGCAAACGTTCACAACACAAGCAAATACAGAAACGCTCTGCAAAAGTTCACAACACAAGCAAATACAGAAACGCTCTGCAAAAGTTCACAACACAAGCGAATACAGAAATGCTCTGCAAACGTTCACAACAACCAAATACAGAAATGCGCTGCAAATGTTCACAACACAAGCAAATACAGAAACGCGCTGCAAAAGTTCACAACACAAGCAAATACAGAAACGCTCTGCAAAAGTTCACAACACAAGCAAATACAGAAACGCGCTGCAAAAGTTCACAACACAAGCAAATACAGAAACGCGCTGCAAAAGTTCACAACACAAGGAAATACAGAAACGCTCTGCAAAAGTTCACAACACAAGCAAATACAGAAACGCGCTGCAAAAGTTCACAACACAAGGAAATACAGAAACGCTCTGCAAACGTTCACAACAAGCAAATACAGAAACGCTCTGCAAAAGTTCACAACACAAGCAAATACAGAAACGTGCTGCAAAAGTTCACAACACAAACAAATACAGAAACGCGCTGCAAAAGTTCACAACACAAGCAAATACAGAAACGCTCTGCAAACGTTCACAACAACCAAATACAGAAATGCGCTGCAAAAGTTCACAACACAAGCAAATACAGAAACGCTCTGCAAACGTTCACAACAACCAAATAAAGAAATGCTCTGCAAACGTTCACAACACAAGCAAATACAGAAATGCTCTGCAAAAGTTCACAACACATCCAAATACACAAAACACGCTGCAAATAGGCCTTCTCATAATGCACATACGATCAGGATGTTAAGATAAACAAAAAACTCACCTTTCAGGTGCACACCACTGAAGGGTGAACACTGAACAATAAGCGGTCCCAGCCAGGTTCGTCAGGTTATTTTGCGTAAAAAATATTATTAATAAATTATTAATAATAAATATTGTTTTTAATGATTTACTTGATTTTATGTCTCAAATCCTAGTCATTTACTTACTGCAGAAAGTGAAACTAAAAACTCAGAGTTCTACTTCAGCATGTTCTGATAACACTATTTAATCTTAATTTTACAAGTTCACATATACATACAATTAGATAGAGTAAAGTAATGTGTATTTGGCGTGCTGTCCAGGGGGAGGGCTTCGAGCTCAGAATTTTGGCCCGAACCCAGAGTACTCCCCCCGGATGTGGTATTGAGAGATAGAACTAGAAGTGAGGAGATGGGGTGGTGGAGGGATGCTGATAAACTGTCAACAAACAGAGGTAAGTCTGCTGTATATATACCTCTTGTTGTTGGTTGATTAGCTGAATGCTTTCCACTTGTGCTAATTAGTCTAATTATCTGCACCTGCTCCTCACGAATTTTGTTAATAAAACATCATTTATTTCTTAATATTTCTCTTGTGGCCCATTCGTAGTATTTTTTAAAATGAGGAGTTAGCTAATCTTATTACAGCGTGTTGGTTATGCATGATGTGCTATAAATTATTGCGGGGCAAATTAAAATATTAATTTAATTCTAAAAGTAGCCTAATCACCATCATCATCATCATTCAGATCATCGCAGAGGGGGGCTTGATATCGCCGGGCCTGGTATGTGCTATTTGTAGCGCGTTTTTGTATTTACTTGTGTTGTGAACTTTTGCAGCGAGTTTTTGTATTTGCTTGTGTTGTGAACTTTTGCAGAGCGTTTCTGTATTTGCTTGTGTTGTGAACTTTTGCAGTGCATTTCTGTATTTGCTTGTGTTGTGAACTTTTGCAGAGCGTTTCTGTATTTGCTTGTGTTGTGAACTTTTGCAGCGCGTTTTTGTATTTGCTTGTGTTGTGAACTTTTGCAGCGAGTTTTTGTATTTGCTTGTGTTGTGAACTTTTGCAGCGCGTTTTTGTATTTGCTTGTGTTGTGAACTTTTGCAGAGCGTTTCTGTATTTGCTTGTGTTGTGAACTTTTGCAGAGCGTTTCTGTATTTGCTTGTGTTGTGAACTTTTGCAGCGCGTTTTTGTATTTGCTTGTGTTGTGAACTTTTGCAGCGAGTTTTTGTATTTGCTTGTGTTGTGAACTTTTGCAGCGCGTTTTTGTATTTGCTTGTGTTGTGAACTTTTGCAGCGAGTTTTTGTATTTGCTTGTGTTGTGAACTTTTGCAGCGCGTTTTTGTATTTGCTTGTGTTGTGAACTTTTGCAGAGCGTTTCTGTATTTGCTTGTGTTGTGAACTTTTGCAGAGCGTTTCTGTATTTGCTTGTGTTGTGAACTTTTGCAGCGCGTTTTTGTATTTGCTTGTGTTGTGAACTTTTGCAGCGAGTTTTTGTATTTGCTTGTGTTGTGAACTTTTGCAGCGCGTTTTTGTATTTGCTTGTGTTGTGAACTTTTCCAGCACGTTTATGTATTTGCTTGTGTTGTGAACTTTTGCAGCGAGTTTTTGTATTTGCTTGTGTTGTGAACTTTTGCAGCGAGTTTTTGTATTTGCTTGTGTTGTGAACTTTTGCAGAGCGTTTCTGTATTTGCTTGTGTTGTGAACTTTTGCAGTGCATTTCTGTATTTGCTTGTGTTGTGAACTTTTGCAGAGCGTTTCTGTATTTGCTTGTGTTGTGAACTTTTGCAGCGCGTTTTTGTATTTGCTTGTGTTGTGAACTTTTGCAGCGAGTTTTTGTATTTGCTTGTGTTGTGAACTTTTGCAGCGCGTTTTTGTATTTGCTTGTGTTGTGAACTTTTGCAGAGCGTTTCTGTATTTGCTTGTGTTGTGAACTTTTGCAGTGCATTTCTGTATTTGCTTGTGTTGTGAACTTTTGCAGAGCGTTTCTGTATTTGCTTGTGTTGTGAACTTTTGCAGCGCGTTTTTGTATTTGCTTGTGTTGTGAACTTTTGCAGCGAGTTTTTGTATTTGCTTGTGTTGTGAACTTTTGCAGCGAGTTTTTGTATTTGCTTGTGTTGTGAACTTTTGCAGAGCGTTTCTGTATTTGCTTGTGTTGTGAACTTTTGCAGTGCATTTCTGTATTTGCTTGTGTTGTGAACTTTTGCAGAGCGTTTCTGTATTTGCTTGTGTTGTGAACTTTTGCAGCGCGTTTTTGTATTTGCTTGTGTTGTGAACTTTTGCAGCGCGTTTTTGTATTTGCTTGTGTTGTGAACTTTTGCAGCGAGTTTTTGTATTTGCTTGTGTTGTGAACTTTTGCAGCGCGTTTTTGTATTTGCTTGTGTTGTGAACTTTTGCAGCGAGTTTTTGTATTTGCTTGTGTTGTGAACTTTTGCAGCGAGTTTTTGTATTTGCTTGTGTTGTGAACTTTTGCAGAGCGTTTCTGTATTTGCTTGTGTTGTGAACTTTTGCAGCGAGTTTTTGTATTTGCTTGTGTTGTGAACTTTTGCAGAGCGTTTCTGTATTTGCTTGTGTTGTGAACTTTTGCAGCGCGTTTCTGTATTTGCTTGTGAACTTTTGCAGAGCGTTTCTGTATTTGCTTGTGTTGTGAACTTTTGCAGAGCGTTTCTGTATTTGCTTGTGTTGTGAACTTTTGCAGCACATTTGTGTATTTGCTTGTGTTGTGAACTTTTGCAGCGCATTTCTGTATTTGCTTGTGTTGTGAACTTTAGCAGCGCATGTGTTGTCAAACTGATGAAGATGTTTTCTTTATTTGCTGGTGTTTTCTTCATGTGCAGCGCGTTGAGCTCTCTCAGCCACCGTAGAATAGGCTGTCATACTGGACCTGTCTTTCTTTTTTTCTGAATGCTGTGAACTCAAATGTCCTTGTCCGCCTGGCTTGATTAATATAGACTGAAACAGGGTGCTTTTTCTGCCGTCTCAGTCTATGCAAACTTCTTTCTGAAACGCGTCACAAATATAAAAAACGAAACACTGAGCTACTGAGCATGTGTAACGGCTCTTACCTTAACTGGTGAGCAGAGATGGTCTTATTATTGGGAGATATGAGGGTCCGTGGCTCTACCATTAGAGAAAGAGCAACAGCTAACTCATATCACATGTGCCTTGATAACCAGTCATTACAGCCTTGACGTCAGTTGTGTGACAGTCAATCACTGTTTGTGGATCAATCCAAAATGAATATTTAAGAGCAAACATGTTGAAGATTAACTGATGGGCTGTTGAGTCATTAGTCGAGTTTTCCCACAAAAGCAGTTTATTCAGCGTAGTGAAGCCTTTCCTTCATTGACATCCATTAAAAAAAACTGCCTCCGGTCTCCTTCCTGGTCTCCAAAAAAACTGCCTCTGGTCTCCTACCCTGCAGTGTTAGCAGACGTTATGCTTTTTTTCTTTTTGCTAACCTTGCAGGCTTGCCTTCAAGTGGCTTTGGCAGCGAGTATCGGCTCCGGAGGCTTCCTGAGGTGCTGTAAACACTACTGTAACTACGCTAACTATGCCGTCGGTTTTGCCGTATCAGTTTGAGTCAGATAAGGTCGACAAGATGACTGACACGAACCACCTTCGCAAGCACAACTTGTGGTACAGTGGAAAAAACAGCATCTCTTGGACATGACGATAACACACTACTAATGCAACTTAACCAGGCCTCACCCCTTGGACGGGTATTATTTAAATGAGGAATATTGTGACATGTTCGTTCCCGGAAGAAAACTCAAGACTATAGAGGTGTTTCAGGGAGTTCAGAAACAGTGATACTGATATAGAGAATAACTCCCGCTGGACGGACTTTGTGTGTTGGAACTTTGCAGACCTTTTTTATGCTCAAACAGCAACAATACATACTAAAGAAAGTTGAAAATGTAAATGTTTGCTTGTCTTTAAGCATATTCATCTTTAAGCCTGTCTGTCAGGGGACGTGAATTAATAGTAATGTTGCAAAATGGAACATTTTTAAAAATGTTTTTGTGTCTTATATTTCAAAAGGTGACATATAAGACAAGTAGCACTCTGAATTTGTTGCAAATGTAATGTATTGTGTAAATCAGTCACTTCATCTAGATACTCAGTTTAAGTGGCTGCACTTCATGGGGGGAGATTTTAGATTCAAGACCTCATTATCGTTCAAGATGTGCATGAGAAGATATGCAAGAAGACATATTTTATTTACTGCTGATTTAATAAAGAGAGTGATTTTGATGTTTATGTATTAGCCATCTAACAAGAATATTCAAGATAATTAAGGTTTCTGTGGCTTTAATGGCTTCTGTTTCTCACTTAGGCCAGATAATTGCTGTAGCTGCAAAATGAGATTTGCGATCTTTGATTATTGTTTTGTCTTATATGAAATTCACAAAAACATCTTTTCAGTTGTGACAGTTATGCTACATGCTTAAATCCACACACCGATGTGCACAATAACATAACTGCAAAAAGAAAAGGCAAATTGTGACAGCCTTTACAAAAAAAAAATTGCAAGTCTTTATAATGCCCTTCATGCCTGTCATAAAATTGGGGTTGGTTGCTATGGAGACCACCATCTATAGTACAATCTCTGGTGACTGGGAAGTGTGCATATGAGAGAGAAAGCAAAAACCTGCCTTTTTTTTTATTTTAATATGTATTTACTTTAAATATCTATTTTTTTGCATTGTAATTATTGTCTCAGCCTCTACTCCTTTGATAGCATTATTTGAGATGCTCATGAAACAATCAAAGAGAGACTGTGTATCAGCCTCTGTAATAAAAGCTGAAGTCAGGGAAAATCTGCACATAAGAGCCTGCGTCTCTCTTAGAGCCTCCCGACTGACCTCAAAAACAAATGTGCTGAAACTCCAGAGAGCTCGGCATGTGGGGGTGAGCTGCGGAAATGACCCCAGTTTGTTTCTCGAGAAAGACACGGGGAGAGCGAGTGTCCTTTGCAGCTCGCTGAATAAAAGATGGAATTTTACGCTGAATATCTCGCGGTGAAGAAACAGTAGTTTCCAGCTCCTTGAGTCATCAAGACGCTGCTGACAATCTCAAACACTGGCTAGAGAAGAGGCTTGCGTTGTATAGATATTCAAAAGAAATTATTTAAAAATAAGGCATTTCAGAGGAGGTACATTTAGAGAGAAATAAACTTTATATAATATAATTTAACACTCTATTCTTGATAAGGCATTTATTTAGTGTTCATTTGTGTTATATATTCTCTTCTAATCATCTCCGTTTAGCATTGCTTAAGCTGTTGAAAAAGAAGACCTGAAACCTGAAGAGCTCCACTGTTATGATCATAGTTATAATATTGCTGAATATGAAGGAAATGAAGTGTATGTAGTTTGAAAAATGCTTGCATATGGAAAGAGTATTTTTTGCCAGCCAAAGAGAGAGAGAGAGTGTGTCCCCAAAGAAGGAAATATCCTAAATGACATTTTTTGGGAAACCGCTTATGAGTCATACTAAGTGATGTTTAGGGGATAGAATATACAGTTAGCACTGTATAAAAATCATTATGTCTATGGGATGTCCCCATATTACATGAAAACCCAATGCGTGTGTGTGTGTGTGTGTGCGTATAACTGGGTAAGCGCAGGAGGAAATTGATTGTGCTGATTCTATCTCTTGAAGTCACTTAATAGGTCTCTGTAATTTGTCTCAGTTGCCTTGGAAAAAATGAGAAAAATAAAACTGAAGGCACATTCTTGCAGAGATGCATTGCTTTGCAATTAATATACTGTGGCTGAAATAAGCCTCTTTATTATAGGCAAAAGCCAGCATTATAGCTGTTTTAATAGAGGGTCAACATCATTGAGAGATCTTTCACCATTAAAGAATGCCCGTGAGTTCTAATTATAGGCCCAATTATTATGGCAACCTTTATCTAATGAATGGAGTCAACCTGTGCCTGAATGTGGTGCTAAGAGGGTAACTTCATGATTTGTGTCTGGGCCTATTACATCACAAGTGAAATTGAATAGAGATCCCATTTTCTGTTGTGTGGTCTCAACTAAGTGGCAAATAAGTTCTATATTGAACTGAATTTGTTGTCTTTTTGCATGATCTCTTTAGCAATGCACTTCAATTTAACAATAAAACAAAACGAGAGATGAAGAGATGAGTAAAACAAAATTAAAAAAATAATTTCACTACTGGCAAAATGGGCTTTCAATAAATCCTGGCTGCCTATACAGTAGAAAGGTGAAAAAAATTGAAATCGGTGCTACCTTGTCTTTCCTTTTGCCAAATAGGTAGGAAAACTACAATACCCATAATGCACTGGGCATGTTGTTGTCCAAGGCCACTCCCACCAGTCTGCTATGGATACGCTTACCAGAGTCAAATACCACCTTGCTTTAGTAGGAAATACTTCTTAGCAAACTTTTAGTCATAATGGTGTCGACTTGTATTGTTCTTGAGTGCAAGAATTCAAAGAGTAAACGTTTAGCGGGAGTGAGTTACTTTCTGTTTCTAGTGAAGGATCCAGTGTGTTGTAGGCAGTGGATAAATTAAGGCTGCAAAGATCTGTAAACATGGAGAAAACGGCGCAACGGAAAATCGGAAAAACTTCGTGTTTCAGGCCAAATGGAGGGAAAAACTGAAAGAAACTGCCATTTTCACGAAAGCCCTGTCAAAGCTGTCAAACGCGTTTTGTTGACAAATGAATGTGAATTTCTCAGTCCAGGTAACACAGAGAATGAGTAAACATTGTTCATTTACATATACTACCGACACTGTAACAATACAAAGCGGGTTGAAAATCGGTGAAGTTACACTTTAAGTGTAAAAAACAGTCACAAAAATTGGACCTTGGGGGAAGGGCGTGGGAATGGAAATAATAAAAAAAATGGTATAATGTAATAATTTTAAATTTAGTCTTTCATTTGCTTATGACTATAACAGCACAGGATCCAGTGAGAATTTGTGTGAATTTTCATAGAATTTTGCTTTCACCGAATGCCAGAAGCAAACATGAAATAAAATACGTTCAGAAATGACAGTAATGCGTTTGCACCACTGAACTCTAGAGACAACAGTGATGCATTCAGCCTTTTGTCTCATGAATTGGACGCTAATGAGGCAACTCGTTTGCCAATGGTTTCTAAAGAGTGTTTATCATAACACTTTAGCATTGTTTTTCAGGTAGCAATACAAACATGCTGACTGAAAAGCTTTATAATTCAGCTCAAATACAAATGGGTTGGATCCTAGCCAAGTGCTGTGTTTTTGTTGACATAGCTTAGCTGTCTGAGCAGGTTATTTTTATAGAATCAAAAACACACAGTGTGACCGGTGCAGAGCAATTCCAGGGACAAAACTCTTATGAACAGGTTCTTTTAATGAGTTGTTCTAAAAGATAAATTTGAACCAATCTGAAACACAGCAATTTTTGTCAATAGTTAAGAATAAGCAAAACTCCGATTAATATTAAGATTTAATATATTTAACAGAATCAAATTGAGAAATCTGTACCTCTAAGCTCTGTTCACTGTATAAATAACAAAACGAATCAAAACAAAGCAGCCCGTAAGGTGCTCAAGCTGGTATTTTGAGCTGAAACTAGTTAAATACCAGTTTGGTCAAGCTGAGAGACCAACTTAAACAAGTCAAAACTAACTTAGGCCTGTTTTTTCCATCAGGGTTTAAAGGGGACCTATAATGCCCCTTTTCACAAGATGTAATATAAGTCTCTGGTGTCCCCAGAATGTGTCTGTATAGTTTCAGCTCAAAATACCCCACAGATCATTTATTATAGCTTGTCAAATTTGCCCCTATTTGGGTGTGAGCAAAAACACGCCGTTGTTGTGTGTGTGTCCCTTTAAATGCAAATGAGCTGCTGCTCCCGGCCCCCTTTCCAGAGGAGGGCGGAGCTTTGACAGCTCGTGCTTCGGTTGCTCAACAACAACAAAGCTAGAGAATCTCACGCAGCCAAAATGACGATCGTCAGTAACGGTGTTCAGCCTTACATTGTTCAAACCGGAGTCGGACACTGATGGAGAGACTCAGGAAGAAGTTACAACTTTTAGAATGAAACTGGACGTTTCTGAATGGTTAGTGGATAAATTTATGTAGTTACTGTGGAGTTGATTCAACTCATCCTTTGTTGCGTGTTCTCGAGGGCAGGGTTTATATAAATTTTGGGGTTAGTAATGTCACCAACCTTGGAAGAAGCTCGCTGTAGTCCCTACCGGCCGTTTGTTGTAGTCCTTAACAAACGATTTCTGTAAAAGAAAATATCTCCCTTTGCATTGAACTTTGAGCGTCGTAACTTTGCAGATGTTGTTTATGCTCAAACAGCAACATTACACACTAACTAAAGTTAAAAAAGTGAAATCGTAATCAAGGACCCGTTTAACTTAAAATGTAAAGAGTTTTAGAAATAGAAATTTATAAACGGATATCTGAAGACTTAAACCCATATGCCAAGACATCATCCATCTGAGACAGTAAGGAAAGAAATTAAACAGCAAGCCAAAAAGCACAGAACACTCTCTCACTAATACATTTGCTATCACATATTTGTGAGAGGAAGCATTTTTTTGTAACCTGTGCCAATCCAGCTCCAGAGAGAGAGAGGACACTGGCAGAATTTAATCCCAAATAGCTTATTGATTGAAGCAGCTTTCTATTGATTTATACTATGAAGCATTTCAAGCTCTGCAGCTATAACTCTACAAAGGAGGAGCGACTGAGCGGATTTGTAAAGCCTGAATAACTTTATTTGAGTCATCAACAACAGAAAGCACCTGCCACCTGCCACTGCCATCTTTGTCCTTCGGTAGGTCACGATGGCTCATCAGCATTCCCCTCACCTTCACAGGTCATAAAACAAACTCTGTACTCTGAAAATGTCTGATTTATGTGCCGTGCAATTATTCACAGTGGACTAAATGCACAAAATCAAATTTATGACTAAAACACTCACTTTGACTTCAATAAAAGCAGTGAAAAGAGAGGTTTACACCTCATACTACCTTCAGTAAAAATGTTGCTCAGGGATTTGAGGGGTTTGACCCTGAGGAAAATGGGATATGTGCAGTCAAGGGTTGTATGCCGTATGCACTTTAAGAACTCTTGCTGTGCAGAGACTAACAACTGCACATATGAAAACACTCTCTAATGTGAGCTTTAATTTAATTTCTTCTTCAGTTCTTTTATAGTTCAATTCAATTCACATTTATTTGTATAGCGCTTTTCACAATACAAAGCAGCTTTAAAGAGAATGCATGTCAACATTACAATTTAGAGAATGCAATTAGCTAATAATGTAATAACTTAGGCAATTTATTTACAATCACTGTTAGCAATTTAATTGAAGGTAGAAGCAATGAGCTCCTGGAAAAATGAATGACATATTAACAATAATTAGGATATATAGAAATTTGAGAATGTGCGTGTTATAGTGATTTACATGTTAGTAGTTATTGATGATGAATAGTAAATTTATAATTATAATAATATACACAATGAGAGCCTCATAGTACACTAAAAAATGCTGGGTTAAAAATAGACAAACAGCAATTGTGTTGGTTTGTCTCAGCGGTTGGGTTAAATGTTTGACCCAACCTGCTGGGTAGTTTTATTTAACTCAACTATTGTTTAAAAATTACTGTATTGCTCTCTCAAAATAGGTTGGAAATTAACATTCATTAAACACTTATTAAATTGCTTATTAATAAATGTTCAACTTTTGATTATTACTGTTGCCTCTAGTAATAATGTGTCTCAGTTTTAATTTCCAACCTATTTTGGGTTAATTTTAAGTGAGCAATAGTCATTTTTAAGCAATAGTTGGGTTAAATAACACTACCGAGCAGGTTCATCAAACATTTAACCCAGCCGCTGGGTTTGTGCATATTTAACCCAACTTGGGCTGTTTTTAACCCAGCATTTTTTAGAGCGTAGTAAATATTATTTGCCTTCTGCAGATATGCAGCCTCGGTGACAGTAACATTAATGTGAGACACCCACAGTCAACATGATCGGAATGCATAAGTGCATCCATCTATGATTTGCTTTAATGACTCTAATACCATAAATTAGATGTAATCTGCTCTGCTGTTTTTGAACGAAAGCCAGCAGTGGATTATTCCTGGTCACGATTTATCTTGGTGGCATGCATAATGAGACTGCTAGTGACATTAACCCTCAGAATGATGCCAATCACTTCATTTTACAGCTGGAGCTTTGTACTGCTTCTTTGACAAAACCACTGATTAAAATTTTCCAAACTATTGGAATCAGGGAACATCATGCATGTACATCAATTGTCCATCCTTTTACCAAATTACACCAGTTTATTTCTATAACAGCTGCTCTGCTGAGCCCAATTAGTAATCTCCTGACTTTCAGAAGAACCCTCTTGAATCCAATCTAAATCCGGCCCTTGGAAATCGTAGCCAATTTGTTAAAAAGACTCCTGCTGTTTCTTGTTGCAAATAAATGGGAAAATTGAGAAAATCAGCCAAAATCAAGTTCACAGTATGACCTTTAACTTTTTCAATATGTTTTATCTGTCAAATAGATTCAATTACACAAAAACAGCGAGCCCCTAGTTCATCCACGTATTAATAATCAAGCTGTCAAAGTGTCAGATTTGTATTCTCTTCTATGGACTTTTAGAGTACGTTTTACATGACAATGATGCATCATTTGCATTTTTGAAAAGTTTTGCGTACATGCGTTGTCAAAACAATCCCCGTTCACACAGATCCGCGAAAACGACTAAAAAAGCTGTATTATGCCAGGCCAGTAGTTGGCGATGTCACTTTGTACAGACACACTGCGCGCCTATAACATGACCATGCACATGGCATCACAAATTCATGTTTTTGTAGTTTACACGAAGATAATGGTATCGTTTTCAAAAGCTTACGCTTTGAAACCCGTTTTCAAAAGTTAGCATTTTCAGGCCCCCAAAACGCAGGACATCGAAGTAACTCTAAAGTGTGCTGTGACCTGGTACCTCCAGTAGGTGGAAGCACACGACTTTTAGACGTTTTTTAGGCCTATACATTTTTTCCTAAATATGTTTAGACTATTCAAGCTGTAAAACTATGAATGTAAAACTATTGCAGCACAGGGTGAAGTCAGTATGTACATTTATGACTATTCTCTAAATATAATTTAACAGAAAACTATGTTAGTGGCGCTCTGTGGCGTGCAGGATCTTGAGTCCTAGCTGGGTGCCGCGGACAGACGTTGACTAGCACTACCGGTGTGCGCACACTCATAGAAAACAATGTGTTTGAATTTTAAAGATATAACGCAGCACTGCGCTTCATGTCTGGTGTGCGACCCCCTTAATTCAAGGTGTATTTTTTGTAAATGTACACTATTGATGCTGTCTGCTTAGTATCAAATCTACATGCCAAAAGAAACTTCAGTGTTTTGCCTTCAGATTACAGCTCTGCAGGTGCTGATCTTATTATAGTTTTCAATGCCCTATTAGCCTATGTATAATGCATGCACCTGCAATGCATAATAGATGTGAACTTCATGGTAAAATGCTAGCAAAAGGCTAAACAAATGGCAGGCATGGGAATTCTTCAGCTTCATTAGTAAATTATTAGCTTTACACAGCAGGACCAGCAGTGAATCAGCTCTGAAGGCATAATGGTTGCTGATACTAGATAGACAGTAATACAATAAGACATAATGCAGTTGGGAAGATTGAGACACTGTTTCATGAAATATTGAATTTTTTTTTTTTTCTCTTTCAATTTTTTGGAGAGGGCTCTGCCTCCCTTGGCTCCTTGAAAAAACACTCCTAGCTAAGAGTGGCTGGTGCGATCTTCCCCTCGACTCTAACTATTAAGGAAGGTCAGACAATGAAGAAAACTCTTTTCATTAAAGCTTTTCATTAGATTTGACTAGACAAGTGCTATATGCAGCATAGCTTAAGGTTTTTGTGGCATCTTTCCAGGTCTTTAGAAGACAGCAAACATCACGCTCTGAACGTCAGTGAGCTTTTATAAACCAGGAGAACAAATAAATGTGAAGTCAAATGGTGAAGTTGAGTAACAAGGTGTCAATGTATGCTGTTACCTGTTGCATATAATGTGGGTAATAACATTCAAAACTTGATTTAAATTTCACACTTGATGTATTTGCTTGATTGCTAGTAGCATTTTTGTCCTTTTTACAGTACAGTTGCAATGGGATTATTGTACATACAGGGAATGACAAATTGAAATCACACAGCACTGATCATGTTTATTTGAATACTCCCAATAATAGGTGTAATAATTACATGCTCTTTAGTGCAAAGTATTTATTTAATGTTATTTAATTGACTACAGTTTCCACTGCTCTATTAAAAGGAAAGAAGAACATCTGTGACAATAGATGATATAAGCATGTCTCCATTATTGAAAAGACAATATAAATAAGTAAACATTGTCGTGATTAAAATGGAGTTGTTTCCAGTATTGGGGGAATATTATTTTCAAAAGTAATAAGTAAAAGTAATTACTGGGTGTTTCTTCAAGTACAGGCACAGGGGATGATTTTTATTAAAAAATGTCAGTGCTTCTTTTTTGTTATATGAAGATCACATTCTTGGGAACGTTTTCATCAGTCCTTTATCATTACTTTTTCTACTTTTTACATTCCATTTATATTTAGTTTTTTTAGTTATTACACTGATTTTCGAGATCCAGACTGATCCATCATTAGGGCTGGGTATCGTTCAAAAATTTTCGATACCGATACCTTGACTTCGATACCGATTCCTGAACGATACCTTTTTCGATACCAATTTTATAAAATCTGTTTCCATAGACTTGAGGAGCAAATGCTGATGTAACACTGCTGTGTGTTGTACCAGCACTTCTGTTTTGCTGTTCACAGTATCTGGAGTCACTGTAGTGAACTGGCTGCTCGCATAAACAGCCGGTACTCTCACCCGTCCTTTTCGGAGATAAACTTAAAATATGAAACCGTTGATTCACTCGCTCTCTCGCACTCAGGGTCTCTCTCGCGCGCGTTGTTTTATATATTTAGATATAAATAATGTTATTACATTGCTCAACGAGACAGCGACAGCATTTCTCCGCCCACTCTCCCCGGCTCCGTTCGGAGGTATCGAAATTTGGTACCGAATGACAAGACATTTTTCGATACTCGATAATATCGAGGCAATTTGGTTGGTACTTAAAAAGTATCGAATTCGATACCCAGCCCTATCCATCATACAGTATGAGTTATTACATTTAAAAAGGAGATGATCTAAACAGAGTGAAATGCACATATACCATTTACATATTTAGTTTTTTTAATAAGTAAAAAAAAGTCGTGTATCAAAAGTTAGTGTACTCAATTACAGTGTCAGTGAAGAGCTTGAGATGAAATATGAAGGACAGAACATATCTGTTTAGTTTTTAATTTCCAGTCAAGCTGTAATTTTGTCAAAGTATGCAAAGCATGTGAAATATTACTTAAAGGATTAGTTCACATCTGAATTAAAATTTCCTGATAATTTACTCACCCCCATGTCATCCAAGATGTTTATGTCTTTCTTTCTTCAGTCGAAAAGAAATTAAGGATTTTGAAGAAAACATTCCAGGATTTTTCTCCATAAAGTGGACTTCACTGGGGTTCAACGGGTTGAAGGTCCAAATGTCAGTTTCAGTGCAGCTTCAAAGGGCTCTACATGATCCCAGATGAGGAATAAGAGTCTTTTAGTAAATTATCAGGAAATTTTAATTCTGAAGTGAACTAATCCTTTAATTGCGTGTATTTGGGATTTGTAAAATGCTAGCTATATGAAATTAGCCTTAGCAATACAAAGCAGTTAGGCATTTTATTAAATATTTAAAATGTAATTTTCACCACAGCATGCTGTTAAATACAATACATGATTTAAGATATGGTAAAAAAAAAATGTTGGTTAAGACGAATTCATGAATAAATAAATGACTATAAAATAAATAAAAAAAGTAATACATGACTTTTATTCATTCAGCTACTTAAAAAATTGATTAAATCCGTCTTGTAAGCTACAGTATCAGTATCAGCTACAACCTTGTTTGATCCCATTAACTCTATTTAGGAAAGTATAATTATACTCTCTGTTGGCTAGCAGAAGCTTGCAAAACATATACCTCTCTGACCTGCACTCCTGCTAGAGAACAGTTGAAATTGTTTGATCGTGGATAGCAGAGTTTTTCTTTGTGTTATTTTAGCCTCCGGTCTGCAGTACACTGAAGAAGTGTTTTATCTGATTTAACCAGGCTTCCACAGAATGATAAAAAAAACCTCCTATATAGCACATTTTCCCAGTGGATGGTGAAGTGGCTATCCTTAGACCTTATATCAATGCTCCAACAAACCAAACAAGCTCAGTGTGTCCAACTAGATCATTTATAGCATTAGACATTGATCATCTCTCAATACTGCGGTCTAATCTCTCTCCAAGACTGATGAGTAAATTTAGCCTGGTTTTCTACGCTAAGTGCTTGCTTGAGTAATTGACATCAATCCATAGATCGAGGGTTTATCCCAGTGATTTTGTGCTTGCATATTTAGCCCAGTTAATACATATAGATTATGTGTGTTTCTTGTGTCAGGAATTAAAAAATAACACTTTGTGGTCCCCTTTAGACATTTTGTTCACTGTAAGTAACGTTGCACCTACATGTCAACTAACTCTCATTAGAGTACTAGTAGACTCTCTGCTTAGTATCTGCAAACACTTTATTGTAATGCTCTCCCAACGTACTTTCTACTGACTCTAAAGCCCAAAGTTTACTTCACTTTTTATGTGTACGCGAAGGTCAGCATACAGTGCGCGCAAGGCGAATTTCGTCATCAGAAGAGTATGTGCGTATTAATGTAACTAATGTAGTTAACTAATGTTAAAGGGTTAGTTCACCCAAAAATGAAAATTCTGTCATTAATTACTCACCCTCATGTCGTTCCACACCTGTAAGACCTTTGTTCATCTTCAGAACACAAATTAAGATATTTTTGATAAAATCTGATGACTTAGTGAGCCCTGCATTGCCAAAAAGATAATTAACACTTTCAATGCACAGAAAGGTACTAAAAACATATTTAAAAGTGCATGTGACTACAAGGGTTCAAACTTAATGTTAAGAATACTTTTTGTGTGCCAAAAAAACAAAATAATGACTTTTCAACAATATCTAGTGATGGCCGATTTCAAAACACTGTTTTATGAAGCTTTACGAATCTTTTGTTTCGAATGAGTGGTTCGAATTGCGTATCAAACTGCCAAGTCACGTGAACTACTGAAATTTTGAAACACTTATGACACAACAAAGCCTCGTTTACTGAAATCATGTGACTTTGGCAGTTTGATACATGCTCTGAACCACTGATTCGAAACAAAAGCTTCGTAAAGCTTCGAAGCTTCATGAAGCAGTGTTTTGAAATCTCCCATCACTAGATATTGATGAATAAAGTCGTTATTTTGTTTTTTTTGGCACACAAAAAGTATTATCGTCGCTTTATAATATTAAGGTTGAACCACTGTAGTCACATGAACTGTTTTAAATACGTCTTTAGTAGCTTTCTGGGCATCTGAAAGTGTTAATTATCTTGCTGGCAATAGAGGCTTCACTGAGCCATCGGATTTCATCAAAAATATCTTAATTTGTGTTCTGAAGATGAACGAAGGTCTTACGGGTGAGTAATAAATGACATAATATTCATTTTTGGGTGAACTAACCCTTTAACTAATTAACTTATTGTAAAGTGTTACCTATGATATGCATATCGCAACGGCTTGCGATAACTGCATGATTTTAACACTCCAAAAGATTACAAAATGTCCCAGTTTTAGGTCGACATGAACAGCAGAGAGTAGACTTGACTTGTTATATGACTTTTACATACGTGTAACATGCTTAATGTTATTAAATGCAATAAGCGAAGTACTCACGCGCACAGAAAGCCGCCTCTCAGACAGCCAGTAATCCTGATTTCAGTTCTCTTCCACAGCTTATATGGCCAAATACACACAAAATTATGCCTGTCTCGGTGAGTATTCACATAAACACAGTCAGTTATGTCTTAAATGGACTAAACTTTAAAGCTCTTTGTTTTCCTTTCATTTTTAGACAGATTCTTACCAAAGCAACTTACAAAACTGTAGTTTTTATACTGTAGTTCACAAGCTTGAGAAATGTATAAATCTTCTACGCTAAGGTCAGTGAATGCTTCAAGACACACAGATGCTACTGAATGATTGGATGAGAGGGAGCTATCAATAAATTAAAATAAATAAATTTTCCACGATAACCCTCAGGACTGTACGTGACGGCTGTTTACATATATGGCCTGCGCACTGACAGTTTTCTCAAAATAATGAAGTTATTTAAAGCCCCATTTGACTCACTGTATTGATACATCTACTGAAAGGGCTTGTGCCCCTCTAAATAATTAGATGTGAGAATGCCAGAGGAACGTTCATTGAGGTTCATTTATCCATGAAAGCTGTTCGTTCAGTGAAATGCTCTTTCACTGCTCTTGAGGAGTATTCTACAGCAATTTGTCAATTTAAAGTGAAGAACTGACTCGAACCTCTGTGCTCTTAGTCACAAGGGGTGATTTCACATGTAGCGATTCTGGTCAACACACCAAAGCACATCATTTGAAATTTCTCGGAATGAATCATAAAAATAGGATTTTGAGCCCTACCGTAGACATCCTTTGATAGTGATGCTGTTAAGTGCTGTGAGTGGCAGCTGTCTGTATTCATTGGGCTTCATTCTCACACTTGTATACGTCATCCGTCCTACAGTGCTTTGTCATCATAATTTAGTGGCTGCCAACATTATTATTTCAACGGATGCATTCTGTTTTTAAACAGTGAACATGGATTATCCTTTTCTTATTGACAATGAATGAGCATGTGTTAAATGCATCCTTAAAGGGATAGTTCACCTATAAATGTAAATTCTGTCATAATTTGCTAAGTAATCTGATTACGTAACCCACGTTACTTGTAATGCGTTACCTCCAACACTGGGCATGAGGGTGAGTAAATGATGACAGAAGTTTTGGGTGAACTAACCAATTTATACTAACCTTAGTCTTTTTTTAAAAGCTGCTTACTTGTCCTTCAATGTCTTTCGACCTTTTAGTCTCCTGTGGTTACACTGGGATTTTGCTGTTTACTCTGTAAATTTGGATAATCAGATTTTCTCTGAAGTATTTGTGTTATTTGCCTGTGGTTCTTATAATGATCATTATGGCAGTTTTGTGTCAGTTCGCCATGAAACCTTCTCATGGTTGATAAGCTGATTAAAGCAACACGCCGTTGAGGAGGAATGAGGAGAGATATAGCAATTTACAATGGTCTTGGCATATTTAGATAACAAAATCATTCTGTCTCTCAGTAACACAAATTTCAAGCTCTAAACTGGTTTCAAAAAGATCACACAAGACAAGCTGACCGTATGATGAGGTTTGCTGAGGAATACTGAACTGAAACAAAAATATTAGTTAAAATTTCAACATTTTAGAAACAAAAATGCATACTAGGTGGGTTAGGCTGATCTGTTTTGATCATTTAAGAGTGGATTTTGGGCACTACTCAGTTGGTCGACCAGCTTAACACCAAATCGACCAGCATGGAAGACCAGCTAAAACTTGCTAAACCACAACTGGTTTTTCAGCAAGGCTGTGAAATTTCAGAATTTTATATTATAAATAATCTTTAATCAGACAGCATGATAAAAAATATTCCTCTCACATATTCTGAAGTTTCATTTTCAAGCCATTACACAGCGTCACAAAAAATTAACCTGTCTACCGAGGAATTTAAACAGTTTAAATTTCAAGGCTTTAATCTCAATATTGTCATTTCTCTAAGGAAAACATATTCTCTAGCAGAAAACAAAAGTAATAAGACTCTGCATGCATTTATTTGTAATTGGGATTGACATGTTCCATCAAAACACGACCGTCTTCAGTTTCTACATTCACAGGGCTGTTGGCCAGCTATTTACACTCATCGACAGAGGTTGATTTATAAAGGAGGAATTCTGGCTATTTGCCAGACATAGAGAGAGAGAGAGAGAGAGAGAGAGAGAGAGAGAGAGCGATAGAGAGAGAGAGAGAGAACCCATCAGCATTCACATGATTAAGTGCAAACATTGAGATGATCCTACTTGGTGAAAAATGCTCAGGATTCATGAACACCAGCTAGCTTTGATAAAGCCATCCAACCATGTTTACTCATGCCAAGTGACTTGCCTAAGTAATTAAGTCATTTTAATCATCTAGACGCTTAATGTTGATCATTTTTTGACTGTTAGTGAAGACCGAGTCCACCTCTTCCTCTGCAAGCACCCAGTGACGTCTGTCAACACATACTTTATGTACTTAATCTTATGATGACAATAATGATAAAAATGAACTGTCAAAGGAGCGAATTACCACTTATTCCCACCCTTTGCCGACCCTTTATTCACTGTCTAGTCATTGATGCAATTAATTAACTTTATTACACCAAATTGCTCCACAACTGAAAACAGAAAGGAAGCCATTGTTTAATTGCTTACATAGAGGACAGCAAGGCCATTATTTGCAGTGAATATTTCAGAGGGAGGTTTATTTTTGAAAATCAATTTTTGTATAAAAACAGCTTAAAATATTGGCTACAAAAAAGCTATTTAACATGTCTGTAGTTAATGGCAAAGAAAAATGTACAGTATACATATGAAATATACAATACATTTAACACACAGTGACCGTTTTCGCTAAACTCACCATATCTCAGTATATGTGGTACGTTGTCTAAATGGCTAGTAGCTTCTATAAACTTCTATAAATTCAAGAAAAAGCCACATTTGGAGGTGGTTTGAATCAGATTTTTACAGATGCCTCTCAGTCTTGATTCTCTGGCTGCTCAAATCGGATTTCTTTTGCGTCACTCTTAACGCAAAACCGGTGATGGAAATGCCGGAAGTATATGGTATTCAAACGGTATGTCCAAAGATTTCGGCCGTGACTACAGCACGTAAAATCACAATACCAGTTCTGCACCACGACTCGACAGGGTGCTTATTTGGAGATCGAGATGATGCATTTCTGCATCCGTTTTGAAAGCAATCACATGTTGGTAATCCTATATCGTTACCAAAGCAACCCATGCAGATAGGTTGGTTATGTCTGAATGCACAAATCTGATTTGCCTGCAGTCTGAACATAGCCTTACAAGATCAGATATTGTGAAAGTAGAAACAGTTTGTGTTGCAAATGTTAGAAAGCTTTTTTAGCAAGATTTCTTATACATTTTCTTTTATACTGTGGTGCAAATAAATATACCCTTTAATATGGTTTCCTCATTCCTCATATTCCCCATTTCCAGAGATTAAGATTGAACATTGAATTGCATGTTTCTGTATGAAAGTGAGAAATGGGTGATAAATTGCATATGGCCTCAGTGGAAAAACTGACATCCTCAATCTGAAATACCTGAGTCAGATAAGGGAAACATCCACTGTACTGTCGCTGTTCCTCCAGAAACAGGTTTCAGAAACACAGCTCTAAAGCACTTTAGAAATGCAGCACTGAGGGAAAGCTGATTGGCTATCAGGTGGACCCCATTAAAAGGGTCCTTGATTATAATTTCACTTTTTTAACTTTAGTTAGTGTGTAATGTTGCTGTTTGAGCATAAACAACATCTGCAAAGTTACAACGCTCAAAGTTCAATGCAAAGGGAGATATTTTCTTTTAAAGAAATCACTTTTTAAGGACTACAACAAACGGCTGGTAGGGACTACAACAAGCTTCTTCCTCGGTTGTGACATCACAAATCCTGAAATTTACATAAACCCTGCCCCCGAGAACACGCAACAAAGGGGGTTGAGGCCATGTTGGGCTGCTTTAGAGAAGAGGAAGAGTTGTTGTAGTAGAGTGCTAGTCGACGAGTTCACAACTCCACAGCAACTACATAAATTTATCCAGTAACCATTCAGAAACGTCCAGTTTCATTCTAAAAGTTGTAAGTCTCTCCATCAGGGTCCGACTCCGGTTTGAACAATGTAAGGCTGAACACCATTACTGACAATCCTCATTTTGGCTGCGTGAGATTCTCCAGCTTTGTTGATGTTGAGCAACTGAAGCGCAAGCTGTTAAAGATCCGCCCTCTTCTGGAAAGGGGGCCGGGAGCAGCAGCTCATTTGCAGTGTGTTTTTGCTCAAATCCAAATAGGGGCAAATTTGACAAGCTATAATAAATGATCTGTGGGGTATTTTGAGCTGAAACTTCATAGACACAGTGTGGGGACGCCAGAGACTTATATTACATCTTGTGAAAAGGGGCATAATCCTCAAGGAGGATTTCCTCAAGGTTTTTTGGCACCCTGTGCTCATTGGAATCTAGAGCCTCAGCCACCTCTATAAGGAAATGCTGTTGACATATACCTACAATTATTACAAGGCCAAGTATTAAGAAGCCTCCACATGAGTGAGCATGAGTTATTGAGCGGGGCATGATCATGGTTTTGAATGCCATGCAAATCCTCAGCTGATATGCCGTAGCCTTGCTGCCTGTTTGTGGAAAACATTTTCATTTGTGAAGAGCCTGAGGCAATAAGTCACTCTGCCGCACTGTTTCTCTATGTCAACATGAGAACAGCAGCCTGCGAGTCATTCACACTCACACATCTCAGTATGGAGCACATATATGACTTTTTTATAGATCATGTTTCTCATGTCGTGCTGGTGATCTGTTTGTATTCATATAAATTCTTCAGGGAAATGTCATATCTTTTGTGAAGAACACATTTCACAATGAGTGTGTAAGAGAGATGTAAAACAGACTGGGAGAGGAAATGGTGCATTACTTCTATTGTTTTATATTGCAACATATAACATAAATTACTTATATTTATGTATCTTTTGTGATTGGCTTGAACATTCCCCTTCAAACTGTCATTAAGATTTCCACAGCTTATATTATGAATACACTTATACAATACATTTTTTATTTATTCATGATGACCATCTTTCGTGAGGTTGCAAATTACATTCACCAATATCCAATTTTCCTAGGAATAGTTCACCTGACATCATTTACTTATCCTCATGTCGTTGTCATGTGCAGAGCTGGGTAGATTAGAATCAGTTACTGATTACAAATTACATGGCAAAATTTGTAATCAGTAATATAATCTCTTAGATTACACATTTTTGGTAACGTAATCTGACTACTTTTGGATTACATTTAGATTACTTTTGTGCTAACCCTTATTTGATGTCACATATATTGTAGGATAATCTTGTACTATTTTGACAAGTAAAAAATTTATATATTTCAAAAAATATATTCTATTCACCAACAAGAGCCTCAACAGATTCTTTTTAAAGTGCAATGTATGGACAGTTAATACTTCAAAATACTAACACTAATGTACCTGTTAGTGTTTGCTGATAGTAACACTGAATAAAACAAAATCACATCTTATGATTTTAAAACATATTTACTTAAAATTAAGTAAATTTAGAAAACAGCAACATTACAAAAACAAATATTCTTGTTGCTGCTGATTTTTGTGCACGATTCCACACCCCTCCCCCTCACAGCCGGAAAAAACTGAAGAATCACAAACGTATATAAGCAGTAGGTTTATTATGAAAAAAATATAAACGTTAAAAAAAAAAAATGAAATCAATGAATTGTGAACAACTTACTGCCATTGTGTAAATAATATGTAATCATGTAATCCATAAAAAAGTAACTGTAGTCCGAATATTTTAAAAAGTAGTTTACTCTAATTACAAGTACTTGATTTTTGGAATCTGATTACGTAATCCAGATTACATGTAATCCGTTACTACCCAGCTCTGGTCATGTGTGGTTATTCCATCATGGAACACAAAAACTCCTTTTCATAGTAGCCACAGTTGCCAAGATCTGAAAAAGAGAATCATAAACCTGTCCAGTTGATGTATGAACTACACTCTAAAAAATGCTGGGTTAAAAACAACTCAAGTTGGGTTGAAAATGGACAAACCCAGCGGTTGGGTTAAATGTTTGCCCAACCTGCTGGGCAGTTTTATTTAACCCAACTATTGTTTAAAAATGACTATATGGCTGGCTTAAAATGAACCCAAAAGAGTGGAAATTAAAAATCAGACATAATTACTAGAGACAACAATAATAATCAAAAGGTGAACTTTCATTAATAAGCATTAATGGTAAAATGTTTATTGTTTAATTATTATTCATTAAACATATAAATAAATGTTAATTTCCAACATATTTGGGGTTCATTTTAAGTGAGCAATACAGTAATTTATACTATATAGACAATAATTTAAGACTAAATTTAAACAATAGTTGGGTTAAATAAAACTACCCAGCATTTTGGGCAAATATTTAACCCAGCTGCTGGGTTAAAACAACCCATTCACTGGGTTTGTCCATTTTCAACCCAACTTTGGTAAGTTTTTAACCCAGTGTACAACAGTTTTCATTTTAGATAAATGTCTGATTTCTGATTAAAGTAGGAATGTCTTTTACTGCAGACACTCTTAAAAATGCAAACGTTTAACCCAACTGCTGGGTTTGTCCATTTTTCGACCCAACTTAGGTTGTTTTTAACCCAGCATTTTTAGTCTATGGCAGGCTGTTTTGGCTCTGTTAGACTATGCAACTGAACAGGTTTACTAGCAGAAAGACACAAGAACTGAACCCATGCAACACAATATACTCTGCTAATATAGAGATGGATGGTGCCATTCACTCTGAGAAAAAAAGGTTCAAAAGCTGTCACTGGGGCGGTACCCTTTCAAAAGGTACATCTTTCTACTTAAAGAGTGCATATTATTAACTCAAAGGTACATATTGGTACCAGAAGTGTACATCTTAGTACCTAAATTGTACATAAATGTTGTACCTTTTGTACCATTTCTTTCCTGAGTGTTTGATAGTAATGCTATTTGGTATTCAGCAAAATAATTATGTAAAGTCTTTGTTTTTGTAAAGCTTCTCATATAGTGCTATAGTATAGTAATGAAGTATTTTGCCCTCATCTCTTCTTGGCCAGAGTCAGAGACTTCCTGATCCATTGAGAAACTGTGCTTGGCAAGTAATGAGTTTAGCTGGCTAGTCAGCACATTAGATTGTTCCAAATGAGCACTTAATTCATTGCTCCCTGTTCAGAGATTTGTAGCGGGATTCGGATGGTAATTGCACGGGAAACAGGGGGGGCAAAAGAAAGATCGATTGGCCCAAAAACAAAGCTTGCGTGATCTGAGGACTGGCCGCAGTGGAAATCAAGCGTTGCTGTATGAGGTACCAAGCCAACCAATCAATATTTACAATTTCATCAATATGAACATTTCTTTTCAAGTATCCACTGTAAAAAAAAAAAATCAGCTTGTATGTTCTCAATACATGTTGGAAAAAAAATCCACAACAATCCAACAATTGTGCTTTTCATTTATGAATGATAATTTGCCCTGAAAAAACTTTAAAGGTGCTAAGTATGCAGATATACACACACTGCAAAATGTTGAGTATTAATAAGTCAGCGCTAATAAAATGTGGCTCTCTAATCATTAGGCACAAATTCATTGCACTCAATCTCACTTAGGAAAGCAAAATCAAGCCCAACAAAATAAATAATTACAAAATAGAACTGCGTATTTTTTGTGGTCCCTAGATGTGTTTTTGATTAGATTCTTAGATACACGCATCCATCCTCTACACACCTTGTGTTAGTCAAGGCATTCGATAGGATTTTCTTTCATTTGCATGCCTACGGTACTCATTATAAGTTAATCTTGTTCCGTGAAAAATATGCCTCCTGGATATGGCCTTAAAATATCACTCATTTAATCAGTGACATATTTATTCCTGTGTAATGCGCTTAGAAACTCATTTACATTTATTACATAGCACCATACTGTGCATATTAATATTTAGAATTATAAAATTATAAAAAAGATGAAAGAATTTAATTATTTATTTATTATTCAAACAGCAATCTAGACACACTGTGCATGGACACAACAGTGATCGCTTGAAGTCATGTGACCTGCAGATTCACTATCGATCCCAATTGATTGATAAATGCAAAGTCATGATAATGTAAACATATGTATAACCTTCTATAATGACATTCTCCAAACTCATTTGACTAATTTATTTAACCCTTTGTTCATTTTTGAAAGTCAAAAGTTTCCATCACCTATACGTTTAAATTCCACCTGGACAATGTTCTTACGCTGTCATACTTTGTTTGTCTTGTATTTGCAGATAGGAGATGTGAAGCAAGTTTAATCACATTTTCCTCTAGACAATTCCCATAATTAGTTTGAAAAGCCTTGATTAACCTGCAGCTGTGTCACAGCAGATAGAGGGGAGGGCTCACTGCAGACAGCTCTCCAGTAATTAGTTTGGGAATATTTGGGAGCCAAGGAGGAAAAGTCGCACCAGGAGTGAAAATGTCATTTTCACGGTTTCAACTACCTTCTGACACCTAACATCCTTGACCTCTACCATATAGCTGTGACAGTAAAAAAAAAACAAAAAAAAAAAACACATTTGTTGGGACTGAATTATATCTGGACAATAGATAGACAGCACAAAATGTGAGTGTGATGACAGTCGAAGGATAAAACATACCAATAAACAACAGTGAAACACTTTTCAGAGTGGTGTGCATTGGTTCAAAATCACTCCCCAATTGATACAAATTATATTTACTCTCTAAACATATACTAAACATTTAAAAATATATACAACAAGCAAGGCAAACATTATTTGTCCTACCTGCTTGGTCGTTTTACATAACCAGCTAAACAGTTCTTTGCACTCTTAATAGAATGTACAGTGGGTACGGAAAGTATTCAGACCCCCTTAAATTTTTCACTCTTTGTTATATTGCAGCCATTTGCTAAAATCATTTAAGTTCATTTTTTTTCCTCATTAATGTACACACAGCACCCCATATTGACAGAAAAACACAGAATTGTTGACATTTTTGCAGATTTATTAAAAAAGAAAAACTGAAATATCACATGGTCCTAAGTATTCAGACCCTTTGCTGTGACACTCATATATTTAACTCAGGTGCTGTCCATTTCTTCTGATCATCCTTGAGATGGTTCTATACCTTCATTTGAATCCAGCTGTGTTTGATTATACTGACTGGACTTGATTAGGAAAGCCACACACCTGTCTATATAAGACCTTACAGCTCACAGTGCATGTCAGAGCAAATGAGAATCATGAGGTCAAAGGAACTGCCTGAAGAGCTCAGAGACAGAATTGTGGCAAGGCACAGATCTGGCCAAGGTTACAAAAACATTTCTGCTGCACTTAATGTTCCTAAGAGCACAGTGGCCTCCATAATCCTTAAATGGAAGACGTTTGGGACGACCAGAACCCTTCCTAGAGCTGGTTGTCCGGCCAAACTGAGCTATCGGGGGAGAAGAGCCTTGGTGAGAGAGGTAAAGAAGAACCCAAAGATCACTGTGGCTGAGCTCCAGAGATGCAGTCGGGAGATGGGAGAAAGTTGTAGAAAGTCAACCATCACTGCAGCCCTCCACCAGTCGGGGCTTTATGGCAGAGTGGCCCGACGGAAGCCTCTCCTCAGTGCAAGACACATGAAAGCCTGCATGGAGTTTGCTAAAAAAAATACCTGAAGGACTCCAAGATGCTGTATTAGATCAAAAGGGTGCTTCTACTAAATACTGAGCAAAGGTCTGAATACTTAGGACCATGTGATATTTCAGTTTTTCTTTTTTAATAAATCTGCAAAAATGTCAACAATTCTGTGTTTTCTGTCAATATGGGGTGCTGTGTGTACATTAATGAGGAAAAAAAAAAAGAACTTAAATGATTTTAGCAAATGGCTGCAATATAACAAAGAGTGAAAAATTTAAGGGGGTCTGAATACTTTCACTGAACACTGTATGTTATAATAGGGGGGTTTGGCTTAAAATTGACTTAGTTCACCCAAAAATGAAATTTCTGTCATTAATTACTCACCCTCATGTCGTTCCAAAGACCTTCGTTCATCTTCAGAACGCAAATTAAGATATTTTTGATCAAATCCCATTGCTCATTGAGGCCTGCATTGAAAGCAAGTTGACTTTTTGAGTTTTTTGAGTGGTGTAAAAAAGCTGAATTACAACTGAACATTAGCAAAACAAAAGATATGCCTCAAAGGTGAAACCTGTGTACTTTTACGGAAAAGAAGTTGAAAGGGTACCGGGGGCGTATCACAGAAAGATCTTAACTTTAGAATCGTATCTTATCTGTTTGGTAACCATAGCAATTTCAGTTAGGACCTTATTTAGGACAAAAGCTATTACAGAATGACATTTCTTAAGTGCATTATCCTATCTTAAGTATGGATAGGAAACGGGTATTACAGAAGTATCCTAACTCGACAAAAAATCCTAAAAGCTGTCTTAACTTTAGGACAACCCCATTGGTGTCCTAAATTCAAATCTTTTTGAAATCCAACGGTAAAATATCACTGTCGGGTCCACCAGCTGCGAGTGCCCTTGCATGCCTGCAGAGGGCAGTGTTTCCACTACACTACACACATCATGGACTCAGTTTCCCACAATGCTTTGTTCTGTCATCTGTGTAATTATGTGCAGCTGTTTCCCATCACCTCATTATCCCTTTGTCTCTCTCCCTATAATACTCAGTTCAGTTGTTTGTCTTATGGCGAAGTCTTGTCTTGTCTTGCAAAGCATTACTGAGCGTTTCCCCTGGTTTCTATGTTCCTGGTTTTCCCGTTCCTGTCTCGCCCTCTGGATTTGTTTGTTTGTATGGACTGATTTACTGTGCTCTGACCTCTGCCTGTTTGATTGACTACGACTTTGGATTGTGCTACAAATAAAACTGCATTTGGATCTTCTATTGTTGTCGCTCAGTGCTTCCAACAACCAACACCAGCGAATCATAACAATCACAGTACAAAAGCCTTTTTTGAAAATGGCGCTACATTTATTAATACAAGACAAGGAGCCGCAACATTTGAGGCACTCTGAGAAAAGGCAGACACATTTTCGTCAACTTTTGCCCACTCTCATTCCTTATGTTCGTGAGTGAGCGAAGGTGAAAACTTTCCGAATAAAACAGGCTTTATTTTTTTCAACGGAGCTTATCAAAATTTCAATCTCTGGCGCACTGAAATTAAAAGCGCACTGTGGTTTCTCCATTTTGATTTTAGGTTTACCTCAGAAGCAGTTTGCTTGGTAACAGACCTGACAGATGATTACCGAGCTCGATGGAGCGGTTTAAGATTTCCTAACTACAGATAAGATGCGATTTTGTAAGATAGGATAAGAATCCTAAATCAAGTTAAGATTTGCTTCTGTAATTCGAATTAACTTATCATATCTTAAGTTAAGACCTAAGATATTCCTGTCTTGGAACTAACTTTGATACTACTTTAAAGTTCCAGCAGAACACAAAGGCCATTATTAAGAAAGTGAATCAAAAAATGTATGTTCTTAGAAAATTGAACACTTTCTGTGTACAAAAACACATACTGAGAACTTTTTATACCAACTTTATTGAGAGTATCTTGAGTTTTTTTTGTTTGTTTTTTTAAATGTTTGTACTCATCACTATCTCTTAAGAACAGGAATCATTTACAGACCTTAGTTAGGACCTGCTCAAAAATTATTGGTGTGCCTTTGTGGAGTCTAGCAGAATTTCATGAGCAACAAATGCTAAAGAAAACTCACGGGAGATGACTCATCCCTTGAGGTTTTACTCTGAAGCACTGCCCTCTGGAAGAAGATTTAGAAGCATTAAATGTTCATCTAATAAATATAAATTTACCCTTGTTCCAGAGGCTATTCAATTCAATTCAATTTATTGTCATTGAGCCAAAGTCCGAAGACAAAGCAAATGAAATACAGTTAATATCCAGCAAGGATGCAAAATAAAATAGCAATTGTTCCACGTAAAAAAAAAAAAAAATACAGTTAGATGAATACACTATATATGAACACTGGAAGGTGTTCAACTGATGCTAAAAGCAGAGAATAAGTGCTACTAAAATACAATGTGAAATGGTAATAGTGTCTCAGGGCTGAGAGTTCAGCAGAGTCACAGCCTCATGAAAGAAACTCTTCCTGAGCCTGCTGGTACTGGACCATAAACTTCTGAACCGCCTGCCCGAAGGAAGAAGAGAGAACAAGTCATGGTTAGAGTGAGATGCATCTTTAATGATGACATTCACTCTTCTCAAGCAGCGTTTCCTAAAGATATCCTCAATTGATGGTAACTGAATACCGATAATTCTCTGGGCTGTTTTCGCCACCCGCTGGAGTGCTATACGGTCTGATGCTGAACAATTGCCATACCATACTGAGATGCAGTTGGTTAATATGCTCTCGATAGTACAGCGATAAAAGTCAACCAATATCTTGGGACAAAGTTGAGCTTTTTTAAGGCTCTGCAAGAAATATAGCCGCTGTTGTGCTTTCTTATAGATTTTGGAGGTATTCAGGGACCAGGTAAAGTCATCAGAGATGTAAACCCCCAGAAGCTTGAAACTAGAGACACGTTCCACTGTGACTCCATTGATGTAAATGGGGGCATGTGTCTGAATCTGAGTTCGCCTAAAGTCCACGATGATCTCTTTGGTCTTCTGGGTGTTGAGTACCAAGTTATTATCAGCACACCACCCAATCATGCGCTGATTCGTCTTTGCAATTTAAAGTTTTACGTTTTTTTTAATGAATTTATTTATGAAGCATGTTGGGTTATGTTTTTACTTCTTTACTGACTTATTTTCTGTACTGTCTATGTGATATTTTGTGTCTGCTATATGATGCTGCTACCCTACTAGAATTGCCCCTTGTGGAATTAATAAAGTTCTTAACTTAACTTAGACTTTCAAATGCCCAGAAAGCTACTAAAGACATATTTAAAACAGTTCATGTGACTACAGTGGTTCAACCTTAATGTTATGAAGCGACGAGAATACTTTTTGTGCGCCAAAAAAACATATTTATTCAACAATATCTAATGATGGGCGATTTCAAAACACTGCTTCATGAAGCTTCGAAGCTTTACGAATCTTTTGCTTAGAATCAGCGGTTCGGAGCGTGTATCAAACTCCCAAAATCACGTGAACCAAATTTCGAAACACTTACGACATAACAAAGTCTTGTTTACTGAAATCATGTGACTTGATACACGCCACGAACCACTGATTCGAAACAAAAGATTCATAAAGCTTCGAAGCTTAATGAAGCAGTGTTTTGAAATTGCCCATCACTAGATATTGATGAATAAAGACGTTATTTCGTTTTTTTGGCGCACAAAAAGTATTCTCGTCACTTTATAACATTAAGGTTGAACCACTGTAGTCACATGAACTGTTTTAAATATAACTTTAGTACCTTTCTGGGCATCTGAAAATCTAAATTAACTTGCTGTCAATGGAGGCCTCAATGAGCCATCGGATTTTATCAAAAATATCTTAATTTGTGTTTCGAAGATGAACGAAGGTCTTATGGGTGTAGAACGACATGAGGGTGAGTAATTAATGACAGAATTTTCATTTTTGGGTGAACTAACTCTTTAAAGTCCATTTAAAAATGGAGGGAATATGTCCTCAAGTTACCCTCCTGCATGGTTGGCCATAAAACCGAAAAAGTTCATTGCTTTGAAACGACTGAAGCAAGGGTTGAAAGGCTCTCAAATGATCAAGAGTCTCATTGCATCCATCAACAGTACACAGTGTTTCACACGTGAAAAGAAAAGAGAAGAACTGCTATTTTTAAAACAATACTTTTTTCTAGCTTTATTCGTAATGCTACATGTTAAAGGACAAATCATGTACTTTGGAATAAATATTTAGTGTCTGACAACTTTAAGTAGCAAGACAGCAAGCTCACTCACATCAAACATGGTAATACTTTTAAAGCTTGCACCACTCAAAATGTCTGTTTTTGGAACTAGTACATCTCAAAGTGACTTTATTCTTTATATTAAAGATGAGAGTCATCACCATCCTGTGTAGAATGAAAGGATAATCTGCTTTCCAAATCTTTCTCCTCTTGTAAGACATTCTGCCAGACCCTGTACTTTATTCTCAGTTTTTCAAACATGACCATGACACTCAGTGAACTTTTCGCTATTGTACTGTGGCAAACAAGCTTCCTGGCATTTTCCTCCATTATTTATGACTACAGTGATGATGGGACATTTGCAAGATCAGTGCTAAAACTGTAGTGCTGTTTTGAGGGTATTTTACTCATCTTAAAATAGTATCTGTCTGGATCTTTCTCATGGAGGTTTGCAGCATCCTACACAATTTGAATCACATTGTAAACGTTCAAATACACTGGTCCTCGGTTATATAATGCATGAATACACCTTTATCCAGCAAGTGAACCAGACAGTATTATATAAAATGTTTACTTAAAGTACCTCCTGCAAAAGTATTTTTAGTAACCTTATATAAAATAGTAATAATTTCACTAATCTTTTTTCTTATTGTATTTTAATAGACGTTTCTTTCATACATATTTTTTAGTTGATTTGAAATCTAAAATGTACACTTACAATTCAAAATATCCTGGCTCTTCCAAGCTTTACAATGGGAATGAATAGTAACTTAGATTTTGAAGCCCAAAAAAGTGCATCCATCCATCATAAAAGTAATCCATACGTCTCCAGGGAGTTAATAAATGCTTTCTGAAGTGAAGCAATGTGTTTTTGTGGCTTTACAGCAGCTCTAGGAAAAAAAATCGTTAATTAATAACTTAATATTTAACTTTTTAACTGAAAACAGAAGACTTTTAATGCGTTCTTGCCGTTCATTTATGTGTTTAGTCTATATGTATGCGCGTTTGAATGTTTATGTGCACAGACGCTTAGTCTTTTTTACAAAGTGACATTGCCATATTACTTGTCTGGCCCGCATAATTCAGACTTATTAGTCCTTTCCATGCTAACTGGTATAATTTTGATAATGTTTTATATATAGGGAAAGGAAAAGGAAGGAGGCCTTCACAGTGGATAGTATAATCATATATAATCACTAGCTTAATCACTAGCTTCCAGTAACTGCCGTCTGTGCATTCACAAGAGAGTCGAGTTCCGGCATATGACATAGGATGTAGGCGTAACGTAACAGGTGAAAGTAGAAGTTTTTTGAGGCTTCAAGTTACTATTCACTCCCATTATAAAGCTTGGAAGAGCCAGGATATTTTTTAATATAACTGATTGTGTTAGGCTGACAGAAGATAGTAATATAGGGTGGCTTGAGGTTGAGTAAATTATGGTACAATTTTCATTTTTGTCTGAACTATCCCTTTAAACTACAGGTTAACAAACCGAATCTGATCAAAACTTTTAGCAGGAAAATTCAACTGATATTACTAGGAAAAAGTTAAAGTTACAGTTTGTCTAATAAACAGACAATAGCCAAGTTTCCATCCAGTTTTTGCGATGTTTTGTTATCGACAAACTTTTTATCGCTTTTTAGCGATAAAATGGTGTGCGTAATGACGTCATCCCTAAAAAAATGCATTATCGCAAAAGTTTTCTTATATTGTTTAAAAAATCTGCCCCTGAGCCATTTCCATACAGAATTTTGCGTATATCGCAAATTTTTCCATCCCAAATATTTATAAAATGTACAGAGTAATGATACAACTGAAAATCGCCAGTAGGCTACTGCTTATTTTCACATATAATGTTATTAAATATGAAATATAAGAAGACGACGGTGAAGTTGAGTAGTTCGTCTGACAGGACTTTACTGCCTTTATTGAAGAAGCGCAGGTTTGGACACAGAGCACTTCATTTGTCCCGTATGCAAAAAAATGTAGGCTCCATAAAAAGACTGGCACAGTTAAATATTAAGTCTTTGCATATTGCAACAATCTTTAACGCCTTGAACATGCAGTCAAGCCAGTCATGGTTTGACGCAGCCGAGAACGCATTCAAAGCAGATCATTCAAAGCAAATAAAGTTATTCGTTCTGGTTTCAGAGTTCAATAACATCAAACCGAGAGACAGATGTAGCTGTAAACATTTTATTTGCATATTTAACCTTTTTTTTTATTATTATTGTCTGCATTAGCTAAACTTATTGTCACATTAAAGCTTCATTTTCCAACCACTTTATTTTCCTAATTTATTTGAGATAAAAATCTATAGCCTATTAATAAAGTGTCATGTTGATTTTCATTTGTCATGTAGCCTAGAACCACTTTCATAAAATCGAAACAGACAATTTTATGACAGCACTTTTATTTATTCAGATACAAGCCCCGTTCACACCGCCAGCGACACGCAACGACAAAGCGACAGGATCCCATTCATTTCAATGGAGCGCTGGCGACAAGAGCGACAGTGACCGTTGGCGACAGAATATAGGCGTGTCAGGCGATGGGAGACACGCGACAAAAGTTCCGAAATTTCAACTTTATGCAAATGAGGAGCGAATTTCGCGAGCGACAACCAATAGGAGTGAAGGCTCTCTGGAGCTCACGTCAACCATCTGGAGTGCAGGCAAGACAGACAGGACATAGTTCCAGAGCGATTTCACTGTTTTATATGATTTGACTGTACATACAGTACATGGATATAATAAAATTATGCATGGAAGAAACTGTCGGCAGTCTTGTGAGTTTGATTCATACATTATATGATGCTGTAAAAGCAGTTTAGCACTGCTGCAGTTCATATTACAGTTTCCCCTGCATTGTGTTGATTATTAGGGTCAAGAAAATTGATTATTTGTCAAATTCAAATGACATTTTAGTATTTTTTGACAGTATGAGGCCCCGTCCACATGGAGACGAGTTTAGCTGTATATGCAAAAAATTTGTATCGTATAGGCGTTTCGTCCAGGCGGATCCAGCGTTTTCAGAAGGTGAAACTACTGTTTTTTGAAACCCAGTCCCAGAGTGGATAAATCTGAAAACGACGCCCTTGCGTTTTCGTGTGCACAGCCAATCCGTATATTTTGTGAAACGATTGTCATCACCCCACATGTCGACCAGAGATTGTATATTATAGGGAGTTGAGAGGGTCTGTATCTCTTACCATTGGAAAAAGCGTAACGGCTAAATTAATCACGTGCGGCACCTTTCAGCCTATCGTGTAATGGCAGTGACATCAGTCGCAACATTCCCTAGTCTGCCTTATCTTAAAAAAATACATTTTTACCAAGCTAAAATCTACAAATAGTTCCCAACGAAAGCATTGTTTAGTGTAAAACATGCTGAAGATTAGCAAACAGGCTGTCGATTAATTAAATGATTAGCTATTTCTCCACAAAAGCTGTTTAATCACCATAGTGAAGCCTCTCATGCATTGATATCCATTTAAAAAAACAGCCTCTGGTCTCCTTCCCTGCGTACCGCCAGAGGCGGAGCGTTAGCATTAGCCGTTACGCTTTTTTGGCTAAAGGATGCAGGCTTGCCTTCCAGTGGCTTTGTGTCAACCCTAGTCAGACAACGCTAACAGCACAAAACAGCAACAACAACAATAATAGCGGACTACATGCTTGTGTTCATGCTGCAGAAGCTACCAAGGCTAAAGCTTTATTTCTAAGCTTTACTAAAGTTTGTATACAGCGTGCAAGGTTTATGCGCATGCTCCAAGTCTTATTCTTTGTTTTAAGTGTATCTCTATTGCAGAATTACAGCGCCACATACTGATCTGGCATGTATACTACATCGTTTTTAGTCGTTTCAGTGGTTTCGTGTGTACGCAGATATTTTTTGAGACGAGGAAACATTGGATAGGTAAACATCTGGCTTCGTGTGAATGTAGCCTGAGTGAGTTTAATTTGTTGACAGATCAATTGTTAATCTAGTTAATGATTTAATGCACTGAGCTCTGCAGTCACAACACTCTACAACAGCAGAATGTTACTTTTAATTATTTTAAACCTAATTCCTAGTCAAGTTAGAATGATTTCTTAGTTTTATACATCATTTGTGATTGCATTTTCTATAGATATGATCAGACGTGCAGTCTACCAGTGATATTAGAGCGACAGCACTAGGAACGCCCACAAGCGACTTCACAGTACAGAGACTAGTGACATGCAGCAAAAAAAGTCGCTGCCGGTGTGAACGGGGCTACAGAAGTAACATTTCTTCCCTCTCCCCAGACACTTCCTCCAGCTCTTCCGGGGGGATTCTGAGGCATTCCCAGGCCAGCTGAGAGACATAGTCCCTCCAGCGTGTCCTAGGTCTTCCCCGTGGCCTCCTCCCGGTGGGACATGCCCGGAACACCTCCCCAGGGAGGCATCCAGGAGGCATCCGAAACAGATGCCCGAACCACCTCAGCTGGCTCCTCTCGATGTGGAGGAGCAGCGGCTCTACTCTGAGCTCCTCCCGAGTGACCGAGCTCCTCACCCTATCTCTAAGGGAGCGCCCAGCCACCCTACGGAGGAAACTCATTTCGACCGCCTGTATCCGGGATCTCATTCTTTCGGTCATGACCCAAAGCTCATGACCATAGGTGAGAGTTGGAACGTAGATTGACCGGTAAATCGATAGCTTCGCCTCACAGCTCAGCTTCTTCTTCACCACGACGGACCGGTACATCGACCGCATTACTGCAGAATCTGCACCGATCCGCCTGTCAATCTCCCGCTCCATCCTTCCCTCACTCGTAAACAAGACCCCAAGATACTTAAACTCCTCCACTTGGGGCAGGACTACTCCACCAACCTAAAGGGGACAAGCCACCCAAACTCCAACAGTCTTCCTTAATTTGACAGAAACCCCGCTTATTTTTGTAGAGCTGCACAGATTTTCCTCATCCTTGTGCTTTAACGGGAGCAACACCACGAACACTGCAGGCTATAGGCCAATTCTGTCATGTGACACCAAATGTATTTGTCTTAAAGCCCTTTTTCTCGACAAAAACTGTTTCCAAACCAATTTTTTTTTTTACATTTGAAGTATCGACATATAATTTATGTGCTAAAGATAAACAGAAAAATATTGTGTCGACATTTGAGAAATTTTATCGACAAATGTTTCATCATTTCGATCAGCTATATCGCGAAACATTTTAAAGTGCTAAACCTTTTTTCGCAAAAAAAATCCCTGGATGGAAACCTGGCTTATGTGATGTGTACATAATCATCTGTTAGTACGATTTTCACTATCAACAAGTCATATTGTGAATATCAAGTGTGACATGAAAATAATACTATCTACCATTAAACCTCTTAACAAGCAGATGTTCACCCCTACAATGCCTCTCTAAACAAAAAGCAATAATTAACACCAGTATTTAGCACTCATGCTTGAATTCACTCTTTACCAGTGAGCTGATGAATGAATTCTGACCGGCGCTTAAATATAGAATCAATAATGAAACTCAATCTCACAGCTGACCCTTGAGGGGACGACACTAGATGTTTAAAAAGCACCTGGATAACAGTCGTTCAGTGCTGATGACGGATAAGGAAAATACAAATGGCAAACCGCCTCTTGAGATCTGCCAGTCTAACTTTATTATCTTTTCAGATTTTAGTGTTTACAAGTAAAGCTACAATGTAAGGTGTGCACATTTGTTGGTCTCGTTAAGGTATTTTGCATCGTATCAATCAGACAGCTCAGGGACAAGCTGTCAGTCGTGCTGAATGACAGGGATGATAATGTTCCGCTCTGTGTGACGGATTGTCATGTCGCCGCTACAAAGTGTCATGGCAGATTGCTGCGGATGGGGAAATTAGGCTTCCGTATCATTGCGCTCATACTGATGAACCTTCAAACCCCACCTTCAGATAAACATGTGCGTATGATGCTGCGTCTGGGGCAGAAACATATTTAAACAACGCCAGAAGAGGTGCTTGTCATTTTCATTTGTTCAGAATAATCCATTACATGTATTGCCTACAGCATTTGAATGCATTAAACACGTCTGCATCATACAGATAAAGGAGCATCGCTCGGCGGAGGAGAACCGCCTCAGTCCAGCCGCAGCTTTGTAAAGAAATAATCTGGGTTCTTGTATATTTAATCTCTTTTTGGTGACAAAAAAGACCAGGCCCTAAAAGAAGAATTCCATTCATCTTTTGTCTCTCTTCATTTCAAAGAATGTCACTTTCGTTTGTAATCGGCATGGAAAAGTGGGAAGATTGAGTATTTGAGCTCAGCATGTGCTTGCCAGAGCTCAGCTCATTTGTCAAAGGCAGCGTGCTGAGCTCGAACACCAGACCTGTTTTGGCTTGTATTGATCAATTCTGTCATGTGTATCTGCAGCAGGTGATACTGACTATCTTTCCTTGTGTTCTGCATGACATTTTAGAGATGGCAAAAGAACAGTGGGCCAGTGCTTGAAGAAACAAAAGAAGAAAGGAGAGCTTTATCACACCTTTTTCACAACATGTATAACAGGTTGCGGTATTGAGATGTAACTACCAGTCTGCCTCGAGTAAAAGGGATCATAACATCTTATGAGTGGTATAACAAGATGATTGCCATCTCTTTAAAACACTCTTGACAGTGTTTTCAGTGCTGAATTCTCTATTCTTTGCTTTTTTTCTTCTCTAAAGCATGTTGTCATGTCTATGTCCAAAAATCTGTTCAGTCGGTTTTAATGTCTGTGTTTGGGTTATGGTGAAAACGAAATCTGTTAAGAGGCAGAATGAAAAAATAACTAAATTACATATTCAACCAATTTCCATCAAAAAAGCATTTAACACAGTCTTTCTGATGTTACCTGCAATTTAACTTCTAAAATGTCACAAAAATGTGTCAAAGAATTCATCTTTTTTTTTTTAGAAAGCATTTCTGCCATAAAATAAAGAGTATATGAGGTAAGTTTACTATATGAGGTATACTGTTAAAATGCCATTATAGCCCAGTTTGTTTAAAAGACAAAACAAGACAAAGCAAAAATAAAAAAGGTATTTAAATGTATGCATTTGGCAGACACTTTTATTCAAAGTGACATACATTTATCCAGTTAATGTTGACATTGCTGTTTCTAGTGCCATGCTCTACTGTTTGAGAAAGGTAACATGCAAAAATATAAAATTCTGTTTTGGACAAACAAAACTGTAATTAATACATTTTATAATTCTGCCATGTTGTAACACTATGGGAAGGAAGGCTTTAGTGAAAGTTTAATTCATGAAAGTTGCATTAATACATATTTTTGGCTTTAATATTTCTATTGTGTGGTAACCGTTTTATAAAAGCAATAAGGTACTCGAGGCTTGTGCTGTATTGTGAATAAGTCACAGCTGAAGGTGTAGCAACGCCCTTTAGCCGTGGCTTATTCACGATACAGCACAGCCTCTCGTACCTTATTGCTTACATAATTTGTATGATGTTAGCTTTTATTTTTTTAAAAGGCCAAACATCTTAAATGTTCTGTAAGGGGTGTGTAAACCTATGAGAAAAAAGAATATATAACTTTATACACAATATAAATTTAAATTCTTATGGTTAAAGGCACAATATGTAATTTTCGCCTCTAGAGGTCGCTTATTCAAAGCAAAGGCATGAACCGTGAATGAGCGTGGAATCATGTGAGTTGTTGTCTTTAGCTCTTCACCTCCACAACCAGCCAATAGAAAGCAATCCGACGTGACTCGGGCAGAAATCATGTTCATGGGTGAGCTAATGTATGAAAGTTTTATTAACATTACTGTAGTATGAAGCTGGATGCGGCTGAGAGCCTGGGGCATTTTACATTTATTACATTTTACATTTTATTATGCTTATGTGCCGCAGTCGGATGCTGCCGCTCCTTTCATTTTGTTTATGGTTTTGGTACGAATAAAGTTACGCTTAATGTTTAACTTAACCTGTTTGTTACAGGTATGTTTGAATTCACATTATTTTATTTCATTCTAATGAAATAGCCTTGAATACGGAATTACTACCCATACAGGCCACTTTATCTGACTAATTAAAATTGTGGGGTAACACATCGCTGTTTTACTTGGTCAAGTCAAGTCAAGTCACCTTTATTTATATAGCACTTTTTACAATGCAGATTGTGTCAAAGCAGCTTTACATTGATAACTGGTACATTATTTTGGCTGCACAGCAGCTCTTAAAGAATAGTGTCAATGCAGGCAGATCAAAGCACTGTTGAATATCAAATGTCAAGTGTCCCCAACTAAGCAAGCCAAAGGCGACAGCGGCAAGGAACCCAAACTCCAACAGGTGACATCAGGTGGCAAACAGGTGTTAAAATGGAGGAAAAAAAACCTTGGGAGAAACCAGGCTTAGTCGGGGGGCCAGTTCTCCTCCTGCAAACAGTGCTTTGTTACGATTCAGGTTGCTATCATAAGTCAGATAGGATCGCAACATTCAAAGTATTTAATTCAGTTCCATCCAGTTGAGGATCGTATTCATCACGCCGATATGGACGGTTGTTGAGGAGCTGCGCCACTGTCATGTTGATGAGGCCTTCACAGTGGATGATCTAGTTGGTCAAAACAACCATACTAAAAATACATTTAAGTGTGTTGAAAGTGATGTTATAACGTTAATCTGTGCGTTCGCTTGGTGTCACTGGTTAAAATAGCTGATTTCTCTGGATTTAAACATTGTTTGAAACATTTATGATAATGTAAGTACACAAGTCAACAAAAAATATAACATTGTTTTAGTGTTTTTTGGATATTGTAATCCAAAAATCTTACATATTGTGCTTTTAAAACAGTAGAGCATGGCGCCAGCAATGGCAAGGTCATACATTCCTAGGGAATGCATCAAGATAGGTTCATTGGAAAAATTGCCTCTATCTACATTTTTGCAAAAGTACAAAAGAACACATATATACAATTCAGTTTCCATCTGAAATGAACACTATTGCAGTGGCAGTAAAACACCAACAACTTTTATTCCTTTTCACCCAAATTAAGATTACAAGGGCATAATATTGATTAATAAAGACATTTTTGCAGTTTCTTGCACAATTCTAGGTATACATGATTTGTAAACTAATACTTTTTGACATTTGCATCACAAAACCAGCTCCATATATAACATTTCTGACACAGTAAACTTGCTCGGTAGCTCACCTGGTACAACATTTCACCTGAGATGTGGAGCATTTGGTGTGAGTCACAGGAAACACCCGATAAAAGAGCACAAAGACTTGTAGAAGCAAGCTAAAAAAAGGCATGGTTGCTTCAGCAAATGCATTTTTTATCTAACGTTTGTTTTTTTGTCAACACTGTCGGTTAGGTTTAGGGGAGGGTTTAATGCAGGTGGTATGATGTTTTGAAACACAATAGAGTATTATTCTTTTAGCTCCATTCACTGAAAAAAAAAAAAAAAAAAAAATGTAACCACTCACTGAATATTTCATATCGAAAGTGTCGTGAAATGAGCAAGCAGCAACATAATATCATTTTGCAGACATTTTTCCACAGGCACATTTTTCCAATAAGCCTGAGTTGAAACGCATGGACTGATAAAATGTATAGCTTTTGGAGCACTTTTGGAAAAAAGCATCAGAATTCATTAAAATGTAAATGTATAATATTGGAATTTGAAAGTCTGCCTCCTAATACAAAGGGTCACTTCCATTTGTGTATTTCCTCTTGTTGACATCTTTGTCATTTACTCCCATTGTTCTCTTCTATGTATAGCCCTCATTACCCAGCATCGCTATGCCACCTTGCTGAAGCCTAAATAATTATGAAATGTGTCTCTCCCTGTTTGAAGCATTGAACACCTGATTGGGCTTCACGTATCCAACAGTTCTCAAGCCTAATCCGCCCCGGTAAACAAAGAGCAGATGATTGGTAATGTTCAGTAGGCGGCAGGTGCTCTAATGTGATTGCATTCACCCCAGCGGCCATTAGAGGTTTATCGGCTCTCAGTCAGGCTGAGCTGGGAGGTTATGCGATAAATGTAGCTCCACCATTTGAAATAGCTTAAATGGGAGGACTTCTGTTGTGTCTTAGGTGACAGATTAGGCCTGGAAAAGGTGAAATATGTCTCTGGGGAAACAATATTGGTAAAAGAGAATAGATGGCCATGTTTACCATGCAGGCATGCAGATGTATTCATTCCCTCACTGGCCCTTAGCCACACTAAAAACAGACCCTGAATTCCCCTGAGCCAGGTGGTTTGGCCAAAATGCTCATTAACAACATGACCACAGACATGGATACATGCTCAGATGGATTTATGTGTGCATGTATCGTCTCTGGCTCCTGGGCAGCAACGTCTGATAACATCAGTGTACTGGAGTGACACATTTACAAGGCATTATATCTGTAGGGTTACAGGGCAGAGCAAGGACTGGGAAGTAACAGGACGCCTGCTGAAAGATAAAGAGGATAATGATGATAACAGTGATAGGTCACACATACAGTGTTACTTTGTACTTTGCCAGTTTAACTGATTGGAAATGAGCTACAAGGGTGAAAATAAATAAATAAATAAATAAAAAAGGTAATAACGGTTTACCTCACAATTCTGACTTTTTTCTTGCTGTTGCGAGTTTTTATCACTCAATTCTGACTTTATAACTCGCAGTTCTGACTTTTTTTTTCTCAGAATTGTGATATAAACTCAATTGCGAGTTATAAAGTCAGAATTGCGTTATATAAACTCTCAATTGTCTCTTATAAAAAATTGCAATTTTTCTCAGAACAGAGTTTATATCTTGCAATTCTGACTTTATAACTCACAATTGAGTTTAGATCTTACAATTCAAGTCAGAATTCATGGTGGAAACATGCTTCCATAGAAATCATTATCATACATAAGCAAAAAAATATTGTGATGTAATAAAGTAAGGTAACACTTTATTTTGATGGTCCATTTTAAAGACATTCTGCAAACAAATTCTGACCTTTATTGCAAACCCATAAACAGCCGAAAACACACAAGACATGATTACTGAAATATTATCAGAAAAAAAAAAAGAAAAAAAAAATCTTCTCAGATTGGTATATGGTAACCTCCATTGACAGACATGGATTTATCCGTAATATTGGTGCATAGCTGTATTTTCACATTTAAAAGGGTCTGTCTTTTAAAAAAAAAAAATACAGATTAGTGATAATCAGTTTAGTAAATTAAAAGAATATCTCTGTGTGATTTATTCTCTTAAGTGATTTATTTTCATTTCTTTGTTTACTGCACACATTATGATAATAAGCACATTAGTGATAAATTGGTCATTTAAAGGATTCTTTGCTTATTGACATTAATAAAAAGTGCATTAGAGAGATTGCTTAATGAAACAACGGAAGGGTCCACTGATCCATTCTTTCAGGGTTTAATTCTGCAAGCTCAGCTGAACTGTTGCACAGGCTCCTAATGTAATGCTAATTACTACCAGATGGAATGTTACACAACAGGCCTCAACGTCCTGAGTGTCGATTGAAGCCCATAAATTAACGTATCACAAAGTCACAAGAAAATTGTGAAACAGGAAATTGCTAATTTTTTGTTCCACACAGCACGAATCAAGGTCCGAAATGAACACTTGCAAGTTTGCTTTGGCAATAGAAATTTGAGAAATAGTCATGATATAATAGTCTAAAATATAAACACTTATAATAGGCTTAACATATGAATCAGGGTAAGACAAAACACATTTTGGAAGAAGGATTGATGATGCATTGACTCATTATTTAAATTTTGTTAATTTTGAACAACAACAAAAAAAGGTTAGTGTACTTTCAAAGGGGACCTCTTTTCACAAGATGTAATATAAGTCTCTGGTGTCCCCAGAATGTGTCTGTGAAGTTTCAGCTCAAAATACCCCACAGATCATTTATTATAGCTTGTCAAATTTGCCCCTATTTGGGTGTAAGCAAAAACACGCCGTTGTTGTGTGTGTGTCCCTTTAAATGCAAATGAGCTATTGCTCCCGGCCCGCTTTCCAGAAGAGGGTGGAGCTTTAACAGCTCGTGCTTCGGTTGCTCAACAACAACAAAGCTGGAGAATCTCACGCAGCCAAAATGAGGATGAGTCGACACTGATGGAGAGACTCAGGAAGAAGTTACAACTTTTAGAATGAAACTGGACGTTTCTGAATGGTTAGTGGATACATTTATGTAGTTGCTGTGGAGTTTATTCAGCTCATCGACTAGCATGTGCCGTCATGTTAATCTTTTGTGCAAATCCAGCGTTGAATTGACCCTCGTTTGTGGCATAAAATGACAGCATGGCAACAACACTCTACTACAACAACTCTTCCTCTTCTTTAAAGCAGCCCAACATGGCCTCACCCCCTTTGTTACGTGTTCTCGGGGGCGGGGTTTATGTAAATTTTGGGGTTAATGATGTCACCAACCTGGGAAGAAGCTTGTTGTAGTCTCTACCAGCCATATGTTGTAGTCCTTAAACAGTGATTTCTGTAAAAGAAAATATCTCCCTTTGCATTGAACTTTGAGTGTCGTAACTTCGCAGATATTGTTTATGCTCAAACAGCAACATTACACACTAACTAAAGCTAAAATTGAAGTCATAATCAACCACCCCTTCAATGCAAAATACAGAACCCTGCCCCACCTATCCAGCCCACACTAAGGTGAGAAAAAAATGAATTTTTTAATCTGAAAATGACACAAATTAACCTCAGTTATCAACTGAAAGTAGAAAAATGTAATAGATTACTCCTGCATATTTGCAAAGTCACGGTAATGATCATGCTTGATATACAACCTCCCACTGAGAGAGAAATTCAGTGATGATATTAGAGTGATGTGACTGCCCGTTATGATCACAATAAAACTGAATAATAACACAGAACAATGAGATTAGCAGCACACATCAGTGCCATTTATTCCACATTGTCATGTGGTGACAAAATGTGTCACAAGTCAGTAGCTCGGTTGTGTCAGCTAAATGATTGACATTTGCTTAATGAATTCTAGCTGGAACTTCTTTTTTTGTTGTTTTTTTTTTTTGTTCACCATTCATCTCAGATAATTGCACCCACTGCGCTAGAATATATTTGAAATCTGTGCTGATAGAGTTCAATAGCAGGGAGTTATTTGCATAAAAATTAAAACTATACAATGTCTACAAATTTTTGAAAGTTTTCTTATCTTGCTTGCTCTGTCACACAGACATTCTCTAATTTCAATACTGTCTCAGCCTAATAACGGCGCTCTGAATAGTTCCAGAGATTGGCAATAAGCCACAATTCCCCTGTTCCTGGGTGAGTCAGTGGTCTTCTAATTCCACAGATCACAGTTCTGACTCAAATTTCCTCTGTTGGGATATGATACATACATAGACCTTAGTCTGGCTTTAAAGGAAGTGTCTAGTCAATTGTCCCTAAGCTAGTAACAGGAACATAGCAGAATATAGCGTTTAAAAACATTAGGATGAGAAAATAATCAGCTGTACAATAATAAAACAAAACAGATACAAAATATGAGATCAAATAATGTGTAAAACACTTATTTTTCTAAAGTAACACTGTCTAATAATGATAGAGTAATATAATAGAGTATATCAGTGACTGCCCACTTGGTATTTACAAAAAAAAGTCTTTGTTTTAAGCCCAAAGCATACTTCGTTTTTTACGCCTACACTAGCGTATGGATTTGTGAATGGCAGTGAATTCTATGATTGGTTGAGAGTTTTTTTGCCAGAATTGTGGATAATGTAGTTTTTCCACCAGGAATTCCACTGTTGAACACAATTATTTAAAAAATAAGTTGAAACAGTACAAGCTGATACAGTAGCTTCAACACAAGCATATACCATCAATTAACAACCTCGTAGCTCAAAGTAGGTCTGTCTTTAAAGGTTTATAAGTTGTGGTTCAAAACTGTTGCTCTTATACCCACCTATCATGTCCGCAACTGGAAATTTATGGACTATTTAAATTCAGTAAACAGCTCACCCACTCAGATATGATCATTTTTGACTCAACCATCTAGAGTCTCCGAGCAACAAACAGCAGTGTTTTGTTATCTTTGAATTATTCTGTGTGTGTTTGAATGAATGTTGTCGAGTGAATGATTCAGTTACTCACTTATAAATACATGTGTTTTGTTCTTAAATGAATGTGTTTGAATGAATCAGTTGAGTGAATGATTCAATTACTCACTTATAAAACAGTCCTCAATGAATCAGTGAATATGTGAATGTAGAGTGAATTGTACATTGACATACAGTAACTACTGTAATAGCCCCTTGCACACATACAGTCTTTATAGGCTAGTGACAAATGGTCAAAAAGTGCTTTAGTTTTTGAGATACCCCTAGAACTAAACCCAACAATGTTTTTCCTCATCTCTAAGGTGTCCCATTTATGAAATGGATTCTTGGCTAAAAATATTTTACTGCTAAGATTGTTAAATTAACAGATATTGTTATACACCCCAAAACCAAAAAAGGACTAAAATATAACCTGTCCGTATGGGAGTTAAGGCATATAAACTAGTGCAGATCAATCACACAAGCTCTGAGAGCTTTGAAACTTGACATGTTTGTAGTCAGGAAGTTGATTTAACTACTAGACAAGACTGGATGTGAATATCTTGATGTATGGAATAAATAGAGACATATAAACACATACCTAAAATAAGCGGACATGCACAAATTGAATATCTATGCAGAATGTTTTCATTTACTTTGTGATTGCTTAGCCAGGGATTATCATAGAAACACATATGATGACTTGTTGGAAAGGTGGGGTTGTGCTGAATCCAGCAATACCAAATATGTAAATATAGCATGAGAAATCAGGGTGTTCTGTCACTCATTGTATGAGGTGTCTAAAATGAATGAAAATTTAGTCCAAAGCCCATTATCAGTGGTGAGAAGAATGTTGAGAAATTCAAATATAAGATACATCTAATAATGAAATATTTTATATGGCACCTTGTACTATATGGAAACAAAGATTGAAATCGAAAGATAACACCTTACCATAGCACAAACAGGAGACCAAGAGTCAGGATTGCAGTTTGACCTTAATGAGCCTTTTAATAAAACTATAACTTAACTTCACACAATACAAATTAAATGAATGTCTTAAATCAAACAAATGGCAATCTAACAAACACTCTGTGGGGGAATGAGCCCTGTCTTCTCAGGCTGTTTTTTTTCTTTTTCTTTCTTTCTTTTTTTTCTTTTTTTCTAGCAGCAACCATTTGGAACATGAACTGCTTTTGGTAGCCATTCTGAGGTCAGCCCCCCATGATGTTACAACTGCAACACACCACTGTCACTCATCCACATTGTCATTAGTGACAAAGTGGATCATATTTGGACAGTCTGGGAAAGGGCAAGAGCAAAACTCTGTGCAGGTCAAGCCCACTGAAAGACACTGGCATTTGGTGGCATCGTTGCAGTTCCAGTCTTTACAGTAGAGGTGGGTGATGTCTCTAACTTCTTTAGGTGCTGGTGCCTTCTGGAACATCACAGGTTCAATGCACCCATCTTCTCTGAGCCTCCATCCTCTGCCAACTGGGTTCCAGAGAAGAGGTTTGGCCACACTGCTGTTTGGTACAAGGCTCTCAGCACATGTTGCTGGAAGGCATCTTCTGTTGGGGGTAGATTTGCTGCTTACAAATCTGTAGTAGATGCTAGTGTGTACCTCAGCTCATCCAGGTTGGTGCAAGGATGCCCATCCACCTTTTTCTTTTGGCCATACAAAAGGAGGGCATACCTTCTTGCCACAGGCAAAGCCACTTCCAGGCTACCAGAGAGTCCAAAGTTGGTCATTTCCTGTAACTCACAAAGATAGGTCTTCAGTCCAATTCTGTACAAACTGCTTGTGGTGTCACAACCCGTGAGGGCGTGGCATGCAGGTAAAAATCTTTCCTTGAGGCCATGTCCAGAGTGTATAAACACTGCTGAGGATCCAAACATCCCTTTGCTTGAATAGTACAGAAGCAAAACTAGTACATCTGTGTCATCACATTTGACAATTAGACGAGAATGTGACTGTGCAAGGTGTATTGCATGTAACACCAGCCTCGTGTCAGCCTCCTCCTGGTCACTGTAAAGATCTTTTTACTGGTAGAAGATATTACTGGTAAGTTACAATTAAGAGATCATGTGTAAACAGGACCTTTTCAAAAATACCGGTAAATTACTGGTTCTGGCAATTTACCAGTATGAGAAGCTGTAACATTACCAGTAAACTACTGGTGTGATGCTGTGTGAACAGAGAACATTACCAGTAAATTACCGGTATGATGTGTGAAGTTTGCTTTGTGTGCGTGAACGAGCACCGATTTGCCTCCAAGTTTGGGCATTTGTCTGCAAAGTCGCAAAATCTTTCGGCGAGTGAAAATTGGGCGTAAAAAAAGACGGAACACCGTTGCTTGTGTGAACGTTGTTCTTGTAATTTTACTGTCATTTACCGAGATCGCTGTGTGAATGGGGCTAATATAACATGCAGAAATATGTAATAATAATAAAAAGAAGGATAAAACACAAATAAAGATTTAAACATCAAATGAAACTTTGTTATAAACTAGTTTTTAAAAAATATGCAAAAAGAAGACAATGCTCTTTCATTTCAGATGTCCACCACACACCACAGGAATGTAGCCACAGGCAGGGACACTCAAGGTTAGGTTATGTGAGCAAACACTTGACTAGAAATAATTGTTTGTTATTTTTTAGTTGTTGTTTTTTTCAAAAGGTTGTTAATATGTGTTAATACTAATCATTTCCTCAAGGACATCACAGATGCAACTGAGTTCATCTCCCGCTCAGGTTATAAGGTTTCGTACATTTGTACGAGCTTGGGGCAAAGTTGTCGCTTCTATTTACAATCAGGAAATGAATTGTGTGTTTGTGTGAGTGTGTGTCCCGTGTCCTCTGTGTGGGAGACAGACGAGGAGCTCATGGTAACAGCCCAGAATAGAAAGTGCAGCGTCATTGTGCTGAGCTGTGTGGGCTGGAGCTCTGAGCATGCAGGTTCGGGGTGACATTGGCCTGAGCTGAGGCAGACATTGCAGTGGGATTGTGTTTCAAAGAAAGTGGAAATGGAGAAGGTTGTGTGTGGGAATGGCGGGCGGGTGGGGGAATGTGGAGGTATCTTGTTGAACACCTGACAGTACAGAAACCAAGGAGGTCAATAATACCTGGAGAAAGCTATATGTTAGCATTCACATCCATCTCAGTGGCAGTGGCTTAGCTGGAATCATGGAAACACGTAAATTAAAGTCTGCGCTCATTGTGCCTGGGGATGATTTTTATTCAAACAAGCAGATTTTCAATGCAAGCAAAGTACAAACAGACAAAGAAAGTGTTTACCATAACTTGACCGTGTACAATTTATATATTTTTTAAATAACTTTTTTTTTTTTTGTAGATTTTAATGTCTTATCCTTGTCCCAGTTCCAGATTTTCAGTCTTAAAGTGACGGCAGTCTAATATACCTGCCTAATCTGTCTCATTACTGTTAATCAGACAACAAAAGAGAGAAAATCTCTCACTGCTCTCGACTGAACCACTTTTGAAGACTATACAGTGTTTATATATATATATATATATATATATATATATATATATATATATATATATATATATATATATATATATATATATATATATATATATATATATATATACAATTTATGTAGTATTTCTTATTTCTAGTGCTTGAAGTATTTCAGGTAGGTCTATTTCATTTGTGTGTTTGTTCAATTGTAGCTTGTTATCCTATTGCTTGTTATTAGTTTCTTTGTTCTTATTTTATTACCGACTGTTTACTTGTCTTCTGTAAGCTTGAGGTTTTTTCTTACTTAGGCTAATATTAGTTTTTTTTGTGTGTGTGTGATTGAAATAGGTGACAAGATTAAGAAATGTAACAATTTTGATACAATAAAAACCTTATTTAAAGCAAAAGTAACTATATTGTAGTTACTGAATCACTATTACAGTTTATTCACTATAGTTTAAAAAATGGTAATAAAATATGACGAATTAAATCTTAATTATGTCAGATAACACTTAAGCAAAACATGGTCAGGTCAAAGTGTCTGAATAATTTTTGGTTCCAAATTTGTATCAATTTTACTGGTAGTCCACTGTATGAAGGATTTTTGGGTATAATATATAAAAATAATATCAAAAATGTCTAAAAAATTTTTGGTTTGACTGTATATTGTTATCATGAAATCAAATTATTCAATTGTGATATAAGATTTTGGTCATATGGCCCACCCCTAATTACAAGGCATAATTAATGCATTAAAAATACTTTTATAATGCATAAATAGTGCTGTCAAATCAATTAATCGCATCTAACATAAAAGTTTATGTGTGTCTGTGTATATATATGTGTATATATATATATATATATATATATATATATGTATGTGTGTGTGTGTGTGTGTGTGTGTGTGTGCATATATATTATATTTATATACATTATATGTGTGTGTGTGTGTGTGTGTGTGTGTACATATATATATATATATATATATATATATATATATATATACACACATGTACACAGTACACACACATATATAATATAAACACAAACTTTTATGTTAGATGCGATTAACTGTGATTAATCGATTTGACAGCACTAATGGCTTTAAGAGTTTTACAGACTTTTCTATTTTCCTTGCAAAATGGTTTATTAAGTATATAAATCACAATATACTTTTGAATGGCCGCCAAAGGTGCTTTTGCAGCCAGATGGTGTGTTTACAGCGTCTACCACCCAAACCTTGGCCATTACTTGGAACTCACAGGAGATGTTATTCTCAGCGACAGAAAGCAGGCCTCCTCCAGCACTTTGAACTCAGACTTCACACAAATATTCCACTTCCATCTTACTGCACCATCAGTGTCTCTGCTCTGAAGGTTTTCAATTAGTATAAATAATGAACAGTGCCTGACGTCTCTGGTTGAATCTAATCAGTGTAATATGTTTTTACTGTTGCCCTTGAGCCAACTTGTATCACATTATTGTTGAAAGGAACATCGATTAGCCGGAACGGTGGTGAAATATAACGTCATGGTCACTCAGTAGTGGGTGTAATTTAACAGACCACAAAAGTGATATTAATATTTCAGTAGATTGGGAATGGCCCGTTTCTTATGAAACCCAAATGACCCACACTTCAGCTTTAGATTGAATGTACACTAGCACCTCAGTCATGAGTAAAAAAGCCTAACAGAACTAACAGAACAGATCTATTATCTTCGTATGCCACACGCTTGATGTGGTCTCTATTAAACATAAACAGCTTGCATTGCCTTTTGTTTCACAGGAGAAATAGTATCTTTGGTCAAACTTGTGGCCCTTGTGTTATGCTTTTAATATGAAAGCTGAGGTTTCATCTTCTGTGATGAATAGGAAACCCAATACCTTCAGATCGATCGTTCCCACGCTGGCCATATGCTTGCATTATGTCATGACATAGATAAGATGGGTTACTACATTAAACCAAATCATTTGTGAACACAATTGGGAAATTCTCTCTTCAACAATGCACCCTTGACTTCTTATAAAAAATAATTAAGATCTCATTACCACCAATTAACCTGTCACATCTTATTACGTCCCATTCGAAATCACCTTTTTTTAACATGTTTTTCATTACCACTCGCCTAGCAATAATGGAGATGGAGAAAAGGGTCTTGAGTTTAATTTCGAGCACTTTGTCAACAACTGCTTAAGCCGTTTTTCGCTGCAAGAAGAAAATAATCTGTTACAATGCTGGAGACGTTTATTACAATAATATACTAAATAGTGATTCTAAGCAGATTCTAGTGTTAGACCAATAAAAAAGAAGCTAAAAAATAAATATATTACAGATGTAAAAAGGTTTAAAGAATTCATTCATTTAAAACAAGTAATCTCACAAGTTTTTTTTGAAGTATGAATGTGCTAACACAGGTTTACAAACTTTTTGATGATCCCCTTTCCTAAAATTTTTATTGAGCATTAACATATCTGACATTTTATTTATTCATTCCTTCGTTTTCTAAAAATATATGCAATTTTTTTGTTTTTCTTACTAACAAAACTCTCTAGCAAACCCCTGCCTTAACACATTCAGATCCTTTTTCAGGAATTCCAGTTAAAAGACTCATTTAAACGTATTGATTGTAATTGAGAAAAACATCATCTCTCTTCTTGAAGGTGTGATAGTTTAGTCTGACTGGCTGATATCTTTGTGAAGATGAGAGAAGTTTCTGAGGGGTTTAGTCATGCCGCTCACATCTCCACTCTGCCACAGCATGAGCTCAGAAATCTGTTTGATGTCTGCCTGACGTATTTCAGTGAGACCCCTGATCAAAGTCAACAAACGTGCCTCCCTGCCTCATTTTTGGCCCGGGCAGAGACAGATTTATATGTCAACTGACTGTACCTGTTGTGTGTGTCTTTCATCTGAAATTTTGTGTGGGTTCGTAATGCACATTATGACAATATGTTACAATTTTAACATCATTGCAGTGAGTGATACATCTATAAGATAAGCAAATAGCCTGCCTTGTAAGCAGAGGCTATTTACACTAACTTCACCCACCATTTTCTGGTTGAGCCAGACATGCTGCATTCACACCATGTCATAATTACCTTAATTTTGAGATGACAACGTGCACAACACGTCCTCGGACTGGGAATTATGTGTTTATATGGTGATACTAGATAAATTTGCACCGGTCATGTGGTACAATCAGAAAATTCCCAGATTACAAGTTGTAACAAAGAGTTCTACAAGGATGTAAATGCTTTTTACATGTCGGAATGTTATAATTACGGTAATTGCGACATGTAATAAAATTAAGTTTTTCAAATCTGCCTATTTCGTAACTGATTCTTCTCCCTTTTCCTATCACATATCAGCTCAGACAGGCATTTATTTTAAAGAAAATTTTTTAAAAAAATGTAAAAGTGAAGAAGATCTGTGTAAACAAGGGCTGCGTCCAAAATTGCATACTTTCTTGAGTAGGTACTTATTTTGAATGAGTGATTAGTTCATGACCGCTAAAAAAGTTCTATATAGTACGAGTGTGTGTAGTATGAATTTTCGGAAGTACTACATATTGTCATTATCGTGTAACCTACCAGCGTCAGTTGTGTCGCTTCACTGTCATTCACAAATCCTCTCCCATGGCCTAATGGGATAGTAAAGTGTCCACACTTCAGAATCTCTCCGGAAGTAGTAGGTCACCGGGCACTTTTTGCCTACTCTTTTATGAGTACTGTGAATTCAGACATACTTATTTTATACTGTTTTTCACTTACTATATAGTAGAGAAGTATGTGATTTCGGATGCAAGCAAGCAAACAGGTTATAAATCAAAACTGCCTATTGTTACCAAATGAAATGTTGAACCCATGAAAAGAGGTACAGGACTGTGAAGCTATTTGGCCTATGTTTTGATCATCATTCTGAATACAATATGGATGAAGTCTTTAACAAATGTTGCTTTTTTTATGACACATTCAAGTGTTGATATAAAAAGTGAATGACACTGAGGTGCTATTTGCATTTATTTAGTATAAATCACGTATTTAAACTATACTGCTATTTTTACTTAGTGTAAATAGTATCTACTGTTAAGTGTAAATAGAGTGATAAACAGTAGTGCAGGGATGACGTATTTGTGTAGGCCAAAACCTGTTAGCATTTTAGCACTTACGGTTCCATCGTCCTGAAATCAGTGGGGTTTTTTAATGGGTTTTTGGTTAAATGCTTGAAAAAAGCTCAAGATAATTTCACGTTTTATTCTATGATATAAAATACATCAGTAATAAGCTCTTGTGATTTTTTTAAAGCTTTTACTTTTAAAAAAGGCAGTTGCTAACAAGTGGCTAAATGGGACTACAGAGGTTCTCAGGGACATTAAACGGCATCAGCCGAACAGGTAAACTCGGCGCTCTCTTGCAAACTATTATATTCAGGGAAAATGTTTTAAACAAAGACTGAAAGAGTTGTCAGAAGCTTTGTGATGGTGACGTTGAACAAAACGTGTAAGAATCACGCTTTTGTTAGTCACAGACCTTATGGAAAAATGGAAAAATCCTATTGGGTTTTGTTGAGGGAACCAGGCTGATGCCAACTTCTAGGTTTGCGTACAAAAAAATGTCTATAGCATCCATCACTATTTGCACTTAGTGCAAATAGCCTAAATAAATATGGTTTGTCAAGCCAAATTGGCTTGCATTAAAATGGTTTCTTCATTTAAAGAGATAGCTCATCCAAAAATGAAACTTCTATCATTTACTCCCCTGGCCTCATGTCTTTCAAAACCTCAATGACTATGACTGACTTTATTTTGACTTTATTTCCTTGAATTAAATGAGTGATATTGGCCAACTGTGTTGTCTTCATTGCTTTGTTGATGGGAACTTAAAATAGTTTTGACATTCACTGTTCCCTCTGCACTGCAGCACGCAGATGCACCGTCTGCCATTGTGCATGCCTCACTGTCCCCTTCCTTTCATCTGCGTGCATAATGGATGTCCATCTGTGAAACACTCATAAACAGAAAAAGGAGATGCAGATGTTAGCAGGACAATGCAGATGGCACACATCACTCTCGCTGTCATCACACATCTGCCCCACTGGCCCGCAGGCCGACCGCGCATGAGCGAAAAGAGCCCCTCTTTAGATGAGGGTGCCAAGAGCTTTCAAAAGTTATTAAAGACTGATTGAACTTGGTTTTAGTGGTTTCTGTTTTATAGTAATATTCAAGATGGCTGATTATTGTTTATTTGCAAGCAGATTACAAATTAAACGCCCACTCAATGCTTCATTGTGCTGCTTGCACTAATTACTATGCGTTAATGATCATTGTTTACCATGACAGGAATTAAGAAACATTTCCAATGCTTCACACAACTCTAAGAAAAAATGATCTACATAAGTGGGTTTTTTCATTGTGATTAGTTTATATGCAATATATTAAAAATACAACAACTAATAATAATCATAATAAATACAGCTGCTTGCAACAATTATGGGGCCATGCCCCTTATGGCCATGTTTGGACATTGGATTTTATTAGGAAACTTTTGATTAAACACTTGCTACACATTGAATTTGATCAAACAGTCTTTGAATCAAATTTGATCAAACACTCTTTGAAGGCAGAACCGCAGCACAACATTACACACAATTTTATAAAGTTGCCCCACTCTGGACTCAATCCCACAATCTCTGGGTCAGGTGCGTTTCGCTCATCTTGTTGCGCCATGTTGAATGTGATCAGAATAATGAGAGGTGTAACATTGGGAGTCGTGACAACAAGGGGTAGATCCAAACGCAGGCTTTATTAGAATGAGCGTAGTCGTACAGGCAAGGGAAACATAAGGGCAAGGCAGAAGAGTTATCCAAGTCACCGGCAATGGTCAAGGCAGGCAGCAAACGATCATCAAACAAGGAATAAACAGTCCAGGGTCAAAAACAAGGCTAGGAACTAGGAACTAGGAACTAGGAACTGGGAACTGGGAACTGGGAACTGGGAACTGGGAACAACACGGAAAACATACAACTAAACAATACTCAGCCCTGTGGGTGTGTGTGTCTGGGTGCAGCTTATAAAGGGTCCACTGATGGGAAACAGGTGCAAGTGTGTGATTGGTTCCTAGATGGGAAATTATGGGAAATGTAGTCCAGAGTGATGTATAACTGCGTGTGCACTGAAATGGTGAACTGGCGACCTCTGGTGGGGATACGTAACAAGAGGAATCAGGTGTGTTTTTTTTAAATAAAGGGTCAAAAATTATAACCTTTTATAACTTGGCGCTATAGAGTTAGACCCAGAGACTCCAAAATTGGTCAAATCGCTATTCATTATTATCTCTACAATTGTGCCAATTTTCATAATTTTCCCATGTTCTGGTCTGCCATAGACTACCACTGGGGAGGAATAATTAAAAAGTATAATAATAAAGAAAACTAATGGATACAATAGGGGCTACAGCCCCTTTGAGGCTTGGCCCCTAATTATAGCTTTTATATTACATTAATTACATTTCAATGTTTGATTGTACAGATTTGGTATCATAATTTTAGTATTTTGTATATTGTTGCACTTGATATAAATATAAAATCTGGTTCCTGAAGGAAAACAATCTATTTCCTATATAATATTGTTTATTATTATACAGTTCCGGGTCTCAAATCTGATTAGACAGGTTACATATACGTTAGTTAAGCCAGTAGGTGACTAGATAAGTCTTAATGAATTAGGTATTAAATAATTAATTCATCTGATTCTTTCAAAACGCTGAATTGAATAAATTAGCTGAATTAGTGATTCAGTGACGAGTGAGTCATTCAATGACTAATTCAGCTAATTCATTCAAAATGCTGAATCAAGTGACTGCTTTTAGTCATTTAATTAATTTATTAATTTGTTCAACAACAAAATCACTCAGGAGTGAAACACCATAGTGTTTTATTTTATTATTTAATTTTTTTTGTAACATAGCCCTAACTACATTTTTGCATTTTGTATGTTTTTGCATTTGATATCCAATGTATCACTTGGATTACATTTTTAAGCAAAGTTAAAAGGTTAAGAACTACTGATCCATAATGCATTTCCTTAATACATTCAGTGCTTTCTGTTTTTAGTAAGTAGCATGCATTTCAGGCAAACGATTGATTCTGCAAAACTGTTTTAGTACTGTAGTACGTTTTAGTAGTGCTCTGTAAAGACACATTGTGTAGATCACCTCAGACAACATTTGATTCAAAAGAGAAATGCAGTGTTTTGCTGTGTATGCAGTAAAAGGTCATATTAATTCAGAAGCGAATGACAGCCACATCAGTTAAACTGTCAACATGTCAACGGTAACCTTTTGGAAAAAAAAAAATATATGAAATTAGAAAATTGAGGAAATATTTCAGAGCAGCCGAGTGTGCAATCATTGCTCATTAATGAAGACCTTAAACCGTCTCAAGCTTTTAATTTGTAGGGGCCAGACAGCTGCGGAGGAGAGCGTCTGTGGGAAGCAAATTGTTATTCACATCCACACGTGTGTTGAGAAATTGTTTGCATGATTTTATGGACTTTGAAAAGGTCAGTGTAGATACTGTTCACAGCAAATATAAAGTGAGGATACCGACAAGCACATTTGCAGTGATTTTAAGAAACGTATTTAACTTCACATCTGGTGGATATATGGATATATTTGCAAGAAAACTCATCGGATTTACCTGGATTTAAACATAAATTGGTTATTAAAAAATTAACATGACACAGTGTGCTCAATCACTTGAAATGTGCTGGATCATATTTGTGATGATTAATAACTTTTCCCCAGCAGCGTAATGTCACACATTTGTGCTTTGAGAACAGTTTGACATCACTATCAAACTGACAAATTCAATTGGCATTCACGCCAACCCAGAGAGACAATGTTCCAGAGCGAATGTAAGGCCATCTGTCTGCCAACTGAAGCTCAGCAGAAGTTGGGTGATGCAACAGGACAAAAGCCCAAAGCACAGCAGTGAATCAGGATCACTCGGAGAGGCCCAGTTACAGTCCTGATGATTTGGCGTGAGCTCAAGAGAATGCTTCACACCAAATACCCAAGATTATTGCCGAAATTAAACTGTTATAGTGCACTCTTCCTGACTGTTGTGCAGGTCTGTTCTGCAATTATGTGAAACTTTTGGTGGAGGTTATTGCTGCCCTCATTCAACCTGATATTAAATCCAAGAGTTTTTTTTATGTTGCACTGTGAATGTTTATACAGTGTATTCAATAAAGACAGAAAAAACATTACTGGTTGGATATTATAAGTTTAAGCAGTCTGTGTTCCTGTACCTCAAACATTAGAGCATTGCGTTAGCAACACCAAGGTGATGGGTTTGATCCATAGGGATACCTTAAAACATGGTTTCCCAAACTGGGATTCGTGAGGGAACTGCAGGGGATTCATGAGTTGATGAGAAGCTAATCATTAATTAAATAATAAAAAATGAAACGCTTACTAAAAATGATTGAATATTTTATGTTTTATCATTAACCAACATCAGAGAACTGTGAACATGCAAATGTGTTGTTGAAATATTACAAAATGAATTAAAAATCTATCTAAAAAGTAAATATTTTCTTCAAAGGGATTTGGCTGACAAAAAAGTTTGGGAATCGCTGCCGTAAAGGGATAGCTGTTAATTTACTCACCTTCAGGCCATCCAAAATAGGTGAGGTTTTTTTTTTTTTTTCTTCAGTAGAAATGTATAGAAGATTTTTATCTGAAACCGTGGTCAATGGCTACCGTGACTTTGGGAGTCATTAAACATATATTGCCAAAACTAAATTAATACCAATGGCTCCTGACGATATATTGGAGGTCTTATGAAGCGAAGCAATCAGTCTGTGCAAGAAACTGAACATTATTTACAACATTATTACCTGTAATCCACCAAATAAAATAAAAAATTAAACAATATAGCTGCAAGCAGCAATTATCGGGGTTCAAGCGCTTTAAGGCCTTTAAGCACATGCGTAAAAAGTTATGTTTTAATTAGCAAGCCTGTAACCATCACAATCACAGATGGAAACGACCATTTACAGCAAATACAAGCAATTTACCATAGCAAATATATAGTTTTTATAGCTTTTTAACAGTTATCGAGGTTGAGTCAAAAACCTAGGACTAGTTCGCCAAAGTTGGTTTTTGAAATAATCTCCAATATTTAATTAACGATTCGATGGACAGCGGCGGTCCTAGAGGCAAGGTTGCTCAGAATGAGTTGTTCTACCATGTGGTATGAATGTTGTGGCCATGCTTGAAAAAATTGCATGATACAAAATTCTTTGCGCACATGAAAAACGTGAAGATGAGCCCCGGTGGCCAATTTCTTTCAAATTTCTCACAGGCCTCTAGGGCCGTGAGTCAAACAGGCCCAGTGAGTTTTGTTCCGATCGGCCTCTGTTAACCTTGTCTGATAGCTGCTCAAAATTCATTGGCCGATGGCAGCCATGTTTTTTGAGATGCGTCATTGTCCTAATAGACAGTCATGACACCTCAGACAAGTCAATTTTCAAGTCGATTGGACTAACGGTGAAGTAGTTATAGCTGTTTTCATGTGTTTTTTCTCTTATAGCACCACCAAGTGGCCAGCCACCACGTCTTTTTTCACGCGACCACAAAATGAGCACTTACAGGTGTGCTGAGTTTGATGAAAATATATAATTCAGTTTCGGAATGAGCTCACGCGATTGAACCCCTAAAAATACAATTGTCCATATAATTAAAGTTAATGGTGTCCAAAACAAATTTTGACCCCACTGACTTTGATTTTATGGACGAAAGCAGTTGCAACATTCTTGAAAATATCATCTTTTGTGTCCTGCAGAAGAAAGGTTATACAGGGTTGAAACAATATAAAAAGTGAATAAATTATGACAGATTTTTTTGTGAGAACCATCCCTTTAAATGCTTATTGGATAAAAGCATCTGCCACATACAGTATACAACTGTAAATTCAAACATTTGGACCAATTTATCCATAATCCCAGGTAAATATTCATAATATGGTATGCTTTCTAAGTCACATTTGCTTTCTATCTCTCCTGACCTACAACATGAAAGCTGACTCGCTGATTGTTTAGGAATAAAATCCTTTCGACTGACAGTTGCTCCAGATAACTTGTCAATTTTATTTCTGAGCTGTCAGAGCATAATGATGCTTTTCCACTAATGTTATTTTCAAGCAGGGCATGCTGCATAGTGCTTAGATATGAAGATTGCCCACTGGGGATTGTTATGTGTTTTCATCACAAATATTTCCAGCTTCAGATCTTCCCCATGAATTAACAACAGAGGAATGTTATCTGCCAAGGTCTGAGACGTTCTCTGGCCCCCAAACGATAAAAGTGATGAACTATAATGAGCACCAAAAGTGTTTGGACAACAAGCCTTTGCTGTGTATATTGAAATGACCTGGTAATACTACCACCACATGCATTCTAAGAGTGTCAGTAATTTATTGAAGTACTGTGCATGACTTTCCATACATTAAATAAGAGAGAAAGATTGAGAGCAGTATGCACTAGTTTGATACTAGCAGAGCAACTGCATCTCACATGCAAATGCTTTCACAGATGTCCAGGTTGGTGATGCTGAAATGCTCTTATATTTTATGTGAAGCACAAAAAAATGTTCACAGGAAAACCTCAAAGAAGGATTTTTTCAACATTTGTTGGTCCATAAACCAGGTCCTGAAAAAAACACACCTGCTCCGAGAAGTGATAGCGATGTCTGTTTGGTGAAATCAAGCGTATAGCATCAAGCTCGCATCAGCTGACGCTCACCTGATCCATGTCTACCTATAGGAATATGACGCCTATAAGCATTCCTATTTAAGTTACCTTTTTGGCTATCCTTCAGCTGCTTTCATTGTTACTCAGAAGCTAATTACCCTCCATAATCCCCATCTCCACCTCTTGTTCAGTTAGGATTTGGCGTCTGACATTACGTCTGTCATTACGCTTTCTGCTCTTATCCATGAATGGATGGGACCATGAACAGAACCATACAGCCAGTCCAAACTGTATGCTAATTGTCAATTATCTTTGATGGAAGTGGTCCTGACAGAACAAGCTGATTCTTTTCAATGAATCTGTTGAATCGGTTTGCAAATCACACTGAACGATTCATTCGCTAATTGGAATGATCTGATTGCAACTGTTCTCGAGTCAACATCTCACTTCATGTCTGACTCAAAATTAGCTAAGAATGCAAAAGTTAAGCAAAAAAAAAAAAAACTTAAAACTTAAAAAGCCATTGCTGTCTCAGAAAAACATCAAAGACAGAATGAAGTTTTTGGAAGTTGTGTGTGGAGTGATGAATCACAATGAAACACGAGTTGCATGGTGATGCTCCAGAGCGGTGTCCGGAAATCTGGTGAGAAATATAATAATAAATGCATCTCTACCACAGTGAAGCATGGAGGGAGAGTGTCATTGTGTGGTAAGCCTTTTTAGCGGCTGCTATTGGTGAGCTGCTTCACTATTTGGAGTACTGGAGAATATTGCAGAATGGCTTACTACCCACAAATGACCAGTTGTTATCTAAAGAGGAATGGTATTTTTCATCAAGACAATGCTGATGCCCAAATTTCAAAGACAACCAAGAAGTGGCTCATATTTTGGCCTGGTCTGCAGATTTGAACCCTATAGTGAATATTTGGTCTTACATTAAGCTCAAACGAACTGTGAGACATTTTTCAACTACACATAAACTGTTTGAAGGCATTAACATTGAGTGGAACAAAACTGACTCTTCTTCCTGCAAAAAAGCTGTTGAGGAAGGCTATTCCGAGCTAAGTTACTCCATCTACAGTATTTGTGCAATTAATTGACAAGTGATTTGTGATTAAAATGGCTAAGACCATTAAAAGACCACTAAATATTTTGCCATTTTTGGCTTGGCCCATTTTTTTGCCCAGAAGTTTACACGAAAACATATAAATTAAAGGAAAGTTGTTGATCGCTAATATTACTTCTCCATCTTGCCGTCAACACTCTCCACTAGAGGATGTATTGATGGATCACATACGCTCTACTGACTTCACTCCTATTGGTTGTTGCTCCTAAAAGTCGCTCTTCATTTGCATAAAGTTAAATATATCTTAACTTTGTTGTGTCGCTGGACACGCCTACATCCTGTCCCAGTGGTCACTGTCGCTCGTGTCGCAGGAAAACGCCAGCTCTCCACTGAAATGAATGGGATCATGTCGCTTTGTTGCTGGCAGTGTGAACGCAACTTTAGAACTATTTTAATCTAATTAAAGCCAAAAGCTTAATATACAGGTGCTGGTCATATAATTAGAATATCATCAAAAAGTTGATTTATTTCACTAATTCCATTCAAAAAGTGAAACTTGCATATTATATTCATTCATTGTACACAGACTGATACAAATGTTTATTTCTTTTAATTTTGATGATTATAACTGACAACTAAGGAAAATCCCAAATTCAGTATCTCAGAAAATTAGAATATTGTGAAAAGGTTCAATATTGAAGACACCTGGTGCCTCACTCTAATCAGCTAATTAACTCAAAACACCTGCAAAGGCCTTTAAATGGTCTCTCAGTCTAGTTCTGTAGGCTACACAATCATGGGGAAGATTGCTGACTTGACAGTTGTCCAAAAGACGACCATTGACACCTTGCACAAGGAGGGCAAGACACAAAAGGTCATTGCAAAAGAGGCTGGCTGTTCACAGAGCTCTGTGCCCAAGCACATTAATAGAGAGACGAAGGGAAGGAAAAGATGTGGTAGAAAAAAGTGTACAAGCAATAGGGATAACCGCACCATGGAGAGGATTGTGAAACAAAACCTATTCAAAAATGTGGGGGAGATTCACAAAGAGTGGACTGCAGCTGGAGTCAGTGCTTCAAGAACCACTACGCACAGACGTATGCAAGACATGGGTTTCAGCTGTCGCATTTCTTGTGTCAAGCAACTCTGACAGTGTCAGAAGCGTCTCGCCTGGGCTAAAGACAAAAGGGACTGGACTGCTGTTGAGTGGTCCAAAGTGATGTTCTCTGATAAAAGTAAATTTTGCATTTCCTTTGGAAATCAGGGTCCCAGAGTCTGGAGGAAGAGAGGAGAGGCACACAATCCACGTTGCTTGAGGTCCAGTGTAAAGTTTCCACAGTCAGTGATGGTTTGGGGTGCCATGTCATCTGCTGGTGTTGGTCCACTGTGTTTTCTGAGGTCCAAGGTCAGTATACCAGGAAGTTTTAGAGCATTTCATGCTTCCTGCTGCTGACCAACTTTATGGAGATGCAGATTTCATTTTCCAACAGGACTTGGCACCTGCACACAGTGCCAAAGCTACCAGTACCTGGTTTAAGGACCATGGTATCCCTGTTCTTAATTGGCCAGCAAACTCGCCTGACCTTATTGTGAAGATGCGATATGCCAGACCCAACAATGCAGAAGAGCTGAAGGCCACTATCAGAGCAACCTGGGCTCTTATAACAGTTGGCCAAGATTTCTAAAAATCCTTTCTTTGTATTGGTCTTAAGTAATATTCTAATTTTCTGAGATATTGAATTTGGGATTTTCCTTAGTTGTCAGTTATAATCATCAAAATTAAAAGAAATAAACATTTGAAATATATCAGTCTGTGTGTAATGAATGAATATAATATACAAGTTTCACTTTTTGAATGGAATTAGTGAAATAAATCAACTTTTTGATGATATTCTAATTATATGACCAGCACCTGTAAACAGCATAATTCACTTAGAAAGCGGGCACATATCAACAAGAATTTACATTTTCTGGAGAAAATGTGGTGTTTGCCCATGCAAAACTTACCTCCATGATGCAAGGGTGTTCTGGGTGGTTGTAAGGTGTTGCTATGCAGTTGCAGGGGTTGTGGGTAGTTGCTTAGGGCTCAAAAAAGCCCATCTCTAAGACAATCTTCCTTTACAGTGATGTCAGGTTGAGTAAGGATGAAAATTTCACATGACATTATTCCTTATTCATAAATAGACTTGAATAGATAACAGGCCTGCTGGATTTGAGCCATTGTATGTGACTGGAAAAATAAACCCCAGCTTGTCAGAGTTTTATTTATTTATTTATTTTTCTCTCTTCATCCTTTCTTTCTCCAGGCATAGTTCTCAGCAGAACCATGTTGAAAATATGTGTGACAATTGTGTATGTCAGCTATGAAATTGGTTTGGATGCTGATAGGGTGGCAGCTCAACAATGGCCCGAACTAAATCTGAGAAGTGTCATATTACAGTTGAGACAGCTTTTTGTTTCTACAATTGCTTTATACTTTTCTCCCTGCCAAATTAGAAACACTGTAAACTGCCTTGAAGAACCATGCACAAATATCCTTATTACGAAACATCACTGTGCACAATTTCTGCTTGCTAATTAAAGAGGGCCAGTAATGTCTAATTAATTAGAAATTAATCTAAAGTGTGCACTCTGCATCTGAAGCATATTGAGAATTTCAAAGGTGTTTGCTACAAGATTAAAACGTCAAGATATTTATTTTTTACAGAATATCAACAGGAAAGCGAAACTTTGCCATATGCGAATTTCAGATACTGTCAGTTTTGAAATGCAAATGCAGATTGGCTGTGAATGTACAATCAGTTTGTTTATTCTGAATGGGTGCAGTTGCTGAAAGATCCTAAATAGCCTTCTTAAAGCCAACATTCTGCAAATTTCAAAATGAATCATGATATAATGATATGCAAACACAGAGGACTGGTCCATTTGTTTCACTGAGTATCATGCTTGAGCAAACTCTGTGTTGAAGGGTGGCAGAACTTTGAACTTTTGTGCTATTTCCAAGGACGGCCATATGCTCGCACATGAATATTAATCATTTCTCTGTGGGGTTTCATATTCTACTTCCCTGACATAGTTGTCACCAGCCATACTCATCCCCACCCCTGATATCCGCCGCTAACTAAAGAAGGAAAAGCTTTCAGGAGGCCAGCGGGCATTGCTGATAGCGGCTTGAGGGTGCATGCAGATGGCTGGACCATGACGGTCCACGGGCGAGGCCTGAGACAGCTCTGTTCCACTTCTTGCCCTCAGATAATTCCAAGACATCTGACTTTGGAACGGATTTCACAGTTGAAGTGTAGACTGGCTTATAAAAGCATGGCAATCTGCAGAATATTTCACTGTAGCCAAGGCCGCAAAAAAAATGAAAAGAAAAAAAAAAGAAAATTCTCTCATTTACTCACCCTCATGCTGTAAATGTATGACTTTATTTCTTTTAAAGGAAACAAACAAAACTTTTTGAAAAATAATCTATCTCTGTGAGTCTTCACTCTAAAAAATGCTGGGTTATTTAAAATATGAAATATTTAAAAATCATGTTTTTAATGTTGTTTATGTGACGATGTGGTGTTTTAATATGCTTTAAGACAAACCATGTGCAAATTTATAACACCGTGTCCTAACCAAACGCGATGCCATAAGATTCCAGCGACGAGCAATTTGACTGTCCACACTAGACACGACGCGACGCGACACGACAGTGAGAAGCGATAAAATCAATCAAAAACCACAGCCAATCAGAAGAGAGTGTGGGTGGGCTCTCTCTGCAAGAGTGACACAATGAAATGGGCAAGTACATAGTAAAATTCACAAATATTACACAATTTTAACATTATTTAAAGTACATTCGGAGTGACTGAAACAATCATTTTGATAGAATACACTTGTTTGTTCGCACTGAGTTGACAGTTTGAATTATTTTGCCCATTTATTTATTTTCAAGATCTGAGGTGAATTAGCCAGTGTTGTTCTCATTACAGCTAAAAAGCTGGGAACACAGAATGATATATTTAAACTCATATTAGACACTTTTAACATTAAATAAAGCACATAAACAGTACCTGAAATTATCATTGTCATACTTTGTGTTGCTGTTCCAGCCGCGACGTAGCGGAGAAATAGAAACTGTTTCTAAAATAGAATATTTGCGTGTCTGGTTAGGACAAAAACTCAGATTAACATGGAAAAGATACTTTTTATCGCGTGTCGCGTCGTGTCTGGTTAGGACATGGTGTTAGTCATTGCTGAGTATTTTCTCTTTAAAACTCAAGTGATCTAAAGACAGTTTCATAAACGCGGTTTGAAATTATGGTGTTTCTTATGTCACAAACTACCTTCTAACCAATCATGTCAACATGCGGGCGGGCTTTAGCATATTAACTATGACCTTTCTGCAAGGGAGTCTCAAGAGAAGGTTTTTCTGTTTTTCTTCAATGTTTAAATATGTCATTTTGGTGATCAAAGATGAGTTTTAAGGGATGCAATTATTGACTACACGGGGGCTTTAAGATAAACCATGTGCAAATTCATCAGTCAACACCATTGCTCTTTAAAATGGCAGTGTACCAAAGACAGTCTCAAAAGCGCTGTTTGAAACCACCCGTTTCCTTCCTTCACAAATACGTAACCAATTTCGTCAATGGCGAACAGGAACATGCTTTGTGTAACATTAGCAACACATTATTAGCTATTTAGCTGTCAAGCCAAAAGCTAATCATATTAATTACTGTTATGTATCCGACATTGTAGAGTGATACATAAAACGCATTACCATTCTGATACATTGGCTTGTAGACGAGCCTGTATAATTCACTTATTCCATATAATCAGTTTCTGGTGGCCGAATTAAACCAATATTTCCACATTTGCCATCGCGTAGCATTTACTTCAGTTGACCGAGTGGATCAGGTAGCCTGAGCTGGTGTGTGGAGGCGGGGACTAACTTTGTTATTTATCCACTTGCATATTTATCCACTTATACTAAATGAAGCAAGGGTGTAAAGTAACATTAAAGCTATTTTAAGGCATTAAGAAATTATTTTCACAGGAAAAAAAACTTTTAAATATGTCATTTTGATTGTCAAATATGAGTTTTAAGGGATAAAATTATTGGCTGCAGGGTACTTTAAACTTTATTAATTACAAATTAAACCATTTAGTACTTACAAAGCACTAAATGGTTTAGCTCCCCAGTACCTGAGCGAGCTATTAATGCATTATAGTCCTTCGCGTCTATTGCGATCTCAGAATTCAGGCCAGTTGATAATACCTAGAATATCAAAATCAACTGCAGGTGGTAGATCCTTCTCCTATTTGGCACCGAAACTCTGGAACAATCTTCCTAGCATTGTTCGGGAAGCAGACACACTCTGTCAGTTTAAATCTAAACTAAAAATCTCTTTAACCTGGCATACACATAAAACATTATCAATTTATTTTTTCAAATCCGTTAAAGGATTATTAGGCTGCATAAATTAGGTCAGCCGGAACCGGGAACACTTCTTATAACACCAGATGTACTTGTTACATCAGAAGAAGAATGGCATCTACGCTAATATTAGTCTTTCTGTTTATCCCGAGGTTTACCATAGTCAACCAGATCCGGGCCGCATCCAGGTGAGACCAAGGACCTGCGCCTTGACATGACCACAACGCAGCCCTGAAGTATCAGCAGAGATTGAGTCAACTAGATCATCCACTGTGAAGGCCTCATCAACATGACAACCAGTGGCGCATCTCCTCAACAACCGTCCATACCGGCGTGATGAATACGATCCTCAGCTGGATGGAACTGAATTAAATACTTTGAATGTTGCGATCCTATCTGACTTATGATAGCAACCTGAGTCGTAACAAAGCACTGTTCGCCAGAGGAGAACTGGCCCCCCGACTAAGCCTGGTTTCTCCCAAGGTTTTTTTTCTCCATTTTAACACCTGTTTGCCACCTGATGTCACCTGTTGGAGTTTGGGTTCCTTGTCGCTGTCGCCTTTGGCTTGCTTAGTTGGGGACACTTGACAATTGATATTTGATATTCAACAGTGCTTTGATCTGCCTGCATTGACACTATTCTTTAAGAGCTGCTGTGCAGCCAAAATAATGTACCAGTTATCAATGTAAAGCTGCTTTGACACAATCTACATTGTAAAAAGCGCTATATAAATAAAGGTGACTTGACTTGACAAATTATTACTTCTGGCCAACTGTCATACATGGGTTAATGAGAGCACTGTGAAACACTGTGAAACACTGGCTGCATCCAAATTCACACACTTCCCATATAGTAGGCGAAAAACAGTATGTGGTCAAATTCACAGTACTCATAAGAAAAGTAGTCAAAAAGTTCCCGGATGACCTACTACTTCCGGCAAGATTTTGAAATGTGCATATGATGGACACTTTACTATCCCATGAGGCCACGGGAGAGGATTTGTAAATGGCAGTGAAGCAACGCAGCTGATGCTAGTAGGTCACATGATAATGACAACATGTTGAATGTAGTACGTCCAGGTTACATTCATACTACACACACTCTTACTATATAGAACATACTTTTTTAGCAGTTGTGAAGTAATTACTGATTCAAAATATGCACCTACTTAAGAGAGTATGCAATTCTAGATGCAGCCACTTCAGCATGTTGTAACGGAAGAAGTGGTGTAGAAGCTCAAAGGACTGTCAGTTCTTGCGTGAGTTTCACAGCACTCTTAACATGCAAGTGTGAATTCACAAACCCACATTTCACAGTTGGTCAGAAGCAATGAGTTAAAGTTTAAATTGTTAGACTTTTTCTTACATTGATCCATCAGATGGGGTCGTGTTCATTTTTGTGTGGTTTTTAAAGCGTCCTGCACACTTGCTTTTTATTGACTCGCAGAGATGGATTATTTTTCTAAAAATCTTTGTTTGTGCTCATCTGAAGAGTGAGAGTAAATGATGAGAAACTTTTCATTTTGGGGTGGAGTATACCCTTAATAGAGCTTTCCCTCCACATGAAATGAAACAGAGAATGCATTTGGCATATGTGCTCTCAAAAAGTTAGTGGTTTAAATTAATACCTTTCACATGGCTTTTATCTCCATGTCATCCCATAGAGCATGCGATCATTTTTACCACTCACAGTTTTGCATTTTCAATGCATCATTAGAAGCAGCCTGACTGTTTACATGACACGACACACTGAAACGGCTGCAATATGAGCTGAATAGTGGCTGTTAGATTGGGATCATACAGCATGTTTCTGCTGGTGTGATTTATGATGGCCTTATTGCTGTTTGTGTCATTTTATTTGCCTACATGATAGAGCTGTCAGACCCAGGTATGATGAAGAGCATGCAGTGGGTTGGACATATCTGCTGGGATTTTCCACTGTCATTTTACAGAGCTTGCTCACTGGTTTATTGCCTGCCTGTGAGATTAAATCTGGGGCAAAGACACACTCTTTTTGAACAGTAGGCCGACAGGAGTTTCCAAATACTGACAAAGGTCTTTATTGCTATTGTCTGAGCTGCTTAAAACTTTAGTTTGTAAAACTAATTTGTGGGGTAAATAATGGTCATAAATCATAAATAAATATTTACATATTGATAACGGTTAAATAGAACATCAGTTTATGTGGAAAAATACAATTCTCTTATCCAAAACCGGAAAAAATAGCTGTTGGGAAAACAGTATACATCATCATTAGTGTGAACAACAATAACAGATGCTATATTAAGTAAAGGATAATAATGTAAAAAAAAATAAAAAAAATAAAAAAGTGGAATACAAACGATAACTGAGACGCTAGATTGTGTTCATATGAAATGAGAGATTGAGTCCACTGTGACGTGAGTGGCTTGAAATTCTTGGGCTGTGTCCAAAATCCCCCTTATTCCCTTCTAAAGTGCACTAATTGAGGGGACAGCCATTTGTAGTGATGTTCAATGGCTCGCTGCTAGAGAATAAAGTGCTGCAGGGATGGCATATTTTTGTAGGCCACAACAAAAAGAGTTAGTAAATGGTTCCATTTAAGCTACCGGTTCCATCGTCCTAAAGTTGGTGGTTTTTTGGTTATATGCCAGAAATAAGGTCTGTGGTTCACACAAGCTTAAACTTAAATGTCGTAATTACTGTAATTATGAGATTTCAACTTGTAATAAGAGCATGTCACGTGTTGTCATCACAAATAACGGTAATTATAGCATGGTGTGAAAGCTGCATAAGATTTTTTCTCATTTTATTCTATCACATCAGTAATAGCCTCTGTGATTTTAAAAAAAGATTTCACTTGGGACTACAGAGGTTGTGGAGACCATAAACTGAACCGAACAGGTAAACTCATCTACTTTCTTTACAGCCTTGTTGTGTTTATAATCACAAACTAATCTTGTAATACTATTCTAACTCAGGCAAAATGTTTTTAGTGTTGTTGACGTTGAAGTCACGCAACCTTTTTGTCGTGCTGTGTCCGAAATCACTCCCTATACACTTAAATAGTGCATTATTTGAGGGGACAGCAATTTGTAGTGGTGTCTGAAACCGTAGTGGACGTTATCGATTGCACTCATTCAATCCCACTATAACACAGTGTACGCTTTGCGCCTTGAGAATGCCCATAAAAGTCGCACATCGAATGAATTCCCAAGTCTGACCAGTAGATGGCGCCTGCAGCTGAATCATCCATCCATCCATTTTCCAAACTGCTGGTCCAATGTGGCTACAGCGTAATATATCATACAGGTATAAATTCCTGTTTAATTGATTAAATTGTTTAATTAAGGTCTATACATAGTTTCCATGACAGAGTTCAAGATAAATCTTTTCATTACTGCTGGAGCTGTCAGTTTGCTAAGTTTCAATTAATTATTAAACAGCAAGCACAAGCTATGCAAAAGCGGCAGCCATTCCAACACACCCAGTGTCCGAAGTCACTTATTTGTTTTTATCCACTCCCTCAAGTGAAATATGTTAGTGGACTAATGTAGGAAATAGTGAAAGCGATTTCCAGTGTGATACAAATTCTGGTTCGACATACAGTTGAAACCAGATATTTACATACACTTCAGAAAAAAAAAACACAAAAACTTTTTTTTCTTTACTGTCATACATTATATCAGAGTAAACTTTTTCTGTTTTAGATCAATAAATATTAACATATTTTTTGCATTTGTTAAATGTCAGAATCGAGTGAGGGAGAATTTTTATGTATTTTTTTTATCACTTTCATCAAAGTCAGAAGTATACATACACTTCCTTAGTATTTGGTAGAACTGCCCCAAAACTGTTTCACTTGGGCCAAACGTTTTGGGTATCCTTCCACAAGCTTTCTACAAGCTTTCCTCTTGACAGAACTGGTGTAACTGGGTCAGGTTTATAGGCCTTCTTGCTCGCACTCACCTTTTCAGTGCCGCCCACAAATTTTCTATGGGATTGAGATCAGGGCTTTGTGATGGCCACTCCAGTACCTTGACTTTGTTGTCCTTTGTAGCTAATTTGGAGGTATGCTTGGGGTCATTGTCCATTTGGAAGACCCATTAAGCTTTAACTTCCTGGCTGATGTCTTCAGATGTTGCTTCAATATATCCACATAATGTTCTTTTCTCATGATGCCATCTATTTTGTGAAGTGCACCAGTCCCTTCTGCAGCAAAGCAGCCCCACAACATTATACTACCACCCCCATACTTCACAGTTGGGATGGTGTTCTGAGGCTTCAAAGCTTTGCCCTTTTTCCTCCAAATATACCGTTTATCAATATGGCTGAACAGTACAATTGTTTTGTCAGACCACAGGACATGTCTCCAGAAATTAAGATTTTTGTCCCCATGTGCAGTTGCAAACTGTAGTCTGGCTTTTTTATGGTGGTTTTGAAGTAATGGCTTTCTCCTCCCAGAGTAACCTTTCAGCTCATGGTGGTACAGGACTCGTTTTACTGTGGATAATGACACTGTCTTACCAGTTTCAGCCAGCATCTTCACAAGGTCTTTTGCTGTTGTCCTGGGGTTGATTCGCACATTTCGCACCAAAAAAACGTTCTTCTTTGGGAATCCGTCTCCTTTCTGAGAGGTATGATGGTTGTACATTCCCATGTTTTTTATACTTGCGTATTATTGTCTGAACGGATGAACGTGGGACCTTCAGGCATCTGGAAATTGCACCTAAGGATAAGCCACACTTGTGGAGGTCCACAATTCTTTTCCTAATGTCTTGGTTGATTTCTCTTGATTTTCCCTTGATGTCAAAGAAAGAGGCTCTGTGTTTGAGGTGTGCCATCAATTATCCTATCAGAAGCTTCTTAAGCTCAGAATGGAATCATCTGGAGTTTTCTTTTTGTTTAAAGACACAATAAACTTAGTGTATGTATACTTCTGACTTTGATGAAAGTGATAAAAAAAAATACCTAAAAATTCTCCCTTGCTCGATTCTGACATTTAACAAATGCAAAAAAATATGTTAATATTTATTGATCTAAAACAGAAAAAGTTTACTCCGATTTAATGTATGACCGTAAAAAAAAAAAAGTGTTTGTTTTTTTCTCGTGTATGTAAATATCTGGTTTCAACTGTACATAAATATGTCATCACTCCAGCGCTCTCCATACCCATTCACTGACGCTGCGTCCGAAATCGAATACTTCTCTACTATATAGTATCCGAAAAACTGTATGCTAACAGAGTAGTATGTCCGAATTCACAGTATTCGAAAAACAGTAGACGAAAAGTCCCCGGATGGCCTGCTACTTCCGGCAAGATTCTGAAGTGCGCATTTTTATGGACACTTTACAATCCCATGAGGCCACAGGAGAGGAGTTATGAATGGAAGTGAAGTGGCATAACTGACGGTGATAGGTCACGTGATAATGACAACATGGCGGATGTAGTACCTTTTAACAGTCACGAAGTAAGTTCAAATTCAAATATAGTACCTACTTAATATGCGATTTCGGACGCACTGTGAGAGTTGAATGAATTCCCGCATTTTGCAAGAAGATGGAGTCCATATAGCATTTCCGCTGCACTTAGTGTCCGAATTCGCTCTCTCATTTTCATTCACTCATTCAATGAACTAAATATATAAATAGTGAATGAGGGTATAGGGTGCAATTTCAGATACAGCCTCGACCCATTTGTGGACCTATTGATTGCTCACGAAGCCAGTTTCATTTACCTGAACGGTCTGAGATACAGCACTGGAATTCGAGTTCATCTCTAGAAAATGGCTACAAAATCGGTACATTAAAAAAATTGAAATAAAAACATTTTATGTGACAATACAGTTGCATTAAAACATAAGGACTCCAAGTCTCATTATCTATGAAGGAGCAACCGCTGGGCAATAGCATTGTTCTCTGAGTGCTCTCCCCAATGTGTTTTTAAAATGTTCTTCTCTCCTAAATCATGTTAATTATACCTACAGAGCCTTCAACTCTCCAAATACCTGTCGGCATGATGAAACAGCTTAGCAATTCTTACAAATCTTTAAAGCAATTACAGACTCATACTCCTGTAAACCAAGAAGTGAAGCTTCACAGGGAGGGTTAAAGGAGTATTCCTTCAAGTACAGGCGCAAATATGGACTTGTTTAAGCCAGCAATCTCTCCTCCTCTCATTAAGGGTTGCATTCAATTAAGTCTTGTTGGGTGACGGCAAAATTGCAGCAACAAAATCTAACCTGTATCTGTATGAGAAATAAAGGGAAGTGGCTAATTTAATGTATTGCTACAGAGTGGCTACTGCATCTCTGTTTAATGTCCCTAGTAGCTGCTGTGTAGGATAATATGGCTCACATACACACATCTCAGTGTCATTCGAGCTCCCCCTGCTGACCAGGAGTCTAACTGCAGCTAGTAGATTACCATCAACATGCATCTGTCTTTGTACCACATCCAGCCTGATTTTCTCCGCTCCGTAACTCACAACCATGTGCTCCTGCAGTTTTAATGTAGTCCATCTTTGCTGTTTAAACAATGCTTTATTTTATTAATGCCAGCCCCATGTTTTATGTTTGAAAGCACTGAATCATTTAACATAAGCTGGGAACATTGCCATCCAATGGAAAGGAGAACCTGTCCATCCAAATTGTGACAGACAGACATTGGGGATCTAGATGAATGATAAAAGGCAGCTGAGGCTGGAAAATAGTGTATTATTAGAATGACCTGAATAGGTCAGATTGATAAGATTTAAAGGGGTCATGACATGGATTTTTTTATTTTATTTTAATATGTTCGTGAGGTTCACTTCTAATTTTTTTGCACATAAAAACATTACTTGTCAGTCACGGCCACTGTTACGATTGGCTAACGTCATTGCATAGGAAACAGTATCATCGCTCACTCGCTATTGCAAATGAGTAAGAAACACATAAGGGGCTTTCGCACCGGAGGAACCGTTTCGAAGTTCCTAGAACTATTGGCTGAAGTACCCGGATTTTGCCGTGTTCGCACCGCAGGAACAAGGAACGATTTTAGTTCTAGGAACTCCGTTTGGGTGAACTAAGTTAGCTCCTACTTCAGAGTAGGGTCTGAACCAGCACTATAGGAATTATCAGTGACGTAAGTGTACGTTCATTTGGTCAAACGCATGTCAAATACCGGCACCTGGCATTTTTAAAAAGCAGTGTAAACATATTTACTTCACAAACTTGGAAAATAAGGGCATTTACCTGTTTTCTGCAAGGTTGTGTTCTTTTCTCCGCCTCGATGACATGTAATACTAAAAGTTGTCATAGGAGATTTCGTCTCTTAGCCCCACTTTTTGCTCTTTCAGTCTCGAGTGTGTTAAGTACGTCAGAAACTGAAGCACATCTGTATACTGTATCAGTGTAGACAGCATCAGTGATTATAATGGCTTCTATTTGCTTTTTTAACGCGATGCTCACATCCAGTGTGGGCAAATGTTAGCCGCTAAGCGACTGAACTGAAAGCGATTATAATGCGATGATGAATTCGAATAACGACGAATAACTATTCGTCGATGTCTTGATCTGGAGACAGTCATATGCAAATGTTTTTGCCCATGTGACGTCACAAATCCCACAATATCAAAACAAGCCATTTTTGGAGCTTGATTAAATAAATGCTTTGTTTATAACGAGGAGGACGTTTCAAGCTATGAAACTTGCAGGATGTTTTAATGGTACAAAGACCTCTTGTATGTCAAAAGATCAAGGCAAATTTGATTTCTCGTGTCATGACCCCTTTAACATAAAAACAAAAACCTGTGATTTGTTTCAGGCTAAAAGTCAAATTTCGGTCATGAAGCAAAATTCGCTGTTACATTTAGGAACACATCTCTCCGAGTAATTAAATAGAAAATGCATCACAGCAGATGCAAAGAGCAAAGGCTCTGTTCAAAATGTATTTAATTAGCAATGCTTGTCCTCAGAGAAGAACATGCAGTGAATCTCAGGTTAACATCTGCAATGGAGATAACAGTGACTAAGCGATGCATATAATTAAATTCCACCCAATTAATGAGATTTTTGCTGTGAAGGAACATAGTGTCATTGTCAGTCCAATTCCATGCTGGAGCCTAGAGAGTTTGATTTTGTTTGCAGATTCTTTTTTATAGAATGTAGTTTTAATCTGCAGTTTTACACTCTACAAAAAAATGCTGGGTTAAAAACAACCCAAGTTGTGTTGAAAATGGACAAACACAGCGGTTGGGTTAAATGTTTGCCCAACTCAACTATTGTTTAAAAATGACTATATGCTGGCTTAAAATTAACCCAAAATACGTTGGAAACTAGCAGAAGGTGAACATTTATTAATAAGCAATTTATTACATGTTTATTGTTTAATTATTATTCATTAAACTTATGAATAAATGTTCATTTATTAAACATGTTCATTTCCAACATATTTTAGGTTCATTTTAAGCAAGCAATACAGTCATTTTTAAACAATAGTTGAGTTAAATAAAACTGACCAGCAGGTTGGGCGAACATTTAACCTAACCGCTGGGTTAAAACAACCCAATCGCTGGGTTTGCCCATTTTCAACCCAACTTGGGTTGTTTTTAACCCAGGATGTTTAGAGTGTATGATTCTTCCTTTGCATCCATTGCAAGCAGATGAAGATAAAAGGTAAGCAAACTTGAAATGAACTCAGTTTGTATAGAGACTATGTCTATATTTCTGCCTGCCTATTTCCATCCTTGATCCACTTTCAGTTTTCTGAAGATTATTCCTAACAGGATCTGATATCAAACATGAAAATGTGCAACGCACAGCAGGGTGTTATAATAAGGTATTGCAGCAAATAAATGATTAATTTTATAATAATTAAAAGATTTGAAGCAGAAAAGAATATGCATTTTCTTTTAATGGATTTATTTTTTGCGTCAGACAAAAACTGACTGTCTCTGGACCAGCAGTTTTATTACCGATGCTAATAAGCTGTGTTGAATTTATGCTTGGAATTGGTCTGAAAATATATGGCTCCAAAGATGCCGGTCAGTTATATGACTGTTTGTCAAACTAATGTATATGTCTTTAGTCTCAAGATAGATCGAGCTGACGTTCATGTGCATCTTAAAGCCATCTAATAGAGCAGCATACTCGTGTTAAAATTCAGGCCTTGTGCTCCCTCTGTCGCGTCTTGATTTATAATGCTGTAGGACTCAATTAAAACGCTAATGGCCATTACGATTGCTCGCTTTGCATGTAAATTTTCTTCTCAAATCATTTTCTCCCACCATCAACTTGTTCGGTATCCATTATAGAGAAAATTACACAATAAAACACAACAGTAGAATGGTATGAAAAGTTTACTAGTCAGTGTGAAAAAAAACCCATAATACTGTATAAATATGTAAGGACTATTCACTTAATTTTGATGGAATTTTACTATACAATTGAAATTCGTAAAAAATGTTGAGTGCATAAATAATTATAACTTTGCAATGTAAGCATCTAAAAAATTCATGTAAATACAGTAATATTGTACTAACTGCTTGTCATTATAGGCTCGGATTTATACAATCCCTGATATGTCCCTCTATCCATATTGGCCTGGCACCAAACTAAATAAAAGTACAATTTTCTAACCCAATTTTTATGAAGATAAATGTGAGATGTAATTATATTAAAACAAATAGGAGAGAAGTTTTAAAAAAAAGTGAGGATTTGAGGGTACTTTTACTTACAAGACCAATGGAGCTTGAGTAAATGTTCTTCTCCTAAGCTAAAACTAGTGTGCAAAAACATCTCCATTAACTGAAGTCCTGAGCACAGCATTTTCATTTAATATAAAAGCAACTGCCTTTACAATGTGCTTCAACTTCCTCTAATGACCTAATTATGCAGTAATGATTCATTGACCATTTAAAACCCCTGTTTCTTCATCCCTTCCCGCTGGGTTTTTAACTAGCTGATTGATCAAAATATTTCTGCGCTCTCTCTCTCTCTGATTAGTCGTATGCAAAGCTTTTATCTTGAATACCATCCCATCAGCTGTAATGATGTTGCAAAGTTAGGCAGTCAATTAGCCTCTGCCAGGATGTAATTAAACTGATAGGATGCCATGTTTACTGAAATGTAAACTAAGACGATGAAGTGGGTCATTGGTGTCTGCATCTACTGACGGCATGATTGGTGCAATTTAGGCCTAGTCCACACGTACACGGGTATCTTTATGAACGTTTTTCGCATCCACATGAAAACGCAAAAACACATTATGAAGTGCTGTCAAGAGCATGCCAAAGCAACAGTTGGCGATATAACCCTAAGCGTAAAGCCATGTTGGCCAATCAGAAGCCTGGAAAAAAGGTTATTACCGGTTCCGATGTCACAAGCCAAAATCTCTGGTTACACCGTCTACACGACAACACTGCAACCGGAGTTTCTGAAAATCTTCACCCTGGCAAGAGTTTTCAAAAAAGTTCAGTTTCAGAGACCGGATACTGACTAATTTTACACATCTAGTACAATTATGTGGTTTTGTTTCATTAATACAGTGCATACTTTTTTATTCATTTACCCTGAAAGAATGGAAGTGAAATGTGACAACATGCCCCATATGGGCACATAATTGTAACATGACCATATAACAGCTTAAAATGTTATCTGATCTAATTAAAAAAAAAATTACAATACAAACTAAAATGTTTTGTTAATAAAATACAATTATTAATTTTGCTCATATAAAATGATGGCCTTTTTTAATAATTAAAAATAAACTAATTTTTGAGTTTTAACTAGCTGATTGATCAAAATATTTCTGCGCTCTCTCTCTCTCTGATTAGTCGTATGCAAAGCTTTTATCTTGAATACCATCCCATCAGCTGTAATGATGTTGCAAAGTTAGGCAGTCAATTAGCCTCTGCCAGGATGTAATTAAACTGATAGGATGCCATGTTTACTGAAATGTAAACTAAGACGATGAAGTGGGTCATTGGTGTCTGCATCTATTGACGGCATGATTGGTGCAATTTAGGCCTAGTCCACACGTACACGGGTATCTTTATGAACGTTTTTCGCGTCCACATGAAAACGCAAAAACACGTTATGAAGTGCTGTCAAGAGCATGCCAAAGCAACAGTTGGCGATATAACCCTAAGCGTAAAGCCATGTTGGCCAATCAGAAGCCTGGAAAAAAGGTTATTACCGGTTCCGATGTCACAAGCCAAAATCTCTGGTTACACCGTCTACACGACAACACTGCAACCGGAGTTTCTGAAAATCTTCACCCTGGCAAGAGTTTTCAAAAAAGTTCAGTTTCAGAGACCGGATACTGCGCTTGCGTGTGGACAAACAGCCAAACCACTTTAAAAAAGCTGCGGTTTTGAAAATACCTGTGTTCGTGTGGACAGGGCATGCACAATCCAATATACAGTTGCATTAAAAAGTATAGGAACCACTTGCAGAATCTATGAAAATTTAAGTAATTTTAACAAAATAAGAGATCATACAAAATGCATGTTGTTATTTTTTTATTTAGTACTGTCCTGAGTAAGATATTTTATATAAAAGATGTTTACATATAATCCATAGGACAAAAATAGCTGAATTTATTAAAATAACCCCGTTCAAAAGTTTGTGAACCACTGGTTATTAATACTGAGTGTGGTTACCTGGATGATCTACGATTGTTTTGTGATGGTTGTTCATGAGTCTCTTGTTTGTTCTGAGCAGTTAAACTGAGTTCTGTTCTTCAGAAAAATCCTCCAGGTCCTGCAGATTCTTCAGTTTCCAGCACTGTATGATCCAGCACAGTGACTGTATGATTTTGAGATCCATCTTTTCACACTGAGGACAACTGAGGGACTCAAACATAACTATTAAGAAAAGGTTCAAACATTCACTGATGCTCCAGAAGGAAACACGATTTATTAGGAGGCGGGGGGTGAAAACTTTTGAACAGGATGAAGATGTCCAAATTTTTCTTATTTTGTTTAAATATCATCTCTCCTATTTTGTTAAAATTATTCACATTTTCACAGATTCTGTAAGGGGTTCACATTCTTTTGCATGCAACTGTATGTATGTATATGCCTGTGTGTACTCTCTGACCCCCTCGAAGACCACTGTGTAATTCACACCCTGACTAATTTTACACATCTAGTACAATTATGTGGTTTTGTTTCATTAATACAGTGCATACTTTTTTATTCATTTACCCTGAAAGAATGGAAGTGAAATGTGACAACATGCCCCATATGGGCACATAATTGTAACATGACCATATAACAGCTTAAAATGTTATCTGATCTAATAAAAAAAAAAATTACAATACAAACTAAAATGTTTTGTTAATAAAATACAATTATTAATTTTGCTCATATAAAATGATGGCCTTTTTTAATAATTAAAAATAAACTAATTTTTGAGTTTTAACTAGCTGATTGATCAAAATATTTCTGCGCTCTCTCTCTCTCTGATTAGTCGTATGCAAAGCTTTTATCTTGAATACCATCCCATCAGCTGTAATGATGTTGCAAAGTTAGGCAGTCAATTAGCCTCTGCCAGGATGTAATTAAACTGATAGGATGCCATGTTTACTGAAATGTAAACTAAGACGATGAAGTGGGTCATTGGTGTCTGCATCTATTGACGGCATGATTGGTGCAATTTAGGCCTAGTCCACACGTACACGGGTATCTTTATGAACGTTTTTCGCGTCCACATGAAAACGCAAAAACACGTTATGAAGTGCTGTCAAGAGCATGCCAAAGCAACAGTTGGCGATATAACCCTAAGCGTAAAGCCATGTTGGCCAATCAGAAGCCTGGAAAAAAGGTTATTACCGGTTCCGATGTCACAAGCCAAAATCTCTGGTTACACCGTCTACACGACAACACTGCAACCAGAGTTTCTGAAAATCTTCACCCTGGCAAGAGTTTTCAAAAAAGTTCAGTTTCAGAGACCGGATACTGCGCTTGCGTGTGGACAAACAGCCAAACCACTTAAAAAAAGCTGCGGTTTTGAAAATACCTGTGTTCGTGTGGACAGGGCATGCACAATCCAATATACAGTTGCATTAAAAAGTATGGGAACCACTTGCAGAATCTATGAAAATTTAAGTCATTTTAACAAAATAAGAGATCATACAAAATGCATGTTGTTATTTTTTATTTAGTACTGTCCTGAGTAAGATATTTTATATAAAAGATGTTTACATATAATCCATAGGACAAAAATAGCTGAATTTATTAAAATAACCCCGTTCAAAAGTTTGTGAACCACTGGTTATTAATACTGAGTGTGGTTACCTGGATGATCTACGATTGTTTTGTGATGGTTGTTCATGAGTCTCTTGTTTGTTCTGAGCAGTTAAACTGAGTTCTGTTTTTCAGAAAAATCCTCCAGGTCCTGCAGATTCTTCAGTTTCCAGCACTGTATGATCCAGCACAGTGACTGTATGATTTTGAGATCCATCTTTTCACACTGAGGACAACTGAGGGACTCAAACATAACTATTAAGAAAAGGTTCAAACATTCACTGATGCTCCAGAAGGAAACACGATTTATTAGGAGGTGGGGGGTGAAAACTTTTGAACAGGATGAAGATGTCCAAATTTTTCTTATTTTGTTTAAATATCATCTCTCCTATTTTGTTAAAATTATTCACATTTTCACAGATTCTGTAAGGGGTTCACATTCTTTTGCATGCAACTGTATGTATGTATATGCCTGTGTGTACTCTCTGACCCCCTCGAAGACCACTGTGTAATTCACACCCTGACTAATTTTACACATCTAGTACAATTATGTGGTTTTGTTTCATTAATACAGTGCATACTTTTTTATTCATTTACACTGAAAGAATGGAAGTGAAATGTGACAACATGCCCCATATGGGCACATAATTGTAACATGACCATATAACAGCTTAAAATGTTATCTGATCTAATAAAAAAAAAAATTACAATACAAACTAAAATGTTTTGTTAATAAAATACAATTATTAATTTTGTTCATATAAAATGATGGCCTTTTTTAATAATTAAAAATAAACTAATTTTTGAGTTTGACAAAGAACACACAGCCAAACAGCAATACAGCATAGTTCAAAACAAAATAATGAATAATTTCTGAACATTGACTCTCAGTCTTTATTCGCGTCTTTCTCATCGTTTCTTAATAGAATTCTTGGATTTTGTTGGACAAAACAATGGACACTTAGGAAATCTAAATATTTGGATGTGCAAATCTGCAACAGTATACGGTAAAACTATTGATAAACTACCGGTTTGACACCAACGGAGCAAATACTGCTTATACTGCAGAGCGCGCGCAGTATTTGCTTCCTTGTCAGACTAGCGCTGTTTAGATGCTTTTCCTTTATTTGAATCACTTGTGAAGATGTTTATTCCGCTTATTTTCTTACTAGTTTTGAACCTATTTGCAAGTGTTTTACCTGCAGGTAAGTCACGACTCTTAGATAGGCTACGGCTAATTACATATGATTTATTTATTTATTTATTTATTTATTTATTTTAGAGTGTCTTGCAATGTGCTTTTCAACTAGGACATGCATATGCTGTCTGACGCTGTACAAACGGTTGTATTGTAGGAAATAGTTAACTTGTGAGGCAAATTTACATTATGTAAAATCCGGATCAGCTGAAAGTGCAATATGGCAAATGCAGTACTGGTGTTGTTGGTGAACGAGTCGAGATCTTTTCAGTGAATGAATGTTGAACCGGGTCACAAAACCGGACGTTTTGTTCACGAATCGGTCGGAAAGAGCTGCGTGAGCTGATCATAAGCATTTAGAGTGTAAATGTTTATAATCAGAGTGATCCAATAATTTGACTGAGGGGCGCAAAGTAACTTACTTTAACAGCAAGATAGAAGAAATGCTACAAGTAAAACTTCCTGGTTTTATAAGTTTCAGCAAAACGCGTAAAAAACATACATTTTTGCTTACATAAGACAATCGTGTTTACAGCAATCATGTGATATGTCACGCGGGGATGGTGAAGGACAACGTAATGACGTATTAGCGTCATGACGCTTCTCAGTCGGAAGTCTAGAGTCTTCCTCAGCATTAAACTCTAGAATGAGACGGTTTAGTAATGCCGGTTTTAGTAATATTCACGGAGGTGTAGTAAACAAAACACAAGAATATTGTGAAAAATAAACCCAAATAACTACATCTAAAATGATTAAAATACAGCATGTAAATTTAAATAAATTGCGTCATCATTCATTCATTATAATTCACTACAGATTTGTTTTCTGTTCACTGATTTCTAGATATAGATTAAATATATATTCCCTATACTATAGATAAATGTTTCATTTTGACATCCCCTTTCCAACACCAAAACTCGGCAACCTGTGTATCATCGTGAATTTTGAGTTTCCCATTTGTAAATATAACTTTGCTCTGTCATTGATGTGCTCCAAACTTTAAGAAAAGAGGCCTATAGACTACTTTCTCAAAAACAACAAATAATATTACCTAGAATGCATTGAAATATACAGAAGTAATATACTGTAAAAACAGTATTTTTATAGTATACGTGTAGGCATGGCACAAGAGTACTATGAAAACTTTTTGTGGAACAATTTTATTAAAAAAAAAATCATATTAATGCAATACAGCGAATGACAACCGTTTACGTCATGGGCAGTTTAAAATTATGTAACTAATTTACAACAGAATAAAACACATACCTTCATTTCCCATAACATTTTTTTTTTTTTTTTTGTCTTGCATTTCATAATGAAATTGGATAAGCTCAGTGCAGACTCATTTTCTGCCAATTCTTTTTCATGAATTTGAATGTGTGCAAAGGATTGTGGGTAATTGGGGGACATGAATGATACGCTTGATGCATCCTTCAAAATATGCCGAACTAAGTATATGAAACAAAGGCCACATTTCAAGGATCCTTCAAACTGATATGGCCTTCGATGGAGTTTCATGGCATGGCAGTCAAGGGCTGCAGCCAGAAACACCCAAAGTCTTTTAAATGAACTGTTTGAAGAACCGATCATTACAATGCAATCTTACCATAATTCAAAAGCTTAAGTTCCTTTCTTTGTATTCTCAGCGGTAGTGTTTCAGTTCTCTTCTTATTATGGGGATCACATGGTTCTGCAGAAAGCCCCAGCCAAAGCAGTCGTGTGGGGATTTGGACAGACAGGAGCCGAGGTTGTGGTGTCATTGTCTCAACCAGACAAAGTGTCTGCAAACTCTGCTCTTGTTATCAATGGTAAGACCAATGGAAGTTACATGACTCTTGTCATTTCAAACCTGTATGATTGACTTTCTTCTTCAAAACAATGACAGTGTATTCTGGCTTCAATGTCTCACAGGTGTTTGGCGCATAACTCTCAACCCTGTGGAGGCTGGTGGTCCCTACAATTTAACTGCATTTCAGAGTACAACTAAAAGCTCAATCACGCTCACAGATGTGCTCTTTGGAGACATCTGGATATGTAGTGGACAAAGTAACATGGCATTCACTGTTAGTCAAGTAAGTAAATTTCTCTTAACTCTTAAAGTTGACATCTTTCAGATGTGTAGTTAACCTAAAATATGTCTCATATTCTTTAAAAGTTGATTAATGCACCAAAGGAGATGGCCATGGCGTCTAAGTTCCCTAACGTGAGGATCTTCCAGGCTGCCTTGGAGCAGAGCAATGAGGAATTAATCGATCTTGCAGGAGTGGAAGTTCCTTGGTCCCGACCAACAGCGAGTATGGAATACTTTCTCAGAAACGGCTAAAATGGGATATTTGTTGCTTTCTTGTTTTATCTTAAAAATGATGTCCAACCTGTTTTTTTTTTTTTTTTTTTTTTTTTTTTTTAGATGAAAATGAAAACTAGTTAGCAAAATGTATGCATAACACTCTTCTTGAAGAGAGATAAGCAGCTGTTCTTGTTGTCTTTTTGTGTTCGTCATTCAAGAATTGCTTGGTGGAAAGCCATTCAGCCATTTCTCTGCAGTTTGCTGGCTCTTTGGTCGCTATCTCTATCAGACACTGAATTATCCCATCGGAATAGTAGAGACGTGTTGGGGAGGCACACCTATTGAAGCCTGGTCATCCCCAAGGGCTCTTCACAAGTGTGGATTGAAGAGCTCAGTTACCAGGTATAATACTATAACTGTTTTTAAGGTGTTTTAAGGTGGGTGAATGAAATTCTGAAAGTTTGGTATCAGTAGGATTTTTTTTTTTGGAAAGAAATTAATACTTTTACTCCACAAGGATGCATTAAATTGATCAAAAGTGACAGTAAAGATGTATAATATTATAAACATTGTTATACACATTACAAACATTTCAAATAGAACTGTCTATTCTTCATTTTATTGTATATATATATATACTGTAGATGTGCACATTCACATGTATTCAATATGTAAATTTACACCACATACATTAAATTAAAACCTGGCACATGTTTTAAACTACATTTTTAAAAGATTGTTCTTTTCTTTATCATAAACACTCTTGTACAGTACATCATTGACCTACATAAGTAAATGTGTTTGAATGAATAGTTTGTAAAATACAGTACAATATAGATGACTTGGATTGCTTCTCATTTAACATTCTCAACTTCTCTACCTGAATTCACTTCAGTGTTCCCTATAGTCCCTGGCCTGTGGAAAGTAACCTCTTGCTGAACATCTCTGAAAACTGGAGAAGTTCAGTGCTGTGGAATGCCATGATCCATCCATTACTCAACATGACCATAACAGGAGCCATTTGGTACCAAGGTAGTATTTCTCAGGTGAAGAATTATAGCCCATTATAACAATTATAACATGTGCAAAGACTTACTATTTTTTACTTTGATTTTTGCCTTAGGTGAGGCTAATTCAAACTACAACAAAGATAAATACAACTGCTCATTCCCTGCCATGATTGATGACTGGAGGATGGCTTTCCATAAAGGCTCGGGTGGCCAAACTGCACTAGACTTCCCATTTGGATTCGTACAGGTGCCCTTAAAGAGAGAGGCTGCCCACTGCAGAGCTAATGGGTGGAGCCTAGATGGTCCAACCACACCCTAAACATAAGCATAACTCTACCCATTATGTTCATGTCCAAAGAGGGGGTGCTGGACATCATTTGGCTCTGCAGTGAACACTTTGCTTAAAAGATTAGTTCACTTCACAACTTTCTTTCTTCAGTCGAAAAGAAATGAAGGTTTTTGAGGAAAACCTTCTAGATTTTTCTCTAAATAATGGACTTCAATGGCATTCAAAGGGTTGAAGGTCCAAATTGCAGTTTCAGTGCAGCTTCAAAGGGCTCTTTTTTTTTTTTTTTTTTTTTTTTTTTTAATAAAAATTGTATATACTTTTTAACCACAAATGCTCGTCTTGCACTGCTCTGTGATGTGCCATGCATTACGTAATCACGTTGGAAAGGTCATGCGTGACATAGGCAGAAGTACCGATCCAGTGTCTACAAAGCGAACGTGCAAAGACGAAGTCAAACGCCCTTTACAAAAAAAAGGTTAAACGATGTCGGACGTTTTTGAAATGAGATGGAGTTTTTTGTCCTACCGCGGTACTTCCGCCTATGTCACGCGTGACCTTTCCAACATGATTACGTAATGCGTGGCGCATCACAGCACTAGTGCAAGATGAGCATTTGTGGTATTATGCAAGTATATACATTTTTATTTTATCTTTTAGAAAACGACTGATTATTTTTGCTAGATAAGACTCTTATTCCTCGTCTGGGATCGTGTAGAGTCCTTTGAAGCTGCACTGAAACTGACATTTGGACCTTCAACCCGTTGATAACTGCTGGATGGAAAATAATCCTGAAATGTTTTCCTCAAAAAACTTTATTTCTTTTCGACTGAAGAAAGAAAGACCTAAAAATCTTGGATGACATGGCGGCGAGTAAATTATCAGGAAATTTCAATTCTGAAGTGAACTAATCCTTTAAATAGTAATGTAAGAAAAACATCTTAATACTTTTGACATCAGTACTTATAACATGAAATTAAATTGCACTTCCATTTCATTTCTAGCTAAGCACATATCACAAAAACGGTCAGCACGATGGGTTCAGAGAAATACGCTGGCATCAGACAGCAGACTATGGCTTTGCCCCTAATGAGCGCATGAAGAACACCTTTATGGCTGTTGCTATCGACGTACCTGATGAAAAGTCCCCCTGGGGCAGGTGAGGAGCAGAAGAAATTGGTAGTTAAAGTGTTATTCCAATAGTTTAATGGAAGTGCTGGACTCTAACATGCTGATTTGCCTGTTTTTTTTGTGGTGGGTTCAATAGTATCCACCCAGAGGATAAACAGGATGTGGCATACAGACTTGTGCTGGGGGCAAGAGCTGTCGCCTATGGGGAGAAGAACGTGTCTTTCCAAGGACCTTTCCCTACTCAGGCTGTGCTCAGCCAGTTTTTCATTCGCATTGGGTTTAATCAGGATATTAATGCCACCCTTGATGATGATTGTTTTGAGGTAAGATAACCTTCTAAAACATTCAAGTGCATATTCAATTACAAAACTGTGATTTAAAAAAAAAATGTATTCAAATGAGCACTGGTTTTAAACCTATAACACTTTTTGTTATACTGGTTGAAACTCTCTACACATCCTGATAGCAATCAATAATAGAAGTGGTCTAAATATTAAAAATGTACAAATATCTTCTGTGGAAGTCTCAAGACCAAAAAAAAGTTTGTCCAATTACTGTTTTCGGTCCGAATGCAATGATAGGATGTCCTACCTGCCTGTCAGCATGTATTTCCATACCTCCATGCACCTGCTCTCAGAGCTCTTCAAGTTGTTTACGTTCATTAGGGGTACAAGTGCGTAGCCGTCTACAACATCTACAACGTCAACAAGGCTCGCCCCGATCGGCCTGATGGGGGTGCTACAGTTATCAAAAGTACGAAATGGCTCATAAGACACTTGAGCCTACGCCTAACGGTTTAGGAGTTATGTCGTTGGAATCCTTGCCGACATTTTCGGGTATTTTGGATTTTTTGCAAAAAACTTTTGCAAACTAGTCCCAGGTTTTTGACCCGAAACCAGTGCAACAAGATTCTCTGGAGTCTGATTGTCAATAGTTGTCAAGTTAAAGTGAAAGTTAATTTCGATTCACGGTCCCTAAGGATCGAAACGTTCGAGGTGGGCAGAGCCACTTTTACTAAAATGGCTATAACTTGCGAATGGAATAAGATATTTTCACTAACTTGGCACACCTATGTCAGAGCTCATTCTGTGGTCGTGTGAAAAAGGACACAGCGACTGGCCACTTGGTGGCGCTATAACAGAAAAAAACATGAAAACTGCTATAACTACTTCACCGTTAGTCCAATCGACTTGAAAATTGGCATGCAGTGTCTTTGTCCAAGGTGCCATGACTGTTTATGAGGACAATGATGTATCTCTAAAAACATGTCTGTCATCGGCCGCTGAAATTTGAGCAGCTATCAGACAAGGTTAACGGAGGCCATTTGGAACGAAACTCGCTGGGCCTGTTTGACTCGGCCCTAGAGGCCTGTGAGAAATTCTTAAGAAATCGGCCACTGGGGGGGGTGCCTTCGCATTTTTCACGTCTGTAAAGAATTGTGTATCACGCGATTTTTCACGCACAACCACGACATTTGTACCACATGGTAGAACTCCCATGGTAGAATTCGGAGCAACTTTGCCTCGATGGACTGCCGCTGTCCATCGAGTCTTTCGTTAAATATTGGAGATTATTTCAAAAAAACACTTTGGCGAACTAATCCTAGGTTTTGGGCTCAACCTCGATAATTTTTAAAAAGCTTTAAAAACTATATATTTTCTATGGTGAATTGCCTGTATTTGCTGTAAATGGTCTTTTCCATCTATGATCAAGATGGTTACAGGCTTGCTAATTAAAACATGTTACCTTTTTTACGAATGTGTGTAAAGGTCTTAAAGTGCTTGAACCCCGTTAATTGCTGCTCGCAGCTATATTAGCTATATTATTGTAATGTTATGTGCTTTGAGACATGAGGTAGTTTAACGCCATCTCTCGTGACGCTTTGCAGACTCTCCTCTTGTATTTTGAAGGAGGCCTGGCTTCAGAAAGGGAGCTTATGCTTTTAAAGCTAGCTTGCTATTGCTAGCTTCTCCGAAATTGCCTACCCTATCTTTAAGGTCAGAATGCTACTGTTGAACTGACATTGACTATGTATGTTTTTGTTTTTTTTCTACCATAGATCTGCTGCTCTGAGAAGAAAATGTGTGGATCAGATGACAATTGGTTGCCTTCTTCCATTATAAAACATGGCTTAAATTATGTCTTTGTATCTATACCACCATGTTCAGATGCTTCTGTTAATGCGGTGCGTTATCTCTGGACAGACTGGCCCTGTAAATTTAAAGCCTGCCCCATCTACAGCTATAATGGACTCTTACCTGCACCACCGTTCATCTTGGCCATAACAAAACAGTGATCAACAGTATACTGAACCATCATGTTTAAAAAATGTCTCTTCATATCATGTAGCATTGATGTATAAATATATAAATGAGTAAAATGTATATTGAGAGACAGATTTTGATGCACTTTTTGAGCATAAGCTGGAAATGTCTGTAATTTTAACTTGACTGGAGAGCAATTTTACACAATTTCCACCCAATTCAGTTTGCACTGTAGATGTGTCCTTTTTTGACAGGTCACACTTTTTATGTGGTATAATTTGAACCATTTTGTGTTGACACACAACTGTGTCTAATGTTTATGTTTCATAAATTGTTTTAGGTTGATTTTTGTCCTGTGACAGCATGATTTTAAAGTTTATTTAGTGGAGAATTCATATTATGATATTATTTTTATCTAGGTTGAATGGCGTAAGTTTTTTCCTGTTTGGAGCCTTGAGAAAAAAGCTTTTCTTGCAGCTTTTCTTTCAAACCTATTTTTGTATTTTCAGTTTCGTGATTGGGTTTAGAAAATGTAGGCAATAAAAATAACTAATATTCACCAGAGACACTTTTGTCGAGGCCTATCTGGAATATAAAATCAATGTAAAGTGAAGCGTTATCTGGCACTAAACAGAAAGTATGATTTGCATTTTCACTGAGATGCAAAACAGAGAAAGGGTTTACACTTTATTTTGATGGTCCACTTTAGACATATATTCTATCAACTAAGTAACTTTGCAACTACATGTCAGAATAAAGTGTTACCAAGAAAGATACCAAATACAGGCTCAATGACCACAGACTAGAAACATGGATACACAGACAAACATGAATTTAAGAGGAGGAAGTCTGGGTGATTTGAGACTTGAGAGGTTAAAACTGAGGCATTTTCTCCTTCGTAGTAACAAGCGTAGAGTTTAAAGAGAATACATTTTAAACATGCTTTGTGTCTCTGATTAATCGAATATCAAAACTTGAATTTATTCTCATTGTTCAGGTTAATGGTTGTTCTAAACAAATGTTTATTTATTCTTGAATATGTGGACTCCATTGTCTATACAAGGCCTTAACAAAGCTCCTGTGAATATGAAGACTCATTCATTACATTCTCCCAGTCTCACTAGATTCATTTTAGCCTGCAAACTGGGTATTGGGTAATTATTTTTTATAAAAGGAGAAATTGAAAGATTAAAAGGGATTTAAAGGCCCAATATGTAAAAAAAAAAAATTGGATTAAATATCTAAAAACCACTAGAACAATATTATATGTTGATTTGTGTACTTATATTATCCCAAATGTTTCCAATAATGTTTAAAACCTGAGAAATAAGCGATTTTAACCAGGATAAGGACCGTGTCTGTGCGTCGCCTATCAATGACATCATACCTATTTCCGGGCTTATTATGTGGAAACACTAAAGACGCTTTAATATATTGTGTTTTATTAGACAGGTGAGCAACTGTTTGGATACATTCAGACAGAAAAATAATCATGTTATATAACTCAACACAGTAAGTCTTATTGTTTAAATCTCTTCTTTATTTACGACGAGTACCATGTTTTACCATGATTAATATCGATCTAGCTTACTGCAGTGTGCAACAAGTGCCTCATAGCAGCCGCGGAGCTAACGCAGAGTAGCATTATATAAAACTTTCAACACACAAATGAACCTAATATGATAAAACAGCGCATTTACCCCACATGCTCATGACCGGAAGAAGCTCTGCGGCATAATAAAAGTTCTACTGCTCTTGAGCCGTGTGTAGCACTCGACTCTCATTCAGCACTCGGTCCTGCACTGCTTTATTCTACAGTAACGTTAATATTCTCATCCATGAATATGATTCCTGCCCGAGTCCCGTCCCGATTCTTTTCCACCGGCTGTAGACATGAAGACAACACCTCCCATGATTCCACGAAGTCAATGCGTCATCTAGCTACACCTTTGTTTTGAATAAGCAACCTCTAGCAGCGAAAATGTACATATTGTGGCTTTAAGGGAATAACGAAAAAGAAATAAGAATGGTAAAAGTTCTAGGTCTGTTGTAGTTATTAATAGGGATGCACCGATACAGATACCAGTATCGGTATCGGCCGATACCAAGCTCATGTATTCGTAAAAATACCCCCAATACCAAAGACTGATACCTCACGTGACGTAACTGACAGAATTTTCATCGAAGGCAGCAGCAGAAACAATGTCAGCCTCTTAGATGTGGAAATACTTTAAAATTAATGATGACAACCCACACATTGCGAACTGCATGTAAATCGCGCTTAATGACACAGATTAGAAGCGCGCTCTCTCAGTCCAGCTGAGGGAGCGCGTTCCGGCGGGAAAATGACGTCGACATGTCCCCCCAGTGGCCAATTGTCCCCGCCAATATTTGATATAATTGATATTGCTCTGCTGTACTCCATTACGCACTGCTCTGTTTGTTGTTAGGATGACAAAAAACCGTTTTAAGTTACATTTTTAGGCTGACGCTCATCACTGTCAGAATGAGTGACCTGGCCAATCAAATCAAAGGAGGCGGGGCTTACTCTTCACAGACGAGTGCGACGCTTTCGTTTTAGCAGTGAGAAGTAGCTAAACATGTAACAGTTTACTGTAATAAGTAATGCAAGCTACTCAACATCTTTATGAAATTTCGCTATTTTGAAATGAAAACATGCTATTATTTGATTAATATGATATGATTAATGTAATTCAAAAGTGAATGTTTTGCGTTTTTGATATTAGAAATACAAATAAGAGTAAATATGTATATATACATTAATTTAGTCCCTATATATATCGTGAAATAAAATTTCTCATATCATGATCATATTGCCCACTCGTCCTGTATTCCACCATGAGAAATCTGGTCACCCTAGGTTGTTTATATTGGTTCACAGTGTTATGTTATAAACATTTGTTCTGTAATATCTGTTTAGCAAGGCAGGTTAAAAAAGACTTTTTATTAAGACTTTGGTAATTATGCCCTTTGAAGGTTATTGGACACTGTGAAATTTGTGCTTTAAGTTTGTGACAAGCACATAAAAATTATTACTTTTTTCATTGCAGTAATAATAAAGTAATAAAGTAATAATAAACTGCCACATCACCCAATATATATATATATATATATATATATATATATATATATATATATATATATATATATATATAAAAGTATAGGCATCGGTATCAGTATCAGCGAGTACCAGAACAAAATATCGGTACTAGTACTTGGTCCTTAAAAAATGGCATCCCTAGTTATTAAGTAATCAACTATTCAACTATTTGCAAATAATATATATATTTTAAATATATTTACTCTTATTTGTATTTCTAATGTCAAAAACGCAAAACATTCACTTTTGAATTACATTAATCATATCATATTAATCAAATAATAGCATGTTTTCATTTCAAAATAGCGAAATTTCTTGCATTACTTATTACAGTCGGTCGCTGAATATTTCAATCATAAAACAGTCATAAACTGTTACATGTTTAGCTACTTCTCACTGCTAAAACGAAAGCGTCGCACTCGTCTGTGAAGAGTAAGCCCCGCCTCCTTTGATTTGATTGGCCAGGTCACTCATTCTGACAGTGATGAGCGTCAGCCTAAAAATGTAACTGTAATGTAACGTAAAACGTTTTTTTGTCATCCTAACAGAGCAGTGCGTAATGGAGTACAGCAGAACAATATCAATAATATCAAATATTGGGAAATCAATTAAATCAACATTCAAAATTCGTCAATTCACTCTTCCCCTCAGACACTGTAATGACAGGATTGAGAGCAAAGAAATAAAAAAATAGAGAACAGGTATTAGATAAGCGATTTAATAGGAATTAGTAATACAATATGAATATAATACATCAAGAGGACTTTTTTTATTTACTTTTTTTTTTTTTTTTTTTTTTTACTTATTCTGATTTTGACGTTTTGAATTTGGCTTTCCGATGACGGAGTGCTGCAAAAGCTCTGATAAGTTTATTTCATCTCATAATAATAATGTTCATAATAGTTTTAATGTTTAATTGACATCTATTCAAGTTCAGGCAGTCTTTCTTGCAGCATTGTGGACCGCAGTTATTTTATCACAGGCGCGAGATATAGGCTAAATATAGAAGAATTAAATGAAAATAAGAGAAAAAAAATGAAATAAAACTAGACTAAAACTTCCAGTAGATGGCGGCAAATCATTGTCACAACGAGTGAGTCAAATAATCTGTTCAAAACGGCCAACCATAAGAGGCGTAATGTGTTTTCTGACCTCCAGATGTCGCTGTTTCTCTGTTATCTTTACACTCTGATTTCCAGCAGGAACTGACGTTTGTGTCTACGACTACATGAGCAAATTTTCCAGCTGGAGGAAAATGTCCAGCGTCAAAGATCCGAGAGTCTGAAGGTAGGAATCGTCATTTATTCACACAAAATCTTACTATGCCTTCAAGTTTACTCGTCAGCTCTGTTCTTCTGCCTACCGGAAGTATAGTGTGTTCTGTTTCTGTAAAGTATTTGATTTTCTTTTGCTTGTGTTTTCACTTTTGTTGGCGCGCCGAGTGCGCCGAAATTCCGAATCATTTGCACAAACATTGCGTAAAGTTTCTGAAATAACTTTCTGCGAGAGATCTCTTGTTTAAGTGTTTAGACATAGTCTTTTGAGATGTTTTACAATGTCGGGCAGTTCGTGGCAGGTTATTTACTATGCTGACAGTACATATTTGATTAGAAATATCAATCTGTATTTATTGGCAATCTAGAGACTGTTGTTATGATAACGTACTTGATTAGATTTTTCTTTGTCGCATATTTGCATCCTCTATAAACTTTTGTTTAGTTTCTGGAATGCCTTTCCAACAGTATTTATCCTTTATTTATTACGATAAGATGGGGCTGCACTTCTATTTGTGTTGATTTTCTATTTGGATCACTTACATTGAACATTTCATCTAATATACGTAATAAAATCCTCTTGAGTTCAGAACAGGTTAATGAAAGTTAGTGATGAAGCTCAAGTATCTGCTGCACCTTTTTGCAACACCTAAAACTATTTCACATTAATTCTAATATAACAACTATTATTTAGTAACTTATTTTCTCATCTGTATTTAAAGTTACAATCTTGCTGACCAGTTTTTATGCAAAAAAAAAATAATAATAAAAAAAAATGCATATTTACTTACATATTTATCCCAGTGTTTTTTCTTATTTCAAAGGAGCTGAAATAGCACAGTTGATATTGTGTGTAATAATTATAACATTTGTATGTTTCTAATAAGTATGAAAGCTCTTTTGTAAGCCGCTTTGAGTCAGTATTGTTGTGGTAACTGACTGGAGAAGCAGGTTTTGTCTTGTTTTTTGCCTTTTGCCAGGCATAATTAAAAAAATAGGCTTGTATAAATGTGTGGATTTGTCACACATGGCCTGAAAATGGTGGCGTTTAATCGTGTTGTTCCTGTAGTGTTGCGTCATTGTAGTTCTATGCATGAATCATGTGCTTTGGGTATGCTAGCTGAGTATGCATATTGTAACTAATTTTTTCAGTTCTGCAATTGTTTTCCTGTCACTTATACCGATTGTATTATGTTTACTGAAAACAGGACGGATGTAATGACAGGTTTCACACATTATGAGTGCTGTATTGTGTCATCTATCATTCATTTACCCTTCTGAACTTTCTCACTGTCTTGGGAACTATCTGTCTTCTCTTGACTTGTTTTGCAAGTGCTTAGAAAAGCACCGAAATCAAACTCGGAGTCACGCTTTGTGTTCAGTGCATTTCTGAGTCTTAAAAGTGAGCCGATGTTCATAAACTGATGCATTTAAAAGCCATATGCATTATCTAGTTATTCATTTCTGTACTTTGAACAGCTGCATTGAAGCTTGATAAATCGTTTTATTGTTAAGTACAAAAACAACTTTTGCTGACTTCCATTATGGTTTGACACCATCTTTGAAGGGCTTTGAATCTGGGGGTTTTCAAATGCATAATTAAGTGATATTTGTCATTGTTAATACAGTGCAGTCAGTCATGCACCCTGAGTAGTGTGTGAACTATTCCTACAAACTTCTGGCTGCAACGATTTAACAACACGGAGAGCGCAGAGTATGACACCTGCCTTTTTTTCTGCCATGAAAAAGACACAGTAACTAGATATTGCACTCCATTGCCTGGTTTCTTAAGCCTAGTCCCAGACTAAAATGCATGTTTGAGCGTTCTTTACTGAAAGTAACTTTCAGTGACATATCTTAAAATATATCAGTGCCATTATCCCGGCTTAATCTAAGCCCTGTCTGTGAAACTGGGCCACCATGTTTTAACCATTTGACCTGTTATTGTGATCCTCCTAAATATTATGTTTAGAAATTGTATCTGCAAGAACAACAAATTGCTTTTTGGGTTGTTAGTCAACAATGTTGGTTTAACAGAAGGTTTTTAGCACTATAGAATAGTCAGTCAAACACGTTCAAGAAGCACAAGCACAACACTGAAAATCAATGGAAACGTAGCGCAGTGGAATGGGGAAAAAAATCTGCTAAATGTTGCTGAAGAACTACTTTTCTTGGCAGAAGAATTTCAGTAAATTATTGAATTTTTTTTTGTTGTTGCGATTGCACATCAGTTAAATTCTTTATTAAAGGGCACCTATTATGCCCCTTGTACAAGATGTAATATAAGTCTCTGGTGTCCCCAGAATGTGTCTGTGAAGATTCGACTCAAAATACCCCACAGATCATTTATTATAGCTTGTCAAATTTGCCCCTATTTGGGTGTGAGCAAAAACACGCTGTTTTTGTGCGTGTCCCTTTAAATGCAAATGAGCTGCTGCTCCCGGCCCCCTTTCCAGAAGAGGGCAGAGCTTTAACAGCTCACGCTTCGGTTGCTCAACAACAACAACAAAGCTGGAGAATCTCACGCAGCCAAAATGAGGATTGTCAGTAACGGTGTTCAGTCTTACATTGTTCAAACCGGAGTCGACACTGATGGAGAGACTCAGGAAGAAGTTACAACTTCTAGAATGCAATGTTGTAGTCCCTACCAGCCGTTTGTTGTAGTCCTTAAAAAGTGATTTCTGTTTGCATTGAACTTTGAGCGTCGTCAAACAGCAACATAATCAAGGACCCCTTTAAAGTATTAAGTGCTATTTTTCTGCAACTGTAATCAACTAAACTCTGCTTTGCATTGTGCATAATACACCTAAATGACACATTCTTCCTTGTCTTGACTTGTTAGAGACATATATCTAGGTTTAGATTTCATATTAGATTTAGATTGCCCTATTCTGTGGGTTTTTGCACATAATCAGTGAGGCTGTAAATGAGGAGCTGAAACCCAGTCCTGTCTTGAGTTTATACTTAATTGGTTCTGTTTCAATTGCAAGCTGGCATGTCTCGGGCCGGCAAAGCACAGGGAAATGTCTGGTATGTGCTTGTAACCGCCTGCCAGTCACCCATTAAATCCAGAGTTTGACACGCCCTCACTGAGTGACCACGCACATGAACTGTATTTTCCCTGCTGACGTTTTGTGCATTTCGTAATCTGATGATTTCTCATATCCAAAATATTCAGGATGCTTTTGTTAGAAACTTGAAATTGTTGAATCGTAATGTGAAAAATGTTCTGTGGTCCGGGGCTTTACGCTTGCATTTCTTTTTAGGGGCACTTGTGATCCTGATTTAAAAAAATTAGGAGCTTCTGATCAATAACAGAAATTATTCTTCCCATTACAGGGTGATATTTGACTTGATTTGACATTTTTATTTTTACCTTTGTGAGTTTTTTTTTTTTTTTTTTTTTAAATCTAACCTAAGTATATGTTTGTCATCTTTGTCAAATTCTTAAATTTATATTTATAAACTTGTTCAAAGTTTTTAATTCAAACAATAAATTAATTTAGAATAATAAGATAAAATCAGGCAGAATAAGTTACCAATCAAATCAAATCCGATTAATCTTTGCACTGCACAGGTGGCAAAGAAGAACCACACAAAAGTGGCATTTAGGTATATTTAAAGACTGTTCAGATGTGGCATGAATGCATTTAAATTCATAATAACAATGTAATGAGATTAATGTTTAAAGATATAAAGTTTTGACTATAAATTATTAAAATAACTGAAATAATGCTTTTAAATTGAAACTGAAACTGAAAGGTGGCGGCATTTTTCACTGAATCATTCATTCAATCGATTCGTTCAAAATGGCTGATTTATTCAGTAATGAAGTAAGTGACTTGGTGCGTCTGAAATTGCGTGCTGGCATGAGTAGGTTCAACATTTGAATTTGAACTTACTTTGCGACCGTTAAAAAAGTGCGCTCTATGTAGTATGAATGAAATCCAGATGTATTACATCGATCTGCCATGTTGTCATTATCATGTGACCAGTTGCGTCACTTCACCTCCATTCATAAATCCTCTCTTGTGGCCTCATGGGATAGTAAAGTGTCCATCATATGCACATTTCGGAATCTCGCCGGAAGTCATAGGGTTTTTTTTTTTTGGTTTTTTTTTCGCACACCTGGTATCCCCCCCGCAAAACGGTTCTTATTTACGCTTAAATGTTGACACTATTGTAAACATTGTTTTTTAGAAAAATGTTAGGATACCATATTAAAGTATTGCTCTTAACTAGACATGTGCCGATATTCGGTAATGCGATACATCACGATATTATTATAGTGGGCACTTCAAAATACCGTAATAAATAATTTATGACCAATTATTAAATTGTTTTATAATACATTTAGGAATACTTTCCCCATCAACCATATAAAATGCACAACACCGCTGTATTCTGCGTCAAAAGGAGACACGCTCAGATGTAAACAAGCCCAACGTGCATGAGAAGCACATGGTGGAACGAGTGAAGGAGAATGAAAGTGCATGTTCAATCTCTGACAGCAGAGGGCGCTGATGGAACAGCAGAATGCAGCGGTTACCCCGGAATCATTTTTTTTGTAATCTCAATGTTGTTTATCACAGCACCAAATACTTAATACTTAAAGACTTAATAGGCTATTTATTTTCAAACTTAAACATTTTTATATTTATATCTGGACTACAACATGCCCTAATGATTAGAAATATTCTGGTTATTTGTTATTGTTCAGTTAAACTTTGAGACATACGGCTTCGTTACATTACAATTCATTATTACCAAACTGACAATGAAAAGTACTTATAAAGCATTAATTATTCTTAGTTTATGATGATTTCTTAGTTTAATAACATTACTAAAATCAAAAGAACTTATTTAATGGACCTCAGATAAAACTGACAATGATCAGTTGTATTTCTAACATTAACAAAAAATAATACTTTCTGTAACAAATGTAGCTATTGCTCAATCTTAGTTAATGCATTAAATAATGAGACCTTATTGTAAAGTGTTACCTGTTGTTCTTTATAGCCTAATTCTTTTGCACTTTAATCTGTTTGAAAAAATTTTTTTGCAACTTATTTCAATATCGTTATAATACCTTATACTGTGATACAAGCTTCAGCAATTAATCGCAACATGAAAATTTGATACCGTCACATGCCTACTCTTAACAGACCTGTTTTATATCACTAGTGCACTGTCCGTTCTCGAAGCATATAATCCCTGCCCGCGTGAGGCACGCCGCTTTCTATTTAGCTGTTCTGTAGTTTATTAAAAGTGTATTCATTCTGAACGTGTCATGTGTCCATATTGTGCCAGATGCGACACTGCACTCCACAGCAACACACCCACCACGTGTGAAGTTGATTGGATAAACGGTTCTCGACATAATCAAAATGCAAACAGACAGACAGACAGACACACAGAGATTCCTGCTGTAACGCGTTGAGTACGGAGCAAATATGGATACATTAGCTCACTTAGCTTGAGTTATTGATACCAGACAGACTTCACGGAGGCGACTGACGTTTCACAACTGGCGCTTTATTCCCCATGAAACACATGTAACTGTCTGTCACAAATGTTATGCTGCCCACAGCATTACTTAATAAAGAAAATAACTTTAAATCAGCAACAGATAAACAGAAATAACCTGCATGCATGCAGTGCTCGAGTCGCACATACAATGCAGACAGTTCAACCGGGAGCGCGCAGCTCTTAAAGGGGCCACACCATATTTCTACTCGTTACATTGTCTTTATTAGAGAGAAGAATATGATCAGCTCCCTCCCTCCGAAGCTTCGAATATTCGGTGTCGATTACTACCAAAGCTTCGAAGCTCAAAAAATGGTATTCGGACCAGCCCTAATTCAGACTTACTGCTCTGTTGGTGTACAGTTTTTCGCATGCTATATAGTAGGGAAGTTTTCGATTTCGGACACAGCTACTTTATGAATGGGTCATTGAATCACTGACTCACCCGATTCGTTCAAAAACAATGAATGTCTGTGATTGGCTACATTGCTCAACGCTGCAAAACACGTTGTAAATAGAAGCCTTTGACACTCTCCAGAACGCAAACACAAAGACGCACTGAATCGTTTGCCAAATCTATTTTGCTAATATGCACCCCTGTAGAACTGGTCCTGATGGGGTCTGGGGTAAATATATTTTTCAGAGTTGTACTGTAGAGCCCTGTGGTCCTGTCATGTGACAGACTTGTGCATCTTTTTTCAAGCTTCAGTTGCTGCAGAGTCAGTTCCCTTTTTCCTAGTGTAAGGTGCAGGCCAGGGTTGCATTCATCCATCTTTTCAGGTTTTACAAGGGCTCTCATATCCAACATTTTGAACAAAAGGGATTCATTTGTTTGATTCAGGACAAAATGTCATGCTAGTGTTGGTGCATAATGGACTAAGTCTATTACTCTGAGTGATAGGAGCTCATATTTGTAACCACACTATTGTTAAAAATGGCCCAGAGCGATTCAGTATATTGACCACTGCCTTTAAAAACAACACTACAAGTGCATCATAATTTGCATGCATGCAATACATCTTTTGAAAGCATTGGTGTCCATTGGAGTACCCGACATTGAAATGTAATATTTTCTCAATTTTTTTTCCCATAGGCACCTGTTGTAAAGTTCCCGTCAGAACCCAGTGGTCTCCTCATGTACATAGCAAGGCGAAGCTGACACCATGGCCCACATATCCAGTGGCAATGGGTTTAAGTTTGACAGGCCAGCCTCTCCGGGGGTGGTCCGACCCAAAGGGATTGTGGGAAAGGAGGAAGCTTTACGCATGGAGGTAGAGGCCTTGGATAAAATTAAGCGTGAGAAAGGGCACACACTCCCAGTCACAGCGTCTTCTGTTAATCCCCTTCCCAAACCGACGGCGCAAACATCCACTAGCCGACAAGAGAAAGACCTCATTGTGTTCTGTGAATCAGAAACGCAGAAGAAAGAACAAAAAGACAAATTTGAGGACATCGATTTGGAGAAGCTGACCAAGGAGGAGCTGGAAAAGCTGCTTCTGGATGACAGTTTTGGCGTAAACAAAATGACAAGACCTTCCTCTTTGCTAGGTTGCAATCTCAGTGCATCGTATCCTGGAGGACATGCGTTCAGCCCTTCTTCATTTCACTGGACACCCACCCCAACACATGCACAGAATCCCATTTTCCCCTCTGCTCCTTTCATGAAGCCTCCATGCTCTTTCCAGAATGGCTTTAGTCCAGCTATGTCCCCCTTTATTAGTCTGTCGGCCCAACCGACCCCCTTCCTCTCCTTTACACCCATACAACCACCTGCTGCTCTGGCATACTCTCAGCCTGCCGTCACCCCAGAGATGGCCAAGCTGTTCGACAAAATTGCCAGCACTTCGGAATACTTGAAGAACGGCAGGTCCTCCAGCATGGAAACAGAATTGGCAAGCGCCAAGTCCTTGGAGCCAATGCCTCAGCCCTCAGAACCTCCCAACATCAGCCGATTTGAGTGGCTGGACCTGGACCCGCTCAACAAGCACAAGGAGGTTGAGGCCAAGGAGACACCCACTGTTTCAAGTTGTCCTTTCATAGAGGAGTCTGGGAATGCTAAAGACCCATGGGATGCGGTTCTTCAGGATGAACCTGAAGTTGTGGATAATGGCAGTTCCTCGGCACAGGTGAATAGCAAGGCGACTTTGGCAAACCAACCGAGAAGAGCATCAACAGGGGCGGCCGTAACAAGAAGCCAATCCATCAATATACCTGCAACCTCAACGAATCACAGCTCAGGCAAACAGGTAGGGCAAACTTCCTTTCTGCTGACCCAGAACATGTTGGCAGCACTGTTTGTTTAGAAATGATTACCACTTCTTCTTCTGCAGAGTTAAGGAGGAAGTAGAAATGATCCTAGCCAGGTATCCTCAAATTCAAACCTGTTGTGTCTAATGCACATATAGTGAACAACTTGGTGTATATACTGTTTCTCAATGTAATCAACAATACATATTTTCAAAATCAACTATGTAGTGGTTAATGTGTTGTAACAAGATGTGAGTGCAGCGGTCAAAGATATTAATCTAGCCTAGCGCATGTTTACATAGAAGAACAATGGAAAATAAATACAGTGGAATGTAAAAACCTGTTCTGTGTGAACTGCCCCTATGGCTGTAGCTGTCACGCTTTAAAGGGGATACATTTAAAAACTTTTTTAAAGGGTTTTACCAGTCAAACAGCTAAAGCACAGCATGCTTTTGATATAAAGTGGTCATTGTACTTTAAGAATATCCTGTAAGTTTCAGAACTGAAAACGTCCTTGTTAGTCCAAAAAAAGCTTTTATTGACACCAGGCCCAGCGAACGACTCATCCCGGAATGTGCCTATCTATGATAGATAGGTGAAACGTCTCCTCTGCAGAAGAAATCAACGTATACTTCATAATTGCAACGTTAGCCCCGCCCACTGGCATGTTAGTAAGGTGACGAGGAGAGAACAGCGATACTGGACTAAAAATACTATTACCTTTCAAATTATCCTAATGCTAGGAGTATGGTTATTTATTTTCAACAATGTGAATGTGAATTTCACTGTGGATTCTTTGGTAAATCAATCGCATTTTGGCACAGGCTTTGCAAACAGACTTTTTCTATATGGTCTCGACAGTAATACGACAACGTGTTAATTCTAATGCCTGATCTGATATGTAATGATTCATATACAGTCAGATGTTCTTTGTATCAGTAAATCAAACTAGTGATTAAACGCTCAACTTCACGCCGTTTCTCTTAGTAGGATGAAAATAATCTGTTATTTAAACAGTGATTAAATTATATATAGAAAGCGATCAAAGAATGCTCCCTTTACAAACGCTGGAGCTGTCAATCAAACAGCGAGTTTATCAGTGACCGAGTTCTAGATTCACGCCAAAACTCCCGTTTTATTAAATAAATCTCTTAGGTACATCACGTTTGCACTGTTATTTATTATGAAAGCATTCGTTAGTGTGCAGAAATTGAGTTGCAATGACGAGATCACTGCATTCATGCACTTAACAACATGTCTGTGATCGGCTACAATGTTCATCACTGCAACCTTTCATGACTTGATCTAAATATAATGCCATAGATTTAAGTGTAATGCTAATCTACACTTTTCACGATTAGTTAAACTTGAGAGCAGTAATAGTAAAAAGTGCTAAAAGTTTGAGAGGGAAATACTTGCTATTTCATACGCAAAGATGTTAGCCAATCACAGCAGTTGGCGTTTGCACTGAAGTCTCACAGCAGACCCACCCCTTAAAACAGAGTGTTCAAATAAGAGGGTGAAAATCAGGGAAGGAAAAATGCCTTTTATTTCTAAATTATGTAAAAAGCATACTAACATAAGTGCACCAGAAAACATTATAAAACAATAAAACAACGCAGCTCATGACCTTTAAATTGCAAAAAATATCAAAACAAAGAACACATACTAATTGACAAGTTAGATGATTAGTTGACCATCGTGATCCAACCAAAACGACAGTAGTATTTTATAAGCGTCTCTTATGTTAGCATGAATGCTAGTACTTAAGAAAGCAGCAGTGCTCTGTGATGTGACAGGATGTAGCAGTTAAAAATGTGTGCGTATGGTTTTCTAATTATTATACCGTGCCAGTGTGATGAATGTCTTTGCAATATTTTTAGCATTTTGCATGTTTTGTTTTGGTCTTGTTCCTCATGGTTGGTTTCTTATCAAACTCTAGTTCAGCTGGTGCCTGGTCTCTTTCAATTTATCATGGTTTTATCTAAAATTTTCACTTTATCTTTGGTGTTTCCTCAGAAATGTTGTCACTGATTGCCAAAATAAAGAATGACTTCCTGAGAGGAATGTGCATTGAGTGAGACGTTGATTCCTTATGGGGAGGGTGTGTAAATGTGTGCTTTTCCCCCAGAAATCCCACTTCCTGTTTCATTATGTTTGTTTCTGATTAGGACAATTGGCTGTTGTCACACATTTCCAACAGAACTTGTAGAATTCGTGCTCATAACTTCTACAACAGGATCAGCTTTCACTTAAGGATAAAATAAAGGGGTCAGTCAGAGGGTTCAGTCTTTTCACATTCTCTTTTCAAGTATTAGGAATGAATATCATTACATTTCTCAAGCACTCATCAAGTCTAGTTCATCACTACGCACTATGCTGTCCTAATATTCTGGAGTAAATCGGTTGTTGTCTTTGTATAGTGAAAACTGCTGCTGGTCTCATTAGCACAGACAAGCCCCAGCTAGCTGTCTTTGCCCCATGGGTTCTTCCCTGACATGCCTGCAGCGGGGCCACGCAGCTCCCTGTTTCCATGGTAGCCCTCTTTCGGAGTGTGCGAAAGAGCGGCGAAACTAATCTGAGCTTTGGCTTTGGTGTACAGTTACTCTGCTTCACCGCACACAACACCAGATACTCTTATCACAAGCCCTGGATATTTCAGCCCTTATCAGCACACATCCCAAAAGACCTGTTTGTTGTTGTTTGTATTAACAGGCTTTGTGTAAGTGTAAGTTCACTGTTGCCATTACTTCATGCTTGTGGTTTGGGTTACCACACATTATCAAAAGTAGTTTCTATTTTGAGTGTGGTTGAAAGTGTTTGGGATAAGTAGAGTGAATTGTTTTTATCATATTTTTATGCTACAGCATTCATAAATGAATATGCTTTTTAATGTACTCCTTTAGTTAAATGTTCATATAAATATTAACAGAAAATAGAAAATAGCATGGACACTTCACATAAAAAATACAAAAGGAATAAAATACAAAAATAATAATTAATAAAATATGCCATTTAAAGGCCCGTTCAGACCAAGAACGATAACTATAAAGATATAAATATGAACGATAAATCACTGACAGCCAATCAGAATCCATTCAAATGTAAAGGGTTGTGCATTTAAAATGTCGGACGACATTGTGGAGAAGTTAATCGCCAAGGTCCAGAAAAAGCCACCACTGTTTGACAAGTCAAAACCCCTTTTAAGAATGTTTTCCATATATCCATTTTCTTTTAAAGTAATCAGTCATACCCTTGGAATAAATGTAAGTATTAACGATGATATAATTAGCCTATGCCAGGCTAGCAAACAGTGTAACATAAAATTAGCCTACCTCAGATATCGAGTGCTAGTTTTTGAGACTAGGCATTGTTTTTATTCCACTAAACTGACTTCGACAGCTAAATTCACTGTTGGATTAGATCGATTACACTAGCTATTCACTCGAAACATAGCATGCTGAGGACATCTGCTGGTTAAAGCCATGTAAATGTGACAAGAACAGCAAAAACATGTTGTACACTCTTTGAAACTGAGCTTAAAATAAACAGACCGTTATGGTTCGTTGGACGCAAATATAGTTATCGTTCTTCGGTCTGAACGGGGCTTAAGAGTTTGGGGTCGGTAAGATTGTTTGAAATATTTTTGAAAGAAGTCTCTTATGCCTAACAAGACTACAGTGAGAAGAGTAATATTGTAAAATATAACTTGTAACTTAAAATACTTTTTTTAAATTTATTTATTACAATTGTAATACATTATTGTAATTTATTCCTGTGATGGCAAAGCTTTCAGGAGTATTCGTGAAACATTTCTTATCGTCAGTGCTATAATAAAAATGTTTGTGCTTCTTAATATTTTGATACATTTTTACATGATACATTTTTTCAGGACTCTTTGTTCAAAAGAACAGCACTTTTTTGAAATAGAAATGTTTTGTAACATTTCTTTACAGTCACTTTTGATCAATTTAATGCATCTTTGCTGAATAAAAGTGTTAATTTCTTTTCAGAAAGAAAAGTCTTACTGACCACAATCTTTTAAACAGTAGTGTAAACAAATAATACTGATATTATACATTAATACTGGCATTTCTGTTAGTGTATTGTAGTACCTAATGCACAGATCCAATACTTCTGACTTTTGTGCTAAATATGCCTGTGAGCATTCAGAAGTAGCCACATGTAGGTCAGACATCACTCAAGCACCGATATTTTAGATAGACTGGTATCATTTGGTACTTTGACATCCCTAATGTATCACATCAGTCACTTCGCATCTTAGCCAACAAAGTAGCTCTTGTATTCGGACAATGAAGTGTTCTTAGTTAACACTGCAACCATGTTGTTTTTTTTGTATTGTATGTGTTTGTAAATGTGTTCTGACCATCCCATCCCTGTGAACCTGTCACTGTCAGCTTATCTGACATGCAAAAATTAAGTTTGTTTAATGTAACAGTGAATAATTAGATATACAAACAGATCTCTTAGTCACTGTTTACCATCAAGCACTCTGTGGACAGTGGAATGTTAAATCATCTGACGGAAGTACAGTCATATTTATTTAGGGGAAGTATAATCAGGTCAGTCAGAGAGCGAAGTTCCAGTTAATGCGTATCACCATTCTTAGCAGCAATAATGGAGAGGAAGTTGCCATTGCTGTGAATTCTATTACGCACACAAACTTAGATGATGGTAGTATTTTACTTAAATCCAACCAAATACTAAGCTCATGCAAGCCAACTTCCTCCATCCTCTCATTCTTGAGTGTTTTTTGAATTGTTTCTTGGCACTTCCCTCATAAACGTTTTAAAATAAAGGTTACTTTAGACTTGGGAGAGATTGCATATAGGGCAGCCAGAACTGTAAAAGTGTAGCTCTAAGCAAAAGTGGATGAATAATTTGTGAATGTGTGTCACATGGCATCTAATTTTTCTCTAAGGTTAGGCCTATAGCTCTGGCCTAGTAAAAAGCTAAAGTCACCATCATCTCATCTGATGCTTATATGTCTTACCTGCAATAAAACATATGATCTGCTTTTTTTGTCCACATTGACACACTCTTGATTGTTTATAACTTTAATTTTACTTACGGTGAATGTGTCAGAGGCAGATCTTCTGCTAAGAAAATATCACAAAACTACCTAATCTACCCGTACTCATGATACTATTGAGATTGTATGTATTGTAAAACAAATCTTCCTGTTTAATTTCCTAGCATGCGAGCCATTATTGAACTGAAAGTACCTTTTATTCCTCATTGTATTTCCATGTTGATGTGCCTTTTTGACCTATTTCCTTCCTGAAGGAAGTCTTTAGCATTCCAGACATTCTTCACATTCTCAGTATCCTCTCACCAAACAGAGAGACTGTCTTGTTCCACATTTGAACTGGGATGTTAATGTCATCAATCACTAGTATTTGATACCACTGTACATACTACAGACTGTTTACAAAACATATTTAACAAATGATTTCCTATGTTAAGGGCACCATCAGTGAAAGCACATAGGACAGTAGGCTGAATGTCTGCTCATCAGTATAACCATGGCATCATGTCTGTCTTTTTACAGGTCAGTAAGGGAAGTGCAAATGTACTCTCAAAGTACTCTGTCTTACAGCAAAAGGAAGCCCAGAATCTAGAAGTCGTAGCATTCTGTGAAGACATTTCAAAGTGAGTCATGATTTTTTTGTTTAAGGCATATTTTGTTGATTTGCCTGTTGAAGGGGATACCCTCAGCAAAAAGCAGGTCCTGCTATTACAGCTGTGTTGTTAATCTGATATCAGAAGGTGCGAGGATACTTGAATCAGCACTGTAATTATAGATTCTAGAGGGGAAGCAAGGCTAATATTGCCTTGAGGTACTAATTGGGGAAATGCCTCAAAACCTCATTGTTTTCAACAAGCTGCCCATCAAAGCTAAAATTAGAGAAGTAAAATGCAGGAAGTCTACAGCTGTATGTTGGCCATGTAACAATGAAATCTAATGCCATTTTTCCTAATTATATCACACAAAGAGAGCATGTACAAATGATTAACAAAGGACCTAAGACCGAACCTTGAGGTACACCAGATTTACTTGTGTTATGTCTTCATTTACACAAAGTGTTGTCCTTCCTTTTTGCAGACTGAGGTCAAAGTTCCCACATAACGACCTGTCTTCCAATCCTGGATATGTTCTCAGCCCAGTGATCACTCAGAGGGATGCAGGAGGAGACAATGGCAGCAGTGTGAAAGTATCCATTGAGATTTCTGATTCTCAACAGCCTGTAACTTTCACTTGTGATGGTAAGCGTTTCTGTGACTGGGAATTTAGCCATTACAAAATAAGCTTTTGACAGAGGATAACTTGATTTTATATGAAAATTGTTATGCTAACGGTTAAGACAATAAAAGAGCTAGGTTACCCAAAAATGAAGATTCGAAATCCACAGAAGAAAGTCATGGTTTGGAATCTCATGAGGGTAAGTAAATTATTACTTTATTTTAATTAATAAAGTGTGTGGGGGGTGGGTCTAATGCTTTTTCATGCATTCTGGAAGCCGAGAGGCAATCGGCGCACAAGTGCATATATTGTAAACAACACAAACGTTTTTGTTCCCTTTTTATTTATAATGATGTCGCAGCTAGCAGACAAGTACAGTACGAGAACAGTAGCTTGGCTTTTTTCGGAAAGACCTGGTTTAGCGTATCTATCTTTTATAATAAATATGATAAAACTAAAGACTTTTCTGAGATATGAAGGATGCATTGTTACTCTATATGTACTCACATGAGATTAACATGAGATTGGCAGAAACTGTGTGTGATTACCCCCCCCCCCCCCCCCCCCCCCCCCCCCCCCAAACTAATGGTGTGAACTCTTGATTAATCACAATAGTAATGAATGACAATAGTAAGCTTCTATGAATGTCTGCTATAAAGGAAACTGACTAATGAAGAAGTCATGACAAAGCGCCAGAGAGCATTTCTTGGCTGCTGTTACACATTCTCTTTTTACATAACTATCATGGTGCGTCTGCTCAACAGATTGATACTTCAACCAGGGTTCCTGTGTTTTTCATTTTTGTGCTTGCATGTCACTAGCTGAGGTTTTTACTGGGTAACCTGTCTGTGGTCCAAGCACAGAAAGTCCTTTTCATTGAGCTGTAGTGGCCTTGGCTCAGTTCCCTGTGAAGCGGCTGTGTTCTGAAGACTGCCGGGCCTCGTTTTTTGTGTAGAGTCTCTGGCCACCTCACTCCTGGCAGGAAATCAAGACTGGCCTTTTGTGTTGAAGAATTTTTCTGTGTTGTTACTGCCTAAGCCCCATAGCTCTTTTTGTCCTGCATAAATCCAGCATAGACTGTGGTCTTAGAAAGGGAAAAGGGGACACAGTGTCTATCAGAACCTGAAGTTGCCACACAGACAGCTAATGTTTGAGGAGTGGCTTGGTTATAAGTGTCTGGATGCTGAAATTGATGCTAGCTTCTCCTCAAGTTCACACTGTTCTTGCTTGTTTTCCCTCTTAAACTTCTGACCCAGTTTGTTGTGTTAGATCAAGAGATTTCAAATTTTACTGAAAGCTGAGTTTGTAACAATATTCCTTCATTTTATGAACAGAGAGGGGAAAAAAGAGGTCACGTTTTTACATTCTTAATCCAAACAGCGAAGTACCATACAGCTGAATGATGGACATACCATCTCTTGGCATGTCAAGGCTGACTGTCTGAAACTTCAAAGAGGATAAAGAGGTTTTTGAAGTTTTCCTTGGTTTGTTTAGGTGGAGAAAAATGCTTAGCTGTGTGTAAGGTTAGTAAAGTTAGCCATTTCAGACATTCTTGGCATAAAAGACAAGGCAAATGAAACTGAGGAGGCTACTAGGGTTTGAACTTGTGGAATATGAAGGCTTTTCCAGGATAAACTCCGATTAAGTGTCTCAGTTTTCTGATCCCTGGATCAGACCTTCTCCCCTCTCCTCTTTAAATGTAGGTACATACCATTTGACAAAGCTGTTAAGTAGAAAAGTTTAGTTTTATTTACAAATTCGGCAGTATTTGCTTCAGGATTGTACGTATATGGATTTACTCGGTTCTACTCTAGCCTTTCTGCCTCTCAGGTTTTTTCCATGGCTTCCTTATGGCCGTAGAGTTCCCTCCACTTTAGACCAACCGCAGTCTCCCGACATTCCAGCACCATGTGTTGCTGTAGTACCGCAAAAAGAGGATGGCAGAGGAGGAGTTTTACTGGCATCCCACAACCCTTAAATGCAACCCCAAATCCACCACCAATAAGGCATGACCATCAGACCTTTAGGCTTGAAAAACAGAGCAGACACGAAGAGTCCAGGTCAGGCAAGGCTGACTTAATCCAGCCCTAGGCTTGGAGCTTGAAGAGGGGATCATTCCAAGGAGGGGTGTGGGGCCTGTTATTGCTGCAGCCTGGGGTGACCGTGAACAATATGTTGGGTGTCAGATGTTTGCTCTGAACTAGTGGAACTTTTTATGCCAAATCCATTTCGCACCAATCGGTTATAGTGCTTTTCCATCTAAATGAACCTGAAGAGGTTCACATTTAGTTCATGGATCCTGTTCCAAATGGCATCCACAGTCAACACTGCATGAACTGTTGAGTAAGAGTCTGCTGTGAAGTCCACAACAGTGCAAGCTTGTAAAATTACATGGCCAATATGATGCATCCTGTTGTTATTTTTGTGCAATACCTAGCAGATGACACCTGTAGGATGGTTCTCATTGTATTTAAAGGGGTCCTTGATTATGATTTCACTTTTTTTAACCTTAGTTAGTGTGTAATGTTGCTGTTTGAGCATAAACAACATCAATGCAAAGTTCAATGCAAAGGGAGATATTTTCTTTTACAGAAATCGCTTTTTAAGGACCACAACAAACAGCCGGTAGGGACTACAGCGAGCTTCTTCCTGGATTGGTGACATCACAGATCCCAAAATTTACATAAACCCCGCCCATGAGAACACACAACAAAGGGGGTGAGGCCATGTTGGGCTGCTTTAGAGAAGAGGAAGAGTTGTTGTAGTAGAGTGTTGTTGCTATGCCGTCATTTTACACCAGACTGCTTCACAAACGAGGGTCAGTTCAATGCTGGATTTGCATGACGGCACATCCTAATTGATGAGTAGAATCAACTCCACAGCAGCTATATAAATTTATCCACTAACCATTCAGAAACATCCAGTTTCATTCTAAAAGTTGTAACTTCTTCCTGAGTCTCTCCATCAGTGTTCGACTCCGGTTTGAACAACGTAAGGCTGAACACCGTTACTGACGATCGTCACTTTAGCTCCGTGAGATTCTCCAACTTTGTTGTTGTTGAGCAACCGAAGCGCGAGCTGTTAAGCAGCAGCTCATTTGCATTTAAAGGGACACACAAAAATGGCGCGTTTTTGCTCACACCCAAATAGGGCCAAATTTAGCAGGCTATAATAAATGATTTATGGGGTATTTTGAGCTGAAACTTCAGACACATTCTGGCGACACCAGAGACTTATTACATCTTGTGAAAAGGGGCAAGGTCCTCTTTAAATGAACAGTTAACCCAAAAATGACAATTCTGTCAGTTTACGCACCCTCGTTTTTTTCCAAACCTGTATGACTTTCTTCTGTGCAACATAAAAGATATTTTGAAGAATGTACAGTGAAAGTCAGTAGACACCACTGACTTCCTTTGCATGGACCAAAACACATTTCTTCAACTTCTCTGTCCATGGGTGGCTTTTTCCTTCATGTTTACTGTTTCTTTCCCCAGTGAGTTCTCCAGTGGACCTGCTCATAATGCAGGCTCTGTGTTGGGTCCATGATGACCTGAACCAGGTGGACATAAGCAGCTACGTTCTCAAGGTCTGCGGACAGGAGGAGGTTCTACAGAAGTGAGTCCTCCCTTTATCGTCTCTTTCCTTTTTGCAGGCATTCTATCATATTGCATAAACAAGTCCCCTGCCAACATTTCTGAAAGAAAGAAAAAAAAAAAAAAAAGGGGGGGGGGGCTATTTTGCTTTAATTGTGCTAGTGAAATGTTTTCTTTTTACCCACACCATTGGAAGAGCAGACCCAACAGTGCTAGGCGAGGGAGGGTTTGCCTGCCCTGATAAGGAACAGAGGGAATGGACAGAAACAAATCCCTTCCAAGCTCTAAAAGGAATTTAGTTTTTTTTTTTTTTTTTTTTATACAAGGCATCCTCCCTTAGTTTCTGTGGGTGTCTCATGTTATTCCTGTGTTCACTGCAGAGTTTTGAAAGCCTTTAGTTAGTTTCTTGTTATGTTATAGTTCCCCAGTGTCTGGTTCAATGCTGGCTGTCTTGTCCTCATTTGACCTTGGCAAGTTGATGTTTTTGTAAACTCTCTTATGCTCACCAAGGCTGCATTTATTTGAAATACAGTAAGTGTAATTTATTACTGTGATGACAACTGAAATTTCAGCATCATTACTCCAATCTTTATTGTCACATGATTCTTCAGATCCTTTACTGTCGCTTTTGATCAGTTTTATTATAAATATATAAAGTTGATATTACACCGTTATTCATTGATTTATTTAGGTATTGTTACTCTTGGCTCTGGCCCATGTCTAAAGCATCTTTAATGTTATCTCCAGTAAACACAGTCTAGGCAGTCATGAGTACGTGCAGAACTGCAGGAAGTGGGAAACGGAGATCAAACTACAGCTCCTTTTTCTTAACACAATGAGACGAGATCTGGCTCGAACGGTAAGACACTTACAAAGGTTAGAATAAATAGTTAGAAAAGGTTAGAGAAACTAGTTGTTCACTGCACTACTATCTTCACAAGTTTAATGGATAAATATGTTTTCTCTATGTATGCTAACAGGCAGAAGATGACATCTCCCCCATTGATGTGGAGAAATACCTTGGCCTAGTGGAAAGGCCGTTTAAAGAGGCAGTCACAAGGTAGGAATGTGCTGCATCTTATCTGCTGCCCCTACTAAAGGCCAAGAAAGCCATGGGTGGCCTTTGAAGTCCCTGATTGTGCTTGTTGATTTCTCTCATTCCTTTGCATGTTTTTTCTTCTGTAGAGAGGGTCTTGCTGAATACCTAGAAGGCTATCATAAGCAAGTCCGTGTCTGCCTTCAGAATGAGGTAACTTATTTTCTAAACACAGCAAGCTAATTTAATGAAAATATTTCAGGTTCTTTTTTTCGATCTCTCACTCTGTTTCTGTTTCTCTCCCTAGAGCACTCCGTATAAAACAGTGGACAGTGTGGTTCAGTCAGTTAAGAATCTCTGCTGTGCTCTGGATGAAGTTGAGACACCAGCCATCACTGATGCCATCAAGAGGCTCAAACGCTCCGTCAACCTTCCTAGAACACGTTCTCCAGAGGTCAGAGAAGCTTCAGTGTAAAGTAGCGATGCACAATATTAAAATTGTAGATAAGTAACTTTTTTCATTATATGACAAATAACCGATTGTTGATCAGTGGCTGATGTTACAATTCTGTGCTAATTTGTAAAATGTAAAATAAAAACACTAAAGACTAAAATCAATTGTTTTAAATGGTAAAAGTAAATTTAGGCATCAGAAAATTATTATAATTAGTATGAAAAATGGATGTTGATTTTGAGATCTACTAAAGATTGCATCTAATGGTGTTTAATTCAATTATTAGTGTGCATTTATTTGATTTGATTTTTCCCAATACCCACTAATACTGTTATAAAAAAAATAAAAAATAAATAAAATTAATAGCGGATATTGTGCATCCCTAGTCTAAAGCACAACAATTTAGACCTTTTAGTTTTTTTTTTTTTTTCTTCTTTCTGTTTGAATATACAAAACTGTTTCAAAACTGTTTTGCAGGCTGGTGCCACAGGTTCAGCTTCTGCAGGTTCAGCTAATGGTAAGCTCAGCTCCTACAACTAATGTCTCAATGCACTTCTTTTAAAAGGTTAAGTGTGTAATATTTTCAGTATTAAAAAATGTTGTCCTAATATGCAGTCATCTACAATTAAACACTTTTGGCTATTAATTTCCATTGGAATAAGTAAACACTATGACTCTGAGGTGCTAACTTTGCTCTGTTGTTTTATTTCTCATGATTCAATCCACTTTCGAATCCAAATTCAACCACCTTATATTTTATTATTATTATTATTAAACTTTGGTCTGTTTATTTGAGTGTTCTGAGCTCTGACCGCAACATTGACTCAACCAATAAGGTAAATTTGAGATGTGATCTATTTGTTTGATTAATGGTACACAGGGAGAGAAACCAGTTTGAAAAGAGTCATTATTTTTGCACTTTAATGTGATGACACAAGTGGTGAAGAAATTACATACTTTACCCTTCAAAGAATTAGTTCACTTCAGACTGAAAATTTCCTGATAATTTATTCACCTCCATGTCATCCAAAATGTTTGTCTTTCTTTCTTCTGTCGAAAAGAAACTAAGGTTTTTGAGGAAAACATTCCAGGATTTTTCTCCATATAGCGGACTACGCATGACATTTCCAACATGATTATGTAATGCGTGGCGCATCGCAGAGCTAGTGCAAGATAAGCATTTGTGGTTAAAAAGTATATACATTTTTATTTTAGAAAATGACCGATCGTTTCGCTAGATAAGACCTTTATTCCTCGTCTGGGATCATGTAGAGCTCTTTGAAGCTGCGCTGAAACTGACATTTGGACCTTGAACCCGTTGAACCCCAGTGAAGTCCACTATATGGAGAAAAATCCTGGAATGTTTTCCTCAAAAACCTTCATTTCTTTTCGACTGCAGAAAGAAAGAATTGAACATCTTTGATGACATGGGGGTGAGTAAATTATCAGAATTTTAATTCTGAAGTGAACTAATCATTTGCTGACTTCCTTTTGGGAACAAAACAATGCTTTTCCTCTTTAACAAACTGTTATTTACATGAATGTGGGATTAAAAAAAAATGAATAAAAAAATTAGGATGTGCTGTTTCTTGTTCACCTATGCTATACTCTTCTTATGATCCTCCAGGTTGCAAAAGCCCAGTGGAGGAGAGTTTAACATCGCTCACAGATGCTGTGTATGAGCTCACTAAGCTCTATCTGCAGTCTTTCTGCCCAACTACTCCTGGTTGTACGATGGAAGAGCACATGGAGGACGGCAGGGACAGCAAAGAGGCCTCGGGCACCACAGAGCACCTGCAGTTCACTCTGTTTGCTGTTCATGGCATTCCTGCTACCTGGGTCAGCAGGTAAGCACTCTGTCCCTTTTAGTCTGAACCTGGTCTAAATATTAACTGATACTTTAATAATACAAACAAATGGATTTCAAGTGAAATTTACTCATTTACTCTTTCTGTTTTGGCGCATTCAGCCTCGCAGTCTAAATAAGCACTAAACACTGTTTAATTCACTTCAGACTGATAATGACTCTGTATAACAAACTCACAGCCAAGGTAAACTTCTCTACTACTTTCAAAGCACTGCCTTAGTCCATATTCATTACACTGTTATTTCCTCTTAGATAATTTGAGTAATTTTGGGTCTGAGTTCTCTTGGAGCAATCAACCTCAGTAAATTATATCGAGACCATTTAACGTTTAACCCAACTTGGAGAGCTTTGATTCATATTATTCCCATCCACTGCAAATAACTTTATTCAGCATGCCTTTACTTAAAGCAACATATAAAAAATGTTGTAAGGAATGAGGGTTATGTGCTCTGATAATGAATATTCTGAGGGCCATGATGATCTCCTAATGCTTGAGCAGTGCAGTACAGCTAAATATTTTTTCTTCTTTTGACATTCAGTATACATTTTGATGCTTATGCATTTGTTCTGAAACGGCTTAAAATGGTGACTTTAATTTTTGTTGATTCACAAGGCTCCATGATGAAGCGCGACCCCAAACATTTGAACAATAGTGTGTGTGTGTGTGTGTGTGTGTGTGTGTGTACACATACACTGATGATCCAAAACATAATGACCAATCACAGGTGATGTGAATATCGTTGGTCATCTCCTAACAAGGCCACATATTAAGGTTTGGGTAGATTAGATGGCAAACAATCAGTTCTCATGATCAACATGCATGTTGGATGCAGGAGAAATGGGCAGGAATAAAGATCTGAGCGACTTTGATAAGGGCCAAATTGTTATGGCAAGGCGACTGGGTCAGAGTATCTCTGTAATGGCAAGGTTTGTGTGTGCTCCCGGTCAGCAGTTCTCCAGATTTAAATCCAGGTTGAGCATCTGTGGACCAGCAGTGTATTAATGTTTTGGCCCATCTGTGTATGCATAATATATTGAAATATTTGATATATCACCAAGGCTATTTCTTAGTCTTTCATAGTTGAATACTAGTCTTTGGAGGTGGAAGTGAATTAAATCGTTCTAGGCCTTACTGCATAGCTTGCTTTATCTCTAGCTCGTTTATTTATCTCCACTCCACCAGCAGCACTTATCTGCCATGGCCAAAATAGACATGACTAGTGATTTCCATACAGAACAGTATGAGAAGGCAAAGCTGGACAGAGCGACGGGGTGTGGTGTGTTTGGAGGCAGAAGATGGTCAAAGTTCTGTATCACTCTGTTCTGTATTTTGATCCAGTTCTCTTGAGGGGGAATTTTATTTGTTACTGATCCCCCCCCCCCCCCAATGAAGCCTATTTTTAGCAGCATGAAATATTTTCCCAGACCACACCAAATAAGATTCAAAATATGTATCCTTGTGCCATCTCCATCTGTAATCCTAAAATTGTTTGAACTTTGATTGGCTGTGTTAAAAAAAAAACTAAGGGAACTTTGCCATCATTTGAAAGATATTTCAAACAAGTATTTGAATGAATATATACAAACCATTTGTGTAAATTGCAAACAAAAAGGTTATAAATTAGTTTTCAAACAATAAGTGTTCACGTTTTGATTATTTATATCATATTCAGTCAAATCATGCGGTTTTCATTTGATGAATACAGGCCAATGTTTTCTTCCCTTTCCGTGCCATAGAGTAATTTGTCCTTCCTGTTTTCCAGTTTTGAAAAATACTACCTGATGTGTGCCCTGACCCATAACAACAGGAATCTCTTCAAGCCTGTCCAGTCCAAAAAAGTGGGAACGTACAAGAGTTTCTTCTACCACATCAAATGGGACGAATTGTAAGTGTTAATGCCCCTTAAACATGCTGGCACGCTACTTCCTGCAATTTTTAGAATTAGAGGGAAATCAGCAGGATTGCTGCCAGTTTCTTCTGTTGGTGACGACTTCCCCTGTTTCTTTAGGATAAACTTCCCTATTTCAGTGGCGCTGTTACCACTGGAGGCCATGTTGAGTCTTTCTCTCTATGGGGTCCTCAACCAGAACGCAAATAACTCGCCGGATTCCAACAAGCAACGGAAGGGTCCAGAGCTTTTGGGAAAAGTCTCCATGCCTCTGTTTGATTTCAGGAGGCAAGTCATAAACAGTTAACATATAACATATGTTTATGTTATAAAACATATAAATTAGATTGACCTTTGAGAGTATATTGTATGTTATTCATATTTGTTTAGGTGCATATGCCAATTTCTTTGTATTTCTTTTCCCAGTAAGTAATAAATCAGTAATAAATAAATAAAATATTAATTTAAGTTATTCAATGCTCATAATCTCCCTCGAAGTGAAAGAAGCTGAAGCTTTCATAAAATTATGACTTTTCAAACTTTTAATTACGAGCAGTGTTGGGGGTAACACATTACAAGTAACGCGCGTTACGTAATCAGATTACTTTTTTCAAGTAACTAGTAAAGTAACGCATTACTTTTAAATTTACAACAAAATATCTGAGTTACTTTTTCAAATAAGTACCGCAAGTTACTTTGTTTTCCTATTTATTGACTGACAGCTCTCCTGTCCCCATGTTGAGTGAAATGTGGCGTTGTGTGCGCTGTGTAAACATGATACTTATTCTAGACTAGTTCTAGACTAAATGTGAGCATTTACTCATTTACTTCTCCTGTGTCCTATTCTTCTGTATTCCAGAATGTCAGCACAGCTGAAAGACTTGTTTGTTTGAACTGCGCCCTCTACTGTACAGGCATGAATTTGCATTTCCTTCAGCCTGAGACTTATTCATTTCACTTTTGGTGTGAAAAGGCCTTTACATTAACCAAAAATAGAACTTTTCTGTTATAAAAACAAACAAAACTCAACTGGCCTAGCCCAGATGAGAAAAAGTAATGCAAAAGTAACGTAACACATTACTTTCCATCAAACTAACACAATTAGTTACTTTTTTAGGGAGTAACGTAATGTAATACGTTACTTTTTAAAAGTAACTTTCCCCAACACTGATTATGAGTTAGACCAAAACAAAAAGCAAAAATATGGCAAATTGTGTATGACAGCACAACATGAAAATTGTATATTGGGATACCTGTGCTCCATTGGTGGATTTGAGACTACAGTGAAAGTAAAAAATTACAATTTTTGGAGTGTTGGCTTTGAGAGTATGACTTAGTTTTATTGTGTTTCAGGGTGCTGTCAAGAGGTAGTAAGCTGCTGAGTTTGTGGACATTTCCTCAAGCCCTTCAGCCAGGAGCTGGAGGCAAGGGGAAGAATCCTACAGAGAGGATCATACTGCAGGTTCTTTCATTTGCTCTTTTTTTGAGTCAGTTGCTCTTCACTGACATTGATTGACACTTTAATATCATTGTCTGACCATGCACAGGTTGATTTCCCCAGTCCAGTGGTGGATGTGCTCTACGTTGGTCCTCAGGAGAACGGCTGCCCAGACCCTCAGACCCTAGAGCCACTTGATCCAGGCGATCGAAGTGAGATAGAAAAGCTGTGTGCACAAGCGTCTGCTTTTGGGTACGTTTGCGTCCAAAAAAGACCTCATGGAATAAAGTAGATTTGCATTTCATGAAGGAAATACTAGTGCTTGCAAAAAGAGTAATGGTAAGGTTTTAGGTGGGGTTAGGTTATAGGCTTTGATTTTGGCTTTTGGTAAATTCCTAATCAGAACGTTTGATGCAGTCACAGTGGCATGTGTTTCCTGTCTTGTTTGAGCATCAGAAGCTTCATAATAAGCCTAAGAGGCAGATGAACTGAACATGGTTTCAGATATGCAAGATAATAAGTCTTTGAGAGCATAATGTAATTGAATCTGTTCCGCCTAGTTACTCCAATTATATGGGTCTCCTTCAGCTTGCTTATCTTATTTAGGGGTTTTAATTTAATTGAGAATGAAGTGATTTTGAGCTTCTCAGAATGTGAAAAACTTCTATTTAAGTAGACATTGACATCATTAAATGCAGCCAAAAATATTGCCAAACACAAATGTATGGTTTGATGTGCCACACTGAAGGCCTGAGAGCTGAAACGTTAAAATAAAATAAAAGATTTTGAATTTTGAGTGCGAATCACATCTGAATTCTGTATAGCTTGATGTGCCCTGGAATGGAGACATAAAGAACCATTTTGTTTTTTCATATGAATCATTTTTTTAGAGATTAGGTTTTAAAGGGGTCCTTGATTATGATTTCACTTTTTAACTTTAGTTAGTGTTTAATGTTGCTGTTTGAGCATAAACAACATCTGCAAAGTTACGACGCTCAAAGTTCAATGCAAAGGGAGATATTTTCTTTTACAGAAATCATTTTTTAAGGACTACAAAAAACGGCTGGTAGGGACTACAACGAGCTTCTTCCTGGGCTGGTGACATCACAAACCCTAAAATTTACATAAATCCTGCCCCCGAGAACACGCAACAAAGGGGGTGAGGCCATGTTGGGCTGCTTTAGAGAAGAGGAAGAGTTGTTGTAGTAGAGTGTTGTTGACATGCTGCCATTTTACGCTGGACTTCGAGGGTCAATTCAACGCTGGATTTGCACAAAAAATTTACATGAAGGCACATGCTAGTCGATGAGTTGAATCAACTCCACAGCAACTACATAAATGTATCCAATAACCATTCAGCAACGTCCAGTTTCATTCTAAAATTTGTAACTTCTTCCTGAGTCTCTCCATCAGTGTCCGACTCCGGTTTGAACAATGTAAGGCTGAACGCCGTTACTGACAATCCTCATTTTGGCTGCGTGAGATTCTCCAGCTTTGTTGTTGTTGAGCAACCGAAGCGTGAGCTATTAAAGCTCCGCCCTCTTCTGGAAAGTGAGCCGGGAGCAGCAGCTCATTTGCATTTAAAGGGACACACATCAAAACGGTGTGTTTTTGCTCCCGTCCAAATAGGGGCAAATTTGACAAGCTATAATAAATGATCTGTAGGGTATTTTGAGCTGAAACTTCAGACACTTTCTGGGGACACCAGAGACTTATATTACATCTTGTAAAAGGGGCATTATAGGTCCCCTTTAAATGCAGCCAAAAATCTTACCAAACACAAATGTTTGAATGCCATAGAATGGAGACATAAATAACCATTTTGTTTTTCATATGAATCACTTTTTAGAGATAAAATAACCAGTGAATTTAATTCCCTGCAGTAAAAGCAGACTTGAACTGCCCGTGACTTGAGATTAACTCTCCATTGATGAAGAGAGTTGTTTAGTATGGTCTGCTGAAAATGCATGTCTCAGATGTGGAACAGAAAGCTCAGTCAGCTTTAAGACAGCCACACAACACTCAGCCTCAGACGGTGGGCAGCTCTCCATGCCCAATTTGTAAGTGTGTCTCTCTAAATGCCCACCAAGTGCCAACAGCTGCAGGGCTCCCAGCTTGACTGCCCATTTGCAGACACATTTAAGAGGTGTGACTTGTTTCCTGTGCCTCTTATCTCTGGATCAGGACTAACTCTTACTTTATGGTTCTTGGATTAACGGGTTAGAATGTCTGCTTCTTGACTTGGTTTGAAGCCCACAGGAAGTACTTTGTCTGCCTTGAGATTACCCAGCATTCTTTTCCACCAGGCTGTCGCGAGCAGACAAGCAGCTGCTCTGGGACCAGAGGTACTATTGTCGGGACTATGAATACAGCCTGCCCAAAATCTTGGCCAGTGCACCCAGCTGGGACTGGGGCAGTATGGGTGAGATCCACTCGCTTCTGCACCACTGGCCCCCTCTGTCGCCTGTTTCGGCCCTGGAGCTCCTTGAATCAAAGTATGTATCTGTTCCACTCTCGTTTCATTTTATAGTCCACGTTCCCTCTCTTTCTTTATCGCACAAGCTCATTTTAAGCATATGACACATTTAATGTGTCACTTTTGTCATATGATCTTGGTTTTTGACCGCTTTATTGGTCTCATGACTTGCTTTATTACTGTTCCATTATGGAGAGGGATCTGAGCATGTGGTTAATGTTGTGCGTGTTATATTCAGGTTTGCTGACACAGAGGTGAGAAAAGTGGCTGTGAGCTGGATCGAGAGCAGCAGTGATGATGAGCTGGCTGACTATCTCCCTCAGCTGGTGCAGGTGTGCGCATACACACACACACACTTATGCATGTATCTTTTTCTTCTATAAACAGCTTGTCATAGTGCTTTCTGTTGCTTTTTCTTGGCTGTATTCTTAAAAAGATGTACACTTTAGCATACTTTACTTGTACACAATACATACTTAATTTGAGTGCTTTGACCCACTTAAGTAGAGATTAAGTATATACTTGCTTGTACTGACAATAATCTACTTAAATGTAAAATATACTTTAATGTAATCCCTATTGAAATATGTGCTATGTATTTAAAGTTTTGTAATTACACATTTGTAAAGATGAAGTTGTGATTTAGTACATTTAAAATGTATATGTGATATCAATTAACACATCACAGTTAAAATTATAATCAAGTACTTTCCATATGCTTTAGTATGTTTGTCATCACGTCAAAATAAGGCAAGACAAAAGATTATTAAAACAGTAAGTAAAATTGTGTTTCACTGATTTCTGTTTCTGTTTGCAGGCGGTGAAGTTTGAGTGTCACCTCAACAATGCCTTGGTGATATTTCTGCTGTCTCGGGCTTTGGGAAATGTCAACATTGCCCATTATCTATACTGGTAAAGTTCATTATGAAAAGAATTATATATATGTTTAAGAGCTTTCAATCAATTAAAATATTAATCCCGCCATTTGAGATTTTCTGTAATTTGACACAACGCTTCCCCACCATTGACGGAATTCTTTTGGCGATCCATGTTTTCAATGCTACACAGTAGGGGCGCTATTACACATCTTCTGAAATGGTACAGAACCTCCGGATCAAAACACAGGCGAAGAAAAAAGCAGAAACAAGTGATAGAAGCATTGATCACGTATATCCAAACTAACGCGATAATCAAACATTAAAGGGGACATATCATTAAAATCTGACTTTTTCAGTGTTTAAGTGCTATAATTGGGTCCCCGGTACATCTACCAACCCAGAAAACATGAAAAAGGACAACCCAGTAACTTTATGGTAAGCCTTTCTCTGTAAGCATGTGAAAAAATGAGCCGCTGAGATTTCGCTCCCCTAGTGACGTAGGAAGGGGATCTTATTATAATATTACTGCCCCTTAATCTGCACGTTTCTACCCATGGCGCGTCATTTTGTTTTCAGCGACAACAGTGTACCAGTTCTAACACCATGGCGAAACAGGCAACAAAGGGGGTGAGGCCATGTTGGGCTGCTTTAGAGAAGAGAAAGTTGTAGTAGTAGAGTGTTGTTATCAAGGGTCAATTCAATGCTGGATTTGCACAAAAGATTAACATGACGGCACACGCTAGTCGATGAGTTGAATCAACTCCACAGCAACTACATAAATTTATCCACTAACCATTCAGAAACATCCAGTTTCATTCTAAAAGTGTTTATCAGTGTTCGACTCCGGTTTGAACAATATAAGGCTGAACACAGTTACTGACAATCGTTATTTTGGCTGCGTGAGATTCTCCAGCTTTGTTGTTGTTGAGCAACCGAAGCGTGAGCTGTTAAAGCTCCGCCCTCTTCTGGAACGCGGCGGAAACTGCAGCTCATTTGCATTTAAAGGGACACACACACAAAAACAGCCTGTTTTTGCTCACACCCAAATAGGGGCAAATTTGACAAGCTATAATAAATGATCTGTGGGGTATTTTGAGCTGAAACTATACAGACACATTCTGAGGACACCAGAGACTTATATTACATCTTGTAAAAGGGACATTATAGGTCCCCTTTAAACAACATTTAAGTCAAAGCTTTTTAACGTTACCCAATGAGATGGCGTTTTGGTCTGCTTGGCTTTAGGCTGCTGAGGGATGCCGTGCAGGACCCAGCATTTGGTCAGCGTTATGACCGCATCCTAGGCGTGCTGCTGTGTCTGTGTGGGGCTGGACTGAGGGCTGAGCTTGAGAAGCAGACCAGGCTTGTGCAGCTGCTGGGTGCTCTGGCTGAAAAGGTGCGGCAGGCGAGCAGCTCCACCCGACAGGTAAGCCACGGCTGCCATAGGAGCCCTTTACATTGAAGAATATGTTTTGTGCTTTTAACTTGTATAAAATGCATCCCAACAATAGTGTAACATCCTTTGTATTATATTTTATGATTTTATTTAGATTTATTACACATACACATTCTCCGTAGATGTATCTGCACTATTGTTCAAAAGTTTGGAGTCATTAAGATTTTATAATGTTTTTGAAAGAAGTCTCATGCTGACCAAGGCTGCATTCATTTGATCAAAAATAACAGAAAACAGAAATATTATTACAATTTAAAATAACTTATCTATTTTAATTTATTTAAAATATTTTTTATATACTTCTGTGATGTCATATGATCCTTCAGAAAGCATTCTGATTTACTGATTTGATGTTCAAGAAACATTTCTTATTATCAGTGCTGAAAATAGTTGCTTAATTTACATTTTTAACTTACATTTTTTCAGGATTGTTTGATGTATAGAAAGAACAAGCATTTATTTTAAAAATAAGTTTTTTTTTGCTAGTCTTTGCTGTCACTTTTGGTAAATTGAACGCATCTTTGCTGAATAAAAGTATTAATTTCTTTCAGATTTTGAACGGTAGTGTATGTCTTCACCAGCAACAGAATCTTGTGCTCATTTATTTTAGTTGCGGATCTATTTTCTTATAACCCATAGGAATCTATGACTTCAAACCAAAGACTTCTGGGAAACAAGCGCAGAAGTTTCTAAATAGTTCAAAAACTAATTCCAAAATCTAATTTAATAACGCTCTTTCAAAACATGATCTGAATAAACATAAAATAATGGAAAGGCTACATAACTATACCAGGAATCTCTTGTTTTGTTTTGGGTTTGAACAAAAGCCTGTTTGACTTTTTTGTCCTTGCAAAACACTTTATAAGTAAAAAAAGTATTTTTCTCATAAGTAATGAATCAGATTATTGGATCATTGGATGATTGTATTTGGATGAACCCTTGGTCCCTCCCGCTCATCCAGCCAATATTGATGATATCTTATATTGTCTTATACTGATACACTATATAGAAAAGTCTATGGAAACCCAAACACCACACCTATATATGTGTGTGGTTGAGCATTTCATTTAAAAAATTGGCGCCATTCAGACACGAGCATCAGTGAGATCAGCTACTGATGTATCTGGCTCACATTCGTGTTCAAATTCATTCCAAATGTGTTCAGGAGGGTTCAGATCTGGGTCTTGCACAGGCCAGTCAAGTTCTAATCAATGACTAAATTATTTTTTATGGGTCTTGCTTTGTGCTCTGGAGTATTGTCATGTAGGAACGGAAAAGGGTCCTGCCCAAAGCATTGCCACAAAGTGGGAAATGCACAATTCTCAAGAGCATCATTGTATTCTGCAGCATTAAGATTAGTCTTCGCTTGGATTAAAAGGCCTCGCCAAACCATTGATTAGAAGGCGGTGTCCACATACTTTTGGTCCTATAGAGCCTCATCTTATATCTCCCATGTGAACAAGTGATTTACATACGGATGGAAAGCATAAATACATTTTATTATTTCTTTGTCTGTCTTTGCTAAATAGAATGCTGCAGGAATCAGTCCTAAAACCCAGAAATGAGTTAACATGTTTGTACTTTTGTACCCAAAGTCAGTGTTTTTTTTATTTATTTATTTTATTTTTTAATAAATAAGGTATGTGGTTAACACAAGCTCAAGATGTTTTCACGTTTTATTCTACGACATTTAAAAACATCAGTGATTCTGCACTTATTGTGTTTATACTCAATCTCAAACTTTCCAACTTGTTGATTTTAAATAAAGATTGAAAGAGTTTTGGGAAACTTAAAGAGTTCACTCAAAAATTAATATTCTGTCATTAATTACTCACCCTCATGTCGTTCCAGACCTGGAAGACTTTTGTTCATTTTCGAAACACAAATGAAGATCTTTTTAATGAAATCTGAGAGCTTTCTGCCCCTCCATAGACAGCTACACAACTACCATTTTGACGCTTCAAAAAATTCATAAAGAGATTGTAAAATTAATCTATATGAATTGAGCAGTTTAGTCCACGTTTTCTGAACAGACTCGATCGCTTTACATGATGAACAGATTTAATTTAGGCTTTTACTCACATATAAACGCTCATCATTTCACACATCAGCTATGGTAAACCGTAGCTCAAGCATTTTTTCTTGACGTGCGAGAACCAATGAGGTTCATTCTCATGTTACACAGCATGTTTGAACTTCCGCAAGAGGTTTGTTCTCGCCTGTCAAGCAGGTTCGGTTGAGCTTCTGTTTATGTTTGCTGATCAATAGCTATGTTTCTGTCCACCTATTTTTTCCACTGGATGGAAATGCCAATATGTGCATGAATTCTAAAAATCTGCATAAAGTTTAAAATTTTTATCCGATAAGAAAGCATGCGCATAAACTTTGACGGAAACACATTTACAGAATAAATTCCTCAAAGCGCATCAAAAAAGTCATGTGACTTTGCACGATGGGGCGGCATAACTGGACCAACCTGCAACCGATCTCATTGCACAGTATCAAAAATGCTTTTCTGGTGATACGCGCTCTGAGGCACAAGTAATTTAGTGGCTTCTCCTACTTTTCTTAGTGATATTTAGCGCCAGTTTATTAAGAAGTGATGATTTTGCTCTCTTTGACTCACTAAACTTGAAAGTGGTAGTTGCGTAGCTGTCAATGGAGGGACCAAAATCTCTCAAATTTCATTTAAATTATCTTCATTTGTGTTTCGAAGATGAACAAAAGTCTTACGGGTTTGGAAGTACATGAGGGTGAGTAATTGAACATTTTTTCCTTTTTGGGTGAACTATCCCCTTAATGGTGGTGACATTAATGTTACATAATTGTGGTTGTAGTCGTAGCTTTTTACTTTTGTACAGCGGTTTGTATTTGGGCTTCACAATTCCTAAGCATTGTGTTCATTTGTGAAGATTTTGTTGAACAAAATATTACATTTTTGTTGGTCACAGAGCTTATTTTCTAATCTATAGTCAGAAGAATCCAAATCCATTCTTACACTACTAAGACCACTAATTTTTCAATCTCAATGTTTGTTTTTCATAGGTGGTGCTGCTGGAGGGTCTAGAGAGGGTACAGTCTTTCTTCCAAAAGAACAGCTGTCGACTCCCTATTACTCCCAGTCTGGTGGCAAAAGAACTCAATATCAAGGTGAGCGCTTAAGTCATGACAACAAAATTGACCCTGTCCAACCTACAGTCTCAGTCTGATTTAATAATGTTTAAATAACATTTATCAGCTCAGGCAGTTCTATAGAGACCTTAAAAACCACACACCCAAGGAGCAGATTTCGTCAGTTCTCATGTCATGCCAGGTTTTGTTCCGTTTTGCTGGGAAGCGTTCACATGTGATTCACTTCCTTATCATCCGTGCTCACTCCCCCTCTCTTCCTGTTTCAGATCTAAAGATTTGCACAGTCAGCAAAGCCTAAACCATGTCACTGAACTCCCATCTTTTCTCCTCAAGTCAGAGCTGCTCCCATTTCAAAGACCCTCTTTGTTGCCATGTTGGAGCAGTAAATCTAACCAAAACCCTGAGGCTAATGTTGTGCTTTTGTAACATGGTGCTGCTTTTGTTTCCTCCCCTTGAATCTAGGCCTGCTCCTTCTTCAATTCCAACGCTGTACCTCTGAAGATTGCACTGGTTAACGCAGACCCACTGGGAGACGAGATTAACGTCATGTTTAAGGTGTGTGTGTGTATGGTAATGGGGCTTTTATAGTGAGAATGCATAGCTGCTAAAGTTTGTTATAGTTTTACATCACATTGGTTTGACAGTAGTTACAGAGCAGTCGGTTACTTTTTATATCAATTGCAATGGTAGGATCATACACTGAACTCAAACTATAAACATGTATGATTGATGGGAAATTGGTCTTGGCTTTAAAAATGGGCTGCACAACAAAAACAGTATTGAAACTCTTGTCTCAGTCATGAATTTGCCCTCTAGTGGTCGAATCAGTAGTACAACAAAAATCTTGTACCTACTGTAGATATTTAAACTCTTGGTTTTTAGGTATGTCCAAATAGCTTATCTGTCTTAAATGTAATTTAGGTTGGAGAGGACCTGAGGCAGGACATGTTGGCGCTGCAGATGATTCGGATTATGGATCGGATCTGGCTGCAGGAGGGACTGGACCTGCGCATTGTCAACTTCAAATGCATCTCTACTGGTAAAGATAAAGGTATGTTCCATTTTACAAATTCAGCTATTTTCCAACTAGAATAAAATATAATTTTCTTTTCTTTTTTTTGATGATTTACTGTTCAAAAGTTTGAGGTTTGTAATGTTTTTGAAAGAACTCTCTTTTTTACCAAAGCTGCATTTGTTTGATCAATAATACATTAATGCAGTAATATTTTGAAAAATTACAATTTAAAATGATTCTATTTGAGTATATTTTAAAATGTAATTTATTCATGTGAATGTCAAAGCTGAATTTTCAGCATCATTACTCCAGTGTCACATGATCCTTCAGAATCATTCTAATCTGCTGATTTGGTGCTCAAGAAACTACTTATATTTTTGTGGAAATTGTGATACATTTTTTTAGGATTCTTTGATGATGGAAAGTTTAAAAGAACAGCATTTTTTAAACCAGGGTTCTCAAAGATCCTTGAAATCCTTGAAAGTTTGTGAATCTGAAAAATTCAAGTCCCTGAAAAGTTTTTGAAAATAGAGACAGGTCCTTGAAAATGCTTGAATTTATTTTGTGCAAGAAGCTTTCTGGAAAAAAAAAATCCATATTCCCTCCGGTCCACTAATGTGTTATTTTGCCAACACTTCGTGGCCTGTGCATACTAGCTTGCTTGATTTACGTTAGTTTATTTACACACGTTGTGTTAAGTGTTTCCCGTGTGAGATATTTTGTGTTGTACGTTTCCCGCGTGCACAAAACTACTACAATGGTACCTCAACGTTTCACAGATGTAAACCCATGAGGCAAGAAAAACCTAAAAGCATATTCATATATCTTAAAACTTCTGGTTACATGAGCCTAAGCTCTTTTCAGTAAAATCCATCCAAAAGTTAATATCAGATCATTTTAGAATACAGTATAGTATGTACCGAATATTCTTCAGTTTTATCCAAAATAATAAATGGCAAAAAAATGCTTTTTTGCAGTTGTGTTTGACACATAAAAACTGTAACAATGTATCTTACAAGGTAACACGATGTAACCTTGCTCTTACTTGAAACGTGTCCCCACATTTAGTCCTTGAATTTGAGGTTATTGGACCTGGAAAGTCCTTGAAAGGTGTGGAAACCCTGTTAAACGAAAATCCTTTGTGACATTATAAATGTATTTACCATCACATTTACCAAGTATTAATTTCTTTTAAAAAAAGAAAGAAAAAAGAAATCATACTGACCCCAAATTTTTGAATACTAGTGTATAAGTACAGCAAAAATTGCCTATTTAGTTCTTTGAATCTGAGAGATTGTGGATAGTGGCCGTTTGGTGCGATTAAAAACATGAAATTACTTTTTACAGTATTTTATTCTGGCACTGTGTACGTGACTTCTGCTTATATTTTAACTTCACGTTTGTTTTTGGTTGCACAGGAATGGTGGAGTTGGTACCATCTTCTGAAACACTGAGGAAGATTCAGGTGGAGTACGGGGTTACGGGCTCCTTCAAGGACAAACCTCTTGCAGAGTGGCTTCGCAAGTATAACCCTGCTGAGGATGAGTATGAAAAGGTACATCTAAAACATTTTTTAAACTGGATCCATGGCAGCTTTAGTTGAACCAATTTCATGTGTGTAGAATTGTTTTTTTTTTAACTTAATCCAAACCGTCTCTTATCAGGCCTCAGAGAATTTCATCTACACATGCGCAGGATGCTGTGTGGCCACTTACATCCTAGGTATTTGTGACCGTCACAATGACAACATCATGTTGCGCTCCACCGGCCACATGTTCCACATAGACTTTGGGAAGTTCCTGGGTCATGCACAAATGATTGGGAGTTTTAAAAGGTGAACGAAGAGTTACACTGTAAGACTGCACGATTTGTGGTTTTGTTTGGTTTTATTAATCACGTCATAATGCTTTCCCCTCTGCAGGGACCGTGCACCGTTTGTCTTAACCTCTGATATGGCTTACGTCATCAATGGAGGCGAGAGACCCACTAGTCGCTTCCAGCTTTTTGTTGACCTTTGCTCACAAGCCTACAACTTGATACGCAAACACTCCAACCTCTTTCTCAACCTGCTGTCTCTGGTAAAATACAGCACTGCACTGCAAACAAAACAGTCATTTGTGTATCATCCGTAGGGTCTTATGTCAACAGAAAGGGCTAGATGTGTAAATGTTTTTGACAATATAAGATACCTCAAAACAAGTCATTGCACAACCCTAATGACAGGAAGCTGTTGCATAGCTGAAGCATAATGTTCTTCATCCAGGACTTGTCTTGCTTTGCTTGTTTATTGATCAGTTTTGTATTTGTGTGTTTGACACAGATGACACAATCGGGTTTACCAGAGCTGACTGGAGTCCAAGATCTCAAATATGTGTGTGATGCTCTTCAACCTCAGACTACAGATGCAGAGGCTACCATTTTCTTCACAAGGTAGATGTCTACTAAACAGCTATAAAACTAGATTATTATTATTATTATTTATAATAATAATTAATACTAATATTATCATCTATTTTATTCTTTTTCTCTCTAAATAATTTTTATATTTTAAAGTGCACTTATCATGCTATTTTAAGGTTCTTAATTTTGTTTTTGGAGGTCTCCTTCAATGTTTACATGCTTCCAAGGTCAAAAAACACTTAAATTTTCTCATAATACACAATGCCGCATCACTTCTTTTCTCTCCGTGTTTGAAACAGTTCAATAAAGATTTCATTCTCTCTAATTCCCGCCTTTCCGAAAGCCTGCTCTGCTCTGATTGGTCAGGTGGCCCAGTCTGTTGTGATTGGTCTACCGCTTACAGCGCGTCTCGAAAAACTAAACACCCATTACCATATCTGAATTTTAGCTCCGGAAGCTTTCTCAGCACTTGATACACTTGATACACAGTGATATGAACCATAACGATGGCGTCGGTTTTACTGTATCAAGTCCTCATCCTTTCGAAGTGCATCAAATTGGATTCGCAGCAGAAAAAAGTACCTTCGACATGTCAACAGCACAAACCTAACTCTTCAAGGCCTCAGCTACGACTACAGTGTTTGAGGGCGGGGCAAAGTAGAAGTTGTTCGCAGCCACCCAATAGAGACCATAGGCTGGCATTATGCAAAATTTGTTACAAACCTATGTAGGTTCGAGCAGAAAATAAGGCTCTAATTACTGACGACTCGTTTCTGGTAGTTCAGAATCGGTTCTTATGGAGACTATGGAAGCTTGTTTCTGTCATGAAATGAAAAATAAAAAGGTAATGGCGACTTATCTCACAACTTTTTTTCTCGCAATTGCGAGTTTATATCTTTTTTTTTTCTTCTTTTTTTTTAAGAATTGCGAAATATAAAGTCAGAACTGCAAGATATAAACTCGCAATTGCCTGTTATAATGTCCAGTTGTGAGTTGTGATGTTTTTTCTCAGAATTGTGAATTTATCTCTTAGTTCTGACTTGAACTCACAATTGCATGTTAAAAAAGTCAGGGAAAAAAGTATTTTTTTCTCAGAATTGAGAAAAGACTTTAAGACGCGATTGCGAGTTTATATCATATAATTCTGACTTATAATATCGCATTTCTGAGGGAAAAAAAAGTCAGAATTGTGAGAAGTCGCAGTTACTTTTTTATTTAGTGGCGGAAACAAACTTCCATAGGAGACAGTAACTCCAGTTATTGGGCACTTTTATCTTTGAAACTTTGCAGACCTTTTACATTTACAAACCGCTATATTACACATTACATGAAAGGTAATGTCTGAAAAAGCATAATAGGTCACTTTAAAATGTCTCTTTTCTTCCACCTTTTTTTCTTATAGGTTGATTGAATCCAGTCTGGGCAGTGTGGCTACAAAGTTCAATTTCTTCATCCATAATCTGGCCCAGTTGCGTTTCTCTGGTCTTCCCTCCAATGACGAGCCCATCCTCTCGTTCGCTCCCCGCACATACACTATAAAGCAGGACGGCAGGATCCGGGATGCATCCGTATTTTCCTTTCAGAAGAGATACAATCCAGACAAGCACTATGTGAGAATGGTTTTAAAGAAATTTTATAAAGCAGTAATCCGTTTATTAGCCTTGATTACCTATGTTAGTAATGAGAAAATCATATATATATATTTGTATATATATCATATATATTTTTACCATATCAATCTTAAAGAACACCTATTTTTTCACATCTTTCTTTCAGACGTATGTTATACGGATCCTTAGGGAAGGTCAGAGTGAGCCTCAGTTTGTCTTCCGCACCTTTGATGAGTTCCAGGAACTGCACAATAAGTTGACCATCCTTTTCCCTCTCTGGAAGCTGCCAGGGTATATGAATTTACCTCTTGTACTATGGTTTGTCAAATCCTGCGTTTCATTGTTCCTAAAAATCTTTTTCCTGTTTAAAGGTTTCCTAATAAAATGGTGCTGGGACGCACACACATCAAGGATGTGGCATCCAAGAGGAAGGTGGAATTGAGCAGCTATGTGCACAATCTGATGCGGAGTTCAACAGAAGTCACCCAGGTGGGTAAAATTTTACTTGAACAGCTAACAATATTTAAAAATATTGTTATCAAATATAAATTTTGGAGTCAACCTATAATGTCACTTAAACAAACATTGCTCTTCAAGGACATCATCTGAATCTGGTGTAACGATCAGGGAATAAATATGCTACAGTCGACTCATTATTGGCCGGCTCCCGCGTCAGCATCACACGCATGCGTCGTGATGCTCACGTGATCAGCGTCGGCCAATACTGAGCCACCGTTTTTTCTGCTCATTAAAAAACACACTTGTGGCAGCATTCTGGGTCAGTTGTAGAGGTTAGATGTTGGAAGGCCTTCCAAGAGCGCATTACAATAGTCCAATCCGGACAGAACAAGAGCTTGGACAAAGAGTTGTGTAGCATACTCAGATAGGAAGGGCCTGATTCTCCTAATGTTGTATAAGGCAAACTGATCGTCAATCACAACTCCAAGGTTCCTGGCTGTCCTGGATGGAGTTATGGTTGACGAACCCAGCTAAATGGAGAAGTTGTGATGAAGTTCTGGGTTGGTCGAGACCACAAGCAGCTCTGTCTTGTAAGGTTGAGTTGTAGGTGGTGGTCCTTCATCCATCAAGAAATGTCTCAGGCAAGCCGAGATGCGAACATCTACCTTCGGATAGTCTGGTTGAAATGAGAGGTTGAGTTGTGTGTCATCAGCATAGCAGTGATGGGTAAAATCATGAATGATAGATCCTAGTGATGACATGTAGATGGAAAAGAGAAGTGGTCCAAGCACTGAGCCTTGAGGCACCCCAATAGCTAAGACTAAAAAAGACTTAAGACCTAAAAAAAAAAATTTTACTGACACCAAACTTTTGAACAGTTGTGTAAATAAATGTGACTGTGGATATTCTTTTTTTTTTTTTTCTTCTTAGTGTGATCTTATCTACACCTTCTTCCACCCTATTGCAAGAGATGACAAGATCGAAGGGGTTGACGGACTCTCAAAAACTCCAGGTATGGGTCATATTTCGAATTTGTTATTGTTAAAATATGTATGCATTTGTATATTTGGTACAACATAAATAGTTTTCATGTATTTGATGTTCTTTTTTTAGACATGCCTCCAGTGAGTCCCACCACTGGCCGCGTGGAGGGTGAGGTGAAGCTGTCTGTGTCCTACCGAAACAGTACGCTCTTCATCATGGTCATGCACATTAAAGACCTGGTAAGAAATAACAATAGCGACTATCTTCAAACCAACCCCAGTTTCCGTGCATTCTGAAATCTCACCTGTCCTTCTTCCAAACACAGATGTCAAATGACGGAGCAGACCCAAACCCATATGTGAAAACATACCTTCTCCCAGACCCCCACAAAACCTCCAAACGCAAAACAAAGATCGCGAGGAAGACTAGAAACCCAACGTTTAATGAAATGGTAACCTAGGCCTACCCATCTAACCATGCACGATTCACTTCGCTTTATTCTAAAGCTAATAAACAACTTCCTTCTGTCTTTATTTGTAGCTGGTGTACAGCGGCTACAGTAAGGAAACCCTGAAGCAAAGGGAACTTCAACTGAGCGTGCTCAGTGCAGAGTCTCTGCGAGAGAACTGCTATTTGGGTGGCATAACCCTCAGCCTTAAGGACTTTGACCTGAGCAGAGAGACCGTCAAGTGGTACAAGCTCACCATGGTGCCCTACTTCTAGATCCAACGATCCCTCCCCACCAGTCTTCCACAAAAGGTGATGTGACTGCAGCAAGTGCCCTTACAGGACGACTCACATTCCCCCAAAATCCCTCTCTCTCGCTCTCTCTCTCTCTCTCGCTCTCTCTCTCTGACATTAATCAAGGATGAGTCCTTGTTAAAAGAATCAATCCACATAACTTTGTGTGTAAAATCGACATGCGTGTTCTGTACATTTGGAACTTAAGAGGACCAAAACGGCTCACTTAAAGAAGAGTTTATAATATTATTATTATTATTATTATATATATAAAATATATAGAGAGGTTGACACTTGTATTTTTAAAACTGCTTATTTTTACACTTTCCTTTTCTACATATTCAGATACGAAACATTAAAAGTCTGTAAGGTTTTGAGCTATCAAAACAAGCACAGCAGAGTTCACTGTCCTTTTTGATAACGTGCCAAATGAACTGAACAAACTCGAGACCACTTCCCTTTAGGGAACAATAACAGGGTGCCTTCACATACTCTCCTTTCACTTTCGCTCAGTATGTTTGTGGTAAAAAACAAAAAAAGCCCCATTTTGTAAGAGAATGTAGAATGTTCTTCCCACAGACAGAGTAATCAAAGTCGCTCAAGCTGTGTTTCAGTGGCACCAATGAATTTGTATAATGAACCCTCTTTGAAAAGGGAACGGCACCTGTGGCTAAAAGCTACTGCCAGAGCTCAGCTGAATTGTAATCTATGAGTTTACTAGGAGGCATTTTTAAAATGATGTACATTGATGTACAAGATTGTCATCACTCACTCCGCAAAAAGTGACTTGATTCGCTGTTTTATGACTGTTAAAAATGCATTTTGAATGGATATTAACATGGCCAGTTATTTATTGGTTATCTTTAACCTGACCGAATCAATGTTTGCTGTAATTCTATCTCTCTCTCTCTTAAGGAAAAATTAAATGTTTTTGAACACCTCTCTGTATGATTTATTTGTTTTGATGGATTAAAATATACTTAACCAGTAGAGGGCAGTCAAGAAACACAAAACCATTGAATATTATATAAGTTGGTATAACATATTATATAATTATATAATCTCTTACAAGTGTCATAATGAAATTTCCTGTTATCACCATTTTACAGTTGTATGTATATGTAGTTGAAACAATTTGCATTGTGTTATTGTGTTGTAATATAATGCAATATAATATATATCATTATGTGGAAGTCAAAAGAAGATATGAAGAAACCGTTTTGGTGACCATTGACTTCAATTGTATGGTTTTGTCATTTTTGTTAGTTTTTCAAAATAATTTTTTTGTCATTTTAGTTTTAAGTCTTAAAAAAAAACAATTCTAATTTGCTTTACGTTTGTTCTTACATCTAATTATTTCATTTTATTTCAGCCTTATTTCAATTAACAATTGAAAAATAATTTTTAATAGTTTTAATTTTAGTTCAAATGAACAACACTGGTGATTTGTGGCTCACGCTGCCATCCTAAAGGGACAGTTCACCCAAAAAATGAAAGTTCTGTCATTTACACATCCTCATGTTGTTCTAAACCTGTATGACTTTCTTTCATCTGTGGAACAGAAAAGAAAATATATTTTCAGTGGTCACCAAAACTGTTTCTTCAAATTATCTTTTGTCTTCCAAAGATGACCGGTTTAAAACAAAACTGGGAGTGAGTAAATGGCAATAAGGTGACCTCTCCCTTTAAATCTTTGACCTTCACACACTAATGATTTCTGCTGAGGTGTTAGTGTGATCTTTAGGGACTCTTATGGTGTGGCCCAGATGCACTTTGTCATTGGCCATAACATTCTAAAGGTCTAAAAGGCCTGACCTCAGATCTGCCAGCATTTATGTACCGCCTCATTAAATGGGCTGTTGCTGTAAGAAAGCATCTGGAGAGGAAACAGAACAGCAGTCATGCCATTGCACACATTTGCTTAGTCTCCAGGGTGAGGGCTTAATGATTAAGAAGTATGCATGAACTGACACTGGGTTTTTATCCTGGACAGTTCACACAGGGCTGTGGTAGCTGTACATTTTGTATTTGGAAAAAAAATACAGATGCTAATGATTTTTGGACACTTTGTGGGTTGCTAATCCTGTTTGTAACCTTATTAGTATTGGTAGTTTAGAATTGTATTGGGCATTTGAGGCAGTAATGCTGAGGTAAATCAATGAAAACACTCAATTTTTGTTTAAATTTTAAATGTTTTATTTAGTGTAGTGGGTCTTTTTGAGATTTGAGGTTACAGATTCAATTAATATTCTCATATATGAACATTTGACATTATTCATGACACTATGTCTCTTGTAATTTTCTCCAGTGTTTTCTTCTAGCAGTACAGCCTTGTTTAAAAACAACAGGGTTACGCATGACGCAAGAAGCAGAGCAACAAGGTTAGAAATTTGCCTCAGCACTAATTAGCAAGCGTATTGAGGCTTTAGTTTAGTCATTATCTGATGTAAGTTTATCTTTCTAATGGATAATTCATTGTTCGCATTTCCATAATACAAAAACGCCAAGTTCCATCTTGTCTGAGAGCAGCTTGGTCCATTCAGTCTGGCCGTAGCGAGTACAAAACCTTGTTTTTCATTAATTTAATCAACATTTCAAATAAATTAATGATAATAATAATAATAATGTGTCTGTCTTAAATATATTGCCACGAGTATGTAGTAATCTTAATGTAATGGCGTGATGTAAGAGTAGCAAAATGTAAACCTGTGGCTTCGTGATATTTCGCCTGGGAATACCGTCACTGGGCTACGCCATCAAGTGGGGCGTGGTTTGTTGCAAAAGGGGGCGGTGATAATGTGAGTGACACATAAGCGAACAAATCAAAGGTCGCATGGTTGCAGCCTGGAGATATTTGTTTATAGTGAAGCGCTCTCATAAGTTTGAGCCGTTTGACACCGTCACGCGTCCATTCGGAGGTGCTGTAAACTGAACTTCGTGATCATGTGGAACTCAGCAGCTTTCGCTCGGAGTTAACGCTCACATATCTGGGAAGATGTGGTTAGCAAACTTCAAAAACCAGCCGATAAATTACTACAGAGAAAACGCACCAAGGGACGAATATCAGAATACGTGACAGGGTATTGTTTGAGGATGGATCGGAGCGCATCGGAGCGGACCGCGCTGCGGCGGTTCGGGGACAGTGGCATGATGCTTCTGCCCTGGACTAAACAGATCCTGACGGTGGTGTGGGAACAGTTGCGACTGCTGGTCCAGGTCATCTGCTGCACTTTGATGACGGGTAATTTTCTGATTCATATATTTGCATTGTAATGTATTTTATGCTATCCGTATGCTTGACTATTGCAGGTTTACATAATCGGATTTACAATATAGATGTACTGATCTATAATAATAATAATAATAATATATCAACGTATAGATGAACTATTCTTATAGATTTCAGTGAAAGTGCAAACTGTTAATCAATTCTGATGCATCTCTACATTTTTGATACAAGATTTCATTTTTTTTTTCATTCACATTCAGTCTTATTCAAAGCTACTTGCAAATGAAGAAAATTACCAGCAGTTGATTATGAAAAACATTAGTTTTTGATGCATCAACACGAACTAACAATAGCAATATATTCTTACAGCATTTATTATAACCTTTGTTATTGTTAGTTAATAAAAATGTTCACGTTCATGTTACTTTACATTGCATTAACTAATGCTAAAAGATTATATATATATATATATATATATATATATATATAATTTTTAGTTCATGTTAATATGTTAGTAAATTAAACCTTATTGAAAAGTGGTTAAACATTAGTGAAACCAATTAATACTTTTTTTTTAGAGCAAAAGTTAAATTGCAAATTTTTTAATTATAATTTTATTACTACTTTGTATTTATTTTCTTTTAACTGGATGATATATTTATATTATATTATAATATATTATTTTATATCATTATATACTCTGTGTGTGTGTGTGTGTGTGTGTATATATATATATATATATATATATTGTAATGAGAAGGGACATTATAGTATTTTTTATTACATATATATATATATATATATATATAATAAAAAATAATATTGATAATATATTATGGATTGTATTTTTTTATTATTATTATTTATTATGTTATATATATATATATATATATATATATATATATATATATATATATATATATATATATTTGTCATTAATGTATTTTACGCTATCCATATGCTTGACCATTGCAGGTTTACATAATTGTATTTACAATATAGATGTACTGATCTATAATAATAATATATCAGCGTATAGATGAACTATAGCATAGCATAGATGAACGTATAGTACTTTTTTATTTATATATATATATATATATAATATATATTTGTCATTATTGTTTTCTTATTTATTTTGTGATGAGAAGGGACATAACATTCCATACAATATAGTGGATAATATGGATAGTATTTTTATTTTTTTGCTTTAGTATTTTTACATTGTAATAATTATTTAAAACACTTATTATTCTATCACAAATGTGTACACACACACACATACATACACTATATTGCCAAAAGTATTGGGACACCCCTCCAAATCATTGAATTCAGGTGTTCCAATCACTTCCATGGCCACAGGTGTATAATTCAAAGCATCTAGGCATGCAGACTGCTTCTACAAACATTTGTGAAAGAATGGGTCGCTCTCAGCAGCTCAGTGAATTCAAGTGTGGTACCATGATAGGTTGCCACCTGTGCAATAAGTCCATTCATGAAATTTCCTCACTACTAAATATTCCAACTGTTAGTGGTATCATAAAGTAGAAGCAATAGCTACAGACCTCCAAACTTCATGTGGCCTTCAGATTAGCTCAAGAACAGTGCGTAAAGAGCTTCATGGAATGGGTTTTCATGGCTGAGCAGCCGCATCCAAGCTTTACATCACCAAGTGCAATGCAAAGCGTCGGATGCAGTGGTGTAAAGCACACCGCCACTGGACTCTAGAGCAGTGGAGACACATTCTCTGGAGTGACGAATCACGCTTCTCTGTCTGGCAATCCGATGGATTATGGTGTGGGGTTGCTTTTCAGGGGTTGGGCTTGGCCCCTTAGTTTCAGTGAAAGGAACTCTTAATGCTTCAGCATACCAAGACAGTTTGGACAATTTCATGCTCCCAACTTTGTGGGAACAGTTTGGGGATGGCCCCCTCCTGTTCCAACATGACTGCGCACCAGTGCACAAAGCAAGGTCCATAAAAACATGGATGAGCGAGTTTGGTGTTAGAGGAACTTGACTGGCCTGCCTCATGATCTCAACCCGATAGAACACCTTTGGGATGAATTAGAGCGGAGACTGCGAGCCAGGCCTTCTCGTCCAACATTAGTGCCTGACCTCACAAATGTGCTTCTAGAAGAATGGTCAAAAATTCCCATAAACACACTCCTAAACATTGTGGAAAGCCTTCCCAGAGGACTTGAGGCTGTAATAGCTGCAAAGGGTGGGCCAACTCCATATTAAACCCTATGGATTAAGAATGTGATGTCATTAAAGTTCATGTGCACGTAAAGGCAGGCGTCCCAAAACTTTTGGCAATATAGTGTGTGTGTATATTTTATATATATATATATATATATTCACACACACTCTGTTTATATATTGCATATATATTTTATGTATATTTATTGAAATGCGAAAGACCTCTGTTCATGGTTATGACCTAAAGTAACTTCTTTTTGTTTGGTCCCCAGTTTTCCAGATGTTCAGGTTTGAAGTCCATCTGAGAATCACAGACGAGACAGGGCAACACATTCAGCACATGACAAGTGGGTCAGGAGACCCTTCTGACGGTTTCCTGCTCTCATCCTTGTTTGAAAACAACAAAAACATAGTGGTTGGGGGTTCCAATCCACTTTCAAAATTCGGCAGAGACCCATTTGACGTGAGCTCCCACTCCAGAGCTGTTCTGTCCAGTCTGGTCAGCGATGAGCTCTGTTGCTCTTTGGTGGACGACCTCGTGTCCCACGCAACAGAGTGTCTCAATGACACCGAAGATCTCTATATTGGAGATCATTCCATGTGGAAACACGGATATGACTGGACCGTTTTAGGAGGTTCCGAGAGGAAGTGTGGAGAGAGCACCTGCACTTTTACCGCACGTGTGTCAGGGTTTTCTGCAAAGGATTTTGTAAAGCATGAAAAGCCCATCAGTGATCCTGACTCATCTACGGAGGATGTTTTAGCTCCATGTCAAGTGCAGTCAGTCGGTCATCTGTCAGACAGCGAGTTCAGCTGGGGTAGCACAGACAGCTCTTGTTTCGAAGGAGAACGAGAGGAGAGTGACAAACTCTGGGAACTTCTGACTAGCTCGACGGATCCATATCACCCGCTGCACTTCACGGCATGTTTATCCAGTGCGGTTGCTGAAAAGAGCAAAATGCAAGTGGTTTCAAAGTCTGAAAGTCCGACATCACAATCCACTGCATCTACAGGCTCAGAATCTTCCAAACCAGTTTCTTCTGAAGATGAAGAAGAGGAGGCCTTATGGAGATCCCTCTCTCAGAATGATGACCCATATCACCCGTTGAATTTCAGAGCCCCGCTTCAAAGCTCACCAGCTACACCAATACCTTCCAGACATGAAAGTAAAATGAGACTCTTTAAATCTTCAAGGCGCTCAAAGCCGCTTTTACCGCCAAGCAAAGTTCCTCGCCATTGCTGCCGAAAATTACCCTTTGAGACATTATCGGTGGTGCCATGGAGAAGATATGTTGGTCTGACAGCTGTTCAGGACAACCAGAGGAAATGTCCCACTGTTAAGAAGGTAATTATCAGTCTCTAGGGCTTTTCACACTTAAAATAGTTAACCCTGGGTTATTCTAAACCCCGGGGTTAACAATTATTCCTGGGTATTCATAAGATGACATTTCACACTGTACATTCCTAAACCCTGGCTTAATGTTCTTATTTGCGGTGTTAGTGTCATTGATTAGATAAACGCAGCACGCAACCTGTTTACAAAGCTCTAGAATTGCGTATCCTCTTATTGCCGACTGTGCTATCAAGTTTATACTGAATTGATTTTTCGGACTGTAAAAGCAAGAATGAAATAGTCTCTTCTCACTCAGATTGTCGCATTTTCTGTCAGCGTTTGACATTTTTCCTCTCAAACGCTGAATTTACTGTTTATATACTGTTTATTATGTTTCCGTGACTGTCCAAAGCAGGCAAATATGAGTACGTGATTGGTTGTTTGTTGCGAAGCATCTAGCTGTAACATTCTAATTCTGCATTTTTCATATTGTACAAGTTTGGCACCGCAATGCAGGTTTCATAACCCCGGGTAAAAAGCGGTGCTAACCCCTTGTAAACAGTTCTACTCAACCCGCTCTGAGCGGGATGTGAACCGTGGTCTCTGGCGTGGGAGTTGAGCACTCTAACAAGGAGGCTAAAGACTACAGCCCCTAGCATCAGTTGCTAGAGCTTTTCTTGAGATCAGGGGAGTGAGGTTTACATGCACAGTTCTTATTGGCCTAGACAGTTATACTCATTCCCATCCGGGTCACGCCACCAAATGTAACCGGTTCTACTCAACCCCCTCGGAGCAGGACATGAACTGTGGCCTCCGGCGTGGGAGTTGGTACTCTAACAAGGAGGCTAAAGACCGCAGCCCCTAGCGTCAGTCGCTAGAGCGCCTTGAGATCAGGGGAGTGAGGTTTACACACATAGCTCTTACTGGCCTATGACCGTTACACTTACCCCCCTAAACCTCACTCCCATCCGGGTGACGGCACCAAATGTAACTGGTTCTACTCGTCCTGCTCTGAGCGGTATGCAAACTGTGGTCATTGGCGTGGGAGCTTTGTTAGCCTCTAACAAGGAGGTTAAAGACCGCAGCTGTTTACAGGTTAAAGCTTACAAATAGAAACGTAGAAATCTGGGTCACGGCACCAAATGTAACCAGTTCTACTCGTCCTAGCTCTTACTGGCCTACAACAGTTACACCCGCTTCTAAATTATAAGTGTGAAACGTTCCTTTACCTAGGGTTAAAAGCGGTGTTTAGAATGACAATAACCCAGGGTTAAGCGCAGTGAAGAACCCTAAGGTGTGGTCACAATTACCGCTGTTCAGCGAAGTTCCCCCACACATATTTCGCAACAGGTTCAAGTTGATCATGCAAATTTGCTGCGATGACTGACAATAAGCTGCTTGGTTTGAAAGTGACTTTTGTGTGAACTGTCACACATTGCTAAACTATTGACAATAGAACTTTTTTGGCTACAAAATTTCTCTGAAAGTCCGCAAATGTGACCGCACCTTTACTCCACTTTAGACAACATGTCAATTGTATACCATTGCTTGATAACAGCACGTTTCTCATGTTTTCCAGGTGAAATTTTCTCCCATCATACAAGTTCACAAGATGCACACTTGGTCCTTTGCTCTCCAAGCATCACGTAAGGGACCATGGGAGGAGCTTGCGAGGGACAGAGACCGATTCCGAAAGAGAATCAGTGAAACTGAGAAGGCCATTGGCTACTGTTTTAGTTTGTCACACAGGGAAAAGCTGTGGGCCTATAAGGACGGCGTACAGAAGAAATAACCAGCCCTTGATCTGCAAAAAGTTGCTTCTGATTGTAATTATTGATCTTATAGTTCCCAGGCCAGCCTCTAGACTGTTGATATTGACTTAAATTGACAATTATACCTCACTGCTGTGTCCCAACACACATTGTACCTTGACTGCTACTAAATGTTAATCATTTTTTGCTATGCCTTACAGACTGTTCAGTGTGACTGATCAAACATATTTATTTTAAAAGAAATTGTGGATATGTTGGAGTTGTAGACTAGTTATTTTATTTAGAGGGGTTGTTCACCCAAAAATGAAAATTCTGCCATCATTTACTCACCCTCATGTCATTCCAAACCCATATGACTTTCTTTATTCTTTCTGTAAAACACAAAATAAGATATTTAGAAAAATGTTTCTTTTCTACGGAGCCCCGCACATGACATGCAAGAAAAAAAATTAAATCATGCGCGTGATTTATAAATCAAGGGAACGAAATAGTAAATCGTGCACACGATTTAGCCTACTATTTTTTTTTTTCCTGCATGTCATGCCCGGGGCTCCGTACTTTTTTTTTGTTTTGTTTTGTTTTGTTCATACAATGAAAGTCAAGGGGGTCAAGAGTTGTTTTGGGGTCCTTTCAATGTATGTACAAAACATTCTTTAAAATATCTTCTTGTGTTTAAAGGTCATACAGGTTTGAAATGACATGAGGGTGAGTAGAATGGCAGAATTTTAATTTTTGGGTGAACTAACCCTTGTTTATTTCAATGGTTTGAAATGGTGTGAGAATAGGCTGCTAAAGTTTGTTTTTAAATTATTTATAAAGTTGGAGAAAATGCAAGAAAAAAAGGTAACAAAGCTAACAAGGTAAAAAGGTGTGTGTGTGTATATATATATATATATATATATATATATATATATATATATATATATATATATATATATATATATATAATTTGTTCAAACACCACCATTTAAAAGTTTGGGGTCAGTAAGAATTTTTATTATCATTATTATTATTTATTTTTTAAAGAAATTTATACTTTTATTCAGCAAGGATTTAGGGCTGCAAAAGGGCTGGAAACTTTCCCGAAACTTTCCACGGAAAGTTAAGCTGGGGAATTTTGGAAAATGTACGAATTATAAACTTAAGAATTTATGGGAATTAATTGGTAATTTGGGGTCACTGTATCATATACAAACATAAATATAAACATTTTGTTTGTTCAAAAGCAGACATTAATTCCCATATATTCCTATTAATTCCCATGGAAAGTTTCCAACTTTAAGAATTCTGAAGACTGGAGCAATAATGCAGAAAATTCAGCTTTGCATAACAGGAATAAATTATAAATTTTAATAATATTCCACAATTTTACTGTATTTTTATCAAATAAATGCAGCCTTGGTGAGCATAAGAAATTTATTTCAAAATCATAAAAAAATGATACCAACCCCAAACTTTAGAGCAGTGGTGCAAATGTTGAAAATGTCATCCTACACCCTCTGTTCTTACACAAAAACAGATACCACTATTATCAGATATTTGCTAAATTTGACTTCACTGATCATTGCAATTTGTACTTGAGAATAAATAAAATGGCAGTAACTTTTGCTTTACAAAAACTGTTTCTTTTTCTACACTATTACACTTCAGATGTTCCATCATCACGTCCTCCTGCATTTGTTAAATGTACAATAGTGTTTCCTTGAACACTGTCTCGGTTTGCTTGTTTTGGTTGATCTCACTAGTTCATTGTGTCTCAGACTGTGAGTGCAGAACTCCTGTGAGACGCCGTGTGCAGCCCCTGTAACAGAGGGTTAAAAACAAAGCGTGATGAAACTCTCTCCCTTGAGGAGAAATCAATTAGCAACTCCCCTCGACAACACAAACTCGCATGGTGCAAAGACAAGCAATCGTTTACGCAATCTTTCACGCTGTGACAACAGACTGCGAGTCCAATTTAATGATGCTTTGTCCTTCAGTTAATTGGATAGCATTTCAAACATTTTTACTGATCATGTAAAGCTGGACATATGCTATAATGAAATCGTTTAACACTATATTAACAGTAACACGAAAGCTCACTTGTTGTACTTTCCTCTTAGCTTGCTCAAATAGTGTTGGCTCAGAAAGCAACAGATCTGAGAGCAGTTTTGTTAGCTGGATGCATGATGGTAGTTGCATGCGGTGCTGCTATGGTGTCTTCCTCTCCTCAGGTGCCTTCACCCAGGTGACCTTGGTCTCTAAGCAACCAAGCACAGCAGTATTTGGCAATGAGAGGATTGCATATGATTGCAGCAGGGGTTGGTGTGTTGTGGGAGGGCGGCCGGCACGGCCCCAGCCTCTATTACTCATCCTGGAGAGTCTAAAGCCTGAGAAGGGGGATCTCTGGAGTCACAATTACAAAGCACTGACTGTCTGATGCAATAGAGCAATCAGCAGCCACAGTGTGAGAAGAAAAAAAAAAAAAAAAAAAGCACAGGTAGTCAGACACATCTCATGTTACAGGAAGAAACTTGAGCTGGATCATGTTTTAGTCACATTGAATTGGTACAATATGTCAATAATGTGTATGGTCAGTGTTCATTAAGTGGTTAAAAATGTGTGTTTGGTCCAGGTAAACCCTACGTTATGAGGACAAAATGTCCCCACAAAGATGGCAATATCTGAAATCCTTATCCTTGTGAGGACATTTATTGGTCCCCATGAGGAAAACAGCTTATAAGTCATACAAAGTGATGTTTTTTGAAAATGTAATGATGCAAAAAGTTTTTTTTTGTGATTGATGGGTGGGTTTAGGGGGTAGGGTTAGGGAATGGAATCTACAGTTTGTACAGTTTGTAAAAAAAAAACATAAAAGTCCCCATAAAACATGGAAACCCAACGCGCGCATACAGGTTTAACTATACTTGTAAGGGTCAAATGTCCTCACTTACATAGTGAAATATTATATTAACCAACTAGTGAGGACATTTTACTGGGCCCCACTAGTTAAAGGGCTTATAAATCGGCCAAAACATGTTTATATTTAAATGTGTTTTGCATGTGTTTCTGTGATGGGTAAGTTTAATATAAAACGGATTGCTAAAAATGTTATTTTGTCATGGGATAAATCATATAATTGTGTAGAATAGATAGACTGCATGCACTTCTTCAGAAATTAAATTTGGCAACAGCAGCTCTCTGTTTGCCACCCATGTGGCACACATAAAGTAATAAACCTTTGATTTTCAAAGATTATTATTGTTAATCTATCTTCCACTGTTGGCTGTATGTATTGCATGACAATCACCACAAGGGGGCACCATTGATCACCATTTTCTGTTTCCATCTACATTAAATCCAGCTATTATATTCAGATGGGTCCTCAATACAGTTATTTTACTAGAGATCTCTGCTTCCCGGATATAATATTTATATATTTTCTATAACCTGAACTAAAATGTAAAAGTACCAAAATACAACCAGACCACATTACAACGAACTTTTACTTTTTTAATAGATAGACAGATAGATGGATAACATTTTTCAGAGTTTGAATAGCGCACGTGCTGAATGACTACAGCGCGAGCACTAAGAACACTTTTTACCTCAGGAAATTATTAATTAATATCAATAACTTGTATAATGTCATAATAACATTTAGGTGTAGATTACGTACAGGTAAAACGGAATTAAACTAAAACTGACTGGTAATGTGCGATTAAGCTGTATGAACTAGGCTAATACGTTAAAAATGAGTTTCAAACTTGATATTTGTCGGTGTGGGCATGTAGGCCTACCAGACTGGAAATGAGTTTGCGTTGGGAAAACAGAAAATATTGTCCGCGTTGATTCATTAATTTACTTATATGAATGAACAAGCAAATGTTTTGAACATTATCAAAGTGTTTGGTTTGTGTTAGGAATAGGAATTAACATTATATAGTAGGCTAGCTATGCTGTTTTGGGTTCACAATTCATAAATGCTCAAATAAAAAAGCAGAGAAAAGAATTCAAGTTGCACAGTTTAATACAACCAAATTGTATTTAGTTGTATTAAATTATATGTTAATAGCTTAATTTATAATAGGCCTATTAAATGTAATAAAATGTTACAGTCTACATCGCTACTATATATTTCAGCCTGGAAATAATATAATCATGATGAGTAGCCTATTAATGAAAATTACTGAGAATTTACTTAGCGAACAGAAATGGCATTATTACTAGAAACTTTTGTTTTATACTCACACGCCTCTAGGTGTCACAATACGACCATTAAAAAAAATTGAGCACACCTTTTGTGTAGCCCTAATAAATCATCTTATTTGTATGTTTTCATATCACTGGTCCATGTCCATGATAAAGATATATGAAGAATATGTTACTTTGACCAGTCTGATCAATGGCTAGATCAATGGCTGTGTGTGTGTGTGTGTGTGCTTGTTTTGACTATACTTGACTATACTTGTTAGGACCAAATGTAAAATACTTTCACAACCGACTAGTGAGGACGTTTGACTGGTCCTCACTAGTTTAAAAGGCTTATAAATCAACCAAAACATGTTTATATTTAAATCTTTTGTTTTGCACAAGTTTCTGTGATGGGTAGGTTTAGGAGAAGGTGTTGGGTTAGGTGAAATTATCATTGACCTAATATAAAATCAATGGAAGTCTATGCAATGTCCTCACTAAGACAGCAAAACAAACCTCTGTGTGTGTGTGTGTGTGTGTGTGTGTGTGTGTGCGTGTTTATTTTTTATTGAACTGATCTATAGAATGTCAATATCCATATATGGTAGACATTGCCAAAATGTTTTTTGCCCTTCCCCCAAAAATGTTAAATTATAGCTATAATGTCTAACCAAACATAATTATTTTGTATGTAATGCTATTTATTTTGATTTTAGTTTTACTGTACATGACAATACATACTGTATATGACAATGAATAAACAATATAAGTACTAACAGAGCAGAACGTAGACTAGTTTTGCAATGATCTTTTTATATCGGTGGAATTTTAATGTTGTGTTTCATGTGGGAAAATTACATTGTTTTTATTCAAAAAGTCAAAATACTGAATCAACCAATCTAAATTAGAATAACAAAAGTAATTTAGGGGTGAATTCAGGGTGATTGAGACACTTTTTGCCATTGAGATGACTTTGAAAAAGTTGTCCCAATCAAACTAAATTCAACTGAATTCACCCTATAAGTGGATCAGTAGAAATGACTTAAAGGATTAGTTCACTTTCAAATGAAAATTACCCCAAGCTTTTCTCACCCTCAAGCAATACTAGGAGTATATGACTTTCTTATTTCTGATGAACACAATCGGAGATATATTAATAAATATCCTGATGCATCCAAGCTTTATAATGGCCGCCTTCTGTATTCAGCTTATGAAAAAAAAAAAAAAAAACAGAACTGGCGTTGCATCAGTTAACCTTTTTCCATAAGTTGAATAGGGAAGGCGTAGGACGTAGCGTAAGCTTTTTGTACTGCGAGAGTTTTACACTTTCTTCATAAGTTGAATATGAAAGGCGATATTTTACTTCATAACTTGTTAAATATGGATATTTTTTACACAAATGCATCGCTTTACTATTAAAAGGCATCTATTAACCCCCCAGAGCTGTGTGGAGTACGTTTATGATGGATGGATGCACTTTCTTCAGCACATATCGTTGATCCCTGCAATTATAAAGCTCGGATATTTATTAATATAACTCTGATTGTGTTCATCAGAAAGAAGAAAGTCATATATACTTAGAATGGCTTGAGGGTGAGTAAAGCTTGGGCTAATTTTCATTTGAAAGTGAACTAATTCTTTAAGGTAACAATATATTTTATTCTACATATATAATAACTGTGAGCAGCTCCACAGGCAGGTTGCCAAGTCTGCGCAACTGTTGCAGATGATAAGTGGAAACCGGTAAAAAATATAGAAAAATAGAGGGAATTTACATTTATACAGTATTTATATACAGACCTGGCAACCCTGACTAAAGGCTGTAGCAACAGAAGCCCACTCGAATGAATGCTTTGTAAGAATGCAGTTTATTTGAGCACCAAGCACTAAAATTAAATCGGCTATACATACTGTACAGTATCTGTTTTGACTAAAAAAAAAATACAAATATTATTATTGTATGCTATCTCAAGAGCGTGAGCAATGGTTATCTCTATGTTTCAGGACGATAGTCTTTATTGTAAGGAATTTATCTTTTTTGTCGGCCAAGCTTGCTCACTGAAAGCCAAGTGCAAAGTTAGCCCTCCCCTTTAATCGCCTTTTGCCCGAGCGCTGATCGCTACAAAGGGAGGACAGCGAGGAGGGAATGAGAGGTAGACGGGACTTTACATGGGAATAATGGCGGCGCCGTTCCGGCGGGACACCTTACCTGAGAACTGCTCTTATGGGGTGTGCAGGGACGGCAGGGTCTTTTTCACTGAGTGAGGATATATGTTTACCATTGCATTAGAAAGAATTTCTCTCTCATAGCGTTCGAGTGTTTTCCAGCCAATTGCATCGCTAACAGGTGGTTTGTTTTCCTGCCAGCGATGAGACGTGCACCACTACTTGGCTTCATCCCCGCACTGGTGAACCTGTCAATTCTGGACACATGATCCGATCCGGTAAGTGCATCTATGCCTCCATATAGATCCCAGTATTTAATTGTTATTCAATGTTGTATGTGCATTCAGAAAAACAGAACGCTAAAAGTTTCGCAAACGTGCTATTTTTCTTGCCTCTTAGATCTACCCACAGGTTGGGAGGAAGGTTTTACGAAGGAAGGAGCGAGTTTCTTTATTGAGTAAGTGGATGTGTTTGTTGTAATTATACCTTACTGCGATCCTGTAGTGCGTCAGGTGAATTACAGGTTTAATGCAGGTCATAAGTGGGCCAAATATGGCTATGCTTGTAGTCTCTCTTCTGATCAGGAAAAATGAATATTAAGAATCGAGATATCAAAGGTAAGCTACACACAGTTATTGTCTTTGTCGACAGGTATTTAAGTACAAAGTCTACACACAACAGGTGTACACGCCCCTTTGGATTTTCAGTTGAAGTCTCTCTCATGTTGGCTGGGTCTCAAAACTGAGCTACCAAAAAACTGTGTAGAGCTGTATATATATATATATATATTTTTTTTTTTTAAAAAAGAATGTCTTTGGCACACACAGTTCGAGTAAGTGTTAAAAATTATAGCAAGTAAAATACTTGTTTGCTGTATGCTAAAAATATCTTAAAGGATTAGTTCACTTCAGAATTCAAATTTCCTGAAAATTTACTCACCCCCATGTCATCCAAGATGTTTATGTCTTTCTTTCTTCAGTCGAAAAGAAATTATGGTTTTTGAGGAAAAAATTCCAGGATTTTTCTCCATATAGTGGACTTCAACAGGGTTCAGTGTCTAAATTGCCATTTTAGTGCAGCTTCAAAGCGCTCTACATGATCCCAGACGAGGAATAAGAGTCTTATCTTAGCGAAACGATTGGTCATGTACATATTTTTTTTTTTAGAAAATGACAATGAAATTAAAATGATTGCTAGATAAGACTCTTATTCCTCGTCTGGGATCGTGTAGAGCTCTTTGAAGCTGCACTGAAACTGACATTTGGACCTTCAACCTGTTGAACCCCAGTGAAGTCCACTATATGGAGAAAAATCCTGGAATGTTTTCCTCAAAAACCATAATTTCTTTTCGACAGAAGAAAGAAAGACATAAACATCTTGGATGACATGGGGGTGAGTAAATTATCAGGAAATTTTCATTCTGAAGTGAACTTATCCTTTAAGTTACGATTTTGTTTCCCAGATAGCACCGGTATGTCTCTAAGATGTCTGCTAAAGAAAACATTGTTGTGTTCAAACATCTGATGAATGTCTTAGAAAAAGCAGTTTTACATGCATTCTGAATCATAAACATCTTAAAGATGTTTTCAAAATGTCTATTTAACATATGTCAGGAAACGTCTTTAAGGAATATCCCTGATAGCGCACATGCATCACGGAGACATCTATTTGATGTCTGCATTTTCATCTGCAAGATGTGTTTGCTCATCTCCAATATGTCTCCAAGAAGCTTCCTGTCGGATGTTAAATAGACATTTAGAAGACGTCTTTAAGATGTTTATGATTTAGAATGTATTTAAAACTGCTTTTTCTAAGACGTTTATCAGAAGTTTGTACACAACAGATTAAGCGCTCTTTAGCAGATATCTTAGAAACATACCTGTGCTATCTGGGATTGCACTCTAAAAAATACATCAAATAGACGTCTCCGTGATGTACATGTGTTAGGGTTAAAGCTACATACTTTATGAATAAAAGATATTTTACATGATTTTGACCATATACCCCACCTAACAAAAGTATGTTCTAAGAACGTTTTGCTAAAAACGTTTTTAAAAATGTTATTTCTGAAAATTCCATTTTATAATGTCCAGGTTTTTGAATGTTTGGAAAAAGGTTTTATTCCGAGTTATGCAAATGTTAATGGAACATTCCATTTTATCATTTTGGAAACATTATGGGACCGTTACTTTAAAATGTTCTCTGAACATCCTGAAACAAGCAGTAACATTTAAAAATGTTAGACGAATGTCCAACTAAAACATTTCCATGAAAGATGTATAAATAATGTTTTTGTGCTAGCGTTTTGAGAACATTATTAAAACCAGATAACATAACTTTGAGAGAACCTTTCCAGAACATTAGCCAAAGTTTTGTGGCAATGGTTCACGTGCAGGTGTGCGTTTGCTGGACTTTAGTAGATTTGCTGATATACTGTAGATCAGTGGGTTCCTTAAGGTGCGATCACATTAGCGAAATTTCAGCAATTTCACACGCAAAAAAGGTAAATCACAGCTCACACAAAAGTCACTTTCAGAACAAGTAGCTTTCGGTCAGTTGACGCAATGAGTCCGCATGACCTAGAAACCGATGCAAAATCTGTGTGGGGAAATATTTCGTCCTCGCACAGAATTCCAGATGGCGTCGATTCCTATTGAAATAACGTTTTTTTTGCCCCCGAAAATTTGCAGGTTAAATGTGACCGCACCTTTAACCTTTCTGACTTGACGGCTTCCCATTGTCCAACACATTTCTTAAAGGTCCCCCATATAAGGTAACATAGTTTCTCCAATATTTCTGCTATAATTAAGACAAAATTGCTCGTTTTAATTTTTTTTTTTTTAATAAACAAAAACTGGGAGACAAGCCGTTATTTAGTGGAAAAATTAAATATGATTTCTTGATTTTATGTTTTTTTTTTTTAGCATTTTAATTAAGTTTGATTATTCAGTAGTAATAATAATATTAATTGTATTAATAATACTATATTCATTTGAATAATTTTCATCCTGCAGCTCTCTTGGAAGTTTGCTAAGGCCCTGTGATGGGCCCCGTACCCCCGGTTGAGAACTACTGCTATAGATTGCACTGGCCATATTCTTTTACTAATTGCATCTCGAAAAATCCCCTAAAATCATAGTCTGTTTTGTGCTAGTCGTGTTATCTTGTCTTGTTGTTCTGCTTCATGATTCCTGGTGTAGAGGCCTCATCTTTCTGTGCGAGGTGTGTGTGTTTAATCCCCTATCTGGCTTGTAGTGCTCCACATTTGAGTCTCAATCTCTTCCAGGGATTTCTCATATCTTCAGAGTTGGCTCAGGGCCTAAGAATTAAAGGGATAGTTCACTCAAAAATGAAAATGTTGTCATCATTTACTCACCCTCAAGTTCCAACCTGTATGAGTTTCTTTGTTCTGTTGAACACAAAATTAGATATTTTGAAGAATGTTGGTAACCACACAGTTGATGGACCCCATTGACTTACATAGTATTTTTTTCTTCTTCTATGGAAGTCAGTTGCTACCGTCAACTGTTTGGTAACCAAAATTCCTCGAAATAATAGTTTGGGTGAACTATCCCTTTAATAGAAGAATTGTGACTGTCAGGCTGTCTAGATTTGACCTCATAAAGTGCCGATTTGGGGATGAATTTGGTATTTAGCTGCAGGTGGTTGATCAGGTCAAAGATAATGATCATATATTTGCAGTCAGATCTGAATCTTGAGTATGAAAGGGCAAAAGGCTGTCAGCCTGCTGAACTGTATTTGCTGACAAATTCAAAATGCATCACATGACATCAACTGCCAGTCTGTTTGAGGATCTTGCGTGGGTGGAGCCTGTATGTAATAGTGACTTACTGACACTGTACAGTGTAACTTGTAGATTAGGGATCACAAAGCAGAATGAAACTAAGATGGATGTAGATTGTAATAGACTGATTGAAAGAATTTTTTTGAAAACATTTGAACTCCGTAATTCAAAAAATTGAGTTACTGGCCAATGTTATAAACCGTGTCATATGTCCTTGTCCTGCAGCCTGAACCCAACTTTAAAGCAAAGACAAGAAACTGTTTGTGCCAGTATTTCTTCATTCTTTTATGATCCCAAACCCAACAGGAAATGAATCTATCAAGCCTTCAATTTTAAGTGGATGAGTCAGTTCCATCGAAGACAATTGAGAGGCGAGTCTTTCTGGGGGCATTTACACAACACCGTTTTCAACGAAAAAAGAAAACCTATGCGTTTTAGCCGTTCATTTACATGACTGTGTTTTGTGGGCCTGATACAGCGTTTTTAGTCGTTTCCGCGGATCCATGTGAATGGGGATCGTTTTGACAATGTTGTCATCTGTACGCGAAACTTTTCAAAAATGCAAAGGAAAAACGTTTCAGTTTTTAGTACATCGTTGTCAGCATATGTTGTTTATCCACTGCCGTATTTATAAAAGTTGGGAGCATATTTTCCATGTTCTAGAATAGTTTCAATTATCTGTAGCAGAAAAGTTCAGGTATGTTCTGTCAAGTGTCTTGCTGTATTATTACCTCTTATGTATCAGACAATTTGCAGTGACAAAGCGACCTGAAGATATTTGTTTACAGTGAAAGTTCACAATTCTGGAGATCAGGGAAAGTGCCAGTGTGGGCTTTTCCAGTAACACAGACTGGCTGATTAAAACATTGCCCCGAAACTCTAAAATCACACCAGATGTTTTCAAAAGAGTTCTTGAAAACATTCATTTAAAATGCAGATTTATTGCAATCCATATGTATCTTAGTTTCATTCGGCTCTGTGTTCTCTAATTACAATTCATAATTGATTAACCTTATTACACATTTATTGAATTGAGCTGAATAATGACACTATTTTCTTATTAGAGCTGCTTTACAGCAGATTTGTCTCATATTTGATGAAGTTTGCATCACTGATTCAGTTGCTGTGAAGCCGCTTTGAAACCATCTGTACTGTATCAAGCTAAAGTTTTGCAGCCCACCAATAACATTTGAGCATCCAGCAGGAGCAATAAAGAGGAAATAAACTTGTGATCCTTTGGATCAAGTAAATAATTAACTTTAATAAGTTGCTGAAAGTGAGCTATGAGGGAATGTTGTCTTTACTCAGGACTGGATGTAGATTTAACATGCATTGTGACTGATCCACCTACCCTCCGATTATTGTTGTCCTGGCTTTTCCATTCCCTGCTCCAGGGAAGGAGAAGCTGAAGAATGATGACCAGTGATCTTTGGAGGGAGATATGATGGAGGATCCACCGTAGGAGTGTGTCGCTGAGAGATGGGCTCTGACAAATGTTGTCAGCACTTGATGAAGCACATCTGACACATATTGTGCTTTGTCACTGCTGCTATAAATCCAGTGTTGTAGCTCCCCTTGGGGAAACGAGTTTCCCAAATGTGCGTAAAGGTGTGATATTGCAAGAATGACACGCAGGACTATAGGCCGCATCCTAACCTACTTTGAGATTCATAAGATTGGATTTTTGGATTTTTTAATACTTGTTAGATGTGATTAATCATGAATAATCGATTTGACAGCACTAATATATATATCTAATATAGACGTCTTTAAGATGTTTATGATTCAGAATGCATGTAAAACTGCTTTTTCTAAGACATTTATCAGATGTTTGAACACAACAGGTTAATATAAGGTAACTACATGGGCTAAGGTTAGTTTTAGGGGTAGGCTCAAGGTTTATACCTAGTTTTTTACCCAGTTATTGCAATTACTATAATAAGTACATAGTATGTACATGGGAAACAGGACTGTAAAATAAAGTGCCAGCAATTTCGGTGTAAAAATAAAGTTTGGAAACTCTAATACAATTTTTTTGACAATTTTTCTTTCATTATAAATGTCTTTATTGTCACTTTTGATCATTTTATTGCATTTTTCTTGAATAAAAGTAATAATTTCTTTAAAAAAAAGAAGGAAAAATCAGACATCAAACTTTTGAATGGTAGTGTACTTCCTCTTCCTTAATCTGCCATCTTGGATTCATTTTTTTTTTTCCCTGAGCCCAATACATTGCCTGTATTAATTGAAAATTAATTTAAAACACCTTATTGCTGCTACATGAACCTTTGCTGTAAAGCTGCTTACTTGAATTTTTTGGTGTTGGTTTACGCTGATCCATTTTATCAGCTAGGTAATGTTATGTAAAACAAAATATTCCTGCTTTCTCTGATGATCATTATCTGCACTCTCTTGATGATTAAATGATTAGGATTAATCCTTATTGTTTCCTCATCAGGCGAGATGCAATAAAGCAGCAGTGATTAAAGCTAATTTTCTTGCATCATGTAACACTTTCGCTTGTAGTAGTGTTATCAGTCTGATTAGGTCTCTATAATTTTGTCCAAAAACTACTCATTTAGAGGCCGTCACCCCATGACCGACCACAGTTCACTTATTGAATTATTTTAGGGGCTGGTAAATCTGAAATGGAGCATAGCTTTGCAAACAATATGCTGATGTACTAAAGGAACTATTTGCTTCTAGGTTAACTAAACTCTTAAATATGAGCTGTGAATCTTTTCTTTATAGATATTCTGGCAGACTAATAAACATCTGTTCAGTGTGCAATGTACCTCATGTTGTTTGTGAACCGTCTATGGTTTGAGGGTGATACTCCACCTAACCAGACTGTAGTTACCCTAACAGTCAGCAGGGGGTGGATATGAGAATCTTGCTTTGCCTATGACTTTAGAAGAATACAGTGTACTCTGAGTCACGTTTTTGGTTTTCAACAGGTCTCGATAATGATAAGGTTATGATATCACAGCTCATTTACAAATGTAGAAGCGTATCCTATGAATGTAGTATCACAAATACTTGGTATCAGTTTTTTTATGAACGGTTTGTGGTTGATTTCAACTTCCAGCAACTAAATGATTAATCATGCACAGCTCAGACCCTTAGGAAATGAAACTAGGATGTTTTTTTTCGGCCTAAAGGGTGGCGTGAGCCAAGCAGCTCAGTGTGGTTCATATTAATGAATCTCTTTATGATAAAAATGAGTGAGCTTTCCTGAGCTATTACATATTAATGTGCCCTCCAGGCTGTGAGAGTGGGAGAAATCCACTGAGCACATTGTCTTTGTAACTTGATTCTCAGATCTTGTCTTTACTGTTACACTTGACTTACATCGCCATCACCTATAGGGAGTGTGAGTTACTTTATTATTATTATTATTATTCTTACATCGTTTGAGTTTAAGTCCATGTGGACCCTTTTTTTTATCACTTGTTTGACATGAAGTTATGTGACCTTCATGAAGAAAATTTTTAAGACTGCAAGCACTGAAATGTGGATGTATGAGGATTATACTCCATTATTCAGTATATACTGTATTCAGTGGTTTTGCAGAAAATAGGCAATTCAGTTGTTGGTTCAGTTGCTGTGTGCAAACAAAAAATAGGCTTTTCTGATTTTCAGGCTATCTAAAGAAATGAATACTTTTAATCTGCAAGGATGCATTAAATTGATCAAAAGTGACCATAAAGACATTCAGAATATAATTTTACAAACCATTTCTATTTCAAATAATACTGTTCTTTATATTCATCAAAGAATCCAGAAGAAATGTATCACAGTTTTTCACATACTTAATTACATATTGATAATGTTCATTACATATTTGAAAAGTAGATACTAGTTTACTTTTATTCGGCATACAAACTTTAGACAGATAACAATGCTGGACATCCAAACAATCACTTTCACACTACAAAAAGTTGATGACTGATAATTGCAGAGAAAGGACTCTGAGCTATCATCACTCTAGCTTGTTTGTGATTGAAGATACTGTCAGAATTGGCCCCTACACTATCTGATTGCATTGTCATTTTTTTGCTGCTATCATCGCTGCGCAAGACAAGTCAATTACAATGACCCACAGAAAGAAAGAGAGAGTCTGATTAGAAGGTTTTTCTTCTTGTCTGTTTCACCTTGTCCCATATCTGATGTTGGTAGAGGGCACTCCACCTACATCTATCAGGTCACCTTCTCCAGATGATCAGGCTCGCCAACTGCACCGCAGGATGCTGCCCTCTTTTACCTGAATCTCTATCTTACAAACCACAGGAGGTGGTTTCTGTATTGAAAACCCTCAAATGCTCAAAATGCTGTCTTTTGGGCAGTACATTATGACATACAGTAAGAAAAAAATAATAATAGTAATTTAAAGGGGACCTATTATGCCCCTTTTCACAAGATGTAATATAAGTCTCTGGTGTCCCCACAATGTGTCTGTGAAGTTTCAGCTCAAAATACCCCACAGATCATTTATTATAGCTTGTCAAATTTGCCCCTATTTGGGTGATGTCGTTTTTGTGTGTCCCTTTAAATGCAAATGAGCTGCTGCTCCCGGCCCCCTTTCCAGAAGAGGGCGGAGCTTTAACAGCTCGTGCTTCGGTTGCTCAACAACAACAAAGCTGGAGAATCTCACGCAGCCAAAATGAGGATTGTCAGTAACGGTGTTCAGCCTTACATTGTTCAAACCGGAGTTGGACACTGATGGAGAGACTCAGGAAGAAGTTACAACTTTTAGAATGAAACTGGACGTTTCTGAATGGTTAGTGGATACATTTATGTAGTTGCTGTGGAGTTGATTCAACTCATCGACTAGCATGTGCCGTCATGTTAATCTTTTGTGCAAATCCAGCGTTGAATTGACCCTCGTTTGTGAAGCAGTCCGGTGTAAAATGGCGGCATGTCAACAACACTCTACTACAACAACTCTTCCTCTTCTCTAAAGCAGCCCAACATGGCCTCACCCCCTTTGTTGTGTGTTTTTGGGGGTGGGGTTTATGTAAATTGAGGTTCATGATGTCACCAACCCAGGAAGAAGCTCGTTGTAGTCCCTACCAGCCGTTTGTTGTAGTCCTTAAAAAGCGATTTCTGTAAAAGAAAATATCTCCCTTTGCATTGAACTTTGCATTGATGTTGTTTATGCTCAAACAGCAACATTACATGCTAACTAAAGTTAAAAAGTGAAATCATAATCAAGGACTCCTTTAATAATATTTATCATAAAAAATGATCTTGATGGAGTACCTCTTTTCAAGGTATATAACTTGTTAGGCACTCTCACAGTATGGAACAGTGTTCGCTGTCATGTCTGCTTGTGATGGATATCAGTGTCTGTGAGATGTGTGGTGGGATCTGCAGGACAGAACACAAGCTGGAGGTGGCGGGACAAAGGAGAAATTGAGAGGCAGATGAGGCTAGCTAAAGGCATGCTTTGTGAAAACAGGAGGCGTTGGCTCCCTGAACCCCTGGTGCCCTCACTGCAAACATTAGCATTGGCATCTTAGTGCAGCATCAGATCGTGTGTCCTGTCCTGGCAGACTTGGACAGGCAGAGACAGGAGATAGTACGGACAGAGACGAGGTCGGGAATGGGGAACTGCTGTGGTCGTGAAAGGGACTTGGGTCATGAGACGGTGCTGGTCAGACACAAGTTTGCATGGCCAAAGACGGACAGGGTCATCTTCGGAATAGACAGGTACATGTCTCTGACATCTGTTTAGAGGATTTGGTGCAGTTTGGCATCCCTATATATCATTTACAGATATAAGATCTCATTCTGTGTGCAAAAAATATAAACCAACACTGTTCTTGGAGTGTTTACTAGTGTGCTAGTGAAGTGAACTGGTTGCTGTACTGCAGACTGCTGATTCTGTCTATTTAAAGAGGCACACAGGATTAGACTCCATTCAATAAATGTTATTAAGATAGATGACCGGCCACAGGTGCATACAGGTAAGTGAATATTGATTGATGCTTTGTTTTGTTTGGATGTATCAGCTGAATACAATTTTTGAATGGGATGTTTTTTTATGAAAAGAATCCGTGGATTGCAAAATGGTTCTCACAGTGCCAAAAATGTCAGTTAATACCAATACCATGATTCTCAAAAATTAGTAAATAAAAAAAATAAAATAAAACAAAACATATGAAAACAGCAGAACACATACACAGATTATGTACACAAAAACTTACTAATCCAATATTGCATTACTCCCTAAAAAAGTAACTTTTAATTTTTTTAAGTAATTGCGTTACTTAGTTACCTGTTATGGAAAGTAATGCGTTACTTAACTTTTGTGTTACTTTTTCTCACCTGGGCTGGTCTTAAAAAAACAAAATAACAAAAGTTCTATTTTTTAGCAAATTTAAAGGCCCTTTCACACTAAAAGTGAAATGACTCCGGAGAATAAAGTTTTATTCAACAATAAAAACAAAAAAATTAAACCCAAATTTGATGTTTAACTCATTAAGTCATTTTTGCTTGGTTGAATTGGATCATTGAAGATCATCAGCGAAGACATTGGTTAATAAAGTGAGATTAAGTACATAAATGATATATTATTCAACATTTTAATTATTGCAGGTTTACTTAATAGTTTGCATTTCACTGTTTTTATTCATTTTGAGGAATACTGAATCTGTATTTGTGCAAGTGAGATAAGTAAATGAATGTTCACATTTAGTCTAGAACTAGAACAACCATCACAGCGCACACAACACCTCTGCGCTTACTTACGATTTCTCTCAACATGGGGACAGGAGAGCTGTCAGTCAATAAATGTAAAACAACTAAGTAACCGGTGTTACTTATTTGAAAAAGTAAATATGATATTTTGTTGTAAATTTAAAAGTAATGCATTACTTTACTAGTTACTTGAAAAAAGTAATCTGATTGCTTAACTTGCGTTACTTGTAATTCGTTACCCTCAACATAACGTTTCAGGTATCTAGCAAGTAAAAATGGGAACACACATTCACTATTAACTATGACTTTCCCCTTAATAAACTAATTTATTTCTTATTAATAGTTAGTAAGGTGGTTAAATTTAGGTATGTAGGTACGATTAAGGGATGTAGAATAAGGTCATGCAGAATAAGGCATTAATATGTGCTTAATAAGTAGTAATAAACAGTCAATATTCTAATAATATGCATGCTAATAAGCAACTAGTTAAAAGACCCTAAAATAAAGTGTTACCTTAAAAATAATGAGGTTTTCTCTAAGCTGTAGGCATTATATTATACCAATTAACTACAGTCAAAAGAAACTGCAACAGTTGCAGGAATGCAAACAAATAATTTGCAATTCATCTTTGATATTTAATTGCAACTCATCTTTCATAACTAATGCCAAAGTCTTGTTTGCAAATCCCTTATCTAACTTTTTTTTTTCTCTCTTTCTAAAGATAAAATTCTATGCAGCATGAATGCTGTAAAAAGTCTTCCCTTCTTGTTTATGATCATCTTCAAGCCCTCGTTTCCATCTGAGATACTTCTTTAAGTCTTTAATGAGGACAGAAAGAGACTTGATGTTTGCAGTGATGTGACACCTCACCTAATTCCACCAAGAAGTTGTCATGTTTAGGTGCAGCTGTTTTCGATTTTCTTCACATTTGCTTTGATAAAGCAGGGCTATGCAAAGCACAGAAACACTGCACGTTAATATTATCGTGGGATGCGTCATCTGTGCATAGGGAGGTTTTGTATGAAGACCAAACTATTGGAAGAATATTCAACCTAAAATGGTCTCTGTTCTTTCTGCGTCTTGAATTATTCATAATGATAGCTGTTTGAAGTCTCTTTGATAGCACCAGGCTGTTTCATTGTTTCTGAATCATTAAATCCTGCCTTAGTGGGTAGCACTGTTGTACTAATCTATATAATAGGGCAGAGTATTAAAAACTACAGCTAAATACTGGATTTAAAACCTCACATTTATCAGAAAAAAGCAGGTGATGCCAGAGGTTTCGGGTATCCATATTTATGTGTTACATTCTCTGTTAGTTGCGATGTCAAAAACAGGGTCACTTGACAAGCAAATTATTTTCCTTCAAAAGTAACATATTTGTAACGGTTGGGTTTGTCCATTTTTGACCCAACCATGGGTTGAAACAACCCAGCATTTTTTAGAGAATAGGTTTTGCTTATGGGCCTCAAGGTCTATTCAAGGCAGGCTATTGTAAGAGATTTGGTAAAGCAGGGGTGTCCAATCCTGCTCCTGGTTTAACCCCAGTTAAACACACATGAACCAGCTGTAATCAAGGTCTTACTAGGCATACTAGAAACCTCCAGGCAAGTTGAAACAAAACTCTGCAGGACAGTGGCCCTCCAAGACAATTCTAGCAGTTTCCACCATAGACAAAAAACTTTGAAAACATGTAGATTAATAGGGTGGTTCATTGCGATTTCACTTTTTTTTTAACTTTAGTTAGTGTGTAATGTTGCTGCCTGAGCATAAACAGTATCTGCAAAGTTACAGCACTGAAAGTTCAATGCAAACGGAGATATTGTCTGTTTAAGGACTACAACAAACGGCTGGTAGGGACTACAACGAGCTTCTTCCCGGGTTGGTGACATCACTAACCCTAGAATTTACATAAACCCCGCCCCCGAGAACACGCAACAAAGAGGGTTAGGCCATGCTATTGCAATACGGTACGTAACACAAATGCAACAGCATGTCATAAAAGCAAGATGACAAAGTTATAACCGTAATTAAACTAAACTATACCTGTTCTATCTTCATGCAGCATATATTCTCTGGCTCTGTAGGCATCTTACAACAGTTTCCACACGAGTGATTTATAGATTATCATGACAGAATATGCTAATTAATGACTTTAAGAACTCCACATCAGCTACATAAATTCATCAACTAACCGTTCAGAAACGTCCTGTTGCATTCAAAATGTTGTCACTTCTTCTTGAGTCTCTCCATCATTGTCCAACTCCATTTTGAACATAAAAGGCTGAACAGTTTCTGACATTTTTAGCGAGGTAACGTTGCTGCTAAATGCTAACACAAGCTCTTGAAACCCCGCCCCCTTTTGAGAGCAGCAGCTCATTTGCATTTAAAGGAACACGCACAAAAACTGAGCGTTTTTGCTCGGCCTCAAAAAGTAACAAATTTAACATGCTATATAAAATTTTCTGTGGGTTATTTTGAGCTAAAACTTCACGTACACACTCTGGGGACATCAGAGACTTATTCTACATCATGTAAAAGTGGCATTATATGACCACTTTAAAGAGTTTTCTACGTTTATGTAATTGGCGCTCTAAAAACATCACTTATAAATAAAGTAACTTCCAATAAATTGTATTGAAAGGTTGTTTACTCATAACTTTTGCTATTAGCATTTACCATGATGTGACCAATTTAAGTGTGTTAGACATGGTCTGTCTTTTATTTGTACTGTACAATATACATCCCACAGTGCCTATGTCTATTTTAACAGGATTCTATTTGAATCAGATGCCTGGTGATTTCTTCCTAAAGTGTGGCCTGAAGAAATTTGGCCTGTTTACAACACAAACCGAAAGAAATCTTCCCCACAGACACCTTTCACAGTTTCACAGTTCACATTATTCCAATTTCAGCTTTTCAATGAAGCCCAAAGCCTGTGAAATGAAGATTTGTCTGGTCTGTGGAAACTTTGATTTAGTGCATTCATATTTAGTTTAAAATTGAACCTTTGATGTTTTGACTGGACCCTCCATTACACTGAAATGTCATGTCTTTTATTAACTAGGTCACTGACTGTTTGTGAAAGGAGGTAATGGAGCTTTATTGAAAGAAGCTGATTGACTGGTTCATGGCCCTTTTTCATAGCTGGTATGAAAAACTTTGACTCATTTGCACACACATACATTGACTGATATTGGATTCTGAATGCACTGAAGAAAATACTCATTCCAATATGTTAGTATTGGGTCGTTTCATCTCATGCATATATGCAACACTGTCAGTGGGTGCAATTCTTGATTAATAATTCTTAATAATTAATAATTCTTGATTAGCTTATATTTGGCTTTTATTTGATTCTGAAATGGGAGTCTTGCTCTGTCTCATGATACTCTTTAAAGAATTGTATTAACAGAGAATTACATTTGGAGATATGTCATAATAATTCAGGCATTGAGTATCATTTTGAAAATCAGTGTCTTATTTGTTTTAATACAGTTTTCAAGACCTTTTCAATTTAATCATATTTCATCTTAGCAGATTTCAAATTGATATTGATATTGCTGTCTAATATTTCTCTGTCCTGTAACGTTCATGAGCATTACTGTATTTGGAATGGTGTGGTTAAGACCTGCGGGCGATGTTTTTGGCTGAAATATAGATGTTTAGATGCTGTGTTGATTTTGCATTGAGTAAATGCTACTATACTACTGTTTAAAAGTTTGGGGTCAGTAAAGAAATTAGAAGAAGAAATTAATAATTTTATTCAGCAATGACCCATTCAATTAATCAAAAGTGATTTATTCGTGACAGTGTTGAAGTCTTTATTATTTGAAATAATTGCTGTTCTTTTTTAACTTTCTGTTAATCAAAGAATACTGAAATGTGTCAGTTTCCACAAAAATATGAAGCAGCAAAGCTGGTTATAATAAACAAAAATGTTTCTTGAGCAGCAAATCAGCATATTAGAATAATTTCTGAAGGATCATGTGACACTGAAGACTGGAGTAATGATGCTGAAAATTCAGCTTTGATCACAGGAATAAACTACAAAAATGAAAATTCTGTCATTAATTACTCACCTTCATGTCGTAAGATCTTCAGAACACAAATTAAGATATTTTTGATAAAATCCGTTGGCTCAGTGAGGCCTTCATTGACAGCAAGTTAATTAACACTTTCAATGCCCAGAAAGCTACTAAAGACATATTTAAAACAGTTCACGTGACTACAGTGGTTCAACCTTAATGTTATGAAGCGACGAGAATACTTTTTGTGCGCCAAAAAAATAAATAACAACTTTATTCAACACACTGCTTCATGAAGCTTGGAAGCTTTACGAATCTTTTGTTTTGAATCAGTGGTGTATCAGCGTATCAGACTGCCAAAGTCACGCCCCCCAGTGGTGAACCATTGAAATTTTGAAACGCTAATGACGTAACGAAGCCTCGTTTACTAAAATCACGTGACTTTGGCAGTTTGGTACGCGCTCCGAACCACTGATTCGAAACAAAAGATTTGTAAAGCTTCGAAGCTTCATGAAGAAGTGTTTTGAAATCACCCATCACTAGATATTGTTCAATAAAGTTATTTTGTTTTTTTGTTTTTTGGTGCACAAAAAGTATTCTCGTCACTTCATAACGTTAAGGTTGAACCACTGTAGTCACATGAACTGTTTGAAGTATGTCTTTAGTAGCTTTCTGGCCATCTGAAAGTGTAAATTATCATAGTCAACGGATTTTATCAAAAATATCTTAATTTGTGTTCTGAAGATAAATGAAGGTCTTACGGGTGTGGAACGACATGAGGGTGAATAATTAATGACAGAATTTTCTTTTTTGGGTGAACTAACCCTTTAATTTATTTATTTTTTTTTTACATTTTGAGTCAAATGTCAAAATACACAAATGCTTATTGTCTCTAGCAGTGGTTTTGTATGTAGGTCTCTTAAATTAGGATTTGTTGTGAATTATTGGGGCATATTACTTTGCTTTTAATAATCTTTTGCAAGTCTGAACTTGCAAAGTCAGTGTACCAGAATAGTCTACACAAGGTCATAACTCAGTGCGCTTGGGTTTCTATGTTGATACACACAGAAAGAAGCTGGTGGTAAGATTTATAGGGCAAATCCTTACACATCAGGGAAGATGTCTTCTTAACTTTGATGACTGTATGTGCTTCAGACTGCTGTGTGCTGCCGATAAGCTGTATGTACGTCACTAATCACACACTTCCCTTTAGCTGATAACATTGACCAGACCACACATTCAAATCTTGACCGCACACATCTGTGATTAACATGGGCAACAGCTTCAAGGAGAATCTGTGACACAGTGGTGTGTTTAGTGCAGGTTCAATCATGATAAAATTAGGATATTATGATGCATCATGATATATAGATAATCATGGAGTGTTATCATGAGGTAGTTGCTGATGTCCAGCTCTGGTCAGTAGTGATGGAAGATGTGTAATTGTGCCAGTCACTAGCTAGCCAGCTTAACCTCTGTGGCTTATTTAATGTAGCTCATTACTCTAACTCTTACTCACTGATTTAAATAAAGCACTGACAACCCTTCAATGCCCCAAGGAGGGATTTCCATGTAACTGCACAGGGAGAAGAGAATGATCTGTCCTCTTTAAAGAAGGATATTTCAAATGCACGTCTGCTTTGCTGTTAATCTCTGATTAATTTCTAATTTTGATTTTGCAGAAATAGCCTTCATACCATACAGGGTTACCTTAAAGTCACCATAAAATATCAAAATTGATAATAGTTTTTTTTTTTTTTTAATGGATTATTGCAGTATTTATTATAAATGATTTTCTGTGAACATAATCTTTGATCAAAAAAACTTCCGCTCCCTCTTGCAGCGGCATCTCTTCTCTTCTCTGATGACGTGTTTACTGGTGTGAGGGCGGGAGAGCCTGTCACTCACATGAGATCCACCAATAGCAAACCACAACCATCCAACTATCCAATCAATTTCTGATCGAATCAAGTCCCGCCCTACGGGATATATCCCACCTGTTAGTGGGTGGATATATTAGGCAGCAAGTGAACATTTTGTCCTCGAAATGTTGATGTGTTAGAAGCAGAAAAAATGGGCAAAAAAATTTGAGCGAGTTTGACAAGGGCCAGATAGTGATGGCTAGACGACTGGGTCAGAGCATCTCCAAAACTGCAGCTCTTGTGGGGTGTTCCCGGTCTGCAGTGGTCAGTGTCTATCAAAAGGGCTTCAAGGAAGGAACAGTGGTGAACCGGCGACACCGCGACAGGGGCGGCCAAAGCTCATTGAAGGCTGGCCCGTGTGGTCCGATCCAACAGCTGAGCTACTGTAGCTCAGATTGCTCAAGAAGTTAATGCTGGTTCTGATAGAAAGAATACACAGTGCATCACAGTTTGTTGCGTATGGGGCTGCATAGCTGCAGACCAGTCAGGGTGCCCATGCTGACCCCTGTCCACCGCCGAAAGAGCCAACAGCGGGCACGTGAGCATCAGAACTGGACCACGGAGCAATGGAAGAAGGTGGCCTGGTCTGATGAATCACGTTTTCTTTTACATCACGTGGATGGCTGGGTGCGTGTGCGTTGCTTACCTGGGAAACACATGGCACCAGGATGCAGTATGGGAAGAAGGCAAGCTGGCGGAGGCAGTGTGACGCTTTGACAAAGCGGGAAAGAATATGTGGGAATACGAGTTATTTTAATGCTTCTTTGTGCTGACACTAACTAAAAACAAAGCATATCTGGGAGGAGACAGACTATGAAAAATGTACTCCTATTTTAATCTCTGCTTTGTGGAGCCAAGGTTTTAGCTTTCACATAATTTACTTAAATTCATATTCAGCTCCAGTGAAGGCCTAAATGAGATCATTTTCTACAGCCAGCATGGAGGTAATGAAGACTGAAACAGATTACAATGCCACTCACAATGTATTCACTTTAGTTTATACTTTTCTTTTTCTATATTTAAAACCTGTTTTCGATTTAACGGGAGTAACGGCAGATTTTTTTAATGTATTGTGACGTATATCACGTAAAATGGATTATTGAGAAAAAAAACAGGGTGGGATTTGATTCTATCCATTGGTTGTTGATTGAATGGAGGCAGATCTGAATGCGAGCTTGCAATCAATTATGAAAGGGATGGGGTTTAAGCAGACTAAAAGATTGGAGAAGTCATATGTCACCAGAAAATCGAGTTTGATTAAAAATTACAATGCATGTTTACGTTGAAAAAGAAAAACCAGCATAGTGAAATGTGGCAGCAATTTTCAGTTTCACACCCACCCAGCCAGACTTTTCTTTTCTCTGAGTAAGCACCTGTATCATTTATTTATTTGTTGATCAGTTAAATTTCCAGATCATTCTCTCTTTCTTTCATTAAGACATATTTCCCATCCTGTGCTCAGTCGGTCTCTCCCTCCAACAACACTGCACATCCTGCCTGTGACAGAGACAGGCAGAGATTCAAAAAGAGTAGGTTCGCTCTTTTCACCCCTCCCTTCCTCTTTCCCTCCTCCCCGTGAGTGTGTGCAGCGGTACGTCAGAGCAGAAGACTGGTGTATATGTGTGTATGCGTGCGTGTGTGTGTGTGGCTGGTGAGGAAACAGGAGCGTCGGAGATAGGAGACTCCACACAGACAGCAAAATCACGATGCTTACGCCTTTGCCTGCTTCAACGGCGAAACGTGTTGGTTTTACCTATTCTGTGTTTTGACGGCCATGGAGCTCTGAAACCTCTCTGCTGCTGTCTCCTGAGAAATGGATGAGATTTAGATTCTGGAACTATTGCATTAGGGCTCTTCTCGGGACTCTTTCCTTTTACTCAGACTGATTCGTTCCCTTTCTTGCATTGTTTCATGAAGCCTGCATTTACTTTGCTATTAAAATGAAAGCAACAGAACTGGGCTTTCTGTAAGTGTCAAGACATCCAGTCATTCGTTTGGAAGTTTGGAAGCTGTTTGGATTAAACATGTGGAGCCAGTCAAGATATTCCAATCACTACCAACCTCATCCCGCTCACCCCTTTTATCATGTACCCTACAGGTGGGTTGGCCTTCCTCTTTTAATTTAGATCACATTGAATGTTAATGATAAAGTATTTGAATTGGATTTTGGCGACACTGTTTACGGATTTCGCATTCGTTCTCCTCTTCCTGTAATGGGGAGTGTCCACAGAATGCTGTCGAGGGGTCATTTAAGGATGGATCTGCCTGGCAGTTGATGCTGAAACCGTTTGGCAGGTTTTAGTTGGATAAAACTAGATTAAATCTAAATCACGTGTGTCTGTGGCAGGGATTACACTGCGGTGAGAATGAATGAGAACTGCTTTATTTATGTCAAGACGTTGTGGGATTCCAACAGGTCCTGTTGAACTGGCAAGTCAAGTGAGTTCTGTGGAAGTGAAGACGTGATGCACGAAAACATGTCATAAATACTTGAATCTCTGTGAAGGTGTATAGTGTGCCCCACAGTCTGATGCCATGCCTCCAGATTTCATTGTCCTCCTGACTGAAGGTTTTGTATTTCTTGAATACCAGCTGCAACATTCCAATCTTGAAGCCAAATACTTCTGCAAGTGTGTTTACTTCTCTTATAACTCTTTCCTGATTGCTCAAAAAGGACAGATTGTTTTTTTCATTATTCACTCATTGCAGGCTTTTGGCTCAGATGCATTTCTCATGATTCAGTGGAAATACTACTGTTGGTTTAGAGTTTATTTATATTTCAGTGTACTTGCAGAGGCACAGCAGGGGTTGCTTTCCTACACTTCGCTTTGTTTTCAGCTGCATCAAGATAATTATGCCAAACCCATTATTGTGAGTTGCTTCTTTAATAACTTCTATCAGCATAATGCATTTACCGTTCCATTCCCCTAGCTAGACTGATAAAGTAAGTGTAACTACATTTGTCTCCACTCCATAAAGCAGTCCTACTTCTCTAGCATTTGTTTAACGACCATATGAGAGTGCTTTGCTTTTGAGTCACCTGACAATGCTTTGCTGGAAGTGTTGCTTGGCTGATGTTGAGTAACAATTCATCCACTCTTCTCTAGGACTACAAGTTTGAGGTTTGAGCTAAAGTTTTGTTTCAATGAGGCAGTGGATTCCAAAATGTTTCTTCCGTGCCCTCCTTTTATAGAGAAAAATATTTTCAAGACCCCACATGCTCCCACATAAAGACACTCTCAGGCATGACTTAGCTTGCAAAATCCTATAGGATTTATTTGAAACATTGTAATTAAAGCATTAGTGCACTTCAGAATTAACATTTCCTGATAATTTACTCACCCTCATGTCATCCAAAATGTTCTTTCTTTCTTCATATGAAAAGAAATTAAGGTTTTTGAGAAAAATATTCCAGGATTTTTCTCCATATAGTGGTCTTCACTGGGGTCCAAATTGCAGTTTCAATGCAGCTTTAAAGGGCTCTACACGATCCCAGATGAGGAATAAGGGTCTTATCTAGCAAAACAATTGGTCATTTTCTACATCTGCGATGTGCCACGCATTACATAATCATGTTGGAAAGGTCACACATGACGTAGGCGGAAGTACAGAGCAAGTGTTTACAAAGCAAACTTTTTTTTAAAAATGGCTATATAAGACCCTTATTCCTCATCTGGGATCGTGTAGAGCCCTTTGAAGCTGCAATGAAACTGCAGTTTGGACCTTCAACCTGTTGAACCCCAGTGAAGTCCACTATATGGAGAAAAATCCTGAAATGTTTCCCTTCAAAAACCTTAATTTCTTTTCGACTGAAGAAAGAAAGACATGAACATCTTGGTTGACATGGGGGTGAGTAAATTATCAGGAAATTTTCATTCTGAAATGAATTAATACAGTATTGCAACATCTCAACTTCAACATGCTTGTCTTTAGGTTGCATCTTAACTTGTTTGGCTTCATACTATCAGAATATTTTGAGGCACACAACACACTGTGGTCTCTGAATCCAAGGACGAGATATGCCTCATCATATTTTCTTGTCTTGAGGCTGTCTAGACTGGATGCGACAAAGCGAACATTGCAGATCCACTTGACCTTTGTGTCAGGAGTTGTAGTACGTCAGAAATAGAACAGGGCATCAGTTTACTGTCGGAAATTTCTCGTGCCGCTCCGCATCCAGTGTAGACAGCATCCCTGATTATCATGGTTTATATTTGCAATACTCAATTCTGATTCTTCAGTCGCACCATCTAGCAGTCTGGTATTCCATGACAACAACTGCTACAACTGATAATAGACCGCTCAAACGGGTATTGCAAGTCATCTTGAGGTAATAAAATATGTCAAATTAATATTTTGTGTTTGGCAAGTAGCCACAAAATAAGGGGGATAATTTCACAGTGGGGGTCTTGTATCACCCTGAAGAGGTTTATTTTGCATAACAATCTGCTGACCGTATCCCTTTATAACTCTGTCCCCCAGTTTGGGAACCACTGCATTAAGGATTGTGTAGAGTAATCCGTAGAATTTTTTCCAAAGATGGCTTGATAAAGGTGGTTCAGTAATTGTACGTAAAAAAAATTCTAATGCATGCATGCAATTAAAAAGTCAATACATTGTATCTAGCTTGAAATTGCAGAGAGAAACTGAAACTGCCCATAAAACCCTGCCCATAAAACTGTCAGTGAGTTGGGAGAGTTACCACTTTTTGGTGTATAAACTCCTACAGATCATATCATCTTTAATAATAGAAAAACATAGTTGGCTACGCCTAGTCATTGTAGTATTTGGTTTGCATTATGTTTATAACTTCATAAAATCGATATCATAATGATCTCCTCTGTTAAGTACCACATTTAGAGACATTTTCACATCTGTTTTAGGTTCCAGCATCCCTTGGAGAATGGATGGATAGATGCATTATTCTGAGCTCCTACATAAAAGGCCTTTTTTTTTTTTTTTTTTTTGCATGGGTTTCCATTTGACATGCAATTTAAAACCGAATACAGTCCATTTTTTAATTGAGATTGACTTCAATCAGTGAAACTTGATGCAATTTTGGAGTTACTGAATCATCGGAATTATACATAAAGCAGTGTTTAAATCTACTACACATATGGTTCCACTGTCTGACAGGGCCAGCATAAGCACAGCGTGTGATCTTGACCACACATTCAGCCATTGTTTTTGTTAAGGCTTCATTGTGTACAAATCTGTAGAAAGTGAAAGTTCATCTTTAGAGTTGATTTTTGGTCTAGATAGCTGGTCTCAACAGGAAAAGATGTGTATGTGCACATCTGTGTCTTTGCATTAGCATGTATGTGAATGTGTACAGCAGTTGTGGTTTCTGTTCGTGCAGTGAATGGATTGGCTCACATAGCAGGTGTAAATGAAAGAGCAGGTTGTCTTGATTCAAGTCCTGATTCATCTTAACAGACCAGTCTGACCTCATTCATGTGGTGGCATATTATTTACCTGTACTTCTTAATTGATCAACAGTTTCATTAGTTCCTCATCTCAAACTGCACATAACAAACACATCCACCACTTATAATCAATCAGTCACTCTGTTAAAGCGATAGTTCACCCAAAAATGGTTTGTTCCAAACCTGTATGCATTTCTTTCTTCTGCTGAACACACACAAAAAAAAAGATATTTTGAAGAATATGGGTAACCAAACAGTTGATGAACCCCACTGACTTCCATAGTATGGAAAAAAAAATGGAAGTCAGTGGGGTCCATCAACTGTTTTGTTACTGACATTCTTCAAAATATATTTTGTGTTCATCAGAACAAAGAAACCCATTTTTGGGTGAACTATCCATTTAAGTGTACTAAATTGCTCTTTGATTTGCACCATGCAGTACTTAGACCTCTTCTATATGCAGTGTAATATCAGAGCTGATAATAAATGCAGCTCTTCATGAAAAGATCCGGGCTCTGAGACAAAACTTACAGCAGTGTCTTTGGTGTGATTATCTGTGCCACTTACAAAAAAGCACCATCTGCTTCACTAGCCTTGGCACGGACCAATCACATTCCAGCATGGGTCCCAGAGAGGCCACGCTGAGACCCCAAAAGAGGGCTAAAAAAAGTCCCACGCTCATCTGAGCTGGATCCTGCCTTGTAATTTACGTTATGACGCCGATCCGTGATTTATCCAGCGCCGCCAGAAGATTGAGAGGATCAAAGATCGGAGGGATGATCCAGATGTGTGGATATGTGATTTGTGAGAGCCTCAGACTCATTCGTGTCTTTTTCTCTGTGATGAGTGGACATGAACTGGAACATTTTTATTTCTGTGAGAGGACATCAGATGCTACAGCAAAGGATATTGTCAGTCTTGAATCCACTGAGAGCTAAAAAATGCTAAGCATTTGTTTTCAGAGCTGCTTGGGACTGAACCACGCAAGGTAGGACTAATCCAGCATTTTAGCTTTTTATTGGTTAAAAGGAACCTGCTGGTAATTTTAGCAGTGATGTCATATGTCATATGACCCGAGAGGTAGATGGTTTGCAGTGAATGCACTGCACCATATATTCGTCATGTGTTCTGCTTGCTTTAGTATTGTTTTCCAGTAAAAATCTTTAAAACAAAAGCAAATTTGACTGAGATACTGTATTTTGATACTTACTCAGAGTACTTATTCAAAGTGTTTTTTATTTTTTATTAAATATATATTCTTAATTCTTAAAGGAGTCCTTGATTATGGTTTCACTTTTTTAACTTTAGTTAGTGTGTAATGTTGCTGTTTGAGCATAAACAACATCTGCAAAGTTACGACGCTCAAAGTTCAATGCAAAGGGAGATATTTTCTTTTAAAGAAATCGCTTTTTAAGGACTACAACAAACGGCTGGTAGGGACTACAACAAGCTACAACGAGAACACACAACAAAGGGGGCGAGGCCATGTTGGGCTGCTTCAGAGAAGAGGAAGAGTTGTTGTAGTAGAGCGTTGTTAAAATTAAAAATAATAAATAAATTTATCCACTAACCATTCAGAAACGTCCAGTTTCATTCTAAAAGTTGTAACTTCTTCCTGAGTCTCTCCATCAGTGTCCGACTCCGGTTTGAACAATATAAGGCTGAACACCGTTACTGACAATCCTCATTTTGGCTGCGTGAGATTCCCCAGTTTTGTTGTTGTTGAGCAACCAAAGCGCGAGCTGTTAAAGCTATATCAAGCTGTAATAAATGATCTATGGGGTATTTTGAGCTGAAACTTCACAGACACATTCTGGGGACACCAGAGACTTATATTACATCTTGTGGAAAGGGGTATAATAGGTCCCCTTTAATATATTGTTAATATTTCACAATTTTACTGTATTTTTGATCAAATAAATGCCTTGGTAAGACTTCAAAAACATTTTTAAAAAAAAGTAAATTGTTCTGAAAACCAAAGCAGAAAAAAGATTTTCATCTCCTCATTCTCTAAACTTCTCACGCCTTAGTCTAAATGCTCGTCTGACATTTAAATGTCGCTTTTCAACAAGGGACTCAAGTAGCAGCATAGGTCTTGCTAACATGCCCTGTCTGTCACACTGTCTATGTGCGCAAGGCCTTTATCATTAATTCATGCCAGCCATTTATGAAGGTCTCTTATTGCTGCTGAGGAATGTTTCTCTCTTTAATTGGAAGATCCATTATAATCTCCCTTAGCTTTGTGTGAAATCACAGAATGTAAATCTGGCATTATAAAAGAGCCAAGGCCAGCAGCAGTTCAATTCCCATTTAAATGAATCTGAAGCCCTGCGAATATTGACACTGATGTGAATTGAGCTGTGCAGTATTATAAAATGTGCATCATCTGTCTTTGTAGGATGAGAGAGGTCTAAAAATAACTTTGGTGTGAGGTGTGTGTGTGTGTGTGTGTGTGGATCAGCACCAGGTGTTTGGGTTCAGGGTCTGATACAATATAGTTGTCTTTCTGCCACATACAAGAACATGGATGAGACACCTACTTGAATTGCCTAAATACAAATATAATGCTCAAGAGAAAATATAAACAGACTTTGTTTACTCATACAGCAAACCAGTGATTCTTGAGGAGTGCATGGGGCTTTCATGAAGACCCAGAGAAATAGAGGGGGAGAGCTTGTCGTAAATGTCTTGAATAATTTCATATGTCATGGTGGGTGGTGAAAAATTCCAATGTGTGAATATTTGAGAATAATGTTGCTTTATGTTACTGAATGGTTTTTAACCACATGCTAAAAAAAAAAAACAGTTTTGCTGTGAACCACCATGCTGCTTTCTGCTTTTCACTACTCTCACAGTGTATGATTACAGAAAAAAAAAAAAAAATGAACATTGATGGAGCAACACATTTTGTGGGAAAATAATTAAAGGGATAGTTCACCCAAAAATGAAAATTATGTCATCTTTTACAACTTGAGGGTGCGTAAATGATGACAGGATTTTTATTTTTGGGTGAACTATACAAATAATTTTATTTTAAATAAAGTTAATAGCTACTTGTTAAAAACATTCATTTCAGCAAAGTTTTCACTATTTTCTCTTTATTTTTTTAAATAATTAAGTATACTGTCATTAAAATGTTTATTTTAAAAATACAGAAAAAATTCAAGATTCTGAAAGCTTTGATAATACTTTAATATGACTTTATAGTATTAACAATCAATATTATATTTTATTATATGATATAATTCATTTGAAATATAATTGTTTTTATTATAAATATGTTGATTATCTCTATAGGTGGACAGCCAACTTAATAAATCATATTAAATGTGAATCTAACTATATCATGTCAACAACTGGAAAAGTCACCCAGCTATTTTTATCATGTCATGTATTGTGCCTTTTACCCCAAATACCATACTTTTACATGTTCTTCAGATATTGAAAATCAGTTGATTAGTTATCATTAACAAGACATTTGTCTCAAAAAATGTTATGTGACTCTCATTTGCTACATAAATCTGTATCATTTTAAATAACATTAAGTATTAGATTAAATCAACTTTGCGTTCATGGTTTGTAATCATGTTTTAAGGATCAGCCAAATTTCCATGTGCATAGTGAAACACGGATGTTTAGGAAAGTTTTTGCACCATCAAATGCGCCTCAGGGCCTGAATTCCGCCGTGGTATTGCAGGTAGTGCGCGTAATTTTTACAATTATAAATCGAGAAATTCACGCAAACATTTATGCACTAGCATGTAGGTTGAAAAAGTAAATGAATCTACATAGATTATCAGAGCAGATCAATTAAAAAATTACTAATATGAGTGATTAGTACTGCGTCTTCTGTCTCTCAATGTGCAAATGGTGTTGCTGGGGACTGAGGAGACAAGTTGCTCAAGTTTAGGAATAGGAATGTTGTCCCATTCTTGTCTACTACAGGCTTCTAGTTGCTCAACATGTCTAAGGTCTTCTTTGTCGCATCTTCCTCTTTATGATGTGCCAAATGTTTTCTATGGGTGAAAGATCTGGACCGCAGGCTGGCCATTTCAGTACCCGGATCCTTCTTCTACGCAGCCATGATGTTGTAATTGATGCAGTATGTGGTCTGGCACTGTCATGTTGGAAAATGCAAGGTCTTCCCTGAAAGAGACGACGTCTGGATGGGAGCATATGTTGTTCTAGAACTTGGATATACCTTTCAGCATTGATGGTGCCTTTCCAGATGTGTAAGCTGCCCATGCCACACGCACTCATGCAACCCTATACCATCAGAGATGCAGGCTTCTGAACTGAGCGCTGATAACAACTTGGGTTGTCCTTGTCCTCTTTAGTCCGGATGACATGGCGTCCCAGTTTTCCAAAAAGAACTTCAAATTTTGATTCGTCTTTCCACTTTGCCACAGTCCATTTTAAATGAGCCTTGGCCCAGAGAAAATGCCTGCGCTTCTGGATCATGTTTAGATATGGCTTCTTTTTTGACCTATAGAGTTTTAGCCGGCAACGGCGAATGGCACGGTGGATTGTGTTCACCGACAATGTTTTCTGGAAGTATTCCTGAGCCCATGTTGTGATTTCCATTACAGTAGCATTCCTGTATGTGATGCAGTGCCGTCTAAGGGCCCGAAGATCACAGGCATCCAGTATGGTTTTCCGGCCTTGACCCTTGCGCACAGAGTTTGTTCCAGATTCTCTGAATCTTTGGATGATATTATGCACTGTAGATGATGATAACTTCAAACTCTTTGCAATTTTTCTCTGAGAAACTCCTTTCTGATATTGCTCCACTATTTTTCGCCACAGCATTGGGGGAATTGGTGATCCTCTGCCCATCTTGACTTCTGAGAGACACTGCCACTTTGAGAGGCTCATTTTATACCCAATTATGTTGCCAATTGACCTAATAAGTTGCAAATTGGTCCTCCAGCTGTTCCTTATATGTACATTTAACTTTTCCAGCCTCTTATTGCTACCTGTCCCAACTTTTTTGGAATGTGTAGCTCTCATGAAATCCAAAATGAGCCAATATTTGGCATGCCATTTCAAAATGTCTCACTTTCAACATTTGATATGTTATCTATATTCTATTGTGAATAAAATATAAGTTTATGAGATTTATAAATGATTGCATTCCTTTTTTATTCACAATTTGTACAGTGTCCCAACTTTTTTGGAATCGGGTTTGTAAGATAGCTCAAAAACTTGTAATTTGCTTGAAATGTAATTTGCTGGTGTGTTGAGCATCAGTAGTGTTATACTTATTTTATAATCAGAATATAGTCACTTAAATAGTCAGGCATAGCATTAATTTAGTTATTCAAATGTAAGACAGCATAGAAAATAAATAAATAAAAAGTACCTCAGTGTTCCTCCTCGGCTAAATTCAATTCGACCATCAGTTTTCACACTTTCGTGTGTGAAAAAAAAAAAAAAAAAAAAGCGTCAACAATTATATAGCCTATTTATAGTGCACTTTAGAATAAATTGAATAAAATGTGTGTTTCTACAAGTGTGCTGTAATCATGATCTTGCGCTGCCGTGATTACAAAGGGAAAGCACGGTGCTCGCTTCTGTGTAATTCATTCACAAGAAAAGTTTTTTCATAAGATTTTGTAAGTACTTCACATTGACAAAATGTAAACCTAGTTATTTTATAAAGTTTAAGATTTAGTCAAAAACTAAACTAATTGAAAAATGATTAGAGGAAATGGCTGATATATGCGCAAATAAATGCTACTCTGCCACCACCTGCTGGTTATAGTGGTAATTATTGTCTTTTTTATTTTAAAATAAGTGTTTTCTATCAAATGTTGAATTTTCTACATTTTGAAACGTTCGGTTTTACAATGGGGGACAATCTCAGAAGGATGAACAAATAATGTTTGTGGTTATCACATAAAAAAAAAAGTGCTGGGGGGAAAAAATGCTTGTGCCTGTCTAATTTCAGACATTGCATTTTTTAAATGGTCCCAATAGCTTCGTCTTTATTGCAATCAATAAAACTGGTTTATTGGCAAATTAGGTAAATGTGATAACTGCATTAAAATATGAATACAACATTAAAAAGTCAACCACTGATTGGTTTTGTGTCGAAATACAGAATGAACAGCTAACAGTTCACCAGAAATGCCCGAGCAGCCTTAACGACAACCAGGAAGTAACCGTGCATATATATATGTTATTTTTCACGGCTTATTCCACTTAAACTGTCAAAATGTCTGTCTTGGCAAATATTCATTATTCGGTTATGCCTTAGGTGAACGTAAACAGTCGAGAAAAAAAATGCATGCGTATCAATATTTTGGATCCGTGCATTCGGTCTTAAAGTGACAGCAGCCTAATAAACCTGCTGCTCTCTTAAGGCCCTATTTTAAAGGTGCGGTAAGTAGATTTAAAAAACTGTTGGACATTGTTGATATTTGAAATCACCCCAAACAAACACACCCCTCTCTTCATTGCCCCGCCTCCAAAACTCACACTCCAACCCTAACCACCCTGCTCTGTGTTGGTCTCAAACCCTGGCCTGGCACGCGAGGCGAATGCACTACCAATGACGTTAAACACCTCATTCTCTAGTGCCCGTCAGTGCGCAGTAGTAGTTTACCTGCACAGCTCTCACTATCTGGCCACGGTTACACACGCAATACGAGTGGATGTCTGTTTATCACAGCTGACACGAAGCAAAATGCTTCACGAAAAATAAAGCACAAATGATGAACGAACGACAAAGAAGCACAAAATATGAACGTACAGTACACAAGAGTAAATACAAAGTGTTCGTTGTTAGTCGCCAACAGCACAGCAGCTCCAGACAATCAAAACCCAGTGTTACTTACACGATAACGAATCAAAGCAACCTCCACGTCTGCCTTCCCGCTTAGCTCTCTCCAGCGCTGGAAAGCTTTTCTAATATAAACGCGGTCCTAAAGCGCTTGCCCAATCATAAACCTTCATTCCAGTGATTATTCTTTTGAGCTCTTTTTTTATTGTGTCCCATCTCTCGTTCTAAAGTTTTTTTTTTTTCTTTCTTATTTTCAAATCTCCCTCTTGCTCGTTCTCTCTCCTCGACCGTCATATGACCCCTGATGCTGATTGGTTAGGCATTTGTTGTTGGTGTCAGCCTGACTAACTTCCAAACAGTGTTTTTGAAATTCTGCTGAGTCCACCTTTAATGATCTAAGTGCATGGTCTAAAGCAGGGTTTCTCAACCTTTTGCCTACTGCGACCCACATTTTTGGATGCCAGTCATACGACCCACTAAGGCTGGAAATAAATAAATAACTGAAATGCCTCTTTAGACCTAGGCTACACCGTATATGCTTATTATAATTCATTTCACGAAAACACACACTTTCAGTAATTAGACAGACTATGAGGCAAACTGATTTATTTATTTTTTCTCACGTTAATGTGACATTTGAGACTGTCGCTCTGAAATGATGATACCCAGATGCGGTGGAATTGGGGAAAGGGCCACTCGTAGTGTCGCACACAAACTAGCTGTTGTCAGCCTATTCCTGCTTTTTGTTTTCGTTGCAGTCACTGTTGAAAATTCAGACTCGCAAAGATAAGTAGTGCTAAATGGTAAGAGAAACTTTCGGTCTGCGAGTTCAGGATATTCGTGTCTGGTTTGAATCCAGAAGGAGCTCAGGTCTGTCTTGCGAAAAGCAAGCTACGGGCTGCTATCAGATGCAAAAAAAAAAAAAAAAATGGATGCATTTAGTCAAGCTAACAGGCCATGGCTGTGTGTACAGTATAACGTTAGTAGATCTGGCATAGCAATGCATTGAAATTTCCTGCGCCGTCGTTCCCAAGCAACAGGGTAAACAGCTGCTAGCGTTTGTAACATTACGTAAAGAGAGTAGGACCTTGTCCAATAAGAGCTGTTCGCGGCAGTGATAACTTATTGTGATAGGACAGTTTAGAAACAACGTTAGAAAGTTACGGCAAGAATGATTCAACATGCGACATTCGAAAATATGATTCGTTTCAACAAGCCTTTTGTGAAGCGCGTTTACTAGCTGTGCCGGTGTAATACCGAAAACACAGAGAAAGTCTCGCAACCCCCTATCGCGACCCACTGGTCTAAAGCGCATGTTGCAAGTGCACTTAGGGCGTGTCCGAATCCACTTTTGCTAGTTTAACAACTGGAAAAATGGTCGCAGCGCCCAGCGCATGGTCTAAGAGGGTTGTGCCTATTCTCTTAATGGGTGTATTTCGGATGTAATGTGCAATAAACCAATCAGTGTCTCATCTCCCATTCCCTTTAAAAGCCAGTTTCTCTCACGCCAAGCAGAAAAACCGAACGCTTCTCTAGTGAGGAAGTTCAAACTTCCTTGTGCTGTCCGTAAGCTGTTGCAACAAAATCACCCAACTGTAAAAACAAATACATTGAGTGAGCAAACATTTTGGTGAGAGAATTGTAATTTGTAATGCCCCTTCAAATTAAAAAATCCCCCCCTCCCCCACCTATAAAAGTGCCCAATTCCCCAAAGCAAAAATTCAGCCCCTGCGCCTTTATCTCCGTTGTTGTACCCTACTGTTAGTGGAGTAATGGTACTCGAGGTCTGATTAGATTTGTTGTGGAGAGAGGAAAACATTTGTAGTGGTGAGCGGGTGGTATAACTAAGTTTTTGGCTGGAGCAGGCTGTCTGAGAGCAGTTATTTTGTTATTTCTTTAAATAATTCTTCTGAGAAGCACAGTTCTCAGTTCCCTCTTGCTTCGGGAAGTCTGGCACATTTCTTTAAATACATTTCTTTTGAACAGATAAAAAATCGGATTTTAGACCTCTTTAAAAATTGTGGATTGCAGGAATGAGGCCTAGCGTTATAAAAACCATTAGGAATATAAGTTGGGAGCAGGTGGAAAATTCTATAGGAGCAGGTGGGTGCGAGATGGAAAAATCCCACACAAACCAAACCGTTGCTTGTTTATATCTTGTGTCAGATCATTTTACTGTGTATTACTGCAGGTGATATAAAACTTTAATATTACAGTTACTGTTTATTTCAGTTTTTGTTTTATTTGCAACTTTTTCATTACTCAAGAATGTTTTTATTACTCAAAAGAAAAGTATGTATTGTATACTTAGTAAAATTCTATGAATAGAAAAATATAATTTTATTCAGTAAGGATGCATTTAAGTGACATTAAAGAATAAACGCTGTTTTTGAACTTTCTATTCATTAAAGAATCTTGAAAAAATGCGTCACGTTTTCTACAAACATATTAAGCAGCACAACTGTTTTCAGCATTGATCATAATAATAAATAATGAATCAGCATGATTTTTGAAGGATCATGTGACACTGAAGACTGGAGTAATGGTTATATTAAAATAGAAAACAATTATTTTAAATGTTACAAAAGCCATTATTTTAAAACAATTAAATAAAACGATTATTTTATAATATTTCACAATAAAAAAATTACACAATTTTTGATCAAATAAATGCAATCATGGTGAACCTAAAAGACTACTTTCAAAAAAATAAATATCTTGATGCATATAAATTATTAAATAGACTTTTTGTTGTTTTCTTACATTAAAAATCAACATGAAAGACATGCCTTGATTATATTCAACTAGATTTTTACTGTACTTTGCTTGTGATGGTCCCTCTTTAAATCACCTATTCCTACTTTGAATTGACTGGGTTTATCCTTCAGTTTTGACCTATGACCTCATTATTTCCCCAACAAATGTTTAAAATTAACCTGTGACCTTCATTCTCAAACCAGCCTGAATTTTTTTAGCTATTTTGGGGAGCTAAATTTAGGTTAAACCTAGAGTCAGGTCTGCATGACATTTAAACACAAATATTCACTGACCAGGTATATTACAATATCACAGATCTTTAGTCGAACATAATCTGCCCTTCCTCTGCCTGTGTGTGTCCGCGTGTGTGTGTGTGTGTGTGTGTGGGCATGAGTGCAGTGACTCATACAGGCAGCAGATTGAATCAAGGGGGAACAATAGATTTGAGCAGAACAAATGGTCAGATGGAAAAGGCATGGATCAAAGAGCCGTATTACCGGTTTCCTGCCTCATTTTACCTTCTGTAGGCCATGACAGCAGCACTCTTGATTATTCTTACATCTTCCTCAATGACAAAACAACATCTCCTCTCACAGAGAGGAAGGGCCACACCGCTGGGCCTCGGGCAGCTGGAGCCTATTTTAAACTGAGATCCATGTTTCCTCTGGCCTCAGTGGACCTCCGCCTCTGCTTTTACTTCAGACATCAAGTATCAGTTTTATGCTGCTCAACAGCATCAGTAAAGCAATGAGGAATATGAACAGACTCAAAGCAGCTCAATTAAATGTGGTATGCTTTTTTTTTTTTTTACTGCCTTCACGCCTTCTGGGCTCCTTATCAGAGTTTAACAAATCTGCAGCCACAAGTGCCAACTGTTTTTCTAAGATAAATGCTAATAGGTTTCAAACTGTGTTTTGCATATGCTTGCTCTTAGGCTACACATTTGATTCAAGATTCATCTTTTGTCCTTGACAAGTCTGTCTGCTTGTTTGTTTTTCCGGTCACATTTACTGAATTTTCATGGTTGAAATTGAGCCATTTTAATAGGTATCTTGCACAATTGCAAATTTCACTCGAGGGTGAAAGATTTCCACATGCAGATCTCACATTGGGTTGAAGTTGATCACACAAATTCGCCTTGTTGACCAACAGAAAGCTGCTTGGTTTGAAAGTGAGTATTGACAATAGCTGTTTCCATCCACCTATTTTTATACAAATCTTAGGATGTATCACATAAAAAAACGCTAGATGCACATCAATTCTAAAATTGTGCATAAAAAAATATATGCATATAAAAAAAATATTTTTAATTTAGGGTGGGGTGGGACGGCAAAACTAGTCTAATCAGTGGATTATTTTCTTCGCACAGCATCTCAAATGTTGGTTTGGTCCTTCTGAAATGCCTGAGCCAGAGTCTGTCATCAGAATGATTTGGTTTAATCCCCTCCCAGCAGCGTCTCACACGATTGCGTTCACAAACACCAGCATCCGAACGCAAGATAACATAACAGCGTTTATTTTATTTCGTCTGCGTCTTCTGAGCCTATGATGTACGAAAAAGAGTGGCTATTGCAGCAACTTTCAGTTTCATTAGTGACAATTATGTTCTCTTGAACACATAGGATGGAAACAAAATCATATTTTATGTGATATTCCAATTTTGTGGACATTTTTTTTTTAAGTTTTCAACCTTAGATGGAAACAGCTACTTTTTTGTCAACAGAATTTTTGCCGAAATTTCACTAATGTGAAAAACCTTAAAGTGTTAGTTCACCCAAAAATGAAAATTTTGTCATTTACTCACCCTCATGTCGTTCCAAACCAGTAAGACTTTCATTCATCTTCGGAACACAAATGAAAATCTTTTTGATGAAATCGGAGAGCTTTCTGTCCCTCCATTGACAGCTACACAACTACCACACTTCAAAAAGTTCATATAGAGATCGATAAAATAATCCATATGAATTGAGCGGTTTAATAAATTAATGAGTATTGACAATAGCTGTTTCCATCAAATCACACATCAGTTGTGGTAAACGGAAGCTCAAGCATGTTTGCTTGACGTGCAAGCACCAAGCGCTTCAAGCAGGTTCGGTTGAGCTTCTGTTTATGTTCGCTGATCAATGTTTATATGTGAATAATAGGGCTGCGACAATAAATCAATGCGTCTCAATTCGTGGATCTATTCTGAGATTTTCCGAATGCATCACGATTCTCTCTCGAATCGATTGAGCTTAGTTTTTAACAGCAGATGGCGCTCTAAGCTAGTTTTTAACTGCATGCTCAATCGCTCATGTAGAAGAGCGCTCGTGCATTCGGCTAAGTCTGAGAATGTATTTGCACCTCAGAATGCTTTTATGACATGAGATTAATGTAAACAGCCCACTGCAAACACCCTTGTAATAGCTTCAACCTTTTCAAACTTTATGAATGATCATTTTATAGAACGTTCAAGTGGTGTGTGCAAGGAATTGGAAGCAAGCAGAGTATGGCTGTTTCTGAAGCATGCAGTGCCATCTGCTGTTAAAAACTAAGCTTAGAATCGATTCAAGAGAGAATCGTGATGTATTCGGAAAATCTCAGAAGCATTGATTTATTGTCGCAGCCCTATTATTCACATATAAACATTGATCAGATTTTTCGATTCGCGATGCATCGATTTATTTTCCCAGCCCTAGTGAATAAAAGCCTGAATTAAATCTGTTCATCATATAAAGTGATCAAGAAAATTTTGACTAAACCGCTCAATTCATATGGATTAGCTTTACGATCTCTTTATGAACTTTTTGAAGTGTCAAAGTGGTAGTTATGTAGCTGTCAATGGAGAGAAAGCTCTCAGATTTCATCAAAAATATCTTAATTTGTGTTCTGAAGATGAACAAAGGTCTTACGGATGCGGAACGACATGAGGGTGAGTAATTAATGACAGAGTTTTCATTTTTGGGTGAACTAACCCTTTAAGTCTTATAGGGAAAAGATAATTTACAGGATTTTTATTTCTAGATCATAACTCTGCCAGTGGCACATTTTATTCAGAAAATATAAAAATCTAGTTTAATTTCTCATTCTGAAGATGTCACATCAAGTGTAGTGATTGATAATGGCAATATGCTGTCAAGACAGATATTTCAATATTTTTTAAATAATGATGGATCACTGCAAAGGAGATTCTGGCATAGAGTTTGGCTTAGGAATTAAAATACAAATTGGGCCAGAAATGGCAGACAGCCTGATCCTGGAAAACAAAATGACAACACACACACATTGCTGTATTTTTATGCAAATTAAGATGAGTTGGTTATAGGATGTTCATTTAAAGTCCCCGTGAACTGGAAGTTGCAAACAACTTTTCTCTAGTGTTGTGATGTATTTCCAAGTAAAACTGAATATTGAATAGAGGGCAGGGTTTTTTGAGCGCTCCTCCTCTCCATCTCTCGCTCATAGCAGACTTACCGTTGGAGGGGAGTGGTTTAAGCGTTTTCAACCCAAGCTGTCAAACTGATGTCATTAGAGAAGGGGCACCATTGCAGAGGGGAGGAGCATTTTCAGATTTTGATTAAATATTACGAAGTCAGACCATTTTTTTTTTGTGTGTGTGAATTAACTTGCACGGATGAATTTTTCACCACAAATCTAGCAATTTGAGCTAACAAAATAAATAAGGTCAATTTTGGTTTCATGTGTACTTTAAAGATTTTTCCTTCTGATAAGTAACACTGAACAAATTTGTTTCCATAGGATTATTCACTTACTATATTAAATATAAGAATGTTTGTTTAGATGTATTAACAAATATTGATGAAACGTTGTTCCAGAAGAGAACTACAATAACATACTCTTTAATCTGTTAACCTGCATAACAGGTCAATCCAGTTTGTCCAGTTGGGCGATGTCAGTGTTCAAGATAAGTTGCTTTACATGTCATTTGAATACCGTCTGTTTAACGTTCCCATGACTTGTCAGGTTCACTGAAATTTGATATGAGTTTAGAGCAAAAGACAGAGAAAGGGATGTTCCCACACTTGAAATAGGACAAGAATTTCCTGTATTGTCCTTTTACACCCAAAGTCAATTATCTTTGCACCTATAGCCGATGTACTTCTTTGTAACAATATAAATGGTGTTGTTTTCTTCTCACTTTTTGTTAGTTAAGATGTTACACAATGTTCCACCCACGTCTGTAAATTAATGTATATATTTTTGAGAGTATCGTAAATGAATTCAGTATATATTACTGATAAAAAAAACTGATTAAGAAGTGATTCATTTATTCATACATTCTATATTTCGCTCTCAATGTCTTTTAGTCACTGCTCAGATAGCAAGATTGCGCTCAAGACGCAATATTCAGAAAGTATTGACAAAAGGATTACCTTTTATTATTTCTCTCTCAATACCAGTGACGAGTGAGAGGACTCGTTGGTTAATCTCATTTCCCCAGTCGTCTGAGCTATTGAATTTCCTGATGTTTCTCTTCTGCTGGTGTTCTGAGGTGAAGGAGGCTTGTGAATTACTTCTGACATCATAGACAGGAAGAGACAGTGATTTGCATAAATACAGCAGGGTTAAAAAGTTAATTGAAAAGACCTTTTGAACCTTGTTTCATCCAGAGGAGCCTTTTTTAAAATTCTCTATTCAATATCATGTGCTGGAATCCTACAAAGGAAAAATAATTGAAAGAATCCCATTTCTACCCTTGTGAATTTTAACTGGTGGACTTTTAAAGATCTGCTTGTTCCATTTGCGTTCGATGAGAGGTCATTGGAAACCAGGATATCACTAGCCTGATTCAAACTATGTTGGCTTCAAGTTAAAGATGATACATATTCATTAGTGTTGTCATAAATATTGATTTTTCAACGCATATAGATTCTGAATATCTGAAACTGTTTCAATACAATTGTCCACAGTATCGATACATTACCCTGCTATAAATTTTACGTTCCCAGAACATTCTCAGAACGTCCCCGGCTAGTGTCAATGATGTTGCCTAGTAATGTTCCCAGATTGTTCTGAGACAGTCACGATGTGGAGTTCTTTAAAGGTTTGGGGGACGTTTTTTGGCGGACCTTCACAGAACATTCAAGATGTTCTTTAGGGAAGCATATTTTATTGGGAAATTTTATGTTCCCAGAATATCCCCACTGGTGTCAAGGACGTTGCCTGGTAACATTCCCAGAACATTCTGAGATGGTCACGATGTGGAGTTCTTTAAAGGGTTAGGGGACGTTATTTGGTGGATCTTCACAGAACGTTCAGGATGGTCTCTGAATGTTTAGGTGACCATATTTTATTTGGAAATGTGATGTTCCCAGAACGTTCTCAGAACTTCCCTGCTCGTGTTAAGGACGTCTCCTGGTAACATTCCCAGAAAGGTCAAAGACGATCACAATGTGGAGTTCTTTTAAGGGTTGGGGGACATTATTTGGCGGACCCTCAGGGAACAATAAGGATGTTCTGGGAATGTTTAGGTGACAAATACTTGGACATTCCCTTTAGGTCTCTTATTTTATTTTTATTTTTTATTCATTTTTATGTTATTTTTTGGTCCTATTTAGGTCCTTCCATCACATTTACTAAGTTTTTTCAGAACCTTTAGTAACGTTACAGGAACCTGTTTTTAACGTTCTTATGTGACCATAAAATAACCAAAATGGAACGTCCCCTTAAAGTCATATAAGGAACCTTGAACTGCATAACTTTCATAACCAAAAGAGGACGTTTTAGGAACGTCCCTAATGTTCTGTAAACGTTTTACAGATTTCCGTCACCGTTGGAGACTTTTTAGGGAACGTTGTGCAAGGTTGCTAAAAAACCGTCCTATGTGGGTTGGTTCCAGCTTCTCACCACATTGTATATTTTATTTAAAGTCAGCATGAAGTGATTGAACATTGAAACTTTTTTTCTTCTCTTTTGTGACATATCAAATAGCTTATCGAACAAGATGATTTTGTCAGTTGGGAATTGATTAGGTCGTTGTGATTTGACTGAGGGTTTAGTCTTTAAGAAATTAAAGGGTTAGTTCACCCAAAAATTAAAATAATGTCATTTATTACTCACCCTCATGTCGTTCTACCTTCCACCCGTAAGACCTTCGTTCATCTTAGGAACACAACGACAATAACGACTTTTCAACAATATCTACAATATGGGCGGATTTCAAAACACTGCTTCATGAAGCTTGTGAGCTTTATGAATCTTTTGTTTTAAATTAGTGATTCGGATCTCCTGTCAAACGGCTAAACTGCTGAAAACACGGGACTTTGGCGCTCCGATTCACTGATTCGATTCGTAAAGCTTCATGAAGCAGTGTTTTGAAATCCGCCCATATAGATATTGTTGAAAAGTCGTTATTTTGTTTTTTTGTGGCGCACAAAAAGTATTCTTGTCGCTTTACAATATTAGGATAGAACCACTGAACTCACAACTGTTTCAAATACGTGTTTAGTACCTTTATGGACCTCGAGAGTTTGAATTGCTTTGCTCTCAATAGAGGCCTCACTGAGCCATCGGATTTCATCAACAATATCTTCATTTGTGTTCGGAAGCTGAATGAAGGTCTTACGGATGTAGAACGATATGAGGTAATAAATGACATGATTTTCATTTTTGGGTGAACTAACCCTTTAAGTTTTTAACTATTGTAATTTTGCTACTGTGAAGTAAAATAATGAATATACTTATTATGAAATATTCTTTTTTGTTTGTTTGTTTTACAGTGCAGTTCTATTACAATAGTAATATATTTCTGTCTTTGAATTTTTTAGTAGTATTTTTTTTTTTTTTTTTTTTAGCTGATATTAACATTACTAAACGCATATGAAAGTGACTTCTTATTCCAGTGTTGTTTATCCTCCCTGATTCATCTTCTTTTTGATTCCTCTTGCATTTTCCTCTCTCCAGCTTCCCGCCTCCCTGACTGTCGCAATCGATTTTGGAGATAAGCAGCCTTCAAAGTCTCATTGCATGCTGCCAAAAATCTCCAAGCTGCATGATGGATTGTGTCAAATTGCCATCTATATTTATCCATGAATGAGCTCAGTTTGTGGCCGCTTATTGATGCCTCTATATCAAATGGCAGGATGTAAAACGGACATTAACTGAGATAAGTGTCTTGGGTCGACCAATGAAGATGTAAATCTGTGCCATATAGCCACTCAAATTGTAGTCGTATTCAGAATATGATACAAAATACGTCTTTTATTGAACTTTTCCTTGATACTGAACAGATTGCTCTTCATCTTTGTCTTTAAAGACAGATAAATGGAGAGCTTTTCCATCTCATGCCTCATGAGGTCATTGGCCTGATAGTTGAAGTGGCTTTTCCATGTCATCTCCAGGGTTACTGACTGTCTGATAAGCATTTTGAAGGTTGAGAAAGTTTGACCCAACACACCCTGAATACTGCTGTCAGGCTCTTAAATTTTGAATGTAGCCACATTTAAGCAGGCCTGGACACAATTAGGGCTGGGCGATACATCGAATATTAGCAATTTTATCACAATATCACAAATATCGGGATAATTTTAAAAGTTTATCTTATGAAGACAGTAAGCCAATTTCACTCACCTTTTTCATCTCTTGTAACAATAGCTGCTATCCAGATCTTGTCTTTTTCATGGGGGCAAAAATCAGCTTTTTAAATTATTCCAAAGCAAATGCAAAAATATTGAGATATATATTGAATAATATCTATTTTTCTTCTCACGAGAATAACAGCTGATAGGCTGCTGCTTTCAAGGTTTTTCTTTTGTTCATTTAGTAAAAAAAAAAACAGTATGCGATCACTAGATTTTTTTTCAACTGTGTTTTGCAGTAAAATATTGAATATTTTCAAAAATGTTCATCTCACAGGAATGATAGGTGATAGACCGTCAAAGGTTTCTATTTACAACAGCGTTGAGCAATGCAGCCAATCGCAAACATGTCTGTTAAGCACGTGAATAGCAACGGCAATCAGTGGTGTTTAAGTCAATCAGTAAAAGGTCTTATGTTTTCAGCTGTTATTGATTTGAATTCTGAGTTCTACATGATCGGAAACCGTTTCATTATAACCAACTAAGTGTAAACACAATGTAAATAAGAGATTAATTGTGCAGTGTAGACAGTTTCATTGATAATAATGGAAGTTTTTGCAAGAGTGATTAGAAAAGGAGCGCTTTCTATATATAATTCACAATTTCAATAAAAGGTTTTATGTTCTTCTAAGAACTTGTTTTGTTGTTGCAACAACCTTAACTTTTGGTAGGAAGATTGTATAATTTAATTTTTGTATTGGTAATTTTTTCTCAGTGTTGACTTTGAAATGCAAAAATATTGAGATATATATTGAATAGTCAAAATTTGGAAAAACAATCAAGATATATATTTTTAGCTATATCACCCAGCCCTAGACTCAAGGTCATAGACTTGAGTTTCACTTAAATTGTTCCTTAAAGTCCCCCTGAAATCAAAATTTAAGTTTTTTAGCTTTTAGTATGAATATGTTAGCCTTAAGGTTATGAATAAGCTGGTGTGTTCCAAAACAATGACATTTAGGAGATATAAGCATTCAAAACGTACAGTCTCTCACTTCCGCTAAAATGGATCACGGATTTTCATGACATCACATCGCACTACATCTTCAGCCCAATCAAATGCTCTCTAGAATCTGAAGTCCCGCCTCCTCCTACACTTACAGCCTCGGCTGAAATCAGCCATTTGCTCACACATTTACAGTTGTGCTCAAAAGTTTACATACCCCTTGCAGAATCTGCAAAATTTTAATTATTTTAACAAAATAATAGGGATCATGCAAAATGTGTGTTATTTCTTTATTTAGCACTGTCCTGAATAAGATTTTTTGCATAAAAGATGTTTACATATATAAAAACGACCCGTTCAAAGATTTACATACTCTTGATTCTTAATACTGTGTGTGATTACCTGGATGATCGATGACTGTTTTTATGTTTTGTGATGGTTGTTCATGAGTCTCTTGTTTGTCCTGAGCAGTTAAACTGCCCAACATTCTTCAGAAAAATATTTCAGGTCCTGCAAATTCTTCAGTTTTCCAGCATCTTTTGCATATTTGAACCCTTTCCAGCAGTGACTGTGTGATTTTGAGATCCATCTGAGGACGACTGAGGGACTCAGACAAAACTATTAAAAAAGGTTCAAACATTCACTGATGCTCCAGAAGAAAACACGATGCATTAAGACCCGGGGGGTGAAAACTTTTGAACAAGATGATGTCGTCCAAATTTGTCTTATTTTGTTTAAATATCCCATTTTTTCATTTAGTACTGCCCATTGGAAGCTACAGAAGATACTCACATGTTTCCCGGAGGACAAATTAAGTAAAATTTATCTTGATGTTCAAATTCAAAAAGTTTTCACCCGCTGGGTCTTAATGCATCGTGTTCCCTTCTGGAGCATCAGTGAATGTTTGAACCTTTTCTTAATAGTTGTGTTTGAGTCCCTTAGTTGTCCTCAGCGTGAAAAGATGGATCTCAAAATCATACAGTCACTGCTGAAAAGGGTTCAAATATGCAAAAGATGCTTGAAAACTGAAGAATTTGCAGGACCTGAAGGATTTTTCTGAAGAATGTTGGGCAGTTTAACTGCTCAGGACAAACAAGAGACTCATGGACAACCATCACAAAACATAAAAACAGTCGTGGATCATCCAGGTAATGACACAGTATTAAGAATCAAGGGTATGTACATTTTTGAACTGGTCATTTTTATAAATTCAGCAATTTTTTGATTATATGTAAACATCTTTTATGCAAAATATCTTATTCAGGACAGTGCTAAATAAAAAACAACACACATTTTGCATGATCCCTCTTATTTTGTTAAAATAATTAAAATTTTGCAGATTCTGCAAGGGGTATGTAAACGTTTGAGCACAACTGTACTAGTTTCTACATGATGAATGGCACACAGTGCACTATATAGAGAATAGGGAACGATTCAGACAGTGTAAATATGCTTTCCTTTGACGCGAATGAATTCCTTTTTCGCGTCACATGAACCGCCGCAACGCGAGCAGTCAGACCACAAAAGGTATCGGACCTATTTGAATTATGCACAGAATGCTGTATATAAGTGATATAAAGGACATTATAAGGAGAAACAGTTAGAGATTAGAAGGAAACAGAGGTTTTACAGAGTCTAACGGCTCGGGCGAGCTGTAACATAAACGAAACGCTATTGGCTATTTTAAAAAAGGGGCGGGGCTGTTTGAAATATCGCCCTGTCTTTCTGTTTCACTTGAAATTACATCAACACATTGAATAATGCTGCGCGTTCCAACACTCTTCAGTGGGCCTTTAAATAGCTTTTCTATGTCCTTTTCCTGAGTGGAAACTCAATTTCAGTAAATACGTGACCTGCTGTCTGTAGTCTGTCTAGCATTCTGATGCTAAATGTGGCATCCCATTTCATAAAGCCTCTTCCTACTCGGTCGTTACTGCATACACACTGCTGAGAGCAAAATTTTCATTACCTTTCCAATGACAGATTTAATAAGTAATCTGTCGGTGGGAATTTTCTCTTGAGGGACAAAACAGTTGGTATAACCTAACTATGCAACAGCTGGCACTGAATGGATTATGGTTATGATGAACAGTTTTGACAAAAAGACAAGGTACAGTGTAGCTTGTCATTGCATTTCTTGACAGACTTTTTCCTATAAAAAACAAAAGTGCACAAATCATGTTGCTGGTACTATGAAAGCCCATACTAGGATTGATGGCACTCTCCGCTCCTATTACGAGAGAGATGGTATAACTTGGCATATTTTAATTTATTCACTCCGGCAGCTACTTATTTATAGATACGATCGGGGCCCAGCTTTTCATTAGTGTCCATGCTCTATTCTTATTACACTGCTTGGCAGGTCTCAAGAGGCAAAGTCTGGCTGCATCCCAGCATTCTATTACAAAGTGTCTTGTGAATACAGCATTGATATCTTTTGTGTACCAATGAAACAAAACTGAAACTTCCCTAGCCAATTTACAGGTACATTTAGCTGCTTTTATTGGTGTCCATCCATTCATCTACAACTTTTTGTAGACTTTGATTTGTAAACTTTAAGCAGCCATTCACACAGAATGCGACTTTTCAATCTACAAATCTCCACAATTTACCATGGATTTACTGTAGTAACACTAACTGGCTGGCCTACATTGTACAGCTGCCCACCAGGAAATGGGCAGTTCGTCCCTGAACTGCACCATGGCAGAAATGTGGTATATTGATATGGTATTTTATACCGATCAGGCATAACATTATGATCACTGAGAGGTGAAGTGAATAACACTGATTATCTCTTCATCACGGCACCTGTTAGTGGGTGGATATATTAGGCAGCAAGTGAACATTTTGTCCTCAAAGTTGATGTGTTAGAAGCAGGAAAAATGGGCAAGCGTAAGGATTTGAGCGAGTTTGACAAGGGCCAGATTGTGATGGCTAGACGACTGGGTCAGAGCATCTCCAAAACTGCAGCTCTTGTGGGGTGTTCCCGGTCTGCAGTGGTCAGTGTCTATCAAAAGTGCTTCAAGGAAGGAACAGTGGTGAACCTGCGACACCGCGACAGGGGCGGCCAAAGCTCATTGAAGGCTGGCCCGTGTGGTCCGATCCAACAGACGAGCTACTGTAGCTCAGATTGCTCTAGGAAGTTAATGCTGGTTCTGATAGAAAGGTGTCAGAATACACAGTGCATCACAGTTTGTTGCGTATGGGGCAGCATAGCCGCAGACCAGTCAGGGTGCTCATGCTGACCCCTGTCCACCGCCGAAAGAGCCAACAGCGGGCACGTGAGCATCAGAACTGGACCACGGAGCAATGGAAGAAGGTGGCCTGGTCTGATGAATCACGTTTTCTTTTACATCACGTGGATGGCCGGGTGCGTGTCATCGCTTACCTGGGAAACACATGGCACCAGGATGCACTATGGGAAGAAGGCAAGCTGGCGGAGGCAGTGTGACGCTTTGGGCAATGTTCTGCTGGGAAACATCCATGTGGATGTGTACCACGTACCCATGGTAGTGAGGTGCTATATGCGTGCATGGTTTTACCTATGGTTATTTAAATGTATGATAATTTCGATGGCCAATAGTTAATTGAATCAATCAGAATATTTAAATCTTACCCTGTGAGGTTGTTTCACGTTTTACAGATGTTACCTTTTTACTGTATTTTCCAAGAAAGACTATTTGACTAATAACACATGCACAGTGTTTGCAAGCTCTAGCAGCTCTCTTCAGGGGTCGTCTCTCAGCACCGTGACACTGACACAAGACACCACTACACCGCTGGCATTTTACCCTCCCAACCATACGAGACAACTAGACACTCTAAAGCCTGCAACAGAGGCAGAGCGCTGAAGCCTAACCGGTGACGAGACAGGTAAACAAAAGCCTGCTGCTATTCTGCAACACTGTATATGGCATCAGAGGGACGCTTATTGATTGTAAGTGGAGACCAGGTCATGTTCACCATTGTGAAAACGCTCTTACTGAAGTAATGGGGTCTCTTTAAGTACAGTTTTAGCTTACTGGTAAACAAGCTGTACTGACGTGTTTTCTAAAGGAGATGTCTGACCGTTTTGCAGGGTGTTAACACATTGTGAAATTTAGTTACATTTTAATTAGGCTGGTTAATTGTTACGTGCTTCTGAGAAATGTGAGTTTAAGTTTAACAAAGAAGTTTTCAATGTGACGGAAACTTGATAATGTTAGTCAAACACAAAAATGAAGCAAATCACTGCGCATGCTGTAATATTGTATGTTGATATATTAAGTGACTCATTACTGTCATATGAAATGATTTTGGTTGCTCTATATATGGCAGTAAATTACATGCTGACCCTGGGTCAGTGTGTGGGATTCTAACTGATTATCTAGTGATTCATTGCAATCAGGGGACCTGCATTAAATGTCAGAAGCTGAAATTTGTATCTCAACTTTCTGTAAATTTCATCATTCTGTGTGATGTGAATGGGAATGACCTTGTCCCAATGAGAGAACCCTTTAAAATGCTTTTCGACCTGTTGCTAGTGTTTAAACGCCGCTCATCTGAACATTTTTAAATAGACACCACCTTTACACGGCCATTGAACAAATAAACATTTCAAGGCAATTCATTTTGCAGCATCAAATCATGCCAGCTGGCTTGTGCCAAGCAATATAAAGGCAAAGCTTTCACTTTGGGGTAAATGGTCTGTTCAGTTGAGGGATTGGTGCCTGACACATTTACGCAGTCATCTGACGCGCAACTGCTTAGCCCTTACGTCCTCAGATAAATGAATGCATTTGTATTTATAGTCGTTCTTGCCTTTCACTTGCAGTTTAGCTTGTGTTGTGCCAAGTTTGCTTGATGGTCTAATCACCGGAAGACTATTATGACCACTTTATGACTTCCACTCATCCTGACATTGATTCAGAGTTGCAAATTGAAAAGAAACATTAAATGTGTCTGTGACATCTTTAAAAAAACTGCTGACCAGAGATAAGTTACTAAGGGAAATCAACAGACCATCTGATAAATATTCACTTGCAGCATACACAATGTCTGATACACAATGCAGTTTATTTGTAAGGATCGCTCAATTAGACAGGAAAAGACAATCTGATTGACTTGTAAAGCAACTGACTAGTTTAACACTCAAAATAATTAATTGGTTTAAGTAGGACGAACTTAAATTAAATAAATTAGTTCTTTTATGAGTATTTAGCACTTTCTTTTTCTTTCAAGTTCACAGAACTGATATATTTTAATTAAACTGAACTGTTTCATTGTTTTGAGTTTTATGAACTTATTTCTTTTAATTTAGACAAACTTAAGTTTAACTGAAACTGGGCTTGGATTTCTATTTCCCAGCATGCTTTGCCCATGGCACTCAAAAACTTAAATGCTAAAATTAAGTGGTATATAATAGTTACATATACACTATGTACTTATGCACTATGTACTTATCCGTGTAGTGCATGAATTGTATAAGGATATTTTGTCTGATCTGAGTCTGATCCTCCTCCCCCTCCGCTATGTAATTAAAGCTGCGACAGTTGAGTGCATGAAGTGTCCAGCATTCCACACTTAGTTTTTTCCGTTAATTTAGTGCATCATCCGGGTATTTAAAGTGTACTTTTTCTTTTTGGAATTTTCATACTTGCACTATTTATACTTAAAAATGTCATGGAATAGTGCATAAGTACGCAAATTGGGACATACCCAATTTTTTTTTTTTTTTTTTTTTTTTTGTGCAAGATTAATGTTAAGTGGGAGATTTAGCAGTGATTAATGTTTTGTTATGCTAATTTAGAAGAGTTTCTGTTGGTGTGCGTTTTTGGAGAGTTACCATTATGGTGACAAGTGGCGCAAGTGGCTTAGTTTGAGAGTAAGTATGTTAAATGCTTTATATTGCTGTACTCATTCAGCAAGTGCTATTTCATGCTATTGTTATATGTTCGCAAATTAGCAAGTTAGCATTTTTTGAATTAGCTTGTTATAGCTAGCTAAGTTTACACGAATAAAAATGTTCACATTGAGGTTACATGAACATTTTAAGTTAAATGTATGAATTAGTGTAGTCAAACATTTTAGAATAAAAATCTGCCAGTTCTGCTTACTTAAACTTTGAATTTCTTAACTTAAAATTTTTAAGGCAACTGACTACCTCAAATTTTTTGAGTTTTGCCAACTTATTCGGGTTTAGAGTGTTCCATTCACTCATCTGAAAAAGATTATACCACAATAATAAAGTCGCCATATCGTGATTTCAGTTTTGTTTTGATTAATCATGCAGCCCTATCTAAATGTATAGGATAAGGTGGACAGGAGCTTTGGATGAGGCATTGCAGCGAGTGTTTCTGCATGATCACATGGGACTAAACAGGTGTTGTGGTGATTATAGAGATCCGGGGGGCTCCTGTCAAGGATGCACACCATGTTTGTGCACACAAATCCTTTACTTACCACAGGCTGTCAGCCAGAATTGTAAAGAGCTCCATTACCAACAACCGTAAAGCTTATATAGCAGCCGCAACCTGTGTGGCATCTCCATGACCAGTGACTTATGGTCTTTAAATATATAGAAGCGACTGGAAAGGAAACAATGCGCTCTGACCTCACCTCTACCTCTCACTGCCTCTTTGGAAGTGTAAAAGCAATGTTGAGTTCACATGTTTACACTGTTGATTCAGCGTGTTCTTCTGAAGAAATGATGCCTTGTGACTTCAAAGCATTCCTGTTCAGATAGGGAATGTTATACGTTCAAGGTCAGTTCGTGTCCATTTAAAAACTGTATTTTGAGGGGGAAAATAATAAATAGTCCGTTTTCATAATGCCAAGAATCTGCATTTCGTCTTCTAGTTCTACTCACTTTAAATCTGATTTTAATATTGGGAGCTATTTATCTGTCTCTTATTCATGGCTCATCTGCCAAGCGTGGGAGATGATGGTACTGACACCAGTTGCTTCGTCTCTCTGGGACCAGTGAGCTTCCTAGGCTCAGCTTTATTAATACAGTCTCCAAGGCTACATTTTTCCCTGCTCTTCAATACAACAGTACAGTGCTTATTCATACTCTTACTGTATGTTGCTTTTAGTTAGATTAGAAAGACTGTCTGTATACCTCGGCGGTTCAGTCATATTACTATGAATGGGAGCAACAAGGAATAGAGTGCAACAGTCTGGAAGTAAAATAGGGGTAACTTATATTACAGCTGTCTATAGGGGAATTTATTTTGAAACCTTTAAAGGTGACCTATTATGCCCCATTTACAAGATGTAAAATAAGCCTCTGATGTCCCCAGAGTGTGTATGTGAAGTTTCAGCTCAAAATACCCCACAGATAATTTTTTATAGCATGCTAAAATTGCCACTTTTTGGGGTTGAGCAAAAACGTGCCATTTCAGTGTGTGCCCTTTAAATGCAAATGAGCTGCTGCGCTCTGCCTAAGAGGGCGGAGCTTCAAGAGCTGATTCTCCGGTGTCATGAATATATGCTGCATGGAAATAGAACAGGTATAGTTTAGTTAAGTTACGGTTATAACTTATATTGTCTTCTTCCACTATATTAGTACAAGCCTGTTGTACCGCACCCCGTCCGAATGATAGCCAAAACTTTACAGATGAGTTTTATGATGTTTATTGTACTTCACACAAAAGATGAAGCGTCCGTTTTCACTTTAGAAAATCACTGTAAGAGCTTAATAAAACACTGCAAGTGTGCATTAGAATATTATCCATAAACTCTCTCTCTCTCTCTCTCTCTCTCTCTCTCTCTCTCTCTCTCTCTTTCCCTTGTATTATCATCAACATACACAGCGAAGTACACAGAAACACTCATTACAACTAACAGTAAACAAATATATAAAGACCTTATGCCTTTTCAGGTGGTGCTTAATAAACTGGTAAACTTTAAATCCGTAAATCAACTCCGATGAACTGTAATAAAGTGCTCTCACCTTCATTACTGCCGTATCCAGTATCACTCTGGAGGCTGTAAGCTGGATCACGAACAGTTTACTGATCTATCCTTGAGTAACAACTTTTTAGCACAACCTCTGTTTTGTATTGTCGCTTTGTATTAACAGTCTTTCACAAAGCAGTCCGCTGTGAAATGATTCGCGCAGATATAAATGAATTTCGGTAGAGTTGAGGGAGCATTTTCTTAGAAAACAAAATGAATCCGCCTCGTCTTCGGCGGCTCAGATTTCAGGAGTAAATGGAGAGAGCTATGTGGATTAATCCATCCAGCTACAGAACATCTAAAACGCTCGGGAGACATTCTCGTCAGTGCAGCAATGGCGGACTGTGTACAACTCGCTGTGAACTCGCTCAGGGCGGTTCTGTGTTAAAACGGCAGTGTCTGTCAACAGTCGTGGGCGGGGCCTGTGGTTAATGTGACGTCACGCTGACAGGAACCTGCAAACGGCTTGTTCTGAGACACTGCTTAAGATTTATGGGGATTAAAAAAAAGGAGTGGTTGGATTTTTATCATTATAGGGTGGTTGTGTATATGATTGTGTGTCTAAAAACTAAAGCACTTTGTGTAAGGTCTTTCAAACAACATATTCCCTAACACTCTGCAGCCAATAAAAAGACATAAAAGGTGTTTTTTATCAGCTCAGACATAAACTGCAGTATGCCTCTGACTACATATGAAAGGGTTGTTTTAGAAACAGAATTTCATGAAGCACTATGTATTCATAGTAGAGACAATGCCTCTGTTCATATGGCCAGCGTGTTTCTGCTGTGCAAACGTGTCCCCCTCATATGTAACTTGATGTTGATGCAGTTACTTAAAATAGGCACATTGGACATACATGTCATGCTGACTTTTTGCCAAACCTCATATCACATTACACTCAGAGTATAAATCATTTCCAATGATACCTTGCTTACTGAATGTTATTCTTTTTAGATGTTATTAGGTTATATTCAGTTATTAGTCACTATCTCAAATGTGAAAACAACCTGATTAAAGAGGCAAAACACCACTGATTATCACTGGTGTGTGTGATTCGTTTTGATGGACATGTCTGGGAAAATCTAAGGCTCTGATTATGCTGATGTTCAGTTGGTGATATGTGTTTTTGCTTCAGGGAAGCATAATAATCATGCTAATGTGATGCTGCTTTGTTTTTGTCTTATCTGCAGCCATAACCAAAGGACGACTACATTCATACATCCAGTGACAGGCCAGATCTCTGCTGAGAACACTGATTTCAGACTTCAGGACCAGTAAGTATTGTCTTTTGACATTGTTTATAGTCAAGGTTGACTAGGTCATTTCTGATTCGGTTATATTTATATCCTGTCTCAAACTAGCAGCCCAGATCTTGCATTTAGTCTCTAATAACAGAGATTGTATAATGAGACTTAATATACTTTTCAGCTGGTAAACAGCTCAGGCCATCCTATCTTGTGCTCCATGTCAATAAGGCACAGTATGTAAGTTTCAACGATAGAGGTCGCTTACTCAAAACAGTAATGAAGGCACAGCTTGATGACGCCGTGAATGAGCATGGAATCATGGGAGTTGTCATTTTCACCTCCACATCAGTGACAGGCGATGCAATGACACGTATACTTACATTATCCCAAATGTTTCCCACAACAGCCCAAGTCAACAAAATATATAGCATTGTTCTAGATGTTTTTTGATATTTTAATAAAAAAAATAAGCATGAGTGAATTACATATGGTACAAAACTAATGGCAGCATTTTCTCTCAAAACTGTGTTTAGTGATTAAATTTAAGTCTGTAAAGGGTTTAAATAATAAGTTACAGGGTACATTTGTCAAATGTGACCTGGCAGGGGTTTGAAGTAGCATTAATGAATCCAAAAGCTGATATTCCTAGTTAATAACTGATACAAGTCTATAAACTAAAAAAGATTTGCTACTTTGATATTTTAGACTATCCATCAAGATTTTGCAGTCAGTAAGATTTCTTTTTTTGAAAGAAATTAATACTTTTATTTAGCAAAGATGCATAAAATTGATCAAAAATGGTGAGTAAAAAATTTTGTAAAACATTGAAATTAAAATTTCAAATAAATGCTGGTCATTTTTTATTAATCCTGGGAAAAAATTGTCATGGTTTCCACAAAAATATTAAGCAGCTCAACTGCTATCAACATTGATAATAAGAAATGTTTCTTGAGCGGAAAATGAGCATATTAGAATGATTTCTGAAGGATCATGGAGTAACAATTCTGAAAATTGCATCACAGGAATAAATTGCATTTTAAAATATACTAAAATAGAAAACAGTTATTTTAAATTGTAGTAATAGTTCACAATATTACTGCTTTTACTGCCTTGGTGAACAGGGGAAAAAAAATCGTACTGACCCCAAACTTTTGAACAGTAGTGTGTGTTAGTAGCTCTTTGTTATTGAGTTGCCATTGAACAGAACTCTCTACTGATATTATAAGGCAGTACCATCATGATCTAAATGTTGGTAGAAGCAGAGCTGGAAGGATACAGCTGACTTAAGTATCACGTCTCCACTGGCATTTGTCAATAGTCTCGCTCTTTAAAGTTCCCCTCTTGGTGGCCTCAAGTTGTAACTTATATTACAGCTGTCTGTTTTCTCAAACGTGCCTGCAGATCACTTGGGTTGTTATGCTCTTCATCAAAAATGGCTTGTACAGGAAAATGTATCGTAATGCTTTTCACTCACAACACAATTTTCATTTTATGCTTTTAAGAGATACAGCAAAATCTTTCAGGTTATGTTAGGGAGCTCCATAATAACATTACATAATCCAACAGCTCCATGTTTAAGAATGATCTGGAATTAGATCTGCCCACCGGTCTTATCTAACTTGAATCTCTCTAAAAGCAGCTCATATTAGTGCGGATATCACAAATAACTGGGTCTCAGCATCTGAGAGTGAACGGGAGGCCGTATTCTCCTGCCACATCCTAATGGATGCATCTCATTAACAGCTGTGTGGGTGCACGAGGCTTTCTGAGAACCACAGGTTATGTGTCATTGGCTGTTAATGTATCAGCCTGGGCACATGTTGGAAAGAACTAATATGTGCTGTGGGGCTTGTATAATAACTGAACTACTATACATTATGCAAAGTATGATGACAGACTGTGCTGGACACTTTTGACACTTATTTATTTATAAGTCGTGTTGTCAAAAATACTGACTGTGATACCAAGTCGGTACTGAAATTTTAAAAATGTGATGCTTTAAGCGGATTTGTAAACACCTCTGATTGGCCTTTGTGTTCACACCCTCAACATAAATGTCTGTGATTGGCTACAATGATCAACACGGTCCGCTGATAGACGCCTGCTTTCAAACGCTCCCGCTTTCAAAACGCTTTTAAATTTAAACATATTTATAAGTATCATTTCACTCATCAAAGTATTATTTTTTTTGAGACTTTGTTGTAGAACTCATTTTGCACTGTTTTTTTTTACAGACATGTAGTATGCTATTACTTTTCTAAGCGATCATACAATTTTCATCTGGTGGAAAGCAAACAATAACGTTCCATGGACTTACACACGATGAGACAAATCGTGACACCTGCCTAATATGCTGTTGGTCCTCTGTATGCTGCCAAACCCGCAGAGGCTTGGACTCTACCAGACCCCTGAAGGGTGTCCTGTGGTATCTGGCACAAAGACGGTAGCAGCAGATCCTTCAAGTTCTGTAGGTTGCAAGGTGGAGCGAACTTGCTGGCCCAGCACATTGCACAGATGCTCGATTGGATTGAAATCTGGGGAATTTGGAGGCCAGAGCAACACCTTAAACTCTTTATCATGATCCTCAATCCATTTCTGAACAATGTGTGCAGCGTGGCAGGCCGCTTCCACCAGGGGCACCATTGTTATAAAGGGATGTACCTGGTCTGCAACAATGAGCGCGTTTACATGCACCCTCATAATGCGATTTTTGCCAATATTGCGATTAAACTTTACCACATGCGAACGCAATACTTCGCTAAAACGAATGCGATTAAGCTCATAATCGTAGTAACCATAATCGCATTAGACTAGGTGGTGTATGCCGATTTTTAATCGCAATAAACAGGCATGTAAACACCTTAATCGCATTATTACCGCTATGACCAAAGTGCGCATGTGCTCAGACATACACGGATGCCGTGTGTTGTTCACACAACTTCATGATGAACTCGGTGACATTATTCTGTAGTTTTCTCTTCTCCCAATCGCTAAACTCTGTCAACACAACTCTCTGCACAGTCTGTGCTCCGTATCTTCATCCAGACAGCGCAAAGTCCGCTGTTAGGCATTGCAATGTTCATTACGGCACTGTATAATATCTAGTATGTCCAAAAAAAAAAAAAAAACGATGTTCACTTTACCTGTGACAGATCATAATGTTTTGGCTCATCAGTGTTTAATGACTGACAATTCAGTCTCTGGTGACCCCAGCCTTACTGACACGAAGTGGGCTCGTTTGATGTTGTGTCTACAGGCCCTGTGGGGACCCAGAGGCTCCTTGACATATCTTAAGCACCAGAATATTTTATTTTAATAGCTTTTGTTTTAGTTTTAGTTCAATTTGTATAGCATTTATATTTTAGGATAGCTTGGTAATGCTTTTAGAAAAATTGATCCTTTGAGGTCAGTTCTGCACTATGCTGCTCTACCAAGCCGATTCTTTCCATACCTTTACTAAGAGCCACTGAATAAAAGGTGCTAGAGAGGTTTGAGTGCCCAAAGCCCATGGAGTCCTCAAATGTGCATAGCTATAAGGACAGTCTGTTTCTGTTTCTTTTGTATGTTGGCTCTTTGAATGTCTGGCCATCTGTTCTAGGATTGTAAGTGTGAGAGTTGTGCTGTGAGGTTTCCTCGACTCTCCCTGTTGACTCTACCTCTTATATAAGACAATCTGATTAAAACTGATGAAAAAGAGCAAACATATGTCATGCAGATTTATGTTAATGTTTGGGTGTCATGGTTTTTAGGGCATATTGTATGAGAATAGATTGAGGATGACAGAATGACAATATTTTGTCATTCTGTTTTATGTTTTGGCATACTTCAGACTGCTCAAGGTCAGAGTGTAATGACAGTTATGCAAAGCACAACTTTCGTTGTTGTGTAGGCAGTAGATTGTGTTTACTAAAAGTTGTGGTTTCCTTTGAAATTATGCCAGCTGGAATCAGGAGACATTTTATCTGTAAATGCTCAGATGAACTTTTCAGTTAGGCAGTGTTTTTGCCATAAAAGACAGATAGAACAGATTTAACTCGCTAACTAAGATATAAAAGCAGTAAATTGAGTCCACTCTGATTATTTTAATATTGACACTCATAGAGGACACTTTTCGTTCCTCTCTGACTGAAGAGGAGCCAAAAGCAGTGGTTCTGTCCTAGTTTGCCAGGAGCCTGTATTTCTGAATTTGGATAGCTGGGATATATATTTAATATATACTACCGTTCAAAAGTTTTGGGTGTTAGCAAGGATGCATTAAATTGACATTTATCATTTTGATATGTAGAATGTTAAAGCAGTATTTATCAGAAATATGTTCAAAAAGGTAATTGTCAGTTTGCATAAGTTCATGACCCAGCAATATAACCTGCCTGAAGAATTTCATTTGACATCCAAGCCAGTGAGCGCTGAAGGGAAAGTTTATTCTCTGTCTAATCATGGGGAATTATACTTGACACATCACAGCAACTGTAATTTACTAAAAGCTTTTTGAAGTGAGCCTGTGATATTAAAACGGGTACTATTCATCTCTAGTGTGAATTAGTAATGAACAGAGCAGATGCTGCATTAGAATGCTGAGCTACTTCACTTGCTACTACCTACATAGTCAGCTGACTTCTAACAGGCATGAAATCCCATAAGTGACCAATTTGGAGTGTTCTACATAGGCAGCTAGACACTAATATTGCTCTGCATGGGAGATTTAACCTGTTAGCCAGCACCCCCGCTTTTGGAAAATCCCAAGAAATGACATACCCAAACTAAAACAGATACAGTTCATGAACCCTTTGCACTAAAAGCAATAAGTATGGTCTCATTTGAAAGTGAAGTCAAAGTGACATGTGGCCAAGTATGGTGACCCATACTAGGACTTTGTGCTCTGCATTTAACCCATCCAAGTGCACACACACACAACCGTGAAGCAGTGGGCAGCCATTGCTGCGGCACCTGGGGAGCAGTTGAGGGTACAGTGCCTTGCTCAAGGGTCTCGCTTCAGTCGTGGTATTGAGGGTGGAAAGAGTGCTTGACATTCACTCCCCTCACCGACAATCCCTGCCGGACCTGAGACTCGAACCCACGACCTTTGGATTACAAGTCCGACTCTCTATCCGTTAGGCCTCAAGCAGACAACAACCGCATGTACTTGCACGTTGCAGACACTTTGCAGTTTATTGTAAAGTCATAATTGTTGTCACAATAAAGAAAATAGTTAAAAATAGCTTCAAAGTTTTGAAAAGTTATTGGAAATGTATTTGTATGAAATATCTTTATGGAAATAAAAGTGAAGTTGGCTTTGTAGCAATCTAAAGCCACATGTCTGACCATGTTATAGTTGAAATCTGAAGATGATAAGTTTAAAACTCTGAGTTTTATTAAATGTTTTTCAAGACCATGTCGTGACTTTATTTTGAAAAGACTGCCATCTTCTAAGCACCTGTTCAATGTATTGTCTCTATAGTTTTGTGGTGCTAACTGCCCTATTCGGTTTTAGTCTCCCCTGCACACATTCACACCTTTCCGGCCTGGTTATGGCTCTAATTATTATTTTCTTTGTCTCTATTATAATTACTGACGATGTTCTATTCAAGTAGATTTAAAGGGATAGTTCACACAAAAAATAATTCTGTCATCATTTTTCTGTGGAACACCAAAGAAGAGTTGTTAGTTGTTGCTAACAGTTTTGGTTACCCTTGACTTTCATTGTATGAAATAAATATTTTGAGACATTTTTCAAAATATCTTGTATTCCAAAGAAGAAAGAAAGTTTTAGAATGACATGAGGGTGAAAATACAGTATAATGAAAGAATGAGATTTTTGGATGAACTATCACTTTAAGTCTCAATTAAAGGGATAGTTCACCCCAAAATTAAAATTTTTGCCATCATTTACTCAACCCCAAGTTGTTCAAAACCTGTATGAGTGTTGAACACAAAAGAAGATATTTTTAAGAATGTTGGTAACCAAACAATTGATGGTAGCCATTGACTTCCCTAGTATTTTTTTGTCCTGCTATGGAAGTCAATATCTACCGTCAACTGTCTGGTTACCAACAAGTTTGGGAAAATGGTTGGAGCATGTTATGTTCTCAAATGCACATTACTGCGGTCCAAACTGAGATAAGATGCAGAGATGCAATTATGTGCAAACCTCATTTACTGCAAACCGAGCGACTCTGAGATGAAAACACCAGATCATAAGCTGCTCTCGTGTAAAAGGACACAGTGCCATGTTTCATTCTGGCTACGTTCACACTGTCAGTTTTTGGGATTGACAACAACCGCATGTACTTGCAGGTGTGAGTCTCGAAATATTCCGTCCAAACAGCATCTTAGCGTCTCGAATACTGTCTTGTACGAATGTGCAACGGGAGTCAAGCCCATATTCTCTTACCAGTAATCATAGCGACAGTGACCAAAATAATATCAAATATGGCAACGTCCATAAAACTGAAAAGTCTTATCAGTTTTGATATGACAAGAGCCCAATCGAGCAGCAAGTTCATCCGTCAAATCTTCATTAACCGACAGCAGCTTTTACAGATCTAAAACCTTCAGATGACACGCAAGTTACTGAAATACACATAGTTCACCTCCGAATGAAAATTTCCTGATAATTTACTCACCCCCATGTCATCCAAGATGTTTATGTCTTTCTTTCTGTAGTCGAAAAGAAATTAAGGTTTTTGAGGAAAACATTCCAGGACTTTTTCTCCATATAGTGGACTTCACTGGGGTTCAACAGGTTGAAGGTCCAAATGTCCGTTTCAGTGCAGCTTCAAAGAGCTCTACACGATCCCAGACGAGGAATAAGTGTCTTATTTAGTGAAACGATTGGCCATTTAAAAAAAAATAAATAAATAAATAAATTATGTACTTTTTAACCACAAATGCTCGTCTTGCTCTGCGATGCGCATTACGTAATCACGTTGGAAAGGTCACGCGTGACGTAGACGTAAGTAACAAGCAAGTGTTTACAAAGTGAATGTGCAAAGACTAAGTCAAATGGCCTTTACAAAAAAAAAAAAAAAAGGTAAAACAACGATGTTGGACGATTATGAAGTTGGAGGAGAAAATTAGTTTTTCCGCGGTACTTCCATCTACATCACGTGTGAACTTTCCAACGTGATTACGTAATACGTGGCACATCACAGAGCAGTGCAAGATGAGCATTTGTGGTTAAAAAGTATATATATATATATATTTTTTTTTTTTTTCTAGAAAATGACCGATCGTTTGCTAGATAAGACTCTTATTCCTCGTCTGGGATCGTGTAGAGCCCTTTGAAGCTGCACTGAAACTGACATTTGAACCTTCAACCCATTGGTATTTAATGAAGCCCAATATATGGAGAGAAACCTGGAATGTTTTCCTCATAATTTCTTTTCGACTGAAGAAAGAAAGACATCTTGGATGACATGGGGGTGAGTAAATTATCAGTAAATTTAAATTCTGAAGTGAACTAATCCTTTAATTCCTCAAAGACACTGCTGTACCTGTTGAAAACCATCATTGTGCTCTCCTTTACAGGACTGGCGGACACATGCTGAAGCAACCACAGATGACCACACGACCCTCAAGTACAATTAGTGAGGCCTCCACTACCGTCACCTCCTCCACTGTGGACACCACTTCAGGCTCAAAGGTCAGTAACAACCTGATCCTGTTGGATCGACAGCAAAACTAGTCGAAGGGTAGGAAAAAAGACCTGGTATTTTGTAGAGATAGAAGTAGATGACACTACCTCTGTATGTAGAAAGAGACGAGCAAGGTAACTTGACAAGACTCCGGTTGCAGAACATTCTCCATGCTTGGTTAGCATCTGTTCTGGTAATTAGAGTGTTTATTCTTCTGGGCCGAGGCGGCAATTCCCTAGTGCTGGTGACACAAACAGTGATCAGAGCCCCTGACTGCCATCTTTGAGCAGACACAGAACATCGAACATGAAACGGATTGGGATTCGTATTGTGAGTGATTTGGTGCATATCTGTGTAAGGATGCAGTGTTTGGAATGTGATGCACATGAGCTGAATAACATGCTTTTTTTTTTTTTTTAGATATTTAAAGGTATAATCCACTCAATAAGTAAAATTTAATCAGTATTTATTACGGTTCCAAACTTCTCACTTAATATAATTAATATATTATATTATAATATAATTTATATATATTATATAGGGGACTTTCAAATTTGTTTCAATAGCCTTCGAGTCAAAAAGTTTAGGAACCGCTGAACTAAGGAATTAAACCTTTGCTATATAAAAACAGCTGGTGTTTGATGCTAACTTATTGGCTTTGGTAATCATTGTTATTTGACCTCTCAGAATGCATGTGCATAAATGACTGAAGTGTTGTGACGGCTGACTGCCATATAGTTTGATTAAAGAGACTCAGAGAAATGCAGCAGCAGGAACGCTGCCCGTGTCATCTCCTGCCTGCGTTTGGACTATTCTAGATGAATGAGTGCTTGTAGCTCTTGTCGTTGGCAGTGATGGCGTGCAATAGTGATGTATTAGGCATATTAATGCATTGGCATGTGTGGTTGGCGGGCAGCATGTAGGCTTACGTTGCTGTGCCCACAGAATGCCAGCGGATGGTGTGTAAGATCAGCTGTGCACCCCTGGCAGATGGTCTAATGGGTGATGAATGAGCTTTCAGTCCCCCTGCTCATCTTCAGTTTATGTTTATGTGTGTGTGTGTGTGTGTGTGTGTGATATAGGGATCCAAGTCCAGTGGAAGGGTCCATAGCTTTGGCAAACGAGATCATGCCATAAAGAGGAATCCCAGAGTTCCTGTAGTGGTACGTGGATGGCTCCACAAACAGGTATGAGATTTATTGATTAACTAAACTTTTGCTTTCAAATTACAGGTGCTGGTCATTATTGGTCATAATTAAAATATCATCAAAAAGTTGATTTATTTCACTAATTCCATTCAAAAAGTGAAACTTGTATATTATATTCATTCATTACACACAGACTGATATATTTCAAATGTTTATTTCTTTTAATTTTGATGATTATAACTGACAATTAAGGAAAATCCCAAATTCAGTATCTCAGAAAATTAGAATATTGTGAAAAGGTTCAATATTGAAGACACCTGGTGCCTCACTCTAATCAGCTAATTAACTCAAAACACCCGCAAAGGCCTTTAAATGGTCTCTCAGTCTAGCTCTGTAGGCTAAACAATCATGGGGAAGACTGCTGACTTGACAGTTGTCCAAAAGATGATCATTGACACCTTGCACAAGGAGGGCAAGACACAAAAGGTCATTGCAAAAGAGGCTGGCTGTTCACAGAGCTCTGTGTCCAAGCACATTAATAGAGAGGCGAAGGGAAGGAAAAGATGTGGTAGAAAAAAGTGTACAAGCAATAGGGATAACCGCACCCTGGAGAGGATTGTGAAACAAAACCCATTCAAAAATGTGGGGGAGATTCACAAAGAGTGGACTGCAGCTGGAGTCAGTGCTTCAAGAACCACTACGCACAGACGTATGCAAGACGTGGGTTTCAGCTGTCGCATTCCTTGTGTCAAGCCACTCTGACAGCGTCAGAAGCATCTCACCTGGGCTAAAGACAAAAAGGACTGGACTGCTGCTGAGTGGTCCAAAGTTATGTTCTCTGATGAAAGTAAATTTTGCATTTCCTTTGGAAATCAGGGTTCCAGAGTCTGGAGGAAGAGAGGAGAGGCACACAATCCACGTTGCTTGAGGTCCAGTGTGAAGTTTCCACAGTCACTGATGGTTTGGGGTACCATGTCATCTGCTGGTGTTGGTCCACTGTGTTTTCTGAGGTCCAAGGTCAACGCAGCCGTATACCAGGAAGTTTTAGAGCACTTCATGCTTCCTGCTGCTGACCAACTTTATGGAGATGCAGATTTCATTTTCCAACAGGACTTGGAACCTGCACACAGTGCCAAAGCTACCAGTACCTGGTTTAAGGACCATGGTATCCCTGTTCTTAATTGGCCAGCAAACTCACCTGACCTTAACCCCATAGAAAATCTATGGGGTATTGTGAAGAGGAAGATGCGATATGCCAGACCCGACAATGCAGAAGAGCTGAAGGCCACTATCAGAGCAACCTGGGCTCTTATAACACCTGAGCAGTGCCACAGACTGATCGACTCCATGCCACGCCGCATTGCTGCAGTAATTCAGGCAAAAGAAGCCCCAACTAAGTATTGAGTGCTGTACATGCTCATACTTTTCATGTTCATACTTTTCAGTTGGCCAAGATTTCTAAAAATCCTTTCTTTGTATTGGTCTTAAGTCATATTCTAATTTTCTGAGATACTAAATTTGGGATTTTCCTTAGTTGTCAGTTATAATCATCAAAATTAAAAGAAATAAACATCTGAAATATATCAGTCTGTGTGTAATGAATTAATATAATATACAAGTTTCACTTTTTGAATGGAATTAGTGAAATAAATCAACTTTTTGATGATATTCTAATTATATGACCAGCACCTGTATACTTTACATGAGAGGTTCTTAGACTTTATAGACCTAGAGGCCCCAGAACCAGGAACTGGTATAAAAAGCCAGATTGTCAGTAACACTTTATAATATCTATGACTCACACCACTGTTCAAGAGATGTAAGTCATAGACTGTCGCTGTTTTGTTTTTTTGTTTTTTAAGAAATTAATACTTTTACTCAGCAAGGATGCATTAAATTGATCAAAAGAGTTTTATGTTGTTATAAACATTTCTGTTTCTATTATTTCTAATAAAAAATGTATCGCAGTTTCCACAAAACCATTAAGCAGTACAAATGTTTTCAATATTGATAATATTAAGAAATGTTTCTTGAGCACCAGATCAGCAAAGATTTTTCTGAAGGATCATGTGACACTGAAGTCTAATGTAATGAAAATTCAGCTATGCCATCACAGGAATAAATTACATTTTAAAATATATTAAAACAGAAAACACATTTTAAATTGTAATAATACTTCTCAGTATTACTGTTTTTACTGTATTTATGATCAAATAAATGCAGCCTTGGTGAGTAAAAAGACTTTTAAATGATATTAATTCAATTAAATTCACTTTTATTTGTATATCGCTTCAAAGCAGCTTTACAGAGAATGCATGTCAACATTACAATTTAGAGTGAAATGTTATCAGAGGTAAGTAATGCATTTCAGAAATGTACATATACAAATCACAGTTATCTAACAACACTGTATTCATTTTAGGCAGAAACAATGATGTTGTGAACATAATGAACATAATTACTATATTATATAATGCTCAGCAGCTAATTAGTTAAAAAGTTATAGTTAGAAATCAGTTAGAAGTTTGTTAATAATTTGGGATGTCATTGTTTTATAAAAAACATTTTTTATATCTTATCTAGAGTTTCTTTATAGGGACATTCACGGACGCCTAGTTTAAAATGATAGCCTTTTACCATGACTAATGTGACAGGAAGACAGAAGTTACACATGCACATACAGTAATGGTGTTTCAAAACCTAGTGAGCTGCACAATTTGACCAAATTATTCAATCTGGTGGGACCAGAAAGTTTATAAAAGTTTAAAAACCCATTTTGGTTGACCACAAATCTAAATATGTGTCTCCCTAAACATCAGTAGTGGTCACAGCCCTACACGACAGCATTTTCGGACAGCTGAAGAGCATATTTTGAGCGTTTAAATGCATCAAAAAGCTGTCTAGATAGGCAGCTCATTTGGTTTTTCTTTTTGAGAGCCAGCCAGTCGGTTATGCAGACACAAACACACATGAAACACATGTCTTTCATGGCATGGAAACATCAGGAGTGTGTTTACATGAATAGTTTTTGATAATAGACTTTGTATAAACTCTTTAACTGGAAGTGAAACGGTGCTGTCAGGGGGAAGAGCTGCAAAATTGCCTGCTTGAAGTCTGTTTGAAGTGCTGTCTTTCTCCATCAGATGTCTTCAGCTGCCTGAGGGTGTGTGTTTTCTCATCAGTGTTTGTGTTGCTTTGTACTTTCAGGACAGCTCAGGGATGCGGCTGTGGAAAAGAAAATGGTTTGTTCTGGCTGATTATTGCCTCTTCTACTACAAAGGTGAGTTGCTCTACCAAACAACCAACAGAATCACATTTACACATAGAACTTTTCTCCCAGATGATGATTATTATCATTATCATATTGTTAGTAATAGCATTATGGTCACCAAATCCTACTTCAACAAATTTTTTGCTCTGTACTGTCCCCAAAGTTTAACATGACACATTTAGCAAACTCTGAAAGTAGTTTACTCAGGGAAATGAATATGATGTTTTTGGGTTAATTACGTCTCACATATTTATGCAGTTTCTTGGATCACACCAAACCCTCTCTGGGAATTCAACTTGCTATTTTAGCTGACACAAACTTGTTTGTGTTGTTATAAACAAACAGTGATTACAAGAAGAGAAAGATACTTTAAATTCTTTTTATTAAATAAACTTAAGTAAAGTTGAATTAAGTATATTTTATGTAGTAAGTATACTCGTGTATACATGTCAGTTCTTGGCACTAAATACTGGCATATTTTTAAGTGTACTTTAAAGGCCCACTGAAGTGTCTTGGAACGCACAGCATTATTCATTATTCCAGGAAGACAGGGTGGGACATATCGAACAGCCCCTCCCCTTTTTTTAAAAAGCCAATAGCCAGACCTGTTGAGCTCGGTAAAACCTCAGTGTCCTCCTAATCCCCTCCATATTCAAATGGGATTCAAATCCGATACGTTTTGTGGTCTGGGCATGATCCGCTCTGTGCTATCATGTCTCTGGACCGGAGCAGACTGTGTGTGCGCTGCTGCGTGACGCTAATTTGAAGCCAGACTTCATTCGCCTCAATGGAAAGCGTATTTACACTGTCTGAATCATTTCCTATCCCCTATATAGTGCACTATGTGCCATTCACCATGTAGAAAATAGTAAATGTGTGAACAAGTGAACCAATTTCAGCCGCAGCTTCAGCGTCTATTTATAATGTAGGGGACGGGACCCTTTAGATTCTAGAGAGCATTTGATTGGACAGAAGATTTGATGAGATGCCGAAGTCCGCGGTGATGTCATGAAAATCCGTGATCCATTTTTTAGCAGAACTGAGAGACTGTAAGTTTTGAATCTCCTAAATGCGAATTTTGTCATTGTTTTGGAACACATCAGCTTATTCAAAACCTTAAGGCTAACATATTCATACTAAAAGCTAAAAAAAAAAAAAACTTAAAATTTTGATTTCATTGGGACTTTAAGTGTAACACTGTTGGTGCCGATAGCCTCGTGGGCAGCGCTGTGACATATAGTGCCATTGCGTTTAGAGCGATGTGAATTTGAGTCCCGACTTGCGGACCTTTCCCAATCCTGTCCTCCCCGTATTTAGTGTAGCACAGTTGAGTAAACTGCTTTTTTGTAAGGGAGAGCTACATTAAAGGCATAATTCACCAAAAAATTTAAATTGTCATTATTTGCACACCCTTATGTTATTCCAAATCCTTATGCTGTTGTTTATGCAACACAGTAGTTTGTTACACAACCCTTACCATACAACTTATGAAGCCAAAGTAATGCTTTGTGTGAAAAACAGACGAAACTTAAGTTGTTAATAACTGATATTCTGATACATATTGAAATGAATCATAGGGATGTGATTATTAACAAAAGACGATAAGTGAGTAAATAACATTTTTCAAATTTTTCATAAATCTTTCACCGTCAACTTTATTTCCTGTATCAAATCTACACAGTTTCTTTCACCATTTTACCTTTTCTTTCACCTCTTCCCAGCCACAGACCCCCTCAGTTTCCTGCTTGCTCAAATAAAAGCACAACTTGCCTCGGTTTGGAATCTCTCCTTCAACCAACCTTGAAGTATTTTTAAACTATTATGTCCTTATCAAGCCACTGTTATCGCTTGTCAACCCAGCACTCAATCTATGCTTCAGACACACCCACACATAAACACACTCTCACTCCCGCGCGCCACTGGAAAGAAATGGTCAGGGCGAAACAAGGAGGCAGAGCGAGGCTAAACTTAAATATGTGAAATGTGATGATGTTATCAGGGTGGTGTGAGAAAGACAGGTCAGAGAGTATCACATGCCAGGAAGGAAGAGAGGGAGAAAGAGAAAGACACAGTCACAACCAGACTTGTTGCTCAGTTGGATTGTTTTTCCCCCACAGACAGTCGTGAAGAGTCGGTTCTGGGTAGCATTCCTCTGCCCAGCTACACTATCGCTCCTGTAGGACCTGAAGATCACATTAGCCGCAAGTATGCCTTCAAGGTAAGATCTCATTTTAACACCAAGCAACACACTTTAATGAATGATAAAAAAGTATTCTTCACTTCAGTTTACAACCGTTAACCCTGTGCTATGCAGCAATGATGTTTACTAAACAATTTACCCAAAAAATGAACATTCTGTCAGCATTTAATTCCTGAATGAAAATTTTTAGAGAATGTTCTGTAGTTGGTCAGTGAATGACGACTGGAGCTTCTAAAAAAGACACATTAGCACAAAAAAGTATCATAAAAGTGGTACATATAACTCTTTTAAGCACTGTAACCTGAGACTTTTGAAGTCATCTAATAGCTTTAACATTTGACTGTTAGCATTCTGACATAATTCGATCACATGACTCCCAGTGTTGTTATTCTTAAAGTAAGTAGTTCACTTCAGACTTAAAATTTCCTGATAATTTACTCACCCTCATGTCATCCAAGATGTTTATGTCTTTCTTTCTTCATTGGAAAAGAAATTATGATTTTTGAAGAAAACATTCCAGGATTTTTCTCCATGTAGTTACCAACGGGTTGAAGGTCCAAATTGCCGTTTCAATGCAGCTTCAAAGGGCTCTACATGATCCCAGACGAGGAATAAGAGTCTTATCTAGCGAAACAATCAGTTGTTTTCTAAAAGAATTATACACTTTTAACCACATGTTCATCTTGCACTGCTCTGCGATTGCGCCACGCATCACGTAATCACGTTGGAAAGGTCACGTGTGATGTAGCCGGAAGTGCAAGCAGTGCAAGACGAGCATTTGTGGTTAAAAAGTATATAATTTTTATTTTTTTTTAGAAAATGAATGATTGTTTTGCTAGATAAGACCCTTATTCCTCGTGTAGAGCTCTTTGAAGCTGCACTGAAATTTGGACCTTCAGCTCGTTGGTCCGCTAATATGGAGAAAATCCTGGAATGTTTTCCTCAAAAACCTTAATTTCTTTTCGACTGAAGATAGAAAGACATAAACATCTTGGATGACATGGGGGTGAGTAAATTATCAGGAAATTTTCATTCTGAAGTGAACTAATCCTTTAACTAAAACTAAAACTATTAAAAAATCATTTTTTGTTAATTTAAATAAAGCAGAAATAAAACAAAATATGAATATTAGATGAAAAATGCTAACTTACACCATTCAGAAAATGTTGCCTTGGCTGAAATAAAATAAGTCAAGTTTAGTACTAAAACTTACTCAAACAAAAACTGAAATAAAAATAAATTAAAGCTAAACTGAAATATTAAAAAAGGACAAAAATGTAATTATTAAAACTAAAACTACAATTTTCATTTTGTGTTCCATGGATGAAAAAAGAAAAGTGAGTAAATGTTGACAGGATTTTCATTTTTATGATCTATAATTGACAGCTGTCCCAAGCAACCGATTAACCGAAGTAAAAATAAACAGGTCCTAAACATCCTGTCACAATTTATATTGTGCTAATGACCCACAGACTGTAAATACTCTTTGCTTATTTATCTAAATTTTCTTGCAATAGCTGCTTCCTGTTTCCCAATCAGCTGTCTTTCTGTTTTCCATGTGCAATGGCTGATTACTTTGGGTCACTGTGCAGTTATGAATATGCATGCTTCATTATCTTGCATGGCTTCAGCCCTGTGTATAGAATGCAGAGAAGACGTGTGTAAATAAATTCTACATCAACTTAAAAACATCTTAAAAGTTCAGTTGCTGCCTTCATTTTTTTTAAGTCTAATCAAATTGGCTGTACAAGTAATTTCAATTCATCTGGTCTAGTTGAATCTCATATAGTAATTTTAAAAAGAAAGTTGAAATTGATTAAAGTAATAGAAAAACACGTTTCCATCCCATGATTTTTTTTTTTTTTTTTTTTTTTTTACAAATTAACCTTCTAGTGTACTGACAACGCAACATAACATGGGTATTTTCATACCATTTAGAATAAATATTCCCCATGAAGGCTGTGAATTTTATATAACCAGTTATCCAAGCTGTTTTCATACATATACAGCTTCTCGTATTTGGTGCCTATCTATGTGCAAGTGTTTTTGTAGGCAAAGATTCAGCAGTGGTTCATGTGGATTCATACCCTGCAGCTTGTGCGGTTCATTGTTGTCCTCATGGGGTTCATGACACAGAGTGAATGTATGGGTCTGTACTCATCCTGAGGGCAACAAGGTTACATAACCAGTCTACCTCTCTCTGCTCATCTCCTTCTTGCCCCTGTTCTCACAGCTAAAGAGATATTTTTCAACGTGGGAGCAGAAGGAGACCACATTCCAGTTTTCAAGAAGAAGATCTTAATGGTTTAAAGTGCAAGTTGATATCAGTTTGCACTTTGCAGCACTCCTGTTTCACTTTTCTTCCTTAACGGATAGTTTTACACAGCCTACGGTGTCACGTCGTCCTCCAGGAGTGCTGTTTACAAAACTGTTTACCCTTTTGGCAAGTACCCAGCTAACACAAATATGTTCTAAGAACATTTTGCTAATGTTCCCATTAAGTTAAGAAAATATAACGTTCAAAGCGTCCAGTTTTTTTAAATGTTGGTTATGCCGAATGTTAAAGTCACCATGAAATCAAAATTGACCGTTCTTATTTTTTTTATTGAATATTGTAGTATTTATTATAAATGATTTATCTGTGCACATCATTATTTTTTTTTTCGGCAAGAGGGCGGGACAACATGTCACTCACATGAGATCACAGCAATAGCAAACCACAAACTTCTAATCAATTCCTGTGGGACAAAATTAAATCCGACCCTACATTTTTTTTCTTGTTTCCCTCAGATATGCGCCACAATACGGAAGAAAAGACTATTGCAACTTCCCTTTCATGCCGACTTATATATATATTAGGATCATATATATTAGGATATATATATATATATATATATATATATATATATATATATATATATATTAGGGGTGTAACGGTACACAAACATGACGGTTCAGTATGTAGGAGAAAACTAAACAGTGGTTTATTAAAACTCAGTCGCTATTTATTTTTAGATATAATAATGAACACTCAAAAAAAAATTGAAATATAATTATTTACACATTACCGTCATAACTTGTTTTCATGACAAATTTATTTAAACATATATTAAATAATTAACAGGTAAAGTAAATATAATGTATATATAAGCTAATATAGTGCATATAGAGTTCATTTCTCTAGTGAACTAACATGCTGTGGACACTAAATGACTTGCCTGAGGTAAATGGAATGCTACGTGAGATAATATTCTCAAGCTGTTTTATGGATGTCTTTCTGCGGTTGAAACACGTGTTGAGAGATTACACGTAAACATATCTATGTGTAGATCATCTGTTCTTCTTCTGAGCTTTTTCCTGTTGTGGCGTTAGCAAACAGTGCCCCCTTTTGGAATTGAGTGTGGATCGCCTCCAACTGTATTCATCGTCTGACTGTATGCACTGAACCATGATGTCTGTACCGTGACGGTTCAGGACGAATACATGTACCGTTACACCCCTAAAATATATATATATATATATATATAAAATATAGACCAGATAACGAACCTTCTGTTAATGTTACTGGATGAACGTTTGTTTATAACTTTGAGAGAACCTTGCCAGAACGTTAGCCAAAGTTCTGAGAACATTCCCTGTTTGTTGGGTAGCTAGTAGTTGTATCATACAGTCCTCTGAGGTTTAGGGATCATTTGCCGTAAGCTTCACACAAGAGAGGATGTTTATCTTGGAATCTGGATGTCGATTTTTAGTATTGAGTGACTCAGATGGGCAGCAGAGAGTCTGTAATCTGTACTAATCCCCTATGAAAAAGTAGGCTTACTGCAGTGAATTCTGCTCAACCAGCAATCTCACCCCACATGCTGGTAGATAGAAACAGCCGAGTGAGAAAATGTTGCACTGATTCGGCGATGAGCTTCGGTACGAAGGTGGGAAAGACCATCTTTTGTATTTCTCTTATGGCTTCTTTCTGTGGGCGTTTGTGCTTTGTGTTTCAGGCTGTTTTGCGGTCTGGCGTGCTGTTTTGTGCTCTTTCGTTCCTGCTATTTGTTTCTGTCACCCTCTTATCTTGATGGTGCTGACAGTCCTTAAATTATACTGACAATTTCCCAGCACTTGTATATATCCTGAACAGGAAAAGCCAGTAGGTGTTGGTTCAGGTGACCAGTCATTGTCCTCTATTTGCTGAACTATGTCCTTCTTCTGTTCCCATTGGTGGGCTTCCTGCCTGTGATGAGTGACTGACAGTCCAGAAAGGCTCTGAGACACATTCAGCATCATCTGTAAATAGGTACACTTTTAACTCTATGGCTTCTCTACATTAACCACTGGCATGTGCTCTTTGAGACTCTGTGTGACTTTTCCCACTGACAGTAATTCCTCTTTCTGAAATGTGTGAAATGATTTTTCTTTATTTGCATAAGAGACCTTGAAGAAAACTGAATGTATCAGATAATATTTGGTTTGGTTTACTTACTCAGAGTTGGTCTTGGAAATTCTGGAAATAGGGAATTAAAAAAAAAAAAAAAAAAAATTGTTATTTCCAGACCAAGAAAGCCATAGAAAATGGATTATGGAATACTTTCCTTGGTGTGTTCCACTCTAAAATATTTTATGGGTCATTGCACTCTGTTATATTTCATGTTGAAACGTGTTTGCAATAATCTTAAAGGGGCTATATGTTAGAATTTTCATGTATGAATCGCTTTTTGTATTGCCAATGTGTGGATGGCTTGTAATGAAACTTAAAAAACGAGACCTTCCCCGACTTCCTAGGTTGTCTACGAAAGCCTGTAGACTGATTTTTAGGTGAAGGATGTTTTTGCTGGGAAAATCAAAAGGATGTGACGGTTACTCTTCCATTCAATGACACATGAAACCAATGCTTATACAATGTTCAGGATAATGCCGAAAGAGCCATTCTGTACTGTAATGTTAATGTGTCATGCAAAGAAAAGGTATTAATTCAAACTATAGACTCACATAGTCAGATTTATAGTCTATAGTCTGAAATATGCTTTATAATCAAACTATCATAAGTGTAATTTGAATGACCTCTTCTGTCAACATGATGCCGGTGAATCACAGAGCTGGTGCAAACATATCCACATCTCTATGATCAGATGCTTTCTTAACTGCTGTTTTCTCAGCGTTGTCATTTTTGTTGTGTGTTTAGTTTATTTACATATTCATTTAAACATCGCCATCTCAGCAGCATGGATTTCCAAAAAGTTTTTTTTTTTGAAATCGCATTCTGTCTTACTGCTTAAGCAGTAAGTTGCTGTCTGCAGTTCACTTAATGGCCACCGGTGTCACTAATAACAAGGATTTCTGAATTCTACATATAACCCCTTTAATAAGTTTGCCTAAGTCAATTAGTCGAAATCAAATTGAATTAAAGCTGCAGTCTATAAGTTTCGCCTCTTTGTCGCCAACTCTGTTTGAAACCTGCAATTGCAGTTATTTGCGGAATTATCAACTTTATGTGGGTTGTGCATCGGCACGGCTCCTCAGCGCGGATGAATCTAATGTTTTGAGGTGTATGTGTGGGCTGTGAGTCACAGCATAGTGTGAATATTCACTGTACTTCGGAATTACAGATACTATGTCTTGGAAGTATGTCCAAAATAATAAGTTTAACCGGAAAATGTCATCTGAACATGTCTGCCACTTTTGTTCTGACCAACTGGAAAAAAAAAAGTTTTACAATAAATCTGCCAATGGTGATTTGCAAAGTTAGCTCATATCACGTCAAACCATGCAGATTATTATTATTATTGTTGTTATATTTTGTTCTCAATTTGTTTGTTAACATTGTGTGACGACGTGTATTTAGTGTGTATTAGCGTTATCTAATTAGCATTCACTACCCAATGAACCATTAAAATGTCTTACCTGTCCAGCAGAAAAAAGCAATCTTTAAAACCGTTTAAAATATGGATGCCACCTTTCAAAAGCCCTGCTGATATTTATTCTTGTTTTTGCACTGGCCGGTCGCATTACCTTTTATACTGTAGCCACCAAAATGATATATTTAATTATTCCAGCTAATGTAAAAAGAGGCTACAAATGACTGCCACCTGCAGCATCCGGCACTCCTTCTTTATGTATACAGACATGACGTAATGACACAAGGCAACCTTGTATTTGCCGCAGAAACTTACCAGTATCACTCAAATTTAAGATTTGAACACTGGCTGGTCATGTACTATTGGATCATTTTTAACCTAAAAATGTTACGGACTGCGGCTTTAAATCAAATCGCATTGTGAATTGGATTGAATTGTTCTGAATTTGCACAAATCATTCCTAAATCAAAAACCTGAATAAATTGATTCACTGTTTACCCAAAGATTCACACCCCTACTAGACAGATTTGCCATACACCTCACTAGAGAACAAACTCTGATTACCGTAACATCTAGATATGTATTTTGTGCAGTGGAGTCAGTTCACAGATATTCAAAGCTTTCCTCTTGTGGTTGTAAGCAAACAGGACTGTTAAACAAACATTTGCTGTACCAGGGTGCTGCGTACTTATAATGGATTGTGGATGACATAATAGAGAATGCTATTAATGAAAGCTAAAAGCATCTTCAAATAGTCCTACATGCTGCAGGGTGCCAAAAAGAAAGGAAGCAGCGTGCCATTGTTAGCTCTTTGTTTTGTCGTGTACAGCGCTGTGTTTTTGCATGCACGGTTTTAGTTTGGATCATATTAAGATCTGAGTTATGGTTAAATAACACATAAAACTTCTTACTAACCCCAAACTTTGGAATGATAGTGTAGATGTAACATTTTTTGTGGGCATATATTGAAAATGATATATATTGAAATTGCTGATTTATCATACTTACCATAATATAAGGGTCGTTTAAGTTCATACACATCCTATTGAAATTAAAGGGATAGTTCACCCAAAAATTTTAATTATGTCAACATATTGTTCCAAACCTGTATACCTTTTTCCTTCCAAGGAATACAAATGGAGATGTTTTCAACAATGGTGACCAGAGACCGTAAAGCTAAAAGTCATCATAAAAGTAGTCCATTTGCACTATATTTTAAGCCTTCTAAGGTTATTGGGGTAAAGACTGAAGTCATCATCCACTGAAAACTGCTCTAGGCCATGTGAATGAAACCAAATTCCATTGATTGTCAGCAAGTTTGAATGTACGGAAGTATAAATGAAATATGAGAGCTATGACAAGATTTTTTCAACTTAAATGTTGGTTTGTCACGTAAGGCTGTCGAGTGACTTTACAAGGCTTGAAATTGACTAGTTGCATACACTAGTTATGGTCCACGTTTGTCTTTTTTGGAGCTTTAGAGCCCCTGTGCGCTGTATGCTTTCGTTGTGAGGAAAAGAGCAGCTTGCACATTCATCAGAATATCTCTTTTTGTGTTCTATAGAAGAATGACAGTAACTGGTTTAAAATGGCATGAGGATGAATAAATAATGACACTATTTATACTTTTGAGATCTATCACATAAAGAATATGAGTCTCATTTGTCCGAAGGAATTAGATATAGGTTACTTCACAGGCTGTTGGATGGTTATGTAGCAGTGGTCCAGGCCCCCTGCATGATTCAAACCGATCAGCCATCTGTCTGCGCTTTACAGCCTCATTGCAGAGCTTTCCCTCAGTGGACCATTAAAACACAGGCAGCAGCTTAGCACCTCACTGCTTGCCTTTAATGAGCCAGTCATGTAAACACACGTGTCTTTATGCGTCTGTGTGTTTGGTGTTGTGCTTCTTGCTCACACTGAGACAGAAAAAAAAAAAAAAGAATTAGTGAAGAATAGAGATCGGATGTCTGTAATGAACTATAATTGTCTCTTTGTTTCATTTTACGTAATCGAATGCAGCAGAAGTTACTCTCTCTGAATCTGTTTTTAATGAGGAAATTGCAGGTTGAGTTCATGTTAATTAAAGCAGGGTCTGTGCTCTCTTTTTGAATGGCAGTCTGCCTGTTTTTTTTTTTTGTTTTTTTTTCTTTCTTCTAGTTAATATAAAAATCTAGCATATTATAAATGATATAATAAATAAACTTATATATATATATATATATATATATATATATATATATATATATATATACATATACAAAGTTATATTTTTATATTAAATATGTTTATATTATAATTTATTATGTGTATGTATGTATTTTTATGCAAGGTAATATATATATATATATATATACACATACATATTTAATATTTATTATTTATTATATTATATATTCTTATGCTATGTAGGGGTCACATGGATATTATAGTATAGTATAGTATATTATAATATATCATATTATATTTTGTGCTGTCAATTAGTGTGTTAACGCATACAATACATTTTTTCAGTTTAACGTTCATTCATAAAAAGATGCCATTAAACAAATATTTAAAATATACCGTCTAAGTTGTTTCTACATTAATTTGGAGAATAACTGTGAAATTATTACAATATAAAAATATAAAAATCTCCAATGCTTTTAATCCCGATTAATTACAGAAAAAAATTGTGATTAATTAGTTAATTTTTTAATCGATTGACATATTAATTATTATATTATATAAATGACATTAGTAATTATTTTAGTAACATGTACATGTACATCACAGACAGTTTGATATAATGTATTACAGAAACAAAATTTATAACATTCATAACAGTAGTGCTCTTTATATATTAATTCTTTATGACTTATTTTAGTATTTTCAAATGTATAATGTCTTTGCTTTACTCTTGTTGGGTGGTGTGGTGCTTATTGTAACCTTTAACTTTTTCGCCTGTCCTTCATGCATATTCATATCATTGTTTCTGTAGCTTTGATTACATAACTGATAAGTTATGTTTAGTTTGTGTATGCGTGTTTCTTATCACTGTGGCCTTGGCTTGATCGTCATCTGCTCCTTGATTCAGTGCATCTGCTGTGTTGTGTTGTATTCCTCCACGCCTTTATTTATCATGCTGAAATCTCAGATGCTCCTCTGGCCAATACTTATCTGCTGATGCAGTGTTTCTCCTTTTCCAAGGGCTGGGCTGATTTTTTGTGCTTTCTCTCTTGCAGGCTACACACACAGGGATGCGCTCCTACATTTACAAACAAAGCTCTGTGATTGGCTCGCAGGCGGAGCACACTGGGATGCGGACGTACTATTTCAGTGCGGACACACAGGAGGACATGAATGGCTGGGTCAGGGCCATGAACCAGGCTGCACTGATGCAAACACATACGGTGAAGAGGTCAGTGAGTCACAAAACTTTCCGAAAACATTTTCTTATTCAGTATTTTGGTCTTTCTGGCCAGGACGAATATCTAAATATCATTCAAACAAGATAAATTTACTTCAGAAGTATTTACCTAAGACTTATATGCCAAATATATCTTTGGCATATGCTTTTTGTATCAACAAATACTTTTTTCTTCTTGTTTTAAACATAAAACTCATAACATAATGTACATATATAGTGAAATATTATATCAACTGACTAGTGAGGACATTTTACTGGTCCTCACTAGTTATAAGGGCTTATAAATCAGTCAAAACATGTTTGTATTTAAATCTAGTGTTTTGCACATGTTTCTGTGATGGGTAGGTTTAGGTGTCGGGTTAGGCCATAGAAAATATCATTAACCTGATATAAAATCAGTGGGATTCTATGCAATGTCCTCACTAATGTAGTGAAACAAGCGTGTGTTTGTGTGTGTGTGTTTGTGTTTAAAGGAGTACTGTTGAGTGCAATCTTCTCCAGCATGTGTCAAGGGATGCTGTGAGTCTGTAAGTGTTTGTCGGGCTGTCAGTCTTGTTGATTGACAGCGATGCTACAGTGTGTCTTGTTCTGTCAGTGCAGAAGACCAGATGGGTGCTGAGCAGTGACTCCGCTTTCTGTCTCTCTGCTGTCTGAGCCGGCCTCACTTCCTCGAGTCAGTCACTGAGTCCAAGCTCAGCTCAGATGTTGGTTGAGTACTCAAGTAGACGAAATGACCAAAATACCCATCCCTAGTTTAGATACTAGAAACATGAATAGGAACAATCTGGAATCACACCATTTAGGATGGTCAGTTCCAAACATGTTATGTTTACATGTACATATTTTGTGATTGGAATGAATTAATTCCGATTGATGAATCCGAACGTAGTGTTTACATGATAAATAAAGTGATCAGGATTATGTGCGTGTTTATACACCGATCAGGCATAACATTATGATCACTGACAGGTGAAGTGAATAACACTGATTATCTCTTCATCACGGCACCTGTTAATGGGTGGGATATATTAGGCAGCAAGTGAACATTTTGTCCTCAAAGTTGATGTGTTAGAAGCAGGAAAAATGGGCAAGCGTAAGGATTTGAGCGAGTTTGACAAGGGTCAGATTGTGATGGCTAGATGACTGGGTCAGAGCATCTCCAAAACTGCAGCTTTTGTGGGGTGTTCCCGGTCTGCAGTGGTCAGTGTCTATCAAAAGTGCTCCAAGGAAGGAACAGTGGTGAACTGGCGACAGGGTCATGGGCGGCCAAGGCTCATTGATGCATGCGGGGAGTGAAGGCTGGCCCGTGTGGTCCATCCAACAGACGAGCTACTGTAGCTCAAATTGCCCAAGAAGTTAATGCTGGTTCTGATAGAAAGGTGTCAGAATACACAGTGCATTGCAGTTTGTTGCGTATGGGGATGCATAGCTGCAGACTAGTCAGGGTGCCCATGCTGACCCCTGTCCACCGCCGAAAGCGACAACAGTGGACACGTGAGCATCAGAACTGGACCACGGCGCAATGGAAGAAGGTGGCCTGGTCTGATGAATCATGTTTTCTTTTACATCACATGGATGGCCGGGTGCGTGTGCGTCGCTTACCTGGGGAACACATGGCACCAGGATGCACTATGGGAAGAAGGCAAGCTGGCAGAGGCAGTGTGATGCTTTGGGCAATGTTCTGGGAAACCTTGGGTCCTGCCATCCATGTGGATGTTACTTTGACACGTACCACCTACCTAAGCATTGTTGCAGACCATGTACACCCTTTCATGGAAACTGTATTCCCTGGTGGCTGTGGCCTCTTTCAGCAGGATAATGCGCCCTGCCACAAAGCAAAAATGGTTCAGGAATGGTTTGAGGAGCACAACAGCGAGTTTGAGGTGTTGACTTGGCCTCCAAATTCCCCAGATCTCAATCCAATCGAGCATCCGTGGGATGTGCTGAACAAACAAGTCCGATCCGTGGAGGCTCCACCTCGCAACTTACCGGACTTAAAGGATCTGCTGCTAACATCTTGGTGCAGATACCACAGCACATCTTCAGGGGTCTAGTGGGCTCGACGGGTCAGGGCTGTTTTGGCAATAAAAGGGGGACCAACACAATATTAAGAAGGTGGTCATAATGTTATGCCTGATCGCTGTATGTCACAAGCTTCAAATATACAGAGTTTCCTACTATTCTCCTACATTGTTCCTTTTCTTTGTTTTAAAGAGCAGACTTAATAGTTTTGGGTCCTAGTTAGGGGACAACGAGCACACAAACCATTGTGCTGTGCTGCTTATATTTATCAAGCAATAAAAAAACGCCCTTTCTCGTGGGTGAGAATCCGAAACAAGGACTGATGGGATGTTGTCCTGCTCCACTTAACAGATGACGAGTGGAAGGAGGATTTTAGAATGACACAACAGTAATTTGACACATTATTCAATAATAACGACAGCTCTTTCCATGCATCATTACACCATTTCTACATCACTGCACATGCGCAGTACTTTCCAGTTTTGGTTTTCAATCCAATGAATCCAATGTTTACATGTCCTCTCGATCGGATTAGAAAAGGTTTAAACCACCCCTTACAATCCGAATGAAATTTTAATCAGATTTGGCATTCGTTTCTTTCCAATTAACATGGTTACAAGTGACTTTTTTTTATTCGGACTGTTTTACTAGTCCGAATAGAATCGGATTATTAGGGTCCATGTAAACTCAGTTACTGACTGTGTGATCATAGGCTGCATAAACAAGTATGTGGTTTACTTACAGTTACTTTACAGTTTGGCCATCTCAAACATTGATGTTTTCCTTTGACATGCTTGTTTCCCAATTTCAGCCATGAAAGACTGAATAGTTAGCTGTCTCTGCTGGTGATGTCAATAACCAAGGCACCAAATTGGGATCATGGCAGGATCTTTGAGTTGTCATAGCAGCCCAACACTAATGAGACCGGTGTCAGCTTGAGCTGGCAGTCAGCCAGGCAGAAAATTTGACTGTAATAATCCAGGATAAAAACGTAATTTCTTTTCAGAACTATTTAGAGACTCATGGAGTGGCTTTTCATTCTATTAGATGCCCTTATGTTCTCCTTTGTCAGATTTTTATTGCATATACTATTTGTTTGGTGATTTGAATAGGATCCGTCATGCTTACGCTTGGCGTTTCATGTCCGACTGTAGGAATGTGGGATTCATATTTTCTGAGAATCTCTGTTGGCTTTGTTTTGCGTCTGGCCTATTTGCACCATGTGGCTATTTGTATGAGTACTATGAGTAATTCATCTGCAGTACGCCCACGAAGTGCACTTAAGCATTTAAGTTTAGGTATTGGGTAGGATTAAGGGATGGTCATGCAGAATAAGGCATAAATATGTGCTTTATAAGTACTAATAAACAGCCAATATACCAGGAATATGCAAGCTAATAAGCAACTTGGTAAAAGTGAGAATCGAACCCTAAAATAAAGTGTTACCGAAATTTGTTCCTAATAGTAACCTTCATTTGGATAAATCATACTCAAACAGTTTGAACACCCTTGAGAAAAAGAAGTGCACTTAATTGTATTGAATGTACACTTGTATTGTACTTCAAATCTTATATTTAATAAACGTTATATGCAGATAATATAATATCAATTTACGTGTATTTTTAAAAAAAAAAAAAATTTATTGGGAGTGCAAAACAGGGTGAACCCAAAACACAAAAACAACAATAAAACAGCAATGATAGTAACAACAATGAAAAGCAAAAAAATGACAAACGGGTAATAGTAGAGGTATTTAAATAGTAATAGCATGAATAATTATAATGACAATAATATTTTGTGATGACGACAACAGTAATATCAGTAATAATAATAACAGTAATAACAGTAATAATTAACAATAGTATTATCAAAACCATCTTTAGTATTAAGTTGTATTGACGGCAATAGTAAAATAAATAATAATAACAATGATAACAGTAGTGGTACTAATACTAAAGATGGTGATGATAATATTTTGTGTTGACGGCAATAGTAATATCAATAATAATAGTAATAATAACAACATTCATATCAATAATAATCGTAACAGTAATAATAATAATAATAACAATAGTAATACTAAGTATGCTGATGATGATGATATTTTGATAGCAATAGTAATATCAATAATAATATAATAACATTAATAACAACAATAGTATTGCTAAAGATGGCGATGATGATAATACTTTGTGATGACGGCAACAGTAATATCAATAATAATAACAGTAATAATAGTAATAATAATAATGATAGAATGACAATAGTAATAATAATAAGGAAATAATGACACGTACCTAACACATACCACACCTCTCCTAGCTTCTGTGTCAGTGTGCATGTTTGTTTTTGTTTTTTTTCCTCTTTCCCTTCTTCCCCTCCTTCTCATTCACAGTACCATTATTATTTGTATGTATGCCTAAGCTGAGGTGGTGCATTAAAAGAAGGATGTGGTGCATTAAAATCATGTGTGGTATATGTTAGGTGTAGATTTGATTTGGTTATATATATATATATATATATATATATATATATATTAATTATTAAAGATATTCATTATACCGTCACCATCTTTATATCAAGCAAATTTACGTGTATTTAAAGATAGTACATTTTAATGACTGTTTATTAACACACACACAAGTACACTTTTGAATAAACGTATTTTGATGTGTTGACTAACCTACTAAAGCACATGTAAAGTACTAAAGTACAGTAAGTAAGTAAATAAATACAGTTAATATATTTTAAATGTACTAAATTGCAACTTTATCTTTACTAATGTGCAATTGCAAATATATTTAAATACAAGACTTACAAGTTTCAATAGAAATGACAATAAAATATGTTTTACATACATTTTGCAGTAAGCTTTAACCATATTTTAAAGACAATAGAAGTAATTATGACATTTCATAAAAAGATATATACTTAATTGGGTCCAAAAACTAAATTTAACTATAATACCTTTTCAGTGTCCAAAAACATGAAGTATATTCTTTTCAAGTATATTATTTCTGTAATAAGTACTCTTTTTAAAAGTATGCTAATGTATAATTATTTTTCACAAGGTCACTGCTGAATATAAATACTGGTATAAATGCATATGCTTATCAAACAATATGTGAACTATTACATCTCTTAATACTGTAGATACTATCAGGCCTAAAGTAACAGCTGTTCATGTTAAAATGCAGATGGAGATTTGTCTGTTGTGTGTCTGAATGCAAAGAGCCACTAGAGGCTATTTCTTTTTAGTCTGTACAGCTTCAATATTATTAGTCTGAAGGTTGAGTGAGCTCCAGTAGAGATAGCCAAGCTCCCAGCGGCCATGTCTTTTCCAAATGTAGATTCACTTCGAGCCTGATTTAATCATGTCACATTTAGACTGCTATATACGGACAACTTGAAGCTGGAATTAATTTTACATGCTAGTATTGAACTGTAGATTTCCTTCCCGAGCCCTTGGTTGAAGAAACCAAGTAATGAGTTTTTGCAAAGTTTAACAGACTATTTAGTGCTCACTGTAGCTGTAAAGATGTTCATATAGAATACTTCAGCACTACATTTATCTTTAAATTGCAATTGTCCGACTTTTCCCTCTGTGAAGGACAATTATATTAACTATATTTAAGCAGCGAGTCATTAACAGCAGCTTGAGTGCAGATGTCAAGCTATTAACTACGGCTTGGGTGGTTTCTGTGCAGATTGCTTAAACAGCGGCATAAGAAAATAGCTCAACGCTTTAGGGACTAAAGCCTGACTTTAAAAAAATAAATAAATAAACACATACATTTACTTAACATTTCATTTTTAATAGCTCAGTGCAACCTCGCGGTCCCTATTAAATCAATGTACTTTACTTGAATTACCTAGTGCACAGCTCGTTGAAATATTTAGATCTGATTGGCCGATTGTTATTCATTGTTAGTCATAGTTTGTGAATTATCATACATAGAGATTTTTTATGTATTACATAATACACAACCCTTATTAATCATAAGGGGATAGTAAGGGGCGCATTCTCCCTCAAATTGAGCACTGGCTACAGTGCTAAGGTGTTGTGGGTGGTTGCCAGGGTGTTGCTAAGGTGTTCTGAGTGTTTTTTTTTTAGGGTGTTGTGGGTGGTTGCCAAAGCATTGGGGTTTTTTTTGGTTTTTTGGTTTTTGGCAAAGATGCATTGTGTGTTTAACAAGTTCCTGTGCAGTTGCTAGGGTGTTGTGGGTGGTTTCTATGCAACTGCAAAGGTGTTCTTTTTTTAGTGGGTTTAAATACAGTTGCTAGGGTGTTGCCATGCAGCTGAGTGCAGTGTTCTGAGTGTTTTTATTGGATTGCATAGGGTGTTGAGGATGGTTGTTAGGGTGTTACTATGCGGCTGTTAAAGTGTATTCAGTGTTTTTGGCGGGTTGCTATGCAGTTGCAATGGTGTTGTGGGTGGTTGCCAGGGCATTACTATGCGGCTATTAAAGTGTATTCAGTGTTTTTGGTGGGTTGCTATGCAGTTGCAATGGTTGCCTGGTTGTTGTGGGTGGTCGCCAGGTTGTTATTATACTGTTGCAAAGTGTTCTGAGTATTTTTATTGGGTTGCATAGGGTGTTGTGGGTGGTTGCCAGGGCGTTACTATGCGGCTGTTAAAGTGTATTCAGTTTTTTTGGCGGGTTGCTATGCAGTTGCAATGGTGTTGTGGGTGGTTGCCAGGTTGTTACTATACTGTTGCTAAAGTGTTCTGAGCATTTTTTTTTGGTTGCATAGGGTGTTGTGGGTGGTTGCCAGGGCGTTACTATGCGGCTGTTAAAGTGTATTCAGTGTTTTTGGCGGGTTTTTATGCAGTTGCAATGGTGTCGTGGGTGGTTGCCAGGGTGTTGCTAAGGTGTTCTGAGTGTTTTTTTTTTAGGGTGTTGTGGGTGGTTGCCAAAGCATTCTGGGTTTTTTTTGTTTTTTGGCAAAGATGCATTGTGTGTTTAACAAGTTCCTGTGCAGTTGCTAGGATGTTGTGGGTGGTTTCTATGCAACTGCAAAAGTGTTCTTTTTTTAGTGGGTTTAAATACAGTTGCTAGGGTGTTGCCATGCAGCTACTAAAGTGTTCTGTTTTTAGTGGGTTGCATTGCATTTGCTAGGATGTTGTGAGTAATTGCCATGGCATCATGTTTTTGGTGGGTTACTATGCAGTGTTGTTTTGGGTGGTTGGCAGGATGTCACTATGTGGCTGCTAAAGTGCACTAAGTGTTTTTGGTGGGTTGCTATCCAGTTGCTACTGTGCTTTAGGTGGTTACCAGGTAGTTAGTATGCAGCTGTTGAAGTGTATTTAGTGTTTTGGACGGGTTGCCAGGTTGTTACTAAACTGTTGCTTAAGTGTTCTGAGTGTTTTTGTTGGATTGCATAGGGTGTTGTGGGTGGTTGCCAGGTTGTTACTATGTGGCTGTTAAAATGTATTCAATGTTTTTGGTGGGTTGCTATGCAGTTGCAATGGTGTTGTGGGTGGTTGCCAGGGCGTTACTATGCAGCTGTTAAAATGTATTCAGTGTTTTTGGTGGGTTGCTATACAGTTCCTTGGGTGCTTTGGGTGGTTACCAGGGAGTTACTATGCGCCTGCTAAAGTGTTCTGGTTGTTTTTGTTGGGTTGTATAGGGTGTTGTGGGTGGTTGCCAGGGCATTATTATGCGGCTGTTAAAGTGTATTCAGTGTTTTTGGCGGGTTGCTATGCAGTTGCAGTGGTTGCCAGGTTGTTATTATACTGTTGCAAAGTGTTCTGAGTGTTTTTATTGGATTGCATAGGGTGTTGAGGATGGTTGCCAGGGCGTTATTATGCGGCTGTTAAAGTGTATTCAGTGTTTTTGGTGGGTTGCTATGCAGTTGCAATGGTTGCCAGGTTGTTATTATACTGTTGCAAAGTGTTCTGAGTGTTTTTGTTGGGTTGCATAGGGTGTTGTGGGTGGTTGCCAGGGCGTTATTATGCAGCTGTTAAAATGTATTCAGTGTTTTTGGCGGGTTGCTATGCAGTTGCAGTGGTTGCCAGGTTGATATTATATTGTTGCAAAGTGTTCTGAGTGTTTTTATTGGATTGCATAGGGTGTTGAGGATGGTTGTCAGGGCGTTACTATGCGGCTGTTAAAGTGTATTCAGTGTTTTTGGCGGGTTGCTATGCAGTTGCAATGGTGTTGTGGGTGGTTGCCAGGGCGTTAATATGCGGCTGTTAAAGTGTATTCAGTGTTTTTGGTGGGTTGCTATGCAGTTGCAATGGTTGCCAGGTTGTTGTGGGTGGTCGCCAGGTTGTTATTATACTGTTGCAAAGTGTTCTGAGCGTTTTTATTGGGTTGCATAGGGTGCTGAGGGTGGTTGCCAGGGCGTTATTATGCGGCTGTTAAAGTGTATTCAGTGTTTTTGGCGGGTTGCTATGCAGTTGCAGTGGTTGCCAGGTTGATATTATACTGTTGCAAAGTGTTCTGAGTGTTTTTATTGGGTTGCATAGGGTGTTGAGGATGGTTGTCAGGGCGTTACTATGCGGCTGTTAAAGTGTATTCAGTGTTTTTGGCGGGTTGCTATGCAGTTGCAATGGTGTTGTGGGTGGTTGCCAGGGCGTTAATATGCGGCTGTTAAAGTGTATTCAGTGTTTTTGGTGGGTTGCTATGCAGTTGCAATGGTTGCCAGGTTGTTGTGGGTGGTCGCCAGGTTGTTATTATACTGTTGCAAAGTGTTCTGAGCGTTTTTATTGGGTTGCATAGGGTGCTGAGGGTGGTTGCCAGGGCGTTATTATGCGGCTGTTAAAGTGTATTCAGTGTTTTTGGCGGGTTGCTATGCAGTTGCAGTGGTTGCCAGGTTGATATTATACTGTTGCAAAGTGTTCTGAGTGTTTTTATTGGGTTGCATAGGGTGTTGAGGATGGTTGCCAGGGCGTTACTATGCGGCTGTTAAAGTGTATTCAGTGTTTTTGGCAGGTTGCTATGCAGTTGCAGTGGTTGCCAGGTTGATATTATACTGTTGCAAAGTGTTCTGAGTGTTTTTATTGGATTGCATAGGGTGTTGAGGATGGTTGCCAGGGCATTACTATGCGGCTGTTAAAGTGTATTCAGTGTTTTTGGTGGGTTGCTATGCAGTTGCAATGGTTGCCAGGTTGTTGTGGGTGGTCGCCAGGTTGTTATTATACTGTTGCAAAGTGTTCTGAGTGTTTTTATTGGGTTGCATAGGGTGTTGAGGATGGTTGCCAGGGCGTTACTATGCGGCTGTTAAAGTGTATTCAGTGTTTTTGGCGGGTTGCTATGCAGTTGCAATGGTGTTGTGGGTGGTTGCCAGGTTGTTACTATACTGTTGCTAAAGTGTTCTGAGCATTTTTTTTTTGGGTTGCATAGGGTGTTGTGGGTGGTTGCCAGGTATTTACTATGCAGCTGTTAAAGTGTGTTCATTGTTTTTGGTGGGTTGCTATGCAGTTGCAGTGGTGTTGTGGGTGGTTGCCAGGGCGTTATTATGCTATTGCCAAAGTGTTCTGAGTGTTTTTATTGGGTTGCAGAGGGTGTTGTGGGTGGTTGCCAGGGCATTACTATGCGGCTGTTAAAGTGTATTCAGTGTTTTTGGTGGGTTGCTATGCAGTTGCAATGGTTGCCAGGTTGTTGTGGGTGGTCGCCAGGTTGTTATTATACTGTTGCAAAGTGTTCTGAGTGTTTTCATTGGGTTGCATAGGGTGTTGAGGATGGTTGCCAGGGCGTTACTATGCGGCTGTTAAAGTGTATTCAGTGTTTTTGGTGGGTTGCTATGCAGTTGCAGTGGTGTTGTGGGTGGTTGCCAGGGCGTTATTATGCTATTGCCAAAGTGTTCTGAGTGTTTTTATTGGGTTGCAGAGGGTGTTGTGGGTGGTTGCCAGGGCGTTACTTTGCGGCTGTTAAAGTGTATTCATTGTTTTTGGTAGGTTGCTATGCAGTTGCAATGGTGTTGTGGGTGGTTGCCGGGTTGTTACTATACTGTTGCTAAAGTGTTCTGAGCGTTTTTTTTTTAGTTTTTTTTTTTTTTTTAGGTTGCATAGGGCGTTGTGGGTGGTTGCCAGGGCGTTACTATGCGGCTGTTAAAGTGTATTCAGTGTTTTTGGCGGGTTTCTATGCAGTTGCAATTGTGTTGTGGGTGGTTGCCAGGGCGTTACTATGCTGTTGCCAAAGTGTTCTGAGTGTTTTTGGCAGGTTGCTGAGATGCTGTGTGTGGTTACCAGGGCTTTGTAAAGCTGGAGCTCAAAGAGACAAGAGTTGTGAATCTAAAATAAGACTGGTCAGTTTACAGTGATGGATATATTTAGCTTTGTGAGCAGATTCCCTCATGTGAATGCTGGTCAAGACTCTATGCTGTGGAATGTTGTTAATTTTACAGACCTGTCATGTGATCCAGCACTATGATAATAGCATCATATAAGAGATGTCATAAAACTTCACTGACCTTTGCACATGCCATGTTTTTGCCACACAGAGAGGAGTCGGATCATCCAGACCAAGTGAACGTTTCTGAGAAACTCAAGCAGCAGGCCGTGCCTCAGTCCAACCACATCAACAGCTACGTGATTCCAGAACCGGAGGTTATCCAAAGTGACGGGCTGCTTGAGGAGAAGCAGGAGGGATTTGTTGGAGAGGTGGAGATCCAGGTTGCTCAAAGAGAGATTGAGCAGGCGAGGGGTAAATCTCCAGCAAGCAGGATAGTGGAGGTGGAGGTTTTAGCTCCAGCTTCAAAACCAGCATCCCAAGTTCCCTCTCGAGCTCCTTCCAGGGCTGTGTCAACCCCGCCAGTGGTGATGAGGAACGGTACGCCCGTAGAACAGAACGGCATGCCCGGGTATCAGAGGGGTCCGACACCTTCGTCTCAAACTCCAATTCAGGTACAGAGGAAGAGTGCACTGGAGAAGGTGGAGAACTGGGTTAAAGTACAGAAGGAAGAACGCCAGGGGTGAGTCTGCAAACAAATACTTTATTGTTTAACATATTAACAAAATATGTATTAACATATTTTATTGTTTTTGAAAGAAGTCTCTTATGCTGACTAAGGCTGCATTCATTTGATCAAAAACACAGAAGAAAAAAAAAACAGTAATATTGTGAAATATTATTACAATTTAAAATAATGTTTTTCTATTTTAATATACTTTAAAATATAATTTATTTCTGTGATGCAAAGTTGAATTTTCAGCATCATTATTCCAGTCATGATCCTTCAGAAATCATTCATATATGCTGATTTATTATCAATGTTGGAAACAGTTGTGTTGTTTCATATTTGTTATAACCTTTGATACTTTTTTCAGGATTCATTAATGGAAAAAAAAGTTAAAAAATATCAGCATTTATTTAAAATAGAAATCTTTTGTAACAATATACACTACCGTTTAAAAGTTTGGGGTCAGTAATGTATATATTTTTTCTTTTTTAAAAAAGACGTTACATTACATAAAAATAATAATGTGTCCAAACTTTTGTACTGTGTGTGTATATATACAAATTCAGTCACAAATGCGCATATACAGAGTAGTTGCTAGATGTTACTGTGAAGTCATGGGTTGTATCTCCTCCTAGTGGTTAAGATCATAATAAATCATCACAGAATACAACACCCAGTATCCAGTTTGTCAACATAAGACAATATTCACAACATTTTACTTTCATAATGTGCCATATTTCAGAGTGAAATAGGATATTTAACAAGAGAAGTCCCGCCCTTTTTATTTCTTAGGCATCTGGATTTGTTTGGTTTGTGAAAATTGGTCACTATATGACAGGAAATAAATATTTAATGTAACAAACGGATTGGTGATGTCATAAAGAAAAGTCGTTTCAGAGGTGGAACTAGTTATTATAGTTTGAAATAATATACTTTTAATATACTTTTTCCCCTTTAGAATGACATGCAATAATGAATTCTGTTCAAGAATCAGGTTGTTTATTATATATAAATAAATAAAAGTACACTACCATTCAAAAGTTTTTTTTAAAGAAATTATTACTTTTATTCAGCCAGAATGCATACAATTTATCAAAAGTGACAGTAAGGACATTTTACAAAAGATTTCTATTTCAAATAAATTCTGTTCTTTTGTAATTTATATTTAAGACTCCTGAAAAAAAAATCCAGTTACCACAAAAATATTAAGCAGAAACACTGTTTTCATTTAAAAAATTTACCGAAGCACCAAATCAGCATATTAGAATGATTTCTGAAGGATCATGTGACACTGAAGACTGGAGTAATGATGCTGAAAATTCAGCTTTGATCACAGGAATAAATTACTTTATAAAATATATTAAAATAAAAAACGGTTACTTCATATTATAATAATATTTCACAATATTACTGTTTTTACTGTATTTTTTTGTCAAATAAATGCAAAAAAAGACTTCATAAACATTTTTAAAAAAACATACCGACCCCAAATTTTGAACGGTATTGTTTAAAATATATATAACATAAATAGTTTTAATTTTGACTTTGACTTCAGTGGCTCTAAATATCCATTCATTTTGTCTAAATAATACATAAATGTAACAATACATGTTAAAAATATTAATTTTGTTATCACAGGTTTGTTTCTACCGATGGCACAATCCCACGTCAGACCCCTCTAATTCATCCGAAGTACGGCACAATAGACAAGTACCAGTCTTTACCAAAGACCACACGGCAAAGCCCACTAACTGCTCACCACCAATTACCGAGTGAATACAAATATTCCCATGACCGGCTGAATCACTTCCAGCTGACCCACGGCCACACCCAGCGCCCCGCGGCGCACGACAACACTGTGTGGCAGCTCTACGAATGGCAACAGAGACAGCAATATCGGCACGGCAGCCCCACCGCCCCCGTCTACACTCCTGCTCCAGACTACTCCACCGCCGTATCCTCCACCAGAGTCAACTCGGACGTGTCTCGCTCCATTTCCGTGCCTCCGACCCTGGCAGACATCCCTCCACCTGGGCCTCCTGGGCCCAGACTGCTGTCGCCACGCAGACCCCACACGCCTGCAGAACGGGTTACAGTCAAACCTCTGGAGGAACGGCCCACCGTGGAGGTGCCTCCATCAAACTCTCCTCACCGGTTGCGCTCCTATAAGGTCAGTATCCATCACATCACAAACCACTGGCAATAGTGGTATTCACAGTAAAGCCTGTGGAAATGTGAAAGCTTGTGAGGTTAAGCGACGTACACTACCATACAAAAGTTTGGGGTCGATATGATATTTTTAAAATGGTTTTTGAAAGAAGTCTCTTCTGCTCACCAAGGCTGCATTTATGATTATTATCAGTGTTGAAAACCATTGTGCTGCTTAATATTTGTGCTGCTAACTATTAACTACGACTTTTGCCTCAATAATCTCCTAATTACTGCTTATTAATAGTTAGTAAGGTAGTTGTTAAGTTTAGATATTGGGATATTATGGGATGTAGAATGTGGTCATATAGAATAAGGCATTAACACTGCATAATAACCAGCCAATATCCTAGTAATATGCATTCTAATAAGCAACTAGTTAATAGTGAGAATTGGACCCTAAAGTGTTAACAAAAATGTCTTTACTGACACTTTTTTTTATTGAATGCATCCTTGCTGAATAAAAATATTAATTTCTTTAAAAATCTTGCTCATCCCAATGTTTTGAATGGTACTGTATACAATACAAAAAACTGACCTTAGCCAAAAACTCTACTTTAAAAGAGAAGATCTCGAGTCTGAAAGAAGCAAGCACTTAGTCATCATGATGGATGCTAATACTGCTCAGAAACTGATCCTGATCAAATAACACCAGCCTTCAATGTTTTCAAACTGCCAGCATTAGTCCATCTGTCGTAATTCAGCATGAATTATCAGTGGTGTGTTTCTAACGGAATGAGGGCCAGAGTGGGATCATTTATATATACTTAATTTGCTTCATTTAATGTTTTTTATAAAGCTAGTAACCATCTCAAATGGTTGGATCAGATATGTCTGATCCAAATGAGGACTGAATCCATGATCACTTGAAAGGTTTATTGAAAGTTATTAATTTATATTTTGGTGTGTATACTGACATTGTTACTTTCTTATGTTTAGTAGACACTTTCACCCAACTGTGCAAGGTTATTTTGGTGCTTTTGATATAAGCACATACTGGAAAACAAAAGGTTTAAGGTCAATTCACACCAAGAATGATAATAATAACTATAATAGTGTCCACACCAGCAGACGATATCGTTCTGTTTATTATAAATACGTGTTAGTTATTTCTTTTGCTGCTTTAAATGCTCAAGCTCTTTAAAGCAGGATGGATTCTGATTGGCTGCCAATGTTTTTATTGTTCATCAGCTGGAAAAAAATTGTTCTGAAAGTGTTTCCAACAATATTTTTGTTTTCTGTGCCGTTATCGTTACAGTTGTGGTGTGGACTCTTATCTTTAGAACTATATCTTTATCGTTATAGTTATCGTTCTTGGTGTGAAGGGGCCTTAATATTGGTGTTTTAATAAAGTATACCCTGCTGTTCAAAAGTTTGGGGTCAGTTTTTGGGGTCAATCCCCCTTCCATTTGTAGAGTGCTTTGAAAATGTAATGAATTATTATTAATATTATTATTAAAGCGAAATTTTCAGCATCATTACTCCAATCTTCAGTGTCACATGATCCTTCAGAAATCATTCTAATATGCTCTAATGTGCTGCTTAATATTTTTGTGACAACCATAATAAATTTTTTCAGGATTCTTTGATGAATAGAAAGTTCAAAAGAACAGCATTTATTTAAAAAGGAATCTTTTATGTATTTACTGTCACTTTTGATAAATTTAATGCATCCTTTTTCATTTCTTTCAAAACAAATTGTACTGACCCCAAATGCTTGAACAGTACTGTATTTAAAATCCATCCCTATTTTTTATCATTCTGCAGTCGGCCACAATAGAGAGACGCTCAATGCCTCCATCTGGTTACATCACACATACAGTCAGTGCTCCCAGCCTGCACGGAAAAACAGTAAGACATTTTTCCACACAAGTTTCTTTTTCAGGGAATATATATATATATATATATATATATATATATATATATATATATATATACACACACACACACACACAGTTGCATCTCAATAAATTAGAATATCATGAAAAAGTTTTTTTTTTTTCTTTCTGTAATTTAATTAAAAAAGTAAAACTTAAATATATTCTACATTAGACATAAAGTAAAATATTTCCAGACTTTTTTGTTTTCATTTTGATGATTACAGCTTGCTGCTCATCAAAATAAAAAAAATCAGTATCTCAAATTATTAGAATATTTAATTTCAAGTTCTATTAAATGACCATTCTCAGGGTATAAATACTGGGTTTAGGTCAGTAATCCCAACAGCAGCCATGGGGAAGTCTGCTGACTTGACAGTTGTCCAGAAGACGATCATCAAGAGCCTCTACAATGAGGGTAAGCCACAGAGGGTCACTGCTGAAAGAGCTGGCTGTTCGCAGAGTGCTGTGCTAAAGCATATTCATGGAAAGTTGACTGGAAGGAAAAAGTATGATAGGAAAAGGTGTACAAGTGAAAGGAATGACCGCAGGCTTGAGAAGATTGTCAGGCGAAGCGATTTAAGAACTTAGGAAAGCTTCAAAAGGAGTGGACTGAAGCTGGAGTCAGTGCATCAAGAGCCACCACAGACGTCTTCAGGAAATGGGCTACAACTGTCACATTCCACGTACCAAGACACTTCTGAACCAAACACAACGTCAGAAGCGTCTCACCTGGGCTAAGGAGAAAAAGAACTGGACTGCTGCTCAGTGGTCCAAAGTCCTCTTTTCAGATTAAAGTAAATTTTGCATTCCTTTGGAAATCAAGGTCCCAGAGTCTGGAGGAAGAGTGGAGAGGCACACAGTCCACGTTGCTTGAGGTCCAGTGTAAAGTTTCCACAGTCAGTGATGGTTTGGGGTGCCATGTCATCTGCTGGTGTTGGTCCACTGTGTTTTCTGAAGTCCACAGTCAACGCAGCCATCTAACAGGAAATTTTAGAGCACTTCATGCTTCCTTTATGAAGATGCGGACTTCATTTTCCAGCAGGATTTGGCACCTGCCCACACTGCCAAAAGCTGGTTCAATGACCATGGTGTTACTATGCTTGACTGACCATCAAACTCACCAGACCTGAACCCCATAGAGAATCTATGGGATATTGTCAAGAGGAAGATGAGACACCAGACCCAACAATGCAGATGACCTGAAGGCCGCTATCAAAGCAACCTGGGCTTCCATTACACCTGAGCAGTGCCACAGACTGATCGCCTCCATGCCACGCCGCATTGATGCAGTAATTCATGCAAAAGGAGGCCCAACCCAGTATTGAGTGCATAGAAATGAACATACTTTTCAGAAGCCTGACATTTCTGTTTAAAATATTTTATTTAATACACGAGTTCCACAATTTGAGTTGAAATACTGAAATAAATTAACTTTTCCACGACATTCTAATTTATTGAGATGCACCTGTGTGTGTGTGTGTGTGTGTGTGTGTGTGTATATATATATATATATATATAGTGTTGTCAAAAGTACTGAAATTTTAAAAATGTGATCATTGTAGCCAATCACAGACATATCTGTTGAGCGTGTGAACACAAAGGCCAATCAGAGGTGTTTACGAATCTGCTCAACAGTGCTCAAGGTGTCACATTTTTTTAAATTTCTGTATTGACTTGGTATCGAAGTCAGTGCTTTTGACAACACTAATACACACACACACACATATATGTGTATATATATATATATATATATATATATATATATATATATATCCATTAAATAAGATTGTACTGTTTAGTTTGTCTATTTTGTGCTGCTGGTGAAAGCAGATTTCAGCAATCAAAAAGAAAAAAGAAAAACTTCCTAGAAAAGTTTCACGTCATGATCCTCTGCTGGTGGAGCTAGTCTTCTTGTTTTGGTGCCTGTAACGGGCATTTGTATAAATAATCTCATCACAAACTCTCTCTCTGCCTTAATCTTAACCTCACAACCTGTGGTCCAGCCGGAGGAGCTCACCCTTCTCCTCATCCAGTTACGGAGACACCAGGCCATGATGGCAGGTGTGCGCAACGATGCGCTGGCCCACCTCCAGCAGTTGTCTCGGGTGAAGGTCAGGGCTCGGCCTGCCCAGTCAGCACCTCTCATTACTAGCCTGCAGCCTGTAGTCTGCCTCTGCTGCTGTTATTTACCCCGCCTGGCTCCCGTAGCTCCTGTGGCTTTATTACATGATGCTTCTCTGTATTGTAGCATGGCATGTCATGCTAGGGGCTGCATCTGGCTGTCCCACCATCGGCATGAATTGTATATGTAACTGTTCTGAGGTACTATGCATACTACATGAGTATTCTCTGCCGTTGCTCCAAAGTCTGAAAATGCAAAGATCAAAAATGTTTGCTAGCGTGAAGTAGGTGTACGCGGGAGACTGGGGTCCCCATAAAACCTTAACGTTCTGGTTAGAATATGCAATATCTAGAATATCAATGAATATGCAAATTAGCCACACCTCCAAGGCAGCTCAGAGATCCACTCGGTCAACTTACTGAGGTAAATGTTGCACTATGGTATCGCTCTTTACAACATCAGACACATCACGGTAATTAATATGATTAGCTTTTTGCTTGACTATGTTATCAAACAGCTAATAATGTGTTGCTAATGTTACACAAACCATGTTCCCGTTCGCCATCTGAGTCAGACAGCTGCCTTCTAACAATCACTATCCTTATAAACGCTTTAAACAACTCAGAACGTCAGTGAAGAAAGGCATATAGTTCATCATAACATCATACACCTGCCATATAGCTAAATCTACACAATTTTTCATATCAACAGAAAAATATACCGGGATTACCTGGCTTCTCTCGAAACTCCCCTGATAGTTTGCTGTTAATGATATGCCAAAACCCGCCAGCACGTTGACGTGATTGGTTACAAGGTAGTTTGTGATGTCACAGACACCAGCAATGGTGCTGACATATGAATTTGCACATGGTTTGTCTTAAAGCATATTAAAACACCACATAGACATATAAACGACATTAAAAACTTGATTTTCACCACAGGGGGTCTTTAAGTGACAATATTTGCCCCCTTAAATTGATTTTCAAGTGTATTTTTTCTAGCCCTATTAAATGTATGTATTATGTCAAATTCTTAAAATTCCATTAATTAAATTATTAATGTAATAAATAAAGAAATAAATTAAGCTAAATAATTCCAATCAAATGAAATCAGTATCAGTAAAAGCCATCTTTGCACTGATCGAGATCTGCTTGGTTACAAACATTCTTCCAAATTTCTTCCTTTGTGTACAGCAGAACAAAGAAATTTGTACAGGTTTGGAACAACTTGAGGGGGGAGTAAATGATGACACAATTTTTGGATTAACTATTCCTTTAAATATTGAACTAAAACTGCCAACTGGTGGCAGCAAGTCACTGTCTTAATGAGTGAGTCATTCATTAATTTAGTATTGAAGCAAGTGGCTGTATTTATGAATGGGTCATTGAATCATCGACTCGCCCGATTCGCTCAAAGCCACAGATTCGTTCACTAAAGAAACACTGCTGTGTTTGGAGACGTACAACAGTTTAAAATGTAGTATATTACCTTTTTGTTTGTTGAACTGTTGTATAAAATCAGTGTCACATTTACAATTGTGTGGATATTCGGGAAAAATTGCATTCTTGCTCATATAATACATTATAAACATTAAAAAGAAGAACTCACACAGGGTATGTTTATGTATCAAAGAGTGTTTGAGTCTTAAATCGATCTCTATGCACAGTTTGTGTCTATGTTTGTTCTTCATGCTAGTAAGTGCTAAAACCCACTTTTACAAGGGTACATCATCAAGAATGGCAGTAATGTAGCGCGATTTGCTAAGGCAGCATACTCTGCACGCAACCTATTATATGCATGCTGCTTGTGTGGATGCAGTCAGTTTTGACCACAAATGATGAGGTCATTTGATTGGATGACCTTTTACGGCAATACCATTTTCTTATTTTTACACTAGAGGTGGCATTTTTCAAATACATGCTCAGTTTTAATGTTATTTAAGTTGGGTTGTAGTTAAATGAACAGCAAAACTCAACATTTTGTTAGTGTACCCCCTCTGTTACCTCAAATACCCCCAGGGGTTCATGAACCCAGTTTGGGAACCACTGTCCTATATTTAATTACCTTGGTTATTGACTGAATCAAGAACCTAATGTCAGTGTGCCAAAATCATTTTCTTAATCTACACTTTTGTTTTCCTGTATATGTATATGTATATGTATATGTATATATATATGTATATATATACATATATATATCCCTAAAACAAAAAATTTACCCAAGAAGCAAAATTGCATAATATATTAAGACTTATTTTTCTAGATCTTTTTAGGTTTATGCTTAATATAAAAAATGTTTACTGCCAAAGGGGGAAGAAAAAAAAAGTTTAATTCAAGATATGTTCTATGAAATATACAGTGTATTCTCTTATTATCTTACCAAATTTTGCTTCTCAAGTAAATTTATACTACTGTTCAAAAGTGTGGTTAGTACAATTTTTTAAAAAGAAATTAATTACAAAGTGAGAGTAAAGACATGTTTAATGTTACAAAATATTTCTATTTCAAATAAATTCTGTTCTTTAGAAATGTATATTGATTGAAGAATCCTAAAAGAAAAATGTATCATGGTTTAAACAAAAATATTAAGTCGCACGACTGTTTTCAACATTTATAATAATAGGGATGCACCGATACCAAGCTTGTGTACTTGTACTTGTACTCATAATCATAATCGTAAATATAACGGTTACCCCCGATACCTCACGTGACGTAACTGACAGAATTTTCCGTGCACAGAGACTCCGGCGGCAGCAGCAGAAACAATGTCAGCCTCAGAGGTGTGGAAATACTTCAGAATTAATGATAACAACCCACACATTGCGATCTGCATGCTTTCAATCACAATTCGTTATCGATTAGCGGGATAGGCGGAATCGCGCTGAATGACAGACCAGAAGATCTCAGGCGCGATCAGTTCTCCTCGCACTTAAATGGTCAAATGCACACATAGTTGTCAAAATGTCCATCGTGTGGAGTATCTCACGTAAATACAGTCGGTGTAAACATTTGGGTGAAAACAGGATGCGTGTCAGTATCCATGGATTCGGTCTTAAAGGGACCGTAGCCTATATTTGTCATTAATGTTAATAAAACAACAAAAGATGTTAAATAAATGTATACATGGTAAATAAACCTACTGTATCTGAAAAACAAGTTTATTTAATTTGTATCTCTATAGTATTTGTTGTATTGTTTGGAATTTGTTTGTAAATTTATTTTTATATAACAACAATTATATATATATTTGTAATTATGCCCTTTGAAGGTTATTGGACACTGTGAAATTTGTCCTTTAAGTTTATAACAAGCACATAAAAAATTATTACTTTTTTCATTAGAGTAGTAATAAAGAAGCTGTCCTACATTCATTAGTTTCACTGTGTTGTGCTCGAAAACTGCAACATCACCAAAAGAAGAGAGAGAGAAATGAATAAATGTATAGGCATCGGCGAGTACCAGGAAAAAAAAGTATCAGTACTCATACTCTGTCCTTAAAAAATGGTATCAGTGCATCCCTAATAATAATAAGTGTTTCTTGAGCAGCAAATCAGCATATTAGAATGATTTCTGAAGGATCATGTGACACTGAAGACTGAGGTAATGATGCTGAAAATTCAGCATTGCCATCACAGACATATCTTCAAATAGAGTTATTTTAAATTGTAATAATATTTCACAATATTACTGTTTTTGCTGTATTTTTGATCAAATAGAGACTTATGCTTTCAAAAACATTTTTTTTTTTTAAATCTTACCAACCACAAACTTTTGACCGGTAGTGTATATAACTATCATTTGCATGGCAATGCAAACAATATGCAAACGGGGATCTGTGGTATCAAGAGAGTAGTGAGTAAAGCTCGTCCCAAAGCTTGTGTATCAGGTGTATAGCCAGCTATTGCTTGAATGCTAGTGCAGTGTTTGATTAAATCGTCTAATGAATAGATAACTGATTTGTGTTTATAGTGTCAATTGAAATTGTTTCTCCTCCTACACAGGCTGATGACACATACATGCACTTGAAGAAGGACCTGGACTATTTAGATCTGAAGGTGGGACCTCTCCTTTTCTGTCTCTCTATTCCTGTCTTACCTTCATCTAAAGCTTTCTGTACTAAAACACTATCACAGCACAGAAACCTCACTTAGGGGCGAGGAATCAAGAATTTGTTTATATTTAGTATGTTAATGGTTAACTGGCATAATCAGGAATTACACAGTCTCAAAATGTTAATGATAATAGTAATGATCCAGTCGAAGGTCCTCCTTTGACTATAACTGTCTATCTCCGTTTGCCACAGATGAAAAGTTTAGAGCCATTGATCTTCATGGTTCACAGTGTGTTACAAACCTGCACTGCGGGGGGTTTGAGACCACTCTGGAACGTAAGCACTGTCGGCATCCAGAGTGTCTGCATTCCCATTGCTTTACACGGTGCACATAGCTTTGTGTTGGCGCAGGCTTGGCACCTGCACGCCTATCCTCCCTGCCTTTTGTGAGAGAGATGTTGTGCTGTGGGTATGCGTGTTTGATTGGGTTGATGAGACGGCAGGTCTGGATGGGACGGGCTGGCTCAGCGCATGTGCAGGGAATGAGCCACATTTAGCCAGCTGATTCTCCAGTTCATTCTGTTTCTTTCTTTATCAAACTACTTATCTCATAGGATCCATCTTATTTGTAGCTTTCTAGATATTCTGTATGTTGTAGCCAACCCAGGCTCAGTGAAAAAAAACGTGGCATAATCTCTGTGAAATTATATTATGTCGCTGCTTGCAAGTTTCACGCTCAAAGTTCAATGCAAAGGGAGATATTTTCTTTTACAGAAATCACTTTTTAAGGACTACAACAAATGGCTGTTGTCCCTATAATGAGCTTAATCCCAGGTTGGTGACATCACAAACCCTAAAATGCACATAAACCCCGCCCCCGAGAACACGCAACAAAGGAGGTGAGGCCATGTTGGGTTGCTTTAGAGAAGAGGAAGAGTTGTTGTAGTAGAGTGTTGTTGCCATTAGGGTTGGGAATCGTAAGAAATTTTCCGGTTCCGATTCCGGTTCTGCCCTCCGGTTCCGGTTCTGCCCTCCGGTTCTTTTCAAAAAACGCTACCGGTTCTCGGCAAACGAGGGTCAATTCAACACTGGATTTGACAAAATATTAACATGACGACACATGCTAGTCGATGAGTTGAATCAACTCCACAGCAACTACATAAATTTATCCACTAACCATTCAGAAACGTCCAGTTTCATTTTAAAAGTCTCTCCATCAGTGTTCGACTCCGGTTTGAACAATGTAAGGCTGAACACCGTTACTGACAATCCTCATTTTGGCTGCGTGAGATTCTCCAGCTTTGTTGTGAGCGCAAGCTGTTAAAGCTCCACCCTCTTCTGGAAAGCAGGCTGGGAGCAGCAGCTCATTTGCATTTAAAGGGACACACACAAAAACAGCATGTTTTTGCTCACATCCAAATAGGGGCAAATTTGACAAGCTATAATAAATGATCTGTGGGGTATTTTGAGCTGAAACTTCACAGACACATTCTGGGGACATCAGAGACTTAGAGACCTTTTACACGACACCATTTTCAACTAAAAACAGAAAACTTTTAATGCGTTTTGGCCGTTCATTTACACTAAAACTGTGTTTTGGTGGCCTGAAAACGCAAACATTTGAAAACAGGTTTCAAAGTGGTCCAAACGGTCTCCATGTAAACAAAACAAAAACGCATATCTCTGAAAACGATGATGTCATGCACATGCGCATTACATGTTCAGTCTATAGTGTTTCATCGCCATCTAACATTAAACATTAAAATGTATTATTTTACAAATCATGCATTATATTTGAGGTCACAACATAGTACTGTGCAAGGAACCGTGTGAAAATAAGTTATTATTAATCAATATTTTGTTTGAAAAGGAATAAAAGTTGTTGGTGTTTTACCGCCACTAGTGTTAATTTCAGCTGGAAACTGCAGTGAATGTATAGGTGTGTTTTTGGAGTTCTGCTAAATGTGGTTAGAGGCACGTATTTACAATGAGCCTGGGTTGGTTGTAGCAGTAGATCATTCCTCTGAAACGTCCCTTATGGCCTTCATTATCAGCATTGAGAAGCTTCTTCTTTATACTTCTTGAAACTATTCTTTAGAAGACTTACTAGCTTCACTACAAGATACTAATAAAAAGTAGATAACTACATTGAAGGGGGCAATTTTCAGGGCAAATTATCAGATAATATTATTCAGTTAAAATTCTTCTGGCAACAAAATCTGTAAGAATATCTATTAGTCTAACAGCATCATAATTAATATAAACTAATCAAATTAAACAACAATGTCATTTCTATACACTACCGTTCAAAAGTTTGGGTGTCAGTAAGAGTTTTTAAAAATGAATTATTTTATACAGCTAGGATGCATGAAATTGATCAAAAGTGACATAATATCTATACATCAAACAATCCTGAAAAAACGATCACAGTTTTCACAAAAATATTAAGCAGCACAGCTGTTTTCTCGAGCAACAAATCAGCATATTAGAATGATTTCTGAAGGATCATGTGACACTGAAGACTGGAGTAATGATGCTGAAAATTCAGCTTTGATCACAGGAATAAATTAAAGATCTATTCAAATAGAAAACAGTTCTCTTAAATTTCACAATATTACTGTTTTTACTGTATTTTTGATCAAATAAATGCAGCCTTTGTTCTAAAACATCAAAAAATCTTACTGACCCCACACTTTTAAACTGTAGTGTAAATCTACAAAACAATCAGTGACAACCAGTGGTATTAACAAAATATTAATTACTAAATATATATTATACTGATAACTAAATATTGCTTAAAAAAAAAGATCTATTTGATCTATTTTGTTTAAAAGAACGATCCAAATTATTTTAATTATTTATAGACAGACATATTCAAGTTTGACTCACTTGGTTGTAAAACTGTGCAAAATAAATAAAAAAATAGCGCTGTTTTGAAAACTGCTAAGCTATTTTCGCACTACTGAAAAATGTATTGAAGTTGTAGCATTTCTGTTTTAGTAAGTTACACCCCAGTTCTGTCCAGTTCATCGTTGTCCAGAGCTTGGGTTTCTTTTATGAGTTTACCATGCAGCATTTTCCGTGGAGGCTTTATTTTAGACATTGCATTTATGTCCCACAGCTGTGTTCTGTTGGCATGAAGATCGTGAGACACCATCCTGCCATTGTGCTTCCAGAAAGCTTCAGCTCCTACACGTACATGTGTGCATTAGAAATGAAGAATACTGTCTCAAAGCTTCTCACTGTGACTTTCAATACAGTGTCCATTGTACAGTGTTGGTCTTGCTTCGCTTGTGTTGAATAGACGTGTTTCTGTTTGTGGAGCACTAACACAAGGAGGCTTTTCTTTGAATTGTCCAATAGGTGAGTGGGACAGAGACTCTGAAAGGACGGCCGGCAAAGCCAGTGAAGGTGGCGGAAAGTGACATAGATGTGAGTATAGAGGACAAATCAGTGCCTTCACTTAAGAATTAAAATTTCCTGATAATTTACTCACCCCCATGTCATCCAAGATGTTTATGTCTTTCTTTCTTCAGTCGAAAAAGAAATTTTGTTTCTTGAGGAAAACATTCCAGGATTTTTCTCCATATAGTGGACTTCACCGGGGTACAACGGGTTGAAGGTCCAAATGTCAGTTTCAGTGCAGCTGCAAAGGGCTCTACATGATCCCAGATGAGGAATAAAGGTCTTATCTAGAGAAACGATCGGTCAATTAAAAAAATATATATATATATATATATATATATATATATATATATATATATATATATATATATATATATATATATATATATATATTATATAAGCGGAAGTACCGTGGTAGGGCGGAAAACTCAATCTCATTTCTCCAACTTCAAAATCGTCCAACATTGCTGTTTTGTCCAACTTTTTTGTAAAGGGCGTTTGACTTAGTCTTTGCACGTTTGCTGGACACAGCTGCACTGAAACTGACATTTGGACCTTTAACCCATTGATAACTGTTCAAGTCCACTATATGGAGAAAATCCTGGAATGTTTTTCTCAAAAACCTTAATTTCTTTTCGACTGAAGAAAGAAAGACATAAACATCTTGGATGACATGGGGGTGAGTAAATTATCAGGAAATTTTAATTCTGAAGTGAACTAATCCTTTAACTCTTTCCCTGCCAGCATTTTTTTTTTTTTTAAGTTGCCAGCCAGTGTCAGCATTTTTTATCATTTTCACAAAACTTTCATGGCCCCCAGAATATTTTGTTGTATGAATACTTGAATGAACACTTGAATGTCAGTAAGTTTCATAAAAAAAAGAATAGTTTTTGTCAAAGACTACATCCGGATCAAAACAATGATCATAACATAGATTGAGTAGATCGAGTCCATCAACACCCTTAAAGCTTCACAGTCCTGTACCTCTTTGTGGGTTCGACTTTTCATTCAGTATTGTTAGGCAGTTTTGATTTATATGCTGTTGAATGTTTGACAATCACATTAGCTTACATGTGCGTAAGCAATGCTTCTATCTCTTGTTTCTGCTTCTTATTCGCTTGTTTTTGGATTTGAAGATTCTGTATTCTTTCAGAAGATGTGTAATAGCACCTCCTACCGTATAACACTGTATAATTCGAGACCGCGATAGCTGCAGGTCGGAGTAATGGGCATGCCAAAAAATATAGGGGCGTGGCAAAAGCTACAATAGAAACTAACCCCTAACCCTGCCCCACGTTTAACAGGCAGCTTTTTGCGACCAATTGTAAAGACCTTTCAGCATGCCTCTACTTTTCGATTTCACAATTACTCCGACCTGCAGATACCCACACTTGGAAAATTCCGTCAATGGTGGGGAAGCGTTGCATCATAAATGATGGAAAATTTCATCAGTGGCTGGGAAAGAATTATCAGCTATCCTGTGTTGCTATGCACAAAATAACATGGTTTTGCATTATTTAGCTATTTTTCCTGGTCTGAACTGGTCCATAAAGCTCTGTTTCCTACTGCAGGTGACACTGAGTCGACTCTGTGAACAAGACAAAATACTGCAAGAGCTTGAGTTCAGACTCAGTGGCCTTAAGGATGATAAGGTGAGGCAACATTTCTAAAGAAAAGTACATCGTTTTTACTTTAGTCTTGTTATTATAGATATATCAGTATTAATGTATTTGCTCTTTTTTCTAGGACAAGCTTGAGTCTGTTCTGGATGTGTCTCACCAGCAGATGGAGCAGTACAAGGATCAGCCAGCTCACACTGAGAAGATCGCCTACCAGCAGCGACTCCTTCAAGAGGACCTGGTGCATATTCGAGCAGACATTTCTAGAGTGTCAACGGTAAGTATAATACAGTAGACCTACAGTGCTTCCTATCTCCATTAATTCATATTTACCTGAAATTAATACATTAATGATTACAGGACATGAAGATTTGGAGTGCAACGATTTTAGAAAAACAATTTCAGTGTTTGTAGTGTTCTGTATGTTAAAGGTACACTATGTAACTTTTAGTGGTTAAAAAACAAAACTGCATGCATTTTGCAGAAGAACATTTTTTGGTTATCCTACTGCTCATAAAACATGCACTACTAGGCGTAAGAAATATAATCAGTTTAGATGGAAAGGACCTCGAGCTGACTAGCTGAAGACGTTACTGTAGCTTTATCCATTAATAGACACAATACTTCCTTGAAAATAAATTCCAGCACAGTGCTACAACAACCATAATGAAACGACCCTTCACAATAAATAATGCTTTACAATGAACTCTGTTAGAGAGCTACATATGGTAATTTTTCTGTTCAATAAAATACCTTATTCACCTGTTGAGTAATAAAAACGCCATCTCTGCGTCGCTTTTACAAATCCCTCAGTTCTCACCATCTCCGAAAAGCCAAACCAATGTTGATTCTTGTTTTATTACGAGCTCGGTCTCATTCTCTTTTTGTCAGCAGACTCTCCTCTGTTCGGTGTTTGTTTAAAATGGGTGATTCTCTGGAGGTTAACTTTTCTCACTCGTTGTGACGACACTCTCACACCAGACATGCGTCAAAATAGCCAGTTAATGTATACATTTATTCGCAGTAAATGTTTTGCTGGTATAGAAAAAGCTTTGATGTATTTGTATTGTTCAGGAGATGGAGAGAGCGTGGGACGACTACAGCAAACTGGAGCAGTCAGTTGAACAGCTGAGGGACGTCCTGCAGACCCAGATGAACCTCTGCACGTCACCTCAGGTCTTTTTTGTTTTTCTGACATATTTTGCTATCATGTTGTTCTCTCATATATTTGATTAGCTGTCTTAGAATTGTTTAATTAGTATTTTAATATAAAAAGACACATTTGCTAACTTATGAAATCACCTTTAGCCAGTTTCAGTGTTATTTTAGTATCACTGATATACTATTATAGTTTATTAATATTTAAATACATTTTATTTTTTTAGATTTTCTGTTTTCATTTTAATTTTAGGTTAAAGTTTTAGTCATTTTCATTAGTTTTTGTTTTAAAATGTCTATTTAGTTTTTTATAAGTTTATTTAGTTTTAGTTATTTTAGTACTTAAACCTAAATTAAATGAAAATAAAAAAAATTAGGCTTGGCAGATAGCTGAAATAAAAGCTGTTTTTTTTATTTTTTTATTACAGTTAATATTTATTTTATTTTTTATATTTTTATGGTTTTACTTAACAATAATAACCCTGGCTAGAATGTAAATAAGATATGAAGAAATAAGATTGAATGTGTGTGTTTATTTGTGTTCCCAGGAGAAGAATCAGTTGAGGAGGGAGCTCTGGAGGATAGAGGATGTGATGACTGGACTCAGTTCCACCAAAGAAACCTTCAAAATCACCATAGACTCAGTGAAGAACCCAGGTAAGTTAACTTCTTTTTAATATACTGGAACATCAGTATATAACTCTTACTTTTGTGCTTATGCGTGTTTGTGTCTAGAGAGAAAACTTGTGCCTTCAGTGACAGAGTCAAGAGTGCCTTCTCGGTGCATGACCCCATCTGCAGCTGAGGTGCGGTCACCCCAACGCAGTCTTACCTCTAGTCCATTATCACTGCCCCTGGACAATGAATTTTTTCAGCATCCTCACCCTGTGCCAAAATGGGTATGTGAGACTGGTACTGTTCCTGAAAATACTGTTCTGTAAGTTACAAAAAGGCCCTTGCTAAAGTGCATAATATTGGTTTTCAGGAAGAGGATGATGCTCCACCCAGACCCCCTTTGCCTCTTCACTATGATGAGGACACACCTCCTGTTGTCCCGCCCCTACCTAAAGAAGCATCGGTCATCAGACACACTTCTGTGCGTGGCCTCAAGAGACAGTCTGATGAGAGGAAACGTGACCGGGAAAGCAGCTACATTAACGGGGATTGCAGGGTAATTTGAACTCACTTGTGTGAAGTTCATTGTTATTGTAAAGTTTATTGTCATCAGTGTTATTGTTGTTTACTTAAACTATTAATAGTCATTTTCTATAATTTAAATAAAGCTGAAATAAAATACCAATATTAGATGAAAAACTTAACCTTAGAAAATTAGAAATGTTGCATTAGCAACAACTAAACTTATTAAAACAAAAACTGAAATAAAAATAAATTAAAGCTAAGCAAATATTTTTTTAAAAAAAATGGCAAAGGCACAAAAATAGCTAAATTTTAAACTAAAATGAACTAAAATATAAAAAATATTAATAAATACTAACTATAATAGTATATAAATATTACTAAAACTATTACTGAACTCCACATGTACAAAAAAGAATAAAATGTAGTTCAATCATGACAACTCTTTGAATAGTTTTAGCTGCTGCTGCTGCTGTTGAGCAAGTATGGACTTACAACTGCTAACAGATACACAGACACACTGCTGTGAGCATGTAAGATATGCTGCTGCTGCATAAATAGACATAAATCAAATCCCACAGCAGATCTAGGCAGGTGGAGCTGGGGAGGTGGAGGGTTTCAGAGGAACTCTGATAGCGCTGCAAGACTAGCTCACAGCAAACGATAAACCAGACTTTTTAAATGTTGAGCAAGCAATCTCATTGGCTACAGGATTAGTAGAGGCCGGTCAGCATGTGTCATGCGGTAATAGGGGTGTAAAGGTACACAAACATGACGGTTCGGGACATACCTCGGTTTTGAAGTCACGGTTCGGTACGGGTTCGGTACAGCAGAGTGAGAAATACAAAACAATTTTGTCACATTTCTCTAGCGAACTAACAAGCTGTGCACACTGAATGGCTTTTCTGAGGTAAATGTAATAGCCAACTACATGACATATTGTTTACAAACTGTTTTACTGACATCTTTCCGTGGTTGAAACACTAAGTTGTACTGTGTCTTTCAACATACCGTTATGTTCATTCTGTAGTAGTGAAGAGGAAGGGATGATTGCGTTCACTCGTTCACTGCCGTTTGTCACGTCACATGAAAAAGAGTCAAAACGGCATTTATTGTTTGAATTTCGTGATAAAATGGACAGACGGCACTTTTTTTTTTACGAAAGTAACATAACACAGAGCGTATTGCGATTATTGGTGGTTAATGCTGGTTAAAAAACAGGTTAGGCTAAAAAGCGCGCCCCCTTCAGGATTGGAGTGTTGATCGCCTGTATTCGTCGTCATACTGCATGAACCGAACTGTGATGTCCGTACCGTGACGGTTCGGGACGAATGCATGTACCGTTATACCCCTATGCGTAAATTATATGATTGGTTCTGATTGAACCTATCAGCCTGAGCCCTCTAGAGTTTCATGACTGTACTAAATATTTATTGAATAGTGGAATTACCTTATACTTACCTTATACACCTAGCATCTATGTGACCATAACACTTAAGTCTTTGTGTTGTGATTGATTGCTCGACATTTCGGATGAAATAAAATGTTTGGGCTATAGGTGGAACTGCGGTCCTACCTGAGTGAACCAGAGCTTCCTGGAAGTGGACAAGGAACAGATCAGGTGGACCCAGGCTACCTGACTCTCCAAAGAAGAGGTGAAATATTATTACAGCTGTTGATCATACGGGTTACCTCCAAGACACATCATGTTTATAGGGGTATAACGGCATTTAACCAATTTTAATGCTAGTGTACTTAAAAATAATTCATTTTTGTGATCACTTAGGTCTGTCAGGCTCCTCGTCCAGAATAAACCAGTACGGTGTGGCCTTCTGCTCACAGAGGAGAGGAGATTCAGTGTTATCCACAATGGTGAGCAACAGATTTCTATAAAAACAACACACTTATATATATTTATTTATTCACACACACACACATATATATATATATATATATATATATATATATATATATAAATGCAAATATTCGCTTCATTCAAGTGTTTTTAAACCATTCAAGCACGATAAGATGCAAAAAAGAACTCAAATCTGTACTGGCGCGCCGGCCATATTGGGTACTCTTTTGCGCTTAAACGGACAAAAACACACAAAAGTATGCCAAAATGCCCGCTTTGTCAAATATCCTCATAAGCACAGTCTTAAATGAGTTAAATAAAGTCTTAAATGACCATAAAGAGTTGAGGACATCAGATGTGTATCAGATCTGCATCATGATGAGAGGCAGCTCTTAAAAGTGACAGCAGCCTAATAAACCTGCTGTTGTGACGTCTGTTATTAATATTAATCAAAGAACAAAAGGCAAAGAGACTTTTGTAGCATTAAGAAGGATTAATCTATATATAATTTATGCAGTAAAGACTGTGAAGTGTTTGATAAATGTATTCAAATATTTAAAATATACTGTCTTTATGTTGTTTCTACATTAATTTGGAGATTAAATATGAAATTATTACAATATAAAAATATCTTGAGAACTTTAATGTTAGGTGTGATTAATTACAGAAAAATGTGCAATTAATAAGTTGTTTTTTTTTAATTGATGACAGCACTAATATATATAATATATATATATATATATATATATATATATATATATATATACACACACACACACATTATGTATATATTATGTAAGTGTATAAAACATTATTTTATGTTAATATTAATTTATATATTAAATAAATACATTTATATATTGATATATATATAATTTATGTAATTTAATTATAAATTATGTACTATTATTTTTATCTTTATTTTAAAAAACTTTTTTTTTTTTTTACTTTTTTAATTATTATTATTTTAAACTATGATCTTCTCATGTTCAATATGTTGTAATAATCAAAGTATATATATCCTATATGCTATTTCGTTTTTTGTGGTCCTGTAAGCAATTTAACAGTTATCATTGTGCATTGTGGTACTTTTTAAAAAAATATTTGAAAAGGCCAGAGCTAGAATTCTTCAGGCATTAAAATATGTTCACTCTTCTTTCCTGTCTCCTGTAGGAGAGACCAAAGAGTGCCTTGGAGCGTCTGTGCTCGGGAGAGCCTCAGCCGGATCAGCAGCCGCAGAGAGGGAGGATGAGTGTGGAGGAGCAGCTGGAGAGAATGAAAAGGCACCAGAGAGCTTTAGTGCGTGAGCGCAAGCGTAACTTGAGTCAGGGTGAGCGACAGCCCGTCGGCTCCCGCGCCTCCACTCGACCTGTCAGCTCTGATCCAGGATCCGTACGTTACTCCCTACCCAATAAACACAGGGACCCTCGCTATGGCCTTCCCCTATAAGGCCACAAAACACAAAGCTAACATGCTAACACACGTTTTACCCCATGAACAAAGCACAGCTTTACATTAACAGGCCGTGGGTGGGACGGGGCTGTGCTGACAGTGTGTTTAGGGATTGGCTAGAATGTGGACAGACACATGGAGTGATTACAGTCCTGCAGTGGACTCCTGGCTTCTCCTGCACAGACTTGTGAATATTCGAATGTGAAGAGAAAAGGATAACACTTTCCCTGACTGCCTTTCTGATCTCTCACAATGGATTTTAGAACATTTTTATGCCCGTTTTCTCAAATGTTAATTCACTAAATTATTTATTAAATAATCTAAATATATTTTCTGATATAATTTGTAAAGCTATATTTTGTATGAACATAATACGGTGGGAATTACTGACCCTGCTGCCTCGTATTAACAACAAATTAATTATTGTTGGTAATTAACTGGGTATGCTATGAAGGTATTTCTGTGTGCAATTATTCATAATCCTCATCTCTTATAGAAGAATAAATCAGTGAAGTGCCTCTTCATTCTAACCTGAACATCAGTGTCACAACATCCAGCTTCAGCTGAAACACTCTGAGAATGATTTCAAATAAACAATGGAGTGCAACCAGTTTTTCTCCCACTTTTTAAGCGGCTTTGGTTCCGGAAGTATTTTTCCCATTCATTTTTGGCATAGGGATTTTTAAACTGTCTACGTTAAAGAGTTATAAGCCATGGACCAAACCAAGTAGCTACAAAGTGAATCACCACATTACAAGCTTTGATTTGAAGCAAAAACAACAACAACAAAATCTGACAAAAACACAAAGATACTTTACTAAGGCTTTAATAAGGGAAAGAACTACAATCCCATGTAGCATTGCAAATGACAATCAAATTATATATATTTATTTATAATTTTATATATATTTTTATAAGGAGTTTAAGCGCAAAGGGACAATTTAATTTGATTACGTCATTTAATTACACAATTTGCTTATTACGATTCTCTGATTGATGGAGATTTCTTTGCACAATCATGGGTAATGTAGTTTTGCACCATGAATTCTGCTGTTAAACATACATTGACATAACCTGGGCTAATGGCTTCAGCAAAAGCATATACAATTGATTATCACCCTCATAGCTAACAGTAGGTTTGTCTTTAACGGTTTATTAGTTATTGTTAAAAATCAGTTCCCCTATGGAGAAAATGAATGGGATTTTTACTTCTGGAATCCGACTGTTGAACTCCATTGCCCATATATAACATTTCTGATTGGCCATGAGAGCTTGCACTCATTTAGTCAATTTCTTTGTTTTCTAATTGCTAATGCTAGAAAAAAAAGCAACTATTTAAGTAGGACCATTGTGTCTTGATTAGCAAGCATTAGTCGGTGAGTCAAAAAGAGTGTTTGGCACAATCAAATACTTAACCACCTTTCAATTTATTGCAATCAGAGTAATCAGCAGGAGCTGACTGATATTTGGGTTTTCTTTGCTCAAAATCACCTTTGTCTTTTTTAAATCATGCTGCATTCAAAGGTATTTTTGTTGCTCACTTGCTCTGACTTTTCAGTTAATGATTGATTACTTCAATCATATTTCCCCAACTGAATTTGGGAAATAAATTTCCAATCAAGCACTTAATTCAATTGAGAACTAATGCAATACTCGGCTCACGTATTTTCGTGAGTCACGCTGCCCGCTGCTCTATTGTTGTGATTCATGGGACAATTGACACCATTCAGACGTTATTTATGAAAAAAACATTTATCATTTAGTTATAACTGTTGTCAGCCATATGTCTGACAAAAAGACAATGGGAAATAAACGGCTAATGATTTTCATACTACAGCAGTTATACATACATTTAACAGTTTAGTTTGAGTTATCTTAAGGAAAATATCGTTTCAATCAACTAACACTAATTTCAGTTTGGCTCACTCAATGAACATTTAAAAGGTTCACTCACTTCTCTATAAATTGTGGGGGTTTTTTAACTAACAGCTGCCAATGAGAGGGGTTACTAACCCTAACCCTAATTTCAAACTGACCAACTTGGCATCATTATCGATTTGATACAAACTTTCCTCTAAACCATTAAAATCCCCTATACATGAATGTCTCTGTATCTCTGTAGATATTTGGCTGAATTTTCTTCTTTGAAGACTCCATGAAATAAAAATTGCAGTTTGTCTGTTAGCTTTAAAGGGGTCCTTGATTATGATTTCACTTTTTTAGCTTTAGTTAGTGTGTAATGTTGCTGTTTGAGCATAAACAACATCTGCAAAGTTACAACGCTCAAAGTTCAATGCAAAGGGAGATATTTTCTTTTACAGAATTCGCTGTTTAAAGACTACAACAAACGGCTGGTAGAGACTACAACGAGCTTCTTCCTGTGTTGGTGACATCACTAACCCTAAAATTAGAACACGCAACAAAGGGGGTGAGGCCATGTTCTAAAAGTTGTAACTTCTTCCTGAGTCTCTCCATCAGTTTGAACAATGTAAGGCTGGACACCGTTACTGACAATCCTCATTTTGGCTGCGTGAGATTCTCCAGCTTTGTTGTTGTTGAGCAACCGAAGCACGAGCTGTTAAAGCTCCGCCCTCTTCTAGAAAAGGGGGCTGGGAGCAGCAGCTCATTTGCATTTAAAGGGACACACATCAAAACGGTGTGTTTTTGCTCACACCCAAATAGGGGCAAATTTGACAAGCTATAATAAATGATCTGTGGGGTATTTTGGGCTGAAACTTCACAGACACATTCTGAAGACACTATCTTGTGGTAAGGGGCATAATAAGGGACCCCTTTAAGGCCATCTATATATTAGTGCACTCTTAAATGTTCAGTCTAAAGGACAGAAAACTGCACTCATCACAGCATTTCATGGGGTCTTTAACCACATCAGCAACTTCATCACTGTTAACCTGTTTGTCAGAAGGCAAAAAGAACCATTATTAAATCAAAACAAAACTGTAATGATAGCAGAGTAACTGTAAGACAAATATAATATTGTTGTGTACATCAATCCAACAACGTCTGAATTTTGAGGTTTGCACTAAAGGTGCAAATAAACAGAGAAATTGTCTAAATATTTTGTTTTTCATTGCAGTTAACTGACAACTGAGTTGTAGATGGTATCCTCTAAGTTGTTAAGTAAGAATGAATGGATGGTTTTGCATGATTGTTTAATTATTCAAATTGATTGTAAGCTGTTATGCATGGCTAGATGTGTTCAACTACAAAATTCTACAGCATGTTGTAATTTGGTGATGGGTTTGATTTGTAACAGTGACACAGTTGTCTAATGCCTGTAAGTAATAACTGTTTTTCCCTCTTATTTTCCTGTCTCTTCAGGCTTAAGTTTAAGTGCAGGAGAAACTACAAAAACATAAAAATGGCTGCCAGACAGACTTTTAGTTACTCTCTTTTGATTGATCCACAAACTGCTAACTAAATAATACATTTCAAACAGTTGATCTGCCAACCATTTATAATTTCACAATTGATATCAGCTCCCTTGATATGGCAAGGATATTGTGTGTCTGACCCATATTAGGTTTTAAATCCAGGATCAAGGCTCATTTACAGAGGAGCTGTAGTGTGTGTTGCTTAAATGTTGTATATTGTTGTCTTCGCCCTAGTAGGAATGGGAAAAAGTCATTGATTTGCAGCGACCGAAACGGACCTTACTCGTCGAACCACAGCGGCCGGCATCTGATGAATGGCTGACGGTTGAGGTCCGAGCAATGAGTGAACAGGAGCTGGAGACTGTGGATTTTGAGTTTGATCTTACCCGAGAGGTATAGTCAAATTTTAGTGGTGTTTGCTATCATTTACTGCTTATATGTTTAAAACCAAAATCTCCTGATTCAAGCAGTTCAATTCTTCCCAATTTTAACCCTGTAGAGAGCCTGTAGAAGAGTTTATTGAACCTTTAGACAATATATATATATATATATATATATATATATATATGTTTGCATATATGTTTTTTGTTGAGTATCATATTTGATAGATCAGGCTTCTATGGCCGATATAGTGGGAATACGGGAGCTTGATGAGGGGGGATAAAACAGTTTTATTCAGACGCTCAAATTAAGTAAGAATATGTAATGTGGTACATTTGGTGATATTTATTCAAAAAGTAAGATGAAATTCTGATAACTTGTAATGCAAATCTTTATAACAGTACTTACATAAAATGAATATAAATATATCAGTTATCACTCTATATCTCCTAATATTGTCTTAGAAAGATGATTTATATATATTAATGACATATAATGGAATGCAATACATTGATGATTCAGAGATTTCCCAATAAACTTTCCTCAAAACACTGATGTATATTTAATACAGGTGCTGGTCATATAATTAGAATATCACCAAAAAGTTGATTTATTTCACTAATTCCATTCAAAAAGTGAAACTTGTATATTATATTCATTCATTACACACAGACTGATATATTTCAAATGTTTATTTCTTTTAATTTTGATGATTATAACTGACAATTAAGGAAAATCCCAAATTCAGTATCTCAGAAATTAGAATATTGTGAAAAGGTTCAATATTGAAGACACCTGGTGCCACACTCTAATCAGCTAATTAACTCAAAACACCTGCAAAGGCCTTTAAATGGTCTCTCAGTCTAGTTCTGTAGGCTAAACAATCATGGGGAAGACTGCTGACTTGACAGTTGTCCAAAAGATGACCACTGACACCTTGCACAAGGAGTGCAAGACACAAAAGGTTATTGCAAAAGAGGCTGGCTGTTCACAGAGCTCTGTGTCCAAGCACATTAATAGAGAGGCGAAGGGAAGGAAAAGATGTGGTAGAAAAAAGTGTAAACAAAAATTCAAAAATGTGGGGGAGATTCACAAAGAGTGGACTGCAGCTGGAGTCAGTGCTTCAAGAACCACTACGCACAGACGTATGCAAGACATGGGTTTCAGCTGTCGCATTCCTTGTGTCAAGCCACTCTGACAGCGTCAGAAGCGTCTCGCCTGGGCTAAAGACAAAAAGGACTGGACTGCTGCTGAGTGGTCCAAAGTTACGTTCTCTGATGAAAGGAAGATGCAATATGCCAGACCCAACAATGCAGAAGAGCTGAAGGCCACTATCAGAGCAACCTGGGCTCTTATAACACCTGAGCAGTGCCACAGACTGATCGACTCCATGCCACGTCGCATTGCTGCAGTAATTCAGGCAAAAGGAGCCCCAACTAAGTATTGAGTGCTGTACATGCTCATACTTTTCATGTTCATACTTTTCAGTTGGCCAAGATTTCTAAAAATCCTTTCTTTGTATTGGTCTTAAGTAATATTCTATTTTTCTGAGATACTGAATTTGGGATTTTCCTTAGTTGTCAGTTATAATCATCAAAATTAAAAAGAAATAAACATTTGAAATATATCAGTCTGTGTGTAATGAATGAATATTTCACTTTTTGAATGGGATTAGTGAAATAAATCAACTTTTTGATGATATTCTAATTATATGACCAGCACCTGTATATTTTAACATGATTTTTCTAAAAAAAAAAAAAAAAAAAATATCTATAGGTAATCAAGTTTCTTCAGTCCAGTAAGTGTTCATTTTGAAATATTACTAACAATATAAAACGTATTTTTACGTTTACTTAATGAAAAATTTCACAGCAAAAAGACACATTAACCAAGATCTGAAAGAGGATGTTTTTGTATAATATACTAAAAGAGTTTTTATCTGCTAAAAAAAAACTATTAATCAGACGACCGAAGGCATCTGGTAGATTGTGTACAATGTGTTTGTCAGCAAAGTTTTGATCATGTTTGTAATTTAGAGTCCTTGGAAATGTGTGTATCAAATATGATGCAGTAGTCTTTAAAGGGTTAAGTTATAGTTAAATATAACAATTAAGTTGCAGATCTCTAGTTGAGATCTTGATTTGAGATAAACTGTTGATTCCTCTGTTGTTCCGGCCAGTGATGGGGGAAATTATGTTACAATCTATCTTGTTACTCCCTAAAAAGCAATTAATTGCATTTCTTAGTTACTTTTTATGGAAAGTAATGCATTACATTACTTTTGAGTTTTTCTCACCTGGGCTGGGCTTGCATATTTGTCTTTTAATAACAAAAAAAACAAGTTAAATTTTGGCACATTTAAAGTCCCTTTTACATCAAAAGTGAAATGAATAAGCTGAAGGAAATGCATATTCACACCTGTATAGCAGAGAGCGCAGCTCAAACAAACCTTTCAGCTGTGCTGCCATTCTGGATTGAAGAAGAAAAAAGTCACCACTTTTACCTAAGTAATAAAAACAAACTAAAATGAAACACAAATGTGATGTTATAAAAAGTAATCTGATTACATAATATAGGTTACTTGCAATGCATTACCCCCAACACTGTTTATGGCTGAACTTGCCCCCCTGTCCCACCTCAGCTGTCGACGCCACAGAAGGTGCCCATCCCAAAGCGACTCATGGAAGTTGAGTCAGATGAAGACCTGACTCCAGAAGACAAGGAGGCTCGTTCTCGCACCGTAGCAAAGATAAAAAGCCTACTGTCTAAATCGAGGTACGATGAGAAAATAAGACAAACAGATGTAAATGGATGATGTGCTTGTGTGTATTGAGTCTTCTATTGTGGCATTTCAGTGGGAAGTTTATGCCACAGTCCGCGGATGCAGAGCAGATAGATTTCACTGAGCTGGATAGTGCGCTGCAGCAGCAGGAGAGGATCATGAGTGTTCCTCGTGCTCTCGCCACGGAGGCCTCCATCAAGAGGAAGCAGGTCACAGGTGAGACATCCGGCATCGCTGGGAATAGTGAACATTTGATCATACACAATATCGTCCTGATATTTTAAAGTAATTTTAATGTTTTGTTTTGCAGCCAAAGCCTTGTCTGAGTGTTGAGAAGCTTTCTTGGGAATCCAAAGAACAATTTTTTTTAACCAAATATTTATAATTCACATTCAATCATTCAGGTTCTCCAATGTTTTATATGTTTTTATTAATTTTACTGGTTTTATTCATTTGATCAGCTACACTGTTTGTGTTCTAACATGGAAAATGGTTCATTTTGCATGTCATTTTTTGTTAAAAATTGTTTGCAGTGTTAAAAGTACCTTTGATTGTGAAATACTTTGATCCATTCTGCAAAACTCAAGAAAACTGTCAGCTTCATGTTATTTATCTTTAAAAATCATAATTTTAATACTGACAGACAATAGAGAGCTCATGCTCTAAATAAAGTTCATATGTCACAAGGTTATAATTATCCTACTTTTCATGTTTTTAAAACAGCGGTTCCAGATACACAATTATTCAACTTCTATTTCATAATTGTTTTCAGGCATGAGGTGTTATATTTCCTAGTTTAACAAGAACATTTATTTATATATATACACACACACACATGCTGTCAATTTGATTAATCCCAATTAATCTCATCTAACAAAAGTTTGTTTACATAATGTGTATATATATATACATATACACATATGTATATAAATGTGTGTATACACAGACATAAATGTAATATATACACATGTAAACTTTAGTTAGATGCATTTAATCAATTTGACAGTGCTGTACAAATTGATTAATCGCAATTAATCTCATCTAACAAGTTTGTTTATAAATGTAATATATAAATGTATGTGTATATAAATGTAATATATAAACATAAGTTTGTTTACATTGTTAGATGCGACGAATCGATTTGACAGCACTTTAATTGGAAAGTTTTAGTTTTTAAATCACAAAACCATTTTTTACTCTTTATTGATATTCACACATTGACTTAATACACACAATTGACATTTTGTCTGCAAATGAATGCATCACCGTTTCTTCTCATCCTCATGTTTATATGAACTCTTAAGGGCTGAGTACACTGAGACAGGATTTCATTTCTTGTAGGAACTATTTCTTTAATTTGTACAGAAGAAACAGTTCTCAACAAGTTCAAGCAAGTCCAAATAACATGGCACTGACGTGATTACATTTAAAATTGAAAACCACAAAAAATGTGTTCTCACTCTCAATGAATTACGGGAACATTTTAGGAGATCAAGAAATTGCAAAAAAAATAAACACAAAACAACAAATAACAACAAAAAAAGCCATTTATGTGGCTTTTACAAATGCCATTTTAAAAGTCTTTTTCTTGTCCTCTGAGTCTGTGTGCTCTTCCTGTTTCTTAAGCTCTGCCTTGGATGAAGGTGTTTTATCTTCCTTGTGTGGTTCTGATGGTTGTTCACTGGCTTTTTCTGAACTGTCCGACTTCTCTGGCACAGCAGCGCTCAGACTCACAGCGGGTGGATCGGGCTGTGAAGAGGAAGAACAGCAGTTCACAACAAATCAACAAATGTGCTCGCATGGCGTGTGCATCACTTATACTGTATATCCCTCAAGGCCACAGGCAAAGCTTAATTCCCAATATAAAAATCTCAATTTATCAACATTATTTCAACACACAGCTTATAAAGCCATCAAAAGAATACGCCAGATTTTTTTAAGTCCAAGTCGCACATGCACAATTAATTGTTTTCGCAGTAATTAGTTTATCCACAAGGTGGCGTCAATTCACAAGATAGTCAAAGAAAAACTGCATAAACAGAACAGAACGGAACACATGCAAGCTACAGCGACAACTGAGCGCAAAGAGGTTAGAAAGTTCCCTCATTTGTACAACTCTAGCATGAAAGAATACAAAGATGTTAACATGGGTTGTAACTCGTGGCGAGAGATTGCTCAAAACTGCGGATGAGTCGAACGCCTGTGTATGTGTACAACTCCAATGAGGTTGCAAGCCTGTGCATTCAACTATGCACGTACACTAACATATATCCAGGACATAAGAGAGTGTTCAGACCTCACTAAAGCCCAGGCCGACGTGTCTCCTGTTCCTCCCTGATATCTTCCCATCCAGACCCTGCTGATACTGGTGTTCCAGCTCTGCGTTAATCTTCTGATCCTCTGACCCTACAGACACACAATCAAATACAACAATATTACATCTTCAGTACAGACAATGAAAGGCCATCATACTTGTCAATATTTTCCCCTAACAATTTTTTATTGCTACCATTTTTTTTATTGTACGCCATATTATTTATATATATATATATATATATTTTTTTTTTTTTTAAATAAAAATATGACGACTTATTTTTGCTGTCATTTTTTCTTTGATGCTGATGACATATTTCCCATTATAGTTGTTTTTATTGCTATATCAGAATCAAAGAAAAGTGGCAAAAAACACCATATTATATATATATATATATATATATATATATATATATGATTATATAATATATAATATATTAGGGCTGTCAAACGATTAATCGTGAATACACACAAATGTATATATTTAAGAGAAATGTTATTTATGTACAAAATCTCTTTATATATTATATAAAAATAATAAATACATATACTTGTAAATATTTCTCAAAAATATACCTGAATGTGTTTGTATTTTTTTATATAAATTAAATAAATAAGTGCAGTCAAATTGATTATCTAACATAAGTTTGTATATGTGTGTAGATGCACACACACAAACTTTTATGTTAGATCTGATTAATCAATTTGACAGCACTTATTTATCTGTGTGTATAATATATATATTCAGTACAGACATCATATATATATATACATATATATATATATATATATATATATATATACACACACACACACACACCATAAATATATGTATGTATGCGTGTGGGTGTGTGTGGCCATTTTTGTTTTAATGCAGATGATATAGCATTGATAAATTCAAACAATTTCCCATAATATTGTCTCCATCATGGTTTGTTTCACACAGTCTATATCAATAAGAAACTTAATTAAGGTAGTTGTTTTATATTTTACAAGTGTACACTGCATTGTAACATAGTCCTATGTGGTCAGTAAATGACAGAACTTTACCGGTGGTTGGTTTAAAGGTCAGAGTATGTTCTCTTAAGCTGCACTGTAGGGAAAAGGATATGTGGCGTACAGGATGTCATCTGATGCAGTCCCCGTACAACCGGGGATTTTGAAGTGTCTCATCCAACACAATAGGAGACTGCAATCACTTTCCAGCAACCCTTCACTTCCACCCTAGAGACTCACCACTGCGGAAATGGGACGTTGACTTGTGATCCCCAATAACAAGGCGTCCAGTGTGCTCTTTCTGTCAATGCATGAAAAGATTTGAAACAAGAATGTGTGATGTTCATGTTGTAATTAGATAACTGTTTGAAACAGTTGAAGTGACTTAATAACAGAAAGAAATGTACCTTTCCTGCTCCCATCAGCCTCAAAAACTTCTGCTTCCTTTCGTCTGTCCCTAAATCTGCTGATGTCCATTGTGTGGATCCGGTCTGCATTAACAGGTCAAAACAGTTTCACTTGATTCATTAGTGTGTCAGAAAAGCACATACAATTAAAAATTATTTCTAATAATAAAAGTATATTATGTATTTATTTATACATTTATATGTTCATTTAATATATATATATATATATATATATATATATATATATATACATGACGTTTATCTATGAATGCAGAAAACGCTTAACAGATATCACCTGGAATTGAATTATCTAGTACAGTAGCTAGCTATGCAAAATCATTTATAGCCAAAGCAAAGCGGAATAAAGTACCAAAAAGGCAGATAACACACTAGTAAAATGCATATGTAACTCCTTCGGCACACGACTAACATTTAAAAATAGTTTAGCAGCACACTGCTAACAATCTGCTAACATTTTTGGTTCACCAAAATGTCAGATCAGCTGTAATTAATTCAAAAATACATGATTATGGAAAGCACATACTTCATCTGGAGAAGCGGGTCGTTTTGTGCCTTTACATTTTTCGTCTGAAGAACTCATTTTTAAAGGTTTTGAACAACAGTAGTCAAATCAACATTGCTTGCGCTTGCCTGTCTGCTTCACCGTTTACTTAGCAGCTAATAGCTATCGTGACCTGCGCGCAGTGCATCATGGAAGTTGTAGTTACAACGACGCAAAATCGAGTGTCCTTTACTTTTAACCCACTGTTTTGTTTGTTTGTTTTCAACCAACAAATATATCTGGTTTTTGGTCTTCAAAATATGCGCTGAAATTTTTTTTTTTTTTTTACGTAGCTAGCATATTTCTCAGCCTTTTTGCAGGCCTGTGTATCCATACATATGCCTACATGTAATTAGCCTATTGATCAACAAATGCATATGGTTAGAATATAAACATTTTAATTGTTTTAAAGGAGGTTGCTACTTTAACTTTGATAGCCTTTTTTTTTTTTTTTTTTTAGTAAATGGTAGGCTAAATGTTGAAAACAACAGACCAAAAATGGGCTTCGTTTTTAGGAAGTAAATATTATAATATAGAACATATAGATTACATAAATGATCAAATAAAATATAGAGAATATAATATAGCTAAATTATAATGTAAATTATATAGCCTACAAAAGAGCCACACCACATGAAAAAAATACTATAATAATTTATAGTAAATACTAGGATATAGCGTTTTTGAACCAGTAAACTGAACCAGTAAATTGTAGTATACTGTATATATTATATATTATTTATAACACTTTGTTAATATTAACTAGTTTTTACTACAGTAAACTGTAGTGTATTGTAGTATAATATACCCTATAGTTGTATAAAACTTAGTAAAGTTTTGGTAAGTAAATTGTTTATATTACTATAGTTGTTATATTACCACAGCAACTATAGAGTTACCACAACAAATTAATTCAATTACTATAGTATTTACTATAAATTACTATAGTATTTTTTCATGTCTTTGTACCAACTATATATATATATATATATATATATATATATATATGTGTGTGTGTGTGTGTGTGTGTGTGTGTGTGTAAATGAGGGGTAGAGCTTGGCACTGAACATCTCTCTCATTTTTCTGGCTCAGTGCGTTTATAAACACACGCGCTCGTGGGTAGTCTCACAGATCCGGTCTGACTTCACATCCAGTCATATCCATCTGTGGAACTGACTGAACCCATCTTTCTCCAGACCAGCATCATTTCAGCGTCTTCGACGATATCAAGCCATGGCTGTTACCGGCTGCTCTCAGTGCATCAAATATATGCTTTTCTTCTTCAACTTCATTTTCTGGGTAAGTTTGTTTGTTTGTTTACCAATTATTGTTTCTTTGCTATTATCATTGAAAAAGTCTAAAGCAATCCTAGCCAACAAACATTTCTCTAATGTTTTAATTAAGTTATGACAACGTTATTTCTGAACGTTCTCTGTCCAGTTTTTAACCTTTTCCCCCCCTTTGGTTATGCAAGCGTTACTTTTTAATGTTCTCCTGAAGATTCAGAAACATTTTAAAAACGTTCAACTAAAAAAACCTTTCAGAAAAAAAAAAAAAAAAAAGAGTTGTACTATAAATAATGTTGTTTGTGCTAATGTTTTGAGAGCGTGATTTAAGACCAGAGAACTTTGAACAAACATTCTATACTGGAGGAAAGTTTGTTCATAGAAGAAATTTTCCAGGATGTTAGCCAAAGTTCTGAGAATTTTCCCTGTAAGCTGGGATGCTAATGCTTTATCATGAAAAAGAAAAGTTATTTTATGGTATTATATGTTTATATCATACTAATATTTTATACTATAGCCTAGTGTAAAATACTGCTATCATACTGTAAAATATTATATATGAATAAACTTGTAATTTTGAATGTTCCTGAGTTAAATTAATCCCAAGGTCCTAATTTAAGTCAAGTCTTCAAATAGGGATGCACTATATATCGGCCACCATTTCGGTATCGGCTGATATATGTTCATTTTTAATGTTTTCGTTATCAGCCCGATAAGAAATATATTAAAGCCGATAAATAATTAATTATTTCCTTCAGCTGAGACACTTCAGATGTCCGCCATTATTGTTTTGAATTGCTTATATGATTGAAATCACTTCAAAAATGAAAATACAGTTAAGTGCAACGTGTACAGTGCAAGTTTAGGCTACATAATATTACAATGAGAACATTATAATTGTGTGCTTGGGACATGGCTTTTAATGGTGAGACTTTTGTTTTTGTAAGCAGGCTCTCAAAAATTATATAAAATTTTTTATTTAGATTTATTGGCCAATATATCGGTTATAGGCTTTCAAATTTAAAGTATTATCGGTATCGGCCGAAATTTTCATATCGGTGCATCCCTAATTTTTAATGTTATTGTTATAGTTAAAATTTGGCTGATATGTTAAAGCAGGTAAATAATAAATTATTTCCTTCAGCTGAGATTTATCGGCCAATATATCGGTTATCATCTTTCAAATCTAAAGTATTATCGGTATCGGCCACATTTTTCATATCGGTGCATCCCTATCTTCAGAGCAGAAAATAACATAAGTTCTTCTTGTGGGTCTGTTGATTAGATGTGCTTTTCCCCACATTTCTTCTCACCATTCTTCTCACAGATTTTTTTCCACCGTGTTTTATGATTTGTTACAGTTTAAGGACATTTAAAACACATACCTGTACATTAACTGGAATAAATTTGGTGTTTTCATGCATAATATTTTGTGAAGCATAGTTTCTTTTGCATCTCACAGTCAGCTAAATGGTATAGTCAGAGTTTGTCTTGTGTATGTGTTCCTAGACATAAAGAAAATGTGGCTCCAGAGAGCCTCCTGTAGAATGAGGGTTAGCTGTGGTTTTGCTATATTTTTACACTCTATAATTTTGTCCATGTGCTTTAGGGACATGAATACACCTTAAAATAACTGAAGCAAACACGAAAGAAAGAATCACAGAGCAACAAGTTAACTTCATAAAATGCTGACATACAGTCCGCAGAGCCTCTGTTGATTAAAACATCACATGATGTTCAAACAATGATATCATAGAGTAAAAAAACTAATTATGAGCTTTGAGGAATGTCAAATTAGCATTTAGCAGCAAGACAATCATTATGGAATAACATTCATTACTGGAAATAAATAATGTTTACCTCAGTTCTGAGTTGTTCAAAAGTTAAAAATAAAAAATCTAGTAACTTTTCTGACTCCTCTTAATAAAAGTCTACTTCACAATGCTGCAAATTTAAATTCATGTTTTCATTCAAGTCCTTTAGCTTACATGAAAATGATGTTCTATCACACAGCAGCAATCCCAAACCCTCTTGAGACGCATATTGTTTCCTGCCATTGTACTTTACACGCAGCCAACACAAAAATATATCTGATTTCCACAATTCTCTGAGTGAAGCTGCCGCTTCCTGCTCCACGAATTACAAAAAAATAAACAAACAAAGCGTATCACAGTGAACCGAAGAGGAGGACCACCCTTTTTTGTGCGTGAATAACACTAAACCTGTCAGATGTTTCTTCCCCAAATGCAGGAAGAAATGACCTCCGGAAAGAGAAATGAAACAAACATTTCTGGGCGATGACATCCGTAGAATGATTTTAAATTCCGGCTGTCATCAAAAGTATTTAAATGGTAAATCTTTTCTGAAAAGCGCTAGTACACATCTCTTTTTTTTTCTCTCTCTCTCTTTGGTCTTATTTTTAGCTGGCTGGTGGTGTGATTCTGGGTGTAGCTCTGTGGCTTCGCCATGATAGTCAAACCAGCAGCCTCCTAATGCTCCAGTTTGAGGGAACTCAAGCACCAGGAACCTTTTATATCAGTAAGTTACTTCCACTCACACACTAAAGCTGGCTAGGCCATTGATAACAAAGTATTAGGTTCAATTATAAATAAAATTGTCATCTGAAAAAGCTGTTTCATCCCTCAAATAGGCTCAGATTTAAAATGCGAACTACTATCTAGTTTCAATTATCCAGCCTTGTTATTTAAACTAGCCACTCAAACCCTGCCATCATAACCATCTGCAAAATTATCTTGCCCATTCATTTCTGACCTAAATGCCCATTACCGCTCGATTAATTATATCCTCAGAAAGTATGGTTTAGATAAGAAACATTTATTTCAGTGTTATTCATCATCATTTTGGGTCTTCCGTAACACTTTACTTATGTGGGTTTTATTATTATATATAATCCTTTACAATGTTGTTTAAAGTAATGAGCAGAATATTTTAAATTATTATTATGAATTAATTTTTATTTCTGTCTGCTCACAACAAAAATGCAGACAAAACAAAAAAGGACAAAACAGAGATACAGAACAACTGAAGGTCAGCATAAATAAATAATTCACAATCAAGTAAACATTTAAACAGGTAATGCATTAAAAAAATTAATAAACATGTATATGTCCTTTATATGAGCCAAGGGATAATTCATAGCTAGCTGGGCATTAAGTGATTTTAATGCACGAAGTGAAGGAAAAGAAGTACTGTTATTGATGTTTGTAGCGCAACATTTGACCGGAAGTGATGGTTATTTTGGTGGACACAAAGATCAAGTAATGCAGTAAGATTACATTTTTTTGAATGAATGAATCATAGCATTTATTTGAATTAATTATTGAGAGAGAGTGATGAAAGATGCGTGTGCGATTTACCTGCGTCTGCTCAGCGTCTCTATTAGCAATGAAGTTGTGAGTTTAATTACTTCAAAACCAGCAATGTTACTCCTGTTGCTGAGAAATATAATGTAGCGATTCAGTAGCTAAGCTATTTTATTAATAAAAGTCATGGGGCAGCGTTTATAACAAGTTTCTCTGTTTCTGATTTTTTTTTTCTCACGAATGTTTCTGTGTGCTCAGCGCAATCTCAGAGTGAAGTATGCATGTGTGCGCTGCAATGAAAACAGCGCATTAAATGGGAACCTATTATGCCCCTTTTCACAAGATGTAATATATGGTGTCCCCAGAATGTGTCTGTGAAGTTTCAGCTCAAAATACCCCACAGATCACCGGTGGCTTCACCCCCTTTGTTGTATGTTCTCGGGGGTAGGGTTTATGTAAATTTTAGGGTTAGTGATAATGTCACCAACCCAGGAAGAAGCTCGTTGTAGTCCCTACCAGCCGTTTGTTGTAGTCCTTAAAAAGCGATTTCTGTAAAAGAAAATATCTCCCTTTGCATTGAACTTTGAGCGTCGTAACTTTGCAGATGTTGTTTATGCTCAAACAGCAACTTTACACACTAACTAAAGTTAAACTGACTGGAACTACCTGTGCATTAAACGGTTTTATTGCACATCTTCCAGCCAATCAGAATCAAGTATTTAGACAGACCATGGTATAAAATAATCATAGATATGTATACGTAGATGCCTAATTCAAACGCTCCAGACACATCAGCATGCCGCCATCTTGGCACGGTCAGTATGTCGTCACTCACAGTAAAACTCGGTGGCACAACAGTGCGCAGCTTCTGGTTGTGAAACCGCCAAGATTTAAATTCCAGAAGAAACGGGATAACCTTTCACAGGTATGTGTTGGTTTGTGTTTTTATATGTATTACCTCAATATTGCAATATTACAGTTTTTACCATAGTAAATTTACCATACTTTTTAATGTTTTTACTTTTACTATGGTAACTTTTTAATGTTGTGTTAACTGATGCCTGCGTCTTGTTGTATTGTGTTAGTTTAGCAAAATCAACTGCTGAAGTCTATAGATATTCATACATGCGTCTTACTACGGTTGCAGATGCTCAGTCAACTTGCTCTCGAATGTTCACTGACCGTTCCAAAATGGCGGACGGCTTACGTCTAGAGAGCGACCCATGATGAAACGGAAGTTGCAATAGTCTTTTCTTCCCTATTGTGTCCTTATTTCTTCCCTAATCTAGATTATGAGGGCATGTGAATTTTAAAATAATGATGTGCAAAGATGAATCGTTTATAATAAATCCGGAAATAGCTCATAAAAAAAATTTTGATTTCATGATGACTTTGCATGATCAGGAAGCCTTTGCAGTGTGAACTTTGAGAAAAAATTACTCCTGAAATAGAGGTGCACGTCTCCTCAAAAGATGGGAACAGGAAACAGGGTCTAAGATGAACTTTGACAGGGGCCACTTAATCACTTTGTGTGTACTTGTGTGTTTAAACAACTAATGCGATGGCAGCAGCGCAGTATCATTGCATAAGAGCTTTGATCCTGTTAGTCATGTAGTCATGTTGTCATTCCTGTATATATTTTTTTTAATAACACTTCATTTTAATGTTTTCACATGAAGTCAGTGATTCTACAGACACACCCACAGGGTGTTTTAAAAGAACCAGGGAAAGACTAACAGTTACCACAGGGCGTGTTCATACTCCACCCGTATGTGCACATACATATACTCACACACTCACGTTTACACACTTAACCACAGCAGATGCACACACAGAGAGTTCAGCGGCACAAGGTCAGCATGTTGTGGGCACTAGGATAGAGTTTAGTGCCCATTAATTTTTGCAGAAACCATCGGGTTGTCTCTCTCCACTCAGTATAAGTACATGGAGAGCTCCGCCTGTTCCTTTTTATAGCAGCAACAACCTTTTCTGATTAAAGAAGTTAGAGTTGTTGGTCTGGCCCACCCAGAGAAAGACGAGGGAGATGAAGAGTTGTACTCCCACTGCTACTGAATATCCGTGTAATTGAAAAAGCCCTGCTCATGTGCCCGTTACACCACAAATTAGAATGAGCAGTGCTTGGGTTCACTCAAGTGCCGGTTAAACAACCCTAAAAATATGTTCAAGCCCGGCCGCTCCAGCAAATCATTACAGCTTAGAGAGGAATCTGGCTGGAGAATACTTTCACATTCCTAAATATAAGTTTTAAACAGAGAGTGGAGCTTGAACAGCAGGGATGGGAGTGTGTTTTGCGCAATGAAATAAATCTGAAAGAGGCATCATCATATAAATGATGATATAAATCGTAACTTTGCAGATGTTGTTTATGCTCAAACAGCAACATTACACACTAACTAAAGTTAAAAAAGTGAAATCATAATTAAGGACCCCTTTAATACTTTGGTTTAGGCATTTAGAACAAACTCCCTAAACTTTAGTATGAGCAGTAATAATGACAGATTTACATGAAGCTGAAAAGCAGATGTTTTGATGTGTTTACTACAGGCTTGTTTTCAGATGCTGTTGTGCGAGTCTCGTGGGCACAGAAAGCAAATCTGGTTCTGTTATGTGGAAGTTTCCTGTTTAGACTAGATCTTCCCTTGTATGGTAGCATGCCTGAGACTTTATCGCTCTCTGTGTTTTTACAGTGTTTAATGGTAAATCAGACAGAAAAATACTCATTCGCTTTTTTTTTGTTTTGCCTCTGAATTCCACTGAATAAAATATAAAAGAGAGGAATAGACTTTACCAGCTCAACTTTGAGTTGCAGAAAAAGAGCATTAATTTATTTATCTATCATTAGGCTGGTGACAATATATAATCCACATACAGTAGTTTTAAATGCATTCACAAATATACTAATAGGGTTCAAATTTGAGGTGATGTTCAACACAGCTGCACACATGCCATCTAGTGGCAACATATTGTATTAGCCGGTTACTTTTCTACAAAATCATGAGGAATGAATCCTATGGAAACTGTTAAACATGTGATCTACTAAATGTTTGATTTCAGACTCATACATACATGATTTGTGTGGCTCTTTTTAGGTGTGTATGTTCTCATAGCGATTGGGGCTGTAATGATGTTCGTGGGATTCCTCGGCTGTTATGGAGCTATTCAGGAATCTCAGTGTCTCTTAGGAACGGTGGGTTTTACTCAACTCATGATAGACTCTAATAGATTTACCATCCATCTTCAAAAGACCTTTACAAGAACTATGGTTTACTTACTCATAACCATTGAATTTTGCATGAACTCATTAATTTCAAGTACTTAAAGTACACATGAATTTCAATGAAAAAGAAGTACACATAAGTACAAACTGAATATAATGCTTTTGGACACTTAGTTGCATTGCAGTTCAATTAAAATGTAGGTAACACTTTACAATAAGGTTTCATTTGTTAACATTATAGTTAAATACATTACTTAACATAAACTAACAATGAACAATACTTCTACAGCTTTCATTAGTCTTAGTTAATGTTAATCTCAACATTTACTATACATTATTATGCTCAAAAGTTGTATGTTAACATTAGTTATTGCACTGTGAACTAACATGAGTATGAACATTTTTGTCAACTAACATTAACATCAATACTGTAAGAATATATAGCTCATTGTTAGTGCATGTTAGTTAAATCAGACATTATTTTAAAGTGTTACCAAAATGTATTATAGTTTACATTTATATTAAATGCAATTAGCTGAATTTTAAAGTGCTTTTTGATCTACTTAAATAGGACTTAAATACATATTCATATGTAATTTCATAATTACTACTTGTCTTCGAAATATGGTTAAAGTGTAGTGCTGAAAATACCGACAACCAAACTAAAATATATGTAATTCCTTTTGAAACGTGTATCATATAATTAAATGTATTTGTAATTACACATTTGTAACGACGACGTTGCAATTTAGTACATTTATTTTAAACCCGGTTTCACAGACAGGGCTTAGATTAAGCCAGGATTAGGCCAGGATTATATCAGTGCAGTTTGCTTTCAGTTAAAAGAGCTCAAACTTGCATTTTAGTCTAAAACTAGCTTAAGCCTTGTCTGTGAAACCGGGGGGAAAGTATATTAACTTTAATATCAAACAACACACTGCGGTTAAAAATATAAACAAGTCCTTTACATGCGTTTCATTATGGTAGTCGAAAATTAATGTAGCCTACTTCTTTAAAGCACAGCTAATTATTAAAACACAATCATTCAAAATGTACTTAAAATGTATTTTAAATGTAAACGTAAAACTATTCATTTTACATTATGACGATGTGCACTATTTAAATGTCCTATGTAAAAAGCCCTATAACTTAAGTGGCCATTTGCAAGTTCAGTTTTTAAAAAACATACTTTTAAGATTTAAAGTGCACTACAAGTACACATTCAATACAATTAATTTTTCACAACAAGGGTTGTGCTGCTTAGCCATGATGTTTAAGTCATACCTTAACAGTCTTTCTCTTCCAGTACTTCTTTCTTCATAGCACATTTCTGTCTTCTTCTTCCTCAGTTCTTCACATGTTTAGTGATCCTCTTCGCCTGTGAGGTGGCAGCAGGAATATGGGGCTTTATTAACCGGGACACAGTAAGTCTACACACACATATACACTCAAAGAGTCTGTCTGTATGTTAAGACCTTCATTTTGAGAACGTCACTCTCCCGTTTTCTATCCATCCAGATCTCCACTGAGCTCATTAACTTCTATGACGCTGCATACATTAAAGCTGTGGATCCTGTGGAGACGCCATCCAGACAGGCAGCTTCCAAAGTCCTGGAGGTCTTCCATGACACAGTGAGTAACCAAAATCAATCCTCTCATCAAAATGCCTCTGTTTGTGCCAGTTAATAATGTTTTTCACACTCTATATCTCTATATCTAGCTTGAGTGCTGTGGTAAAGGGGACGATAATGAACTTTTCACAGCTGTCCAGGTCTCTCTGTGTCCCAAGAAGACCAACCCAGTTGACCTGCTCATCTCTCAGGTATCTGCTGCATGTTTAAGACCATGATAGAGATCTCATGTCAATTCTGGAGGCAATAATGTATACACATAACCACAATATTTCTATAACAATAACAGACTGTGATGGTTTTAACTCCTCTAGGACTCTTTACTTTTCGGATGATTCTTTTGAAGAAAAATAAAATAAAAACCAATAGATGCAAACAGTTAATAATAAACTATACCGTGAAATCTTGTCGTTTTCTGACATTAGTTTTATTTGTTTATGTTAAAACATTTTTTTAATCCAAATTGATCAAATCTTTATATGCAATTCAAAGGCATAAATCTTCAATTTAGGCCTAAATATTTTTATATGGGTTGCTTGCATGGTGCTAAATTGTAAACAAACAAGCAGCCTGTAACAATAAAACGTGTGATATTTTGACAGCTCACAGTGTTTTTGATTGTGGATGGACTTATGTCTTTCTTTCTTCAGTCGAAAAGAAATTAAGGCTTTTAAGGGAAAACATTCCAGGATTTTTCTCCATATATTGGGCTTCATCAGTTACCAACGGGTTGAAGGTCCAAATGTCAGTTTCAGTACAGCTTCAAAGAGCTCTACACGATCCCAGACGAGGAATAAGAGTCTTATCTATCGAAACGATCTGTCATTTTCTAAAAAAATAAAATATATATACTTTTTAACCACAAATGCTCGTCTTGCACTGCTCTGTGATGCGCCACGCATTACGTAATCACATTAGAAAGGTCGCGCGTGATGTAGGCGGATCCAGTGTTTACAAAGCGAACACGCAAAGACTACGTCAGACTGCCTTTACAAAAAAAGGTAAAACAACGATGTCGGAGGATTTTGAAGTTGGAGGAGAAAATTAGATTTTCGCCCTACCGCGGTACTTCTGCTCACGTTATGCATGACCTTTCCAACGTGATTACGTAATGCGTGGCGCATCGCAGAGCAGTGCAAGATGAGCATTTGTGGTTAAAAAGTATATGATTTTTATTTTATTTTTTAGAAAATGACAGATTGTTTCACTAGATAAGACTCTTATTCCTCGTCTGGGATCATGTAGAGCTCTTTGAAGCTGCACTGAAACTGACATTTGGACCTTCAACCCGTTGAACCCCAGTGAAGTCCACTATATGGAAAAAAATCCTGGAATGTTTTCCTCAAAAAACATAATTTCTTTTCGACAGAAGAAAGAAAGACATAAACATCTTGGATGACATGGGGGTGAGTAAATTATCAGGAAATTGTGAACTAAATCTTTACAGTTTATAGAATGTTACGAAATGTTTAAAAAAAAAAAAAAATGCCAAAATGGTTGAAAAAAACTTTATCTGATGTTGTGCACTTCAGAGTTGCCACACAAAGCTAAGGGAGCTGTTCTCTGAGAAGCTCCATATCATTGGATTGGCCGCCCTAGTGATTGCCGTCATTATGGTGAGAATGTACACACATGCACAATTACAGACTTGCACTAAGAATAACTCATCACCCCTCCCAAAATTTCCCTGTGTGTGTAATTTCTCTCTACTTCATGCCCAGGTTTTTGAGATGATCTTCACCATGGTCCTCTGCTGTGCCATCCGCAACGCTCCTGCGTACTGAGATGCCGGATGATGACCAACAATGTTTGATTTTTCCTAGTGATGGGCAGGAGGCCATTTCACTTTTGCATTCCCTCTCTTTTCAAGTTCAGATGTCCAAACATTGAACAATGATCCCAATGTTTGTAGAGAGGACTTCCTATGTGAATGCACCAGAATACACACCGACCACTATAATAAATAAACCAATAACTGATATCAGGGAGGAGGAATAATGTGATTGACAGTATTATGGATAACATTGCTATTATGTTGTATTGTTTTACTTTTATTTAATCAGTTTATTAGATTTTCTCTTACATTGCTTTTATTTTCAACTTTTAGTAGTAAAAGTGCTTCAATGCACTTACATTTTAGTGTGTGTGCGAGTGTGTGCGTGTTTGTGAAGTAAATCAGTGTGATGTTTATAGAGAGTTAACCTACGAAGTCAATTTGTGTCTTGCATATCACACATTGGATTTCATTAGTTCCTAATGATGATGACATGATAATCTAACGATTTAAACCCACATGAAACAAATCAAATAATTCATTACTCAATGAGCCCATACTGTTTTTATTTTGGGGACATTCAAGTTTATTTCTAATAAATCTTTCAAATTATTGTGTCATGAATGTTGTGTTAGTAATGTACTGAATAAGGGCATTACTTTATTTGAAGCATATTTGCATAAAGGTTTTGGGCAAACACATTATTGTGCTTTTATTCCAATGTGAAGACAATGTACATATTAGATAGATAGATGGCGTCGTGCACAGAAAACATTGTGCACTGTCGCTTTAAGAGCAGTGTTTGCGCGATTCAAAAGGTGAGGCTCCGCCCACTCCGTGTTAGGTCAGTTTCGTTTCTTCGATCGCGAGACGTTCTTCTGTAAATAAACCTCTAGTGATGGGAGCTTCTAATGGCAAACCTCTGAAATGTCCTCTGTGTCATGAGGATTGTCGGGATCAGGTGACGCTGGAATGCGGCAACAGCTTCTGTAAGGCTTGTATCAGAGAGTTATGGAGCGGATCTAACACAGGACCTTATTACTGTCCCGAGTGTAGGTACGAGTACCAGCGGCTGCCAGACTACATGGACGGAGCGTCAACATCTACAGCCAGACCAAACACACGTACGTTCATTAACAGAGAGCAAAATAAACTTTGTCTTTGCTGACCTCGATGACGTCTAGCCTAAGTTATATTTTTTTAGTGCACGTGTAAACTAACCATGACGTAGGCCATCATTACTCCTGTGTCTCCTATCAGGTTTCAAGCATTTTAATAGTGAATATGAGGACGCATTTATGGGTTCTTATAGAGTTATAGAAAATAAAGACTTTTCTTTTCTAGTTTGTCTACTAACAATGTTCAGCAGTTTATATACATACTAATACATCACGGGATATTTTTGTCATTTTCAGTCGTGATTATTTCCTCCATTTCAACATCAATAAGGCAAGCTGAAATGATGTATTATATTTAAAAGCATGCTATGATAGAAATTACATTTTTAAAGGGTTAGTTCACGCCAAAAAATTACATTTCTTTCATTAATTACTCACCCTCATGTCGTTCCAAACCCGTAAGACCTTCGTTCATCTTCAGAACACAAATTAAGATAATTTTGATGAAATCAGAGGGTTTTTTTTATCCCCCATAGAAAGCAACGTAATTACCATCATTCAAGGTCCAGAAAAGTAGTGGTTAAAATAGTCCACGTGACTGCAGTGGTTCAACTTTAATGCTATAAAGCGACAAGAATACTTTTTGTGTACAAAAATAACGACTTTATTCAACAAATTAGTCTCTCCCCTGTCAGTCTTCTACGCTGTTTGTGTTCAGCGCTTCCGTGTTTACGTCAGAAGAACTGCAGCTCAGTATATGTGCAATTTAACTTTTAATATTCTGTGAAACAGATCAGATCACTATCGGCTTAGGTCTTTTGAATGTGCTTCATTAAAAAAAATTAGCCGTTTTGTTCAAGATAACTTAAAAGGAGCGAGCAAAGATGAACTGATGTACCTCGCATATGCAGATTGATATCTAAAAGCTTTTTTCAAACTAACGTTTAGATATTTAATAGAATAAAACACCTATAACAATGTGAACTAGGTAGATTTGCTGATTACTTTAAAAGTCTACAGATATGCCGTCAGTTCATACCGCTGTTTCACGAGTTCACATGTACATATAATTCAATAGAATAAATGTTATGCGTATTTGGCGTGCTGTCCGGGTGGAGGGCTCCGAGCTCTGAATATTGGCCCGAACCCAGAGTACTCCCCCCGGTTATGAGAGATAGAACTAGAAGTGAGGCGATGGGGTGGAGGAGGGATGCTGATAAACTCCCAGATGAACAGAAATAAGTCTGCTGTATTTATACCTCTTGTTATTGGTTGAGTTGATTAACTGAATGCTCTCCACCTGTGCTAATTAGGTTAATTATCTGAACCTGCTCCTCCCGAATCTTGTTAATAAAATATCATTAAAACATAGCAGATGCAGTGAGACCAGTTTTCCGGTTTGGATACGTGACGTTCAACATATATCCCTATTGGCCGGCTCCTGCGTCAGCATCACACGCATGCGTCGTGCTGCTCACATGACCAGCGTCGGCCAATACTGAGCCTGGAACCTGGAAGCACTGAACGTAAACAGCGTAGGAGAATGACACAGAAGAGAAGATATTGTTGAATAAAGTTATTATTTTTGTTTTTGTGCACAAAAAGTATTCTCGTCGCTTCATGACATTAAGGTTGGACCACTGCAGTCACGTTTACTATTTTAACGATGTCTTTACCTCTTTCCTGGACCATGAATGATTGTTGCTTTCTTTGAGGGATAAAAAAAAAAAAAACTCTCGGATTTCATCAAAAATATCTTAATTTGTGTTCCGAAGATGAACGAAGGTCTTACAGGTGTGGAATGACATGAGGGTGAGGAATTAAGGACAGAAATTTCATTTTTGGGTGAACTAACACTTTAATATATTTTAGGGTAAAATAGCACACTCAAAAGCTAGAATTTTTGTTTTTAAAATATTATAATACACACTACTGAATAATATTTCTTTTACACTTTGTGCATAATTTTACAATTGCAAATTGATTTGAAATGATGCACAATAAAAATAATTAGTTCGTTAGTAATTTTTACCTTGGACATGTCAAATAATTCATCTAAAGCTCTTAACTGATACATATTGTAAGTTAAAAAACTTTTTTTGGGGAAAAATTGTTGGTTGTGATGAAAATGACGCAACAACTGAGAGGAATAATTTAAAAAAAAATAATAATTATTGGGTGAAATCAAATTAATGTGTCCAAAAAATATATATTATTGATTTTCATAGATTAAGAAGACGAAAAGTCTGGATCTAGGACAATAAAATACCTAAAATGTATTTGAAAAATTAAATAAAATAATGAAAGCATGGTAAAAAAAGCTTCAAAGACAGTTTTCATCTGACTTTCATTTATCAAAAATAAAACATTAAAATCTGCTAGTTTTAAAGGTGCCCTAGAACACTATTTCACAAGATATAATATAAGTCTAAGGTGTCCCCAGAATGTGTCTGTGAAGTTTCAGCTCAAAATACCCCATATATCTTTTATTATACCATGTTTTAACTGCCTATTTTGGGGTGGGATTAAAAATGCTCTGATTTGGTGTGTGTACACCTTTAAATGCTCGTGCTCCCGCCCCCAAGCTCACGACTCCAATAAACATTGCATAAACAATACTGAAGTTCACAATATAACTCTCAAAATGGATCTTTACAAACTGTTCGTGATGCAGCATATCAGATCACGTAAGTATGGCATGTATTTTGTGGATGTTTACATTTGATTCTGAATGAGTTTGATAATGCTGCGTGGCTAAAGCTACACTATTGGAGAGATTTATAAAGAATGCAGATGCGTTTATGAATTATTCAGACTACAAGCGTTTTCGGGTTAAAAATGAAAATAAAGACATGGCTTTTGATCTCCGTGAATACAGTAAAAAACAATGGTAACTTTAACCACATTTAACAGTACACTAGCAACATGCTAACAATTTACAAATATCACTAAGTATATCATGATATTATGGATCATGAACAGTTATTATCGATCCATCTGCCATTTTCACTATTGTCATTGCTTGCATGCTTCACAATACCTGCAGAACGTCTGATGATTCGGCTGTGCAGCTCCAGACGTTAATACTGCCTTGTCTTGAACATAGGCTGGCATATGCAAATATTGGGGGCGTACATATTAATGATCCCGACTGTTGCGTCACAGTCTGTGTTATGTTGAGATTCGCCTGTTTTTCCGTGGTGTTTTTCACGCACGAGATTTACATACGAAGGAGGAAACAATGGTGTTTGAGATTCACTGTATGTCATTTCCATGTACAGAACTCTTATTATTCAACTATGCCAAGGTAAATTTTCAATTCTAGTGCACCTTTAATAAAATCAACCCCTGGAAAAAAACAATCAAAAACCAACTAAAAATGCAGAAGCTGAAGAAAAACACTTACAAGTACATACATTAATGCAGTTCTATGTTTTCATCTAGATTGGTCCTTTGGAAAGAAGCATCATGGCCGACACTCAAAGAAATGGCATGGGAAGAGGAAGTTCAGTTCGGCGTTCGATGGCGGTGGATGGAAACTGGGCACAGCACCATTTAATGACACCGTCCGTGGCCCTGATGTAATCAACATCAATGACTCTGATGAAGAAACATCAGTACCACGGAAAAGAAAGGCCACAGCAGATGAACGCCCATCTGAAAGCCAGTCTCCATCAGTGGTTTGGGGGACGACCTCTACGAGTGACACATCAACACAACGCAGTGAACAACACACACCTCCAGAATCAGAGGAGATCAAATCTCCTCATGCAGAATCATCTCCTGAGAGGAACACAAGTTCCTCTCAGCAAGACCAGCATACTGTAGATTCCTACGGCGACACGGGCTCACCCAGGACAAGCAGAACACCTCAGGGAGAGAAAGCTCCCTCAAAAGAGTCACCAGCCACCTCTTCTAAAGCCAGTGACTTACCAGCAGTCAACGCCACCTCTCAATCGCTTGGAAGGCGGGAAAAAGTCAGTGCTTCTAACAGTGAAAAGTCCCTTGGGATCTCCTCCATATCATTAGAGAGACTTTCCAGGAGCAGCTCTGTGCCCTGCCATTACTGTCCCAGTTCAGAACAGAAGGTGGCAGTAAAGACCTGCCTGGTTTGCGGGGCCTCCATGTGCTCCGAACACCTGCGGGCGCACCTGGAGAAGCCGGTGTTCCGGAACCACCCGCTTGTGAACGCTGTGGAGGATGTGTCTCTCTGGAGATGCCAGGAGCACCAGGAGATGAACCGGATCTTCTGTCGATCATGTGCAGTGTGTGTTTGTACCGTGTGTTCCCTGGTTGGGTCGCACAAGGGGCACGAGTGCATCAGCATCCGCGAGGCCGAGCAGGAGCTTAGAGTGAGGGGTTATTTTTTTTTCTCCTTTCTAATTGTTTTAATTGGTGATTTAATATTATCTACAGTAGTACACTATCGTTCAATGTTATTTAATGTTTAATTTTCAGCATCATTACTCCAGTCTTCAGTGTCACATGATCCTACAGAAATCATTGTAATATGCTGATTTGCTGCTCAAGAAACATTTCTGATTATTACTAATGTTGAAAACAAACTTTTTTTTTTTTTTTTTTTTTGGAAACAGTGATATTTTTTCAGGATTCTTGGATGAATAGAAAGTTCAATCTACAGCATTTATTTGAAATCTTTGCTTTCTTGCTCATTGGTTTATCTACATTCATGTCTCAGGGCTCACTAAAGGATGAGATGCAAAAAATACAAAACACAGAAAAGTCCATTCAGGAAAAACTCTCTGAGCTCAGTGAGAAAAAACGTGGTGTCCAGGTAAGTGTAAGTGTGTCATTTTGTTTAGAACGTGTTTTTATATATAGTTAAAAAAAAGTTTATATTAAAATGTTTTGTTGACTTGTTCATGTTTTGAAGCCTTTTTTGATCCAGTGTTGTTTTTAACTAGAAATGAGCTAACAATCGTTTTCATTAGTTAACAAAAAGATGAAATAAAATAAAATATCAATATTAGATGAAAAAACTTAAAAAAGGAAAATTAGAAATACTGCATTGGCATTGGTAGCTAACTAAAATAAAATAAGCTGAAGTTCAAGTACTAAAATGACTAAAACTAAAAATATTTATAGAAATTTAATTAGAAATCGCTAAATAGAAATGAATAAAAATGACAAAAGCACATAACAAAATTTCTAAAACTTAAACTAAAATGAAAACTGAAAATATATTAAAAATAAAAGCTAAAAGTACTATATTAGTATATAAAATAATTCTAAAATAGCACTCGATCAACAATGATATTGTATATACAGTGCTGTGAAAAAGTATTTGCCCCTTCCTGATTTTTTTAGTTTTTTTGTATTTTTGTCACATTTAAATGATTGTTGCTGCCAAGGGTGGCACAACCAGTTATTAGGTTTAGGGGGCAATTACTTTTTCACACAGGGCCAGGCTGGTTTGGACGGCTTTTTTCCCTTAATAAATGAAATCATCATTTAAAAACTGCATTTTGTATTTACTCGGGTTGTCTTTGTGTAATATTAACATTTGTTTGTTGACCTGAATCATTTAAGTGCGACAAATATGCAAAAAAAAAAAAAAATCAGGAAGGGGGCAAATACTTTTTCACAGCATTGTAAGTCAAGTCAATATTAGTGTTAAAAGCAAATGTTATTTATATATCACATTTTAAAACAACAGAAGATAGGAATAAACAAAGAAATAATCAGAAAACAATAGCATAAAATAAAATGGTAACTCTGTACAATTAACTCTCGTTTCCCTCATTGTTCCTGATTCTTGTAGACAGGACTGGAGGACGCGCGGGCGGCTGTTTTGCAGCAGTATCAGGTCATGCGGGAGGCTCTGGAGCAAGAGGAGGGGCAGGCTTTACGCTGTGTAGCCCAGGAAGAGCACAGCGTGCTGGGAAGCATTGAAAAGCAGCTGGACGCATTACAGGGCGCCTTGATATCTAGCCAGACCGTATTAAACACCTTGCAGGGAATGACCAATGCTGAAGGGACGTCACAGTACCAGGACCAGGCCTTCATCATGGTACGACAAGCAACAGTGATCATTAGCAATGCTTCCATCCATCTATTTTTATGCGCATTTTGGGATATCGCTTTAAAAAAAAATGCTGGATAGAAATGGCAAGATGCGCATAAAAGTATGTGCTCAACTGAGGCAGATCTTTTTTTTCATCCAATAAGAAGACATGCGCATACTGAATAAACCCCTTGATGCACAACACAACACTCACATGACTTTGCCTCAACAGAGGATGTGATTGGATAACTGGACTTACCAGTGGATCAGTTTCATCTCACAGCATCTCAAATGTTTAGTTATTCTGAAACGCCTGAGCCAAAGTCTGTCATCAGAATGATTTGGTTTAATTCCTTCCCAGAAGAGTCTCACATGATTGCGTTTCGTCTGCTCGCTCTGAGACACAAGTCATTTATGATGTAGGACAAAAGAGACACAGTGGCTTCTCCGATTGCAACAGCTTCCATTTGTATTATAGATATTTTGCGCCAGTTTCCCAGGAAGTGACATTTTTGTTCTCTTGGACACATGAGATGGAAATGCTGCTTTTCGCAAATGTTTTTTGTGATATTCCAAGTTAAATTTGCAACTTTGGATGGAAACATAGCTAATAAGAGATTTGTAGTTGTGTTTATTATACATATTTTGGTACTTTTATTTTAGTAAAGTTGTATATGTCATGCAGCTGTTTCTGTTTATTTCAGGAATACAGCAAAATAGCAGGACAGTAAGTAAAATGGTTCAATTATTTGGTGATTTGGATAAATATATTAATTAAAGGGATAGTTCACACAAAAATGAAAATTCTGTCATCATTTACTCACCCTCAAGTTGTTCCAAACCTGTATGAATTTGAAGAATATGGGTAACCAAACAGTTTTGGGACACCATTGATGTCCGTAGTATGGAGAAAAAAAAAAAAAAAAAAATACTATGGAAGTCACACAAATGTTTGGTTACAAACATTCTTCAAAATATCTTTGTGTTCAGCAGAACAAAGAAATTTATAGAGGTTTGCAACCATTTGAGGGTAAATAAATGATGACAGAATTTTCCAGAACTATCCCTTTAAGTGTGTTTGATTATTTTTACTAACCATCCTGTCTTCATCCAGACTGACTGCACTGCCTGACCCTGTGCAAAACCTCCGGCCTCCTCAGGAGATAAACCAAGACCGACTGGACTGTCTTCATGACTGGACCGAGAGGAGACTGGAGACTGTGCTCATATCGCTGCCTCACCGAGACCCTTTCAGACTGCTGTGTGAGTCATTTACACTCTTAATTATACTTATATATAATGTGTATATGGCCATTAAAGTTCTCTCTCTCCCTGAAAAAGTTGTGATAGTTTTACTTTAGCCCTATTCGGATGCTAATCTCATGTGGATGTCTGTAAACTCATGCATTCGGATGGCGATTTATTCATGGAGAAGGAGCGAGTTCTGTGATATTACGAACCCGGTATAATAAGAGTAAATTCATATTTCATTTATTAATAGGAAAATAATATCCTGTTTATTATCTGATTATTTAACTCCTGTTTAAAAATAGGAAAATAAAATGCTATAATCCTGTCTTGCATTTTATCTAAAAATGATGTGGTCAAAACGGATATAAACAGTGATTTTTTTTAAAAAAAATTTTTTAATTTTTTTTAATTGATCCTTTCTTGTAAACTCAGAGATGTGGATTTGGATGGCAATTAAATCGCCACACGACCTTGGTGTTTGTCAAAAAAACATCTACATTTTGAATTTGGATGGCAGTAAAATCTACGAATAGCTCCTGTAAATGTTGAAAATACCATACATCCCTCTGTGAAACAATTACCAACCGAATAGGGCTTTTAAGATATTTTTAAGTTAAAAAAATTATATTTTGGGTGTCCAACAATCCTGCTGTCTCATATCCAATAATACTGCTGTCTAGGTTATCTCTAGGTTGTTGGTTAAACATTAACGTGAAGATGTTTACGCTGGTAAGTGCTGTCAATATTTTATCATGCTTGTGAGGTCAAGTCACGTTACCTTTATTAATATAGTGTTTTATACAACAGAGATTGTTTCAAAGCAGCTTCACAGTAATAAACAGGAGAATAACAGAGTCAGTGATGCAAACTTTAACCAAATATGAGAAAAATTCAAATTCTGCTGTAAAGCAGCTCTAAAAAGACAATAGTGTCATTATTCAGTTCAGTTCAATAACTAAAGTTCATCAATTATAAAACGAGTTCCGCAGATTTCCCATGGAATTGGGCTACTTTTACAATGTTGCTGTCGTTTGACCCCCCTCCCGCCCTCCCCTTCATTTTTTTTACCACTCGGAACGTGATCGGGCAAGTTTTGGGCGGGTTTGGAATAGCAATTGGACTGGTTTTGTTATGCAAACCTGGCAACCAGTGTTGCCAAGTCTCACTATTAAGTGAGGCTACAGAAAGACCGTAATTGGCAGACACAAATATTATGTCTGACACCTGATGTTTCTGTCTGCAGATGGGATAATCCCAACTCTGGATCCTGATACTGCCCATCCAAAGCTGCTGCTGTCGGATGAAAACCGGACGGTGCAGTACAGCGAGACCCAGCAGGACTACACCGAGCAGGAGACGCGCTTCAACATTTTCCCCCAGGTGCTGGGCTCTCATGCCATAAACGGGGGCTGCTGCTACTGGGAAGTGGAGGTCTCTCTGGATGAGGGCCGCTGGAAGGTGGGCGTCTGTGATGGACAGATTGGCAGAAAGGGGCAAAAGGACGCCTGCCGTATTGGCTTCTACCCTAATTCTTGGTGTTTAATTTATGAGAAGGGAAAGGTGGAAGCTCTACACGATAAGGTGGCTTCACCTGTGTGTGCCACTGAACTTTGTAAGGTCGGAGTGCTGCTGGATTTTAATGAAGGCCGCTTGTCTTTTTATAGCGTGGCCAGGGAAGGAGCTCTTTCTTTGCTGTACAGTTTTGAGCAGAAGTTCACTGAGCCCTTGTATCCGGCGCTGGCTGTTTCTAAAACTCAGCTTAGCATCTGTGATATATTTACAAAGACCACGGCAGACTAAACTGTTTTATCACACTTTTATTATATTAAAGGCATAGTACAACCAAAAATTTAAATTATCCCATGATTTACTCACCTGCAAGCCATCCTAGGTGTTTATGAGGTGTATCTTCTTTCAGACGAACACAATCGGAGATATATTTAAAAAATATTCCCAGCTTTATAATGGTAGTGAATGGAGCTCAAGATTTTGAAGCCCAAAAAAGTGCATCCATCCATCATAAAAGTAATCCATACGGCTCCAGGGCTTCTGAAGCAAAGCAATGGGTTTTTGTGAGAAAAATATCCATATTTAAAACTTTATAAACTATAATAATTGACTGTATTAACATCCTGAAGCTGTGTGGATTACTTTTATGATGGATGGATGCACTTTTTTGGTCCATATTCACTACCATTATAAAGCTTGGATAAGCCAGAATATTTTTTAATATATCTCCGATTGTGTTCGTCTGACAGAAGATAGTAATATACACCTAGGATGGCTTGTGGGTGGGTAAATTATGGGATAATTTTAATTATCCCTTTAAGCAACACAAATCATTTTTACATTCCACAAAACATCATTCCATTAGTCATGACTGCTAAACCTAAGAGTGCAAGAGGCCTATTTTTTTCTGAATGGTGATACACTGATTTTTTAAATATGGGAATATGTACATATCTGAGCCTTTTTAAACTCTATTTCCATTCCAGATATATGCTTTATATATCCATTTATATATCATCTGGAATGGTCTTTTTTCAAAACAATCTTGCACAGCCTTTTAACTTTTTTAAACCGTTTCTAAGTCTTTTTAATGTTTTTAGGATTAATTTTAGATTTTTAGATAAATAATTTGTATTTTTATATTAGGTAAAATATAAATGTACACTGTATTTTCATGTTCTTAAATAAACTGAAGGCCAGGAGAAATATTTGTCAGTAATATTTGTTGAAGCTAAGCATTTCAACCAAGACTAGATAAAGTGAAACATTCCAAAGACTTGTGTTCTTATTTCAGTCTAGAATTTTAATAAACACTGACTTTTTCAACAATGGAGCATGTTTCCATCCAGTATCCAGGTTTTCTTTTTTCTATTGATATATATATATTTTTTTTTTTGCCAGTATCTCCAGCCATTTTCTAATGTTTTTTTTTTTTTTTTAAATAATTACTAACATATCTATATTGTTCCATAGGTTTTGCCAATGTTGAATTTCTGTTGGGAGTCTAATTTTTCAGTGCTTGATATTCCATTTCAACTCTAGGTGGCAGTATTGTTCAATATCTAATAAATAGACATTCAGTTCATATTAAAACCAAATGTTTGAACTGTGCAACAAAATTTCTTAAAAATGATCTGATTGATAAAGCCTGTATTGTCACAAAAGCCTTTCTGGTTTTGTAAATTAATCTTTTATTTTCATTTTGAGCCACTGATGGGAGGAGGAGTCCATCAGGTTCAAGACAAAGCTAGTCACCTGTTCTAAAAACTGCTCTCACAATTCAATTTATTTCAGATCAGTACAAATTGTCCAGTTAATAGAGAAAAATAATGTGTGAAGAAAACATTACAGTGATGTGGTGATAAGAGTCTCTTTAAAAGTCAATACCTGCCTGTATTGACTGATTCAAACGGACTTCTGCCATGCTGATAAATTATTCATCTGTTTATGATTTCATAATGAACATTTAGTTTACTTTTAAAATAACAGAATGAATTGGATTTACTTATGAAGTAATCCAATATTATATAACTGAATGTTTTTAAAAAGTTCAATTTTATTTATTTATTTAGCTTAAAGTTAATGAAATCTATTTTTTGCATTGTGACTCTTTTTTTACTGATGATCTCCTCAAATCTTCATTACCATAAATGTGTCTGGGCATATACCTTTTTATTTTTTTATTCTCAGTAATTATTAGTCTCCTGTTATTCTCATTAGATTCCATTACTGTAAGTACAACAACAACAATAAAAAAGACAGTATAAAAAAAAAAAAATTGTGAGCTTTACCTTTTTACTTCTGAATAAATTCCTTTGAAGTTCCACCTCATTTTTGGTAAAACATCTCTACAGGCAAATTAGGTGCAGTGCCATGGTAACAAACCTGTGCCCTAAGCCTATCTCAGCGGTACAGACATTTGGTCAGGGGTCATTTTGCTCCCAGCTGCCTGTGAAAACAGGTGCAGAGTCGCTCCGTCACTCTTCTGTAACTGGCAGAATAATCGGAGCTGCCTTACAGCTGCTCACCGTACTCTGACCGCTCACACATCGACTCTCCCCCAGTGTGAATTTACACAGTTCAAAACAGCTGAGACATGAAGGGGACACTCAGTCCTACTGAGACAGAACTAATTCACTGAAGAAATTCATCTGTCATGTATTTGTTCCCGAGGGCTGAGCGCACTCGATGCTAGATCCATCTTATTTTTGATATTCTAATATTTAGAATTTGCTTTTCTGTTATAGATCACCTCTCTTTCATCATGGTGGTAATAAACGAGCAAAACTGTCTTGGATTACCTTAATTGCGTTTTTGTCTTCGAGAATATGTTCACTGAAAAAAAAAAAAAAGAAAGTCATGGCAATATATGTTTTTCCATTACTTTAACTTATCAAAATAATTTGGTGCTTCAGCTTCATTTTTTAAAGTCCACCTGTGGTGAAAATCAAGTTTTTAATGTTGTTTATATGTCTATGTGGTGTTTTTAATATGCTTTAAGACAAACCATGTGCATATTCATCAGTCAACACCATGAGTATTTTCTCTCTTTAAAACTGCAGTGAAAAAAAGACTGCGGTTTGAAATCGCTGGTGTTTCTTACATCACAAACTACCTTGTAACCAATCACATCAACGTGCCGAAGCAGAGGAGTCTCAAGAGAAGTATATACCGGTACCTGTTGATATGAAAAATTGGGTAGATTTCAAAAGTGTTCAAAGCGTTTGTAAGGATACTGATTGTTAGAAGGCAGTTGTCTGACTATGACATGGCAAACGGGAACATGGTTTGTGTAACATTAGCAACACATTATTAGCTGATAGATATTGTAGTCAAGCAAACGGTTAATCATATTAATTACTGTTATGTGTCCGATGTTGCATGTTGTAAAAAGTGTGTGCGAGTGAGTGGAGGCGGGGCTAATTAGCATATTTATAGATCCGCACATATAGCATGAAAAACATTTTTCACAAGAAAAATGGTTTAAATATGTCATTTTGGTGATCAAAGATGAGTTTTAAGGGATAAAATTATTGACTACAAGGGAACTTTAAGCTACAAGAGATTCACCTTGTTTTTTTTAAGTCAGTTTATATAATATAAATGTCCACATCAAGTTTGATTATACTTAAGCTAGCTTGCCCTTCAGAGTTCTCTCTCCAAAGCCACGCCTCCTCCAAAACACATGAACGCACGCAGAGTCAGCAAAGCGCCACGAGAGACGGCGTTAAATTACCTCATGTCTCAAAGCACATAACATTACAATAATAATGAACGTAAACAACTTGCAGAGCTCAGATTTATACCACCTGACTGCTGCAGACTAATTTTAGCATTGATAGTGTTGCCAGAGAAACGCATAAATTCGAGTCTGAGGATGTGAACAGCACGGTGTAGAACGCCACGGGTTGCCATCTCGTAATTACAGTTACGACATGGCGTGAACGCAGCATAAGCTCATTGTTTTGGTTTAGGAGGAACTGTAAAAGGCAGCTGCTGCTTGTTTGTGGCACTCGGTGACTGAAGTCTGTCTACAACTCTGCATAGCCTTAAGCCCCGTTCACACCAAGAACGATAACTATAAAGATATCTAACTATATTTGCATCCACACCAACGAACGATAACGGTCTGTTTATCTTAGCTCACGCGCTGCGGATTCAAGGTGTGTACAACATGTTTTTACTGTTCTTGTTGTATTTACATGGCTTTAACCAGCAGATGTCCTCAGCATACTATGTTTCGAGTGAATCTAGCTAGTGTAATCGATCTAATCTAACAGTGAATGTCATCATGCGCGAGCCCTTAAATTCGAATAGATTAGTTGTCGGTGTTTTATCGTTCAACAGCTGGAAAAAAATCGCTCTGAAAGTGATCCCAAAGATATCGTTTCTCTATATCGTTATCGTTATAGCTGTGGTATGGACTCTGCTATACTTTTATATTCAGAACGATTTTTAGAACTATATCGTTATCTTTATAGTTATTGTTCTTGGTGTGAACGAGCCTTTACGGAATGCGCTGATGATGTGTGACACTGACAGCCAGGTAGGACACCAAACGTGGACCGAATGCAGTGATTGGACAAACATTTTTCTTTCCCAGAAAATATATTTGCTCATTTAAAATATTTAGACCACTTCTATTATTGTTTGCTATTAGGATGTGAAGAAGGTTTCAACCAGAATAACAAAAAGTGTTTATGAAAAAAAATTACTTTTAAGTTTCTAAGTTGAAATAGACAATTTATTTACAGTGTAGGTTAGGTAGCGCATGCTAGCATACACAATGAGTGCAATTTATATTACATTATATTTATATTAAAATTAGAATCTCACTGATCAGTGTCTTTAAAAGCCCTTTAAGCCCTAAGAACTTTGTTGTTCATCATCTCCCTATATACTATCTATAGACGGTTCCTCTGGCAACAGTGCCTTTGACTGCTCCACATCCCTGAATATACTGTACCTAACGGCAATCCACGATGCAAGGAGCTTTTGTCTGAGGTTTGCAGACTTTTTGGGCCATTTATTTTCTGGTGATTTGACTTTGAATTCTCTGAGCCTCATCATTTTCGTCACTTGTTATCGTTGTTCCCATGAGGATGTTCATTTCAGACTTTAGCACAGATGGCCAGGGACAGAGGACGTGGCCAGCCGGCTAATGTACATATTCCAAGACCTCTCTCAGAGGAAAAGACTTTTGACACTGTCCTCAATGTGACTTGACACTCGGAACACAGTGTATACTGTATATCAAAGCTATTTCATCTACTTAACCCTCGAACACATGACCCAATAAAAAATACATGAATGCGTTGTTGCGATGTAATGGAAGTAGCGACAGATCTTTTACTCTATATTGTTGCGTACATCCAGGTGAAACTGGTTATCAAAAAAGAAAAATACATGTAGGAAGGGCCTTGCTTCTATCCGTCGGAATGGAGGCAAATCTGAATGCGAGCTTGTCAGAAAGGGCCGGAGTTTAGATTAAATGATTGGAGAAGTTATTCATTTTCACCGGAAGATCAAATTTCGATATTTTCATTAAAAATTACGAGGTCAGTTTTTTTTTTAAAGATTCATTTTTGGTGTTTTTGCCTTTATTATGACAGGACAGGAAGCTAAGTTGGAGAGAGAAAGAGGGGGGGACGGGATCGGGAAAGGTCCACAAGCCGGGACTCGAACTCGGGACGCCTGAAGCTCAACTGCGCTATATGTCGGCATGCTGCCCACGAGGCTATTGGCGCCAACACAAGGTCAAATTTAAAAGATGGAAATATACATATGGATGAATCATTTACAATAAGATCATAAACATGCATTTAGAAAATAGATAGGGTGAATTTCCATTTCATGCTGACTTTAAAGGGGCTCAAAATGACCTGAATTGGATTCAGTGGTATTTCTTCAAAGAAAAGGCATCCTGTTTTAACTTAATTTTTGTGTAATTAATTCAAATAAGTATTTGATTGTTTATGTGACAGTTTTAGTTTACCGTAGTAAGTAAAATAAGAAACTGACAGACCAAAACAAACCAAACCAAACTAAAACTTTGACCAAAAAGAGAAAAGAAATCGCACTCTGTTGGGTCAGTTACCCCCTTTGTGCGTTCTGTGGTTAAAATGGCATTAGTGAAGAAAACATTTGTCTCAAAATGAAAAATCTTTGATAATAACCAGGTTGCTTTGGTGGCAAATTTAGTAACATTTACATACAACATACATGACCTCTCAAAGTACTCTGACATCATCCAAATTTTATTGACACTATTCCACCAACTTCACCCATCAAAGAATTTCATCTTGAAATGAAAAGTGACATAACCAGCTCCCAAATTAATTTAAGCAGAAATATTCCCTTGAGGGATTTCACTCACAGTTAACATAAAGTAGACTAACAACACTGCTGTTTCCCTTTCTCTCATCCTCATCATTTTCATTAAATGGGTTTGACAGAGTATGCCAGTCCTTTAATTAAGCTGTCACTCAGTGAGACCTCAATTAGGATGGATGGAACAGATCACTCAGTTAAGACTGACAGTCTGGGTATTGTAATCGAAATACACATATCCAGCTACTCGAAACAAATTTACATACAGCTCCATCTCCTAAGCATGTTTGATCCTCACAAGAGCTTTACTAAGATGGTAGTAAGATCGAATCGTTTTCTGAGTCAGAGCTTTTTACACTGCTATTGGTGTTGCCGTCAGGTGTTGATGCCATAAATCAATTCACTGGAAGTCTATTCAATCACAAGTCCAGTTGTGTTTATAGAGATGCTCACTTACAATTAGAATTCGCTCTCTATCTATTAGACCGTTCATCCCGGTAACTGATACTTCATCCCTTGAAATCGGGTCTCCAACTATCAGTTAAGTTGTACTACTAATTATGAATATTTGAATCAGTTTAGCTTGATATAGCTACATTAAAATTACAATTAATCAATCATTTTCATTCTGTGAACAGTATTGATTATTAATGAATTCTAAGAGAATTATATTTTTCATGGCCATAGAAAAATAATTCTTTCTTAGCATTTACCGCACTCAAAAGCTGGTAGCAAAATCTAAATCATTTAAGTTTCAATTGACTGTAGTGAACAGCAGATGTGATGGCACCAGAGCTTCACAACAGACATCCCTTTGTCCCACTTTGATTAATACAAAAGAGTGTGATAGGACCCTCAATGACAACTAAATGACTATTGTAACCAGGACTGCCAAAGGTGGAGGACAGGAAAGATGACCTCAAGTTCAAGGTGTAAATGGCCATGGACTCCTAGGGCTGCCAAACCGGTTCTGGCTAGAGCACAGCAAGAACAAACAAGTACTCAAAAAGAAAGACATTTTCTAAACATATTGGCTTGAAATGACCAAAAATGGACAGAAATACTGTAAGGAGCATGTCCTATACATCCATTTATTCATCCAGGAAACTGTGCACACACAGTGGAATAAAAGCCAATGCAACTGCATCCACTGAGACAGAAGTGTGATACCTCAGCCAATTCACATCAAGTTTGGACTCTACGAGTTCAGAACACCGCCACAAGGACTTTGAGAAAGGTTTGAAAAAGAAATAAAGCATTTTCGAGGTCCTAAAGACACTGTCTTATTTAACTGTGTATTTTGGGACAATACAACACGTTTCACAGGATGGGAAGGTGATGGGTGGACACCTTGAATGCTACGACCCAATCACATCACCACAGCAGGAAAGGTGGGGATTAGTAATCCCCTCCCCAACGGGAAGGAATAAAAGCTTTCCCAAGTGAACAAACCCGTGTTCTGAGTTTCTGACCTGATGAGGGAAGAACAACAGCACGACCAAGGTGATACTCTTGCGAGTAAACCTTTCACCACACGGACCTTCAATCAGCCCAACTGCTTCTGCAGAGGACTTTGGCTCCTGACCTGCATAACTCCAGTACCCCACGGACTGACCATCATCTGACCTACAGTTGTCTGGATTACACAAAGACCTCCAGCACTCAGTGCAGCTCTGCAACTGTTGAAAAGCAATCTAGTCTCCCACCACACACGGAAGGATACCAGTGGACAACGTTTCCCATTCCTGGACTGATCACCCGACCAAGTGAAACGTAAATATAAGCTAACCAAACCTTTTCCCAAAGGCCTTGGCATTAGGCTGTTGCTAAATGAGATTGCTATTTGTGTAGAGACTGTTTATCTAGGGTCATCTAGAGAGCCCATTGATCATGGATGATGGTTTAAGCTTCACAGATCACATCGCTACAACGGCCCGGTCCTGCAGATTTGCTCTATACAACATTAGGAAGATTAGACCCTTCCTATCGGAGCATTCCACACAAATTCTTGTCCAAGCTCTTGTTCTATCTAGACTGGACTATTGTAATGCTCTCTTGGCAGGCCTTCCAGCATGCACTGTAAAGCCCCTACAACGGATCCAGAATGCTGCAGCAAGACTGGTCTTTAACGAACTGAAGAGAGCGCATGTCACACCTCTCTTCATCAGTTTGCATTGGCTGCCAATAGCTGCTCGCATCCAATTCAAGGCTCTGACGTTTGCCTACAGAACAACCACTGGCTTCGCACCACTATACCTAAACTCACTACTTCAGACTTACGCGCCCTCCAGAAGCTTGCATTCTTGTGGTGCCATCCCAAAGGGGCACAAAATCACTTTCACGGACCTTCTCCTGGTCTGTTCCTGGTTGGTGACCTGCCACGCTCTATCCAAGCAGCTGAGTCTTTAGCCATTTTCAAAAAACTGCTAAAGACATATCTTTTTCGTCAACAATTGACCCAGTAATATAGCACTTTTTATTTATATTTTACTATTCTATTCTTTCTCCATCTATTTGCGTATTAAAAAAAAAACCTTGCTACGAGCACTTTACTGATGAAACTGTGACTTGACACGGCACTTACGTACTGTTTTTGTATTGTACTCATGTTGATTGGACTGCTTCTACTATTCTCATTTGTAAGTCGCTTTGGAGAAAAGCGTCGGCTAAATGACTAAATGTAAATGTGGTCAGCGTATACAGATAGATACATTAGACACGTTATCTGTATTCATAGTAAATGCTTATTTACTATTTCATACCAGCATCTAGAAAGACCACAATTGATTCCCTCATAGATAATAAACTTCCTCCAATTTATAAAATTCTAATTCAGTCAACAATCTTTCATGATTGTTCTTTATTGTCAAGGTGAGATTAGTGGCTGGTTCCCCCGAAATATTGGAAGGAATCATCTGACTCAATATTAATATTAATACAAAATATTAATATTAATATTTAAGACCATAAATAACTACATTTGTGGTGCCCTCATGTGAGGCTAATCCAAAATCACTACATAACTAAATCACAAACACATAACTAAACTAACAAACACATAACATACACGCAGGTCACACACATACATGATGAAAAATGAACAATGATAGAATTGAACCGGAAGTGGGACAGGAAAGGGAGCCATGGGGAAAAAGTCAAAAACAGTCTGGAAAAGGACCATCAATTGTTTAGTGTTCAAATGTACGATACTTGCAAAATGCCTTTAGGTCGAGGAGCATCGGATCTGCAGGCTGAGGAGAAATTCTTGATGGTTCGGTACGAAGTTGTAATCAATATCTTCTGCGGTGGTTGAAGAAATATGAAACAACTTAAGCTGTTAATTTGACTCTTGTAGCAGGAAAGAGTTCTTTCTCTCCTAGTCAATCACATGGTTGGGGGCAGGGCAGGCCCTGAAGAGGTCACCCTGCAAGGGCGTCAGTCCATCCAAAGAAGCAAGAGAGAGAGGCTGATTTTTAATTTCCAACCTATTTTGGGTTTATTTTAAACCAGCCATACAGTCATTTTTAATTAATAATAGAGGTTGGTCAAACATTTAACCCAACTGCTGGGTTTGTCCAAATTGAACCCAACTTAACCCAGGATTTTTTATAGTTTTTATAGTATGTACACACAAATGACATTAATTTGAAATATGTATACTATATAATGCATAAAGATACAAAAAATTTACTTCACTTAAAAGTCTGTTAAAGTCAGCATGAAATGGAAGTTGCAAATGTATCTTTCTTCTGTATTGTGATGTATATCCTAGTGAAGCGGCTTCTCAAAGAAGAAAAAATGTATGGCTGGACTTGATTTCAATTCCACTGGGAAATGATTGGATGGTTGTGGTTTGCTATTAGTTGATCTCATGTGAGTGACAGGTTGTCCTGCCCGGCATCAGAGAAGAGATTACAAGAGGGAGGGGAAGTTATTTTGATCAAAGATTAGAAGGATACATAAATCTGGAAATAATAATAATTTTACATTGTAATGGACTATATTTTTCTTAGTGGAAGCATGAAGACAAAATACAGGTAAAATTATAAATTAATTTGAACTCAAATCAGAATTTCATGTCCATGTATTTTTTGAGTAGCGTGTAGTAAGAACGATAATACAGTCAGGTGGTCATTATCGCAAAATAAACCCTAAGCATTTAGCAACAAAATGAGCTTTATCTGTGCAGCCATCCCATAAATCCTCTGCGACTCCCAAAAAGTCACTTGCATAAGAATCTGGTTTGATCTCATTTGTGTTATTTCTTTGGAGACTTCTGAGGAGACAGTGGGAAATGCTCAACAAGATCACATGGTCATCATCTACCCCAGAGACAAGGGAGCACTGAGGGAACGTACAGCTCATCAGTGACATTTAACTCTCAATAAGGCGAATGGGAATATGATTCTGTTTCAAAGGCTTGTATAGATGTTGTCCTTCTTGTAGCAGTGGACATTTTCCCTGCTTTCATTTCCCTAGTTTCATTAATCTTGCTCTGGATAATGTTATCACATTGCTACTGTCACATTAGGCTTTAAATTTTATCTCAAAGCAGCTGTTGTTGAGACTGGCTGATGACTTCATAACATCTCAAACACGCTCTAGAGATTTTTCCTTGAGCATGTAATTGTTTAAACACCTCATGATTAAACACAGGTCACTTTAATGATGTGTGGGCGAATATTTTCCAGCTGTGTTGCAAACAAGCTACACAAAAAATGTGGAACCTGTATGCCTGCCTTTCTTCTGTGGAACATAAAAGAAGATATTTTGAGAAATGTCTCCGTGCTTTTTTGTCCATACAATGGAAGTCAATGACAAGCAAAACATTCTTCAGAATACCTTCTTTTATAAAATGGATAGTTCCTGTCCTTGATTCTGATTGGTCAATAGCTGTGTTTTATTCACGATAAAAAAACGGCTATGACCGCTTCACCCATCGGTTCTGTGTATCACTACACAACACCTATAGCAACCACACTTAGCAACGTAAACTTATGTTTTCAATTGATATTGTTCATTGAAGCTTACTGTATTATGTCGAAGAGTATTGTGAGGAAGAGGTTGAGTGAGCGAGTTTATTCCCTGCATTCAGATTTAGCATTTTCCTTCAGGTCAGTCCTATGTTCATAATAAAAAATCAGTTTAAATGTCCAATGTATTATCTTGTCCTTTTAACAGTTCAAAGGGTTTTCCCATGACTGACAGCGCTAGTCAAAGCATTTGTCAGTTGCTTCTTGTTCTGTGTTTACAACAATTCAGTCTTTTCAAAATAAAAGTCTTCGCTACTGACTGACACACTCATAAAGACGGTCTTTGCCGCCATCTAATGGCGTAATAATGTAACTTCTGTTGCTGTTCACGGTCAGGGATTATTTTGTCCAGCGGAAGGAAGGTTCTTAGTGAAAGTTTACTTCATGAAAGTTGCATTTATACATATTCTTGGCTTTAATATTTGTATTGTGTGGTAACCGTTTTATAAAAGCAATAAGGTACTCGAGGCTAGTGCTGTATTGTGAATAAGTCACAGCTGAAGGGGTTGCAGGCACTATGCTTTGCGTCGTGCCTAACAACGCCCTTCAGCCGTGACTTATTCACGATACAGCACAGCCTCGAGTACCTTATTGCTTACTTGCATTACGCAGAAGAATGAAAGTCATACAGGTTTGGAACGACATGAGGGTGAGCAAGTGATGACAGAATATAAATTTTTGGGTGAATTTTAATTTAAAGAGCAGATAAGTATTTTTTTTTTTTGTTTTTGAAAAATCTTCTATCCCACTGTGTTTTTGTTCTACAGGCCTAATGAAATTTGACACTTGTGGCTTTTAATCCATGTCTGTTAGCAGTTAGCCATCCAACATGCTAGTGTACTCATAAAACAGACAAAAAATAATTACATTTACGATGATTCTTCTGAGGTGATTCTTTCTTGAATGTGAATTTCCCTTCTTCTAATATCATTTGCCTCTGACTATAGCAATAGCAATGAGCAAATCATAGTTTTGCTAGGCTGTGATGTAAACAAAAGTGTATTGGTTAAAAAATGTGATGCAATGGAAGAAAAACCATAATTCAGTAACAATTTTATCACAGGAAAGCACTCATCAAGCCATTTCTTGAGGTTTTTCATTGGAGATTCAGCTTCAACAATAGCACACTCATTTCCCCATGTTTCACTGCTGCTGTTCAAAGGGATTTCATCACAGTAACTGTTGTCACCTTCCTTTATGTCAATCCAGGCCATGAAATCTTGTAATTGATGCCAAAGAATTCTTTGTACCTCCCTACATATATCTCACCTACAGCTCGCCTGTCTCTCATAGAACAGACTGAAACGAATGCCCACACAAATGCAGCTCTGACTGCCTGTGTCACACAGCTTCACTTCACCTGCCTTTGCCCCTGTTTCTGATTTCCTTCAGTCCGTCAAGACTGCTTTTAAGAGAGTATTATAAACTCTTCTTTCCTCGTACAATAAACAGATCAACTGCAGAATAACTGCATAGAAAAGATATTACTTTTCTATTAATATCAAGAGAATATTTAGATGTAATATAAGTCTCTGGTGTCTCCAGAATGTGTCTGTAAAATTTCAGCTCAAAATACCCCACAGATCATTTATTATAGCTTGTCAAATTTGCCCCTATTTGGGTGTGAGCACAGTTTTTGTGTGTGCAAATGAGCTGCTGCTCCCGGCCCACTTTTTCAGAAGAGGGCGGAGCTTTAACAGCTCGCGCTTCGGTTGCTCAACAACAACAAAACTGGAGAATCTCACGCAGCCAAAATGAGGATTGTCAGTAACGTGTTCAGCCTTACATTGTTCAAACCGGAGTCGGACACTGATGGAGAGACTCAGGAAGAAGTTACAACTTTTAGAATGAAACTGGACGTTTCTGAATGGTTAGTGGATAAATTTATGTAGTTGCTGTGGAGTTGATTCAACTCGTCGACTAGCATGTGCCGTCATGTTAATCTTTTGTGCAAATCCAGCATTGAATTGACCCTCGTTTGTGAAGCAGTCCGGCGTAAAATGACGGCATGGCAACAACACTCTACTACAACAACTCTTCCTCTTTTCTAAAGCAGACTCATCTGTTCGGCGTTTGATATATTGAGCTTTCTAACTTGAAAACGCCTCAGGAAGTCAGTCATCAATGTGTATGACTGAACTCTTGCATTCAAGAATTTATCCCTGTTTGCTGGTGCCAAGAGGTCTGAAGAGATCTGCTGAGACTAATGTGTCAGACTCCTGTGCTCAGTATTAAATAATTCAATGCTTCTGGCTTACAGGAGAAAAAGGGCAATTGTTTATTTTTTGATGATACCGGTTTAGAATGACATGGGAGTAAATAAATGATGACAGATTTGTTGTTGTTCTTGGAGAACTATTGCTTTCTTAAAGAATTAAGGCATAATTTCAGTATTTCAGTTATGTATTTGTTGTGTTCGTCTAATGGCGAATTATATTTCTGTTGTTTAAGAGCTAAAAGCTGTTCTGTGTGTCTAAAAACATCAAACAGTCAGCTGTGTTTATCTCTCCATCTATTACATGTTGGCCACCACTTTTCCATTTGTTAATCTAAAACTGTTACAGTATGTTGCATCCCTAATTGTTTTCCTCTGCACAGATCTCTCTCATTCATACTTTCCATTCACTCTAACAGGCATCAGAGGCTGCCTTAATTTCAGCCTCATTTAGCAGAACAAAACATTAACTCTATAGCCCGAAAGCTACAATTTCACGCTCGCTCTTTCAATCCTCCCCTCCTTCTTTCTCTTCAGAGCTGTCCTTATTTTCCCTGTTGTGTTGTCTAAAGTTAATACTCCCACTCCTGTTCCTCCTTCCTCCCACACGTCTCAGTGCTTTCTGTATTGAAAAAGAGCCTCGGGCTATGGCTAGAAAGCCCTTGTGCCCCTGCTGTCGTGTGCAGCATCGCCACAGTCGATGATTTCCAAAACCTCCAATCCATCCAGCGTTTCTCATTAGAGCTGACAACTCTGCTTGCTGAAACCACCTGCTAGACCAGAGCACAAGGGCTAAATGCAATTTGTCACCACAGATCACACTACCTACTGATTTAATTGCCCTCTAATTGGATCTTTTATCCCAGCCGTAATTTATGAGAACAATTAAACCAGAGAGGGGTTCAATTATGAAGACTGACAACCCATTTTGGGGGGTTGAATCTTCATATTTCAATCTAGAGTGAATTTCCTGGTCTCATGCATGCAGCTTTTTTTATATATAAGTGTGTGTATTTCATTGGGATAAAAGATATAGAATGTATTGAATGTTAGCTTGCTTATTGTGCCCAAGGGCATGATCTATTTAACTCCACGTCATGTTAACAAGAAACTTTGTTGTTCCCTCAATACAGAGGAACAAATGAGTAACACAATATTAACACTCTAGTAACTACTATTAACTAACAAGAAACTCTAATTAACGAATTAATAATAGCGCTCATTTGAATGAGGTAGTTCACTATTAGCTAATCAATTCATACCTCCCAGATAACTATTAAGAACTACTATTAAGACCAAGTCAGCACTGAAATTTAAAAAAATGTGTTAACACGCTCATCAGATATGTCTGTGATTGGCTACAATGATCAACACTTCAATAATGTTGTAAATGGACATCAATGACACTCTTCACCGAGCGCTTGAAAGCAAAACGCTTTCAAATTCAAACACTTCCATGTGCTTTCAAACTCCCATGCGTTGATCATTGTAGCCAATCACAGACATATCCACCTGTTTCCACGGGGCGCTACTGTAAAAAAAGAACGTGGGTACGACTTCCGGTGAGGCGGCGTAAGTAGCATACCAATGGTATTTTGTGTTCTAATTAGCAAAGAGGCTAAGTGTTTTTCCGGATCATTGTTTCCTTTGTAAAGTTGCAAACCTTGATGAGAGATGTCATTACGGCACTCAGGGACAACATTTCAGTTTAGTACATTCATTAGTTAATAATATCACAATACAATAAACAGTTTTCGTGCCCTTAATTGTCCTTTACTTTACTGACCTTCCACTACAAGAGCATCCTGGCCCTGCAACACATGAACAACACGCTGTCTGTTCTTCACCTGTCACTGATGCTAGCACCAAAGCCTTATGATGTGATATTTTACTCCTATTGACGTTGTGCGTGCCAGATCCAGTCGCGTTTCCACTGTCATATGCGATCGATGCTAAATGCTACTTATGCTAACCACTGCGATAATAAATACACACGTTTATGGAAAATACCAGAGACTGCTTGAGGAACGTAGACAATTCTTATATGATTATAATTGTACATTTATTTGGTTTAATGTTTTATCTGTCTCTTCCCTGTGCCTTATGGACTAATGCATAAGGCATATCTTTCACAGATTCACACACTTAGGTTAACTTGTATAACTCATAACTCCTGTTTTCCTCTCATGAGCTTCCTCTGTTGCTCTGGCTGAAAGGATCAGGATAGATAGACGGGTGAGATCGCGCAAACGTCTTTAGATTGCAATCATCGTATAATTTAGAGGAAAAGTAATAGAAATGCACAGAAAAGTGACGTAAACATGGGGTATGTTATCAATATATTTCTAAATGTGTAAGCCTTTGGACTTAAAAGCCTCAGTGGAGTTGTTTTGTGCATTCTTAAATAAATGGAAGCAGGTGTTTTCTTTTTATGTCAATATAAATATCAGTTAGATTTAGCATGATTGATGCTCCTGACATAAATTAATAAATTACTGTTACTGTAACATTTTTTTATCGTAAAACATTGTTCAAATATTGATGCTGGAATCTTAAATCTTTAAGTAAAAGCCAAACGTTCGCATGTTTGGATCGCTGAATCTTGAATGACTGTCATCTGTTGAATGAATGAGTGTCACGTCCCGCCTGTTTACTTCGAACCGGAAGACACGCCCACTTTTGACGCAATGCCTCATGGGGCGTAGGAAACTTGTGGATAGAGGGTATGCACGTGACGTCACCGTCGACCGTTACGACTGCGGCCACGCCCACTGAGTGGCAGCATTGGTTTTCAGCGTGAATGCAGCGAAAAACACACAAAACACATCCAAAACGGGAATGAGCTTTGTGACTGACTGTACAAATAGCTTTGACACAAAATCTGAGGTATACTTTTACAGACTGCTGAAATTTACAGAAAAAAAGAAGCAAATGGGTCCACAGAAACAACTGGACTCCAGGCAGAGAAACATGGATTCGCAGTTATCATATCAAAATGTTGGATTTTGAGGTAAAATCATACCGTATATATTGTATTGTTATATATTGTGTTGACAAATTATCACTTAAATATTTACCATCTTATATTCTGCATAATTGGGTGTTTTTAAATAAACTGACAAAAACTATACAAGTTTACGGGGCTGGACAATATGAAGATATATATATAACATTGATAAAAGTGATTACTCGGACCTAAACCTACCTATATTGTAGTTATATAAAATATTCACAGGCAGATTTGCTTTATGTATTTCCCCGGCGTCGAAATCAGGCACATATAAATGTCAGTAAAACACAATTCCTGGCTGCATGTCAATATGGATTAGGTTTATTTGACAAGTTGTAAGAAACACTTTCGAGCCAAACCTTTAGAGTAATCATTTGTTTTACTCGTGTTTTCGCAGTTTCCCCTATTAAATCCAGTCATGCAGCAAGTTCTTTTACCACTCAGTCCAGCTGAGGGAACGCGTTCCGGCGGGAAAGTGACATCGATGCATACCCTCTATACACTGATCAGACATAACATTATGAGCACTGACAGGTGAAGATAATAACACTGATTATCTCTTCATCACGGCACTTGTTAATGGGTGGGATATATTAGGCAGCAAGGGAACATTTTGTCCTCAAAGTTGATGTGTTAGAAGCAGGAAAAATGGGCAAGCATAAGGATTTGAGGGAGTTTGACAAGGGCCAGATTGTGATGGCTAGACGACTGGGTCAGAGCATCTCCAAAACTGCAGCTCTTGTGGGGCTGGGTGCGTGTATGTCGTTTACCTGGGGAACACATGGCACCAGGATGCACTATGGGAAGAAGGCAAGCCGGCGGAGGCAGTGTGATGCTTTGGGCAATGTTCTGCTGGGAAACCTTGGGTCCTGCCATCCATGTGGATGTTACTTTGACACGCACCCTTTCATGGAAACGGCATTCCCTGGTGGCTGTGGCCTCTTTCAGCAGGATAATGCGCCCTGCCACAAAGCAAAAATGGTTCAGGAATGGTTTGAGGAGCACAACAATGAGTTTGAGGTGTTGACTTGACCTTCAAATTCCCCAGATCTCAATCCAATCGAGCATCTGTGGGATGTGCTGAACAAACAAGTCCGAGGCTCCACCTCGGACTTAAAGGATCTGCTGCTAACATCTTGGTGCCAGATACCACAGCACACCTTCAGGGGTTTAGTGGAGTCCATGCCTCGACGGGTCAGGGCTGTTTTGGCAGCAAAAGGGCCAACACAATATTAGGAAGGTGGTCATAATGTTATGCCTGATCGGTGTATGTTGAGTGTGTGAACACAATGGCCAATCAGAGGTGTTTACGAATCCGCTCAACAGCGCTCAAAGCGTCACATTTTTTAAATTTCAGTACTGACTTGGTATTGAAGTCGGTACTTTTGACAACACTTTGTAAATGTTCGTTAAAAGTAAGGTTTCGGGAAATGCCAAATGTTGAACTATGTTGGTAACAACGGAACTAGCGACCAATGATGCTTTTGGAAAACGAAACCCAGAAGATTTGATTACAAACATGTACATACACCCACAGGCACCAATTGAAATGCAGAACCATGAATAAATTAATCTGTGAGCAAAAGTAATTTGTAAAAGTCAAACACCTTCATGACTATGAAATAAGTGACAGTGATTCCTTCAGCAATGAATATGCGATTCTTGAGTTCTATCAGATGTGTGAGAACTTGATGGACAAGACGGTTCTGCCAGACAATGACATTCAATGTCCCCCACTGTGTGCTGAAACTGTCAACCTTTTTGAGTTTCCTTTCAGAGTTTTTTTTTTTTCAACGATGGCCTAAAAAGAAACTTTTTTTATAAAAAATGTCAGGTGTTAAAGGCTCCCAGTAAAAACCTGACATTTCTTGGACTGAGAGGATTCGTGACCTGGGTATTAAGATGTAAGGACGGTCTCGACAGAGCAAGAGCATCAGGGCATTTTAACACTCAGGTTAATGAGAGAGTTCTATTCTTCTGCAGCCAAAAGTGACAGCATGGAGAGAGCGTCTCCTTCATTTACCAGCGTTATTACATGCGTAAATCACAAATATTCACCGCTTTTATTTTGACTCTTTAAAGATTTTATATCTATCTATCTACATAAACTATCATTCCAAAGTATAGTGTTAGTATGATTTTTTAAACAAATAAATACTTTTATTCAGCAAGAATGCATTAAATTGATCAAAAGTGACTAAACACATTTAAAGTTATAAAAGATTCCTATTTCATGATCAATATAAAATGATCACAAACGTTTAAATGTTGGCATGAAATGAAAATGTACCCTATCTATTTTTTAAATGCAACTTGTTTTTTTATTGTCAATGATTCATCCATGCATCTATGCCTTTTTTTTTTCTTTTCGAGCTCATAATGTTTAATCAACTCGATCTTCTGGTGAAACGACAGACTTCTCTCTGGTGACGTATGCCAAACTTCTCCAGTTATTTTGTCCTCATAAATCCTGCCTCTTTCTTACAATCGACCACAACCTTGCATTCAGGTTTGCCTCTATCCAATCAACAACCAATGGATAGAACCTGAAATGGAAGTCCTGAAATGCTTTAGTCTTTTTCAATAATGACTTTTACTCTATGTCACAATTTGGAAAAACTGATCTGCTGCTACTTCCATTTCAACACTATTTTAAACTCCTCTTTTCCATGGGCAGCAATAGCTCAACATTAACTGAACTGGACAAATAGCATTATTTTTGTGAACAAAGCACAATCTGTAATAAGCCTAATTTACATAATGAATCAACATAATAAATTAGCCATGTTTGTGCTGAAAAGGATGACAATGAACTAATTTAAATACAGTTCAGTATTATTTCTAGTGCCTGGTTAAACTGGATTGCATGTGGTTATAATAATATGCAGGGCTTTTTTGCTGAAATAACATGTGCGCAACATTTTAGTGAATTCACCCCACAATATTATATATACACATTTCATAAATAAGACTTTGTTCAAGAATCTGTGATAAATTGTGTGTAAGGTTAGAGAAGAGAGACCACAAAAGCTCAGATGTGACCTCGTTCTCTGTAAGAGCTGCACTTAGACATTCAAATGGACGAAATTTTTTAAAACCTCATTATACCGATGAGTTTTATCCTTGACCTTAAGTCTTCATAACATTTGCAAACTGTAAATAATAATTTTCTGGCAAGCTTGATCTGAAGAGGTGGTGGGAATGAACTGGTGCAGGAGGTAAAACCTAAAACTTAAAAAAAAAAACTTTATAAACTATCAGAATAACTGTACATCTTTAGGGTACAACAGCTTGTCACTGGGGCAGCACCCTTAAAGGGACAACTATGTACCCCTAAAAGGATCTTAGAGTACCCTTTATATGAACCAGGTTCAAAAATGTCCCTTTGATGGTATTGCACCATGTGACTAAATGTTGTACCCTATAAGGTACAATTTGTGCTATTTACAATCCAAAAGTTATCTAAACACACATATCCAAGGAGCCAAAAGCTGCACCCACTTGTCAAATTTGATTTATTGCCACAAATTTATGTTCAGTGCTTTTTATTGTACCATTTGACGTTGAGTCATGCATTCAATTAAGCTTCAGAGCTTTTCATTTCCAGCTGTGAACCTGAAAAGGTTATTCTAATTCTCTGAGTGTATTTGAAGTTTCTTAAGCATTTAAAAATCATTTCTGTCACAACGAAGTCTGTACAAATCTTCTTTAAAGCTCTGGTGCTGTCACAATACTGACGTTATTTATGATAACAATCCTTCTTCTTTTGAGTGGGAGACAGAAAGAATTCATTAGTGGCTTCACTCAGCAATTTAGTTAAAGTTTTTATAACTTGCTTTTATAGCTTAGCACAACTTAAAAGAGGCTGTACACTTTTAATACGCTAATTTAGTCAATAAATAAATGGTCATCATTTGCTTACTTTCGTGTAGAAGAAGATAAAAATCAGAAGATAAAATCAATAAAAATCATGTAAAAGATGTGTTCTTCATTTGGCTTTCAGAATGTATTCTTGTAAAGTGTAAAACGTATGTAATGTAATTTTTTCCAGACCAAACTCAAAACTAACATAGAGTCATCGGAGGTCAGTTTAATATCGAATTAAGTCTGTCTGTTCTAGATGAGTGGAGAACTGAAAGGGGATCAAAAGGAGGTCAGCACAATAATAGCCAGCGCCATTGATTTCATCAGCAGTACGGAGGGTCCATTTTGGAGTGGGTGGACTAAGTTTGTGAGAGGCTTTATATAGGGAACTCGCTGTCTATTTCTGATTTAATCAATGTGAAGGAACACCCACCCCACTAATGACTGCCCTCAAATCAACGCTATCCTTAACAACAGAACAGCAAAGTGAACAAAGCACCGTCTTGACATGCTCTGATTGATCTGACTGGCATCTCTGAGCTCAGATCTTTGGGTAATCCATACAGATGTGTGTAGGTGGTAGAATTAAACAACAGTGAAGGAGGACTTGAGTGTTTGCTTTATTTGTCAATTAGCCTCATTTATCAATCTAATGTAGAAACGAGCGCAGAAATCATCTTGCAACAGGGTTCATGTGTGATTCATGAAACATTCGTATGCCATCGTACGAATAATTGGACATTGATAAATGTGGCAGCTGAAAACAATCGGTATTTAAATGTCACAGCCCTATAAATTCACGGTTTAGAAGCTTTGCAAGTTTACAACATGGAGAAACGTAACCCGGCCAAGAAGGAAGTAATTTCAAGAAAAAGAAACTGACCTTATACACCAAAAACAAACAAACAAAAAAAAAAACACCTGTTAACTTTGTCATTGCAAACAATTAAATTAGTATTAAATATAAGAAAATACTTGAATAAGGTTATGGATAGGCTATGTGGCAATAGAATATTTTACTATTGGCAAAACATTTGACTATGAGGCTTGTCTGTAAACCCTAAAGCTCAAAATAATGAATTGGTTTAGGGTAAACTTAAATTAAACAAATTAGTTTAGTTAAATTAACTTTTATGAGTATTTAGAACTTTCTTTTTCTTTTGAGCTCACAGAACTTGTTTTAAGTTTTATGAACTTGTTTCTTTTAATTTAGACAAACTTAAATTTTAAGGTGTAGTGTGTCAATTTTAGCGGCATCTAGCAGTGAGGTTGCGAATTGCACTATAGAGAAGCTACGGTGGCCAACACAGGACAAAAATGTCGTTGTCTGAGACAGTAGAGAGAAGCCAGTGAAGCAAACGCACTCTGTAAAGTGTATGTCCGTTTAGGGCTACTGTACAAACATGTCGGCGCAAAATGGCAATACATATAAGGGGACCTGCGGTGTATGTAGATAGAAATGACTCATTCTAAGATAATAAAAACATAACAGTTCATTATGTAATGTCTTTATACACCACTGAAAACATAGTTATGTATATTATATTGCATTTCTGTCAATAGATCCTCCTAAAATTGACACATTGCACCTTTACCTGAAACTGGGCTATTTCGCAGCATTCTATCATGCTATCAAAGCATTGTGTTATCAATTAGCAAGTTAGTGTTTATTGAATTAGCTAGTTAAAGCTATTTAAGTTGAGATTGCATGATAGTTTTAAGTTAAATGTATGAATGTGACGCCAGGTGCGACGCAAGCGTTTTTTTGCTAGTTTCAGCCCGATGCAGGGATCATTTTCATGTCCAGCACCACGTTGTTTAAATAGCAAATGCACTTGCGCCCATCTGTTCGCCAATGGGTGTGCTGGTCTGAAAACAAGGTGTGTTCAGGTGCATTGTTGGCATGTTGCTATTTTGAGGCAACTGACTGCACTATTGACCAACAAAAACCTGGTCTAAAGTCAATTATGCACAACTGGCTTTTAAAGGGAATGACAGATGATACTCTGACCTAAAACACACCCATGAATCATTAAGAGACTAGGTACAATCCTTTTGGACCATACGCCTGGTGCGCCGGCCATTTTTTCTGTTGTTAAACTAGCAAAAGTGGATTCAGATATGCCCTAAGTCCACATGCGCTTCAGAACATGCGCTTAGATCGTTAAAATAGGGCCCTTAAACTTTGAATTTCTTAACTTAACTAATGTAACTGATTACCTCAAATTTTTTGAGTTTTGCCAACTTATTCGGGTTTACGGTATGCATTCATTCGCGTAAGTTTACAATAACTCAGAAACTTGCGTACACGAGTTGAATACTGTCGTGAGATTTGATTGTAGCCACCACTTACGTCCATCCATACTGACAAATGCCAAGTTTTGCGTGGAAAAAACAGTACGCCCAGTTTTTGGTCATACGTTTGTTTCGTATAAATGAGGGAGTTTTCCTTTGTGCACAGCCTCTCTTCTGTCCAAGCTAAAGCTTTGAATTCAGCTGTCTTTCAGCAATTTTAATATGTGAGGCTGAACTCACTGGTCACCAAATGTATTCATCCCCAATTTATTTTCTGCAGAGAATAACTGTAACTATGTTGGATATAACATTGTGAATGAATGTTGCAGAGGCAGTGCATGCTAGAATAAACAGTTCATTGGTGCAATGCAGTGCTCTTGAAAAAAAAAAAAAACATCGGAGCAGCGACACAGCAGATCAGATGTGATGAAGAGCTGTGAGAATGCATTGATATTCACATCATTTATTCTCAAAAGCCTGCACGTGACATTTATAAATGCCTCTATCCTAAGAGAGACTGAAAGATGTTGCATGAGTAATGAATATTGTTTATTTTCACTCAGTATTTGTAATGTGCCTGCAGTATCATCGCGTTTAACATTTGTCCTCTTTATCAGAGCACTTTTCATCAAAGGAAACTGTTAATATTATCTCTTACAAAGGCCTTTTTTTCCAAAAAAAAAAATGATGTGGAATTATATACTGTCTGTAAAATGACTGGCACTTTTCCAGCTCACAGACATCTTAAAAATCTGAAGTTAAATGAAGTGAAAAGCCTTGAAATTGCTATTAGGGGTCTGGATGAATCATATTTGTTGAAAGCAGCATCCATTTGCGTAGCTTTTGTAGGTGTATTTTAAGGATAGTCAAGGAAAGTGAACAGTATGTCATGAAAATAAGCTACTGTTGCCAATAGCAGACTGAAAAATGAATGAACCTCGATGCAGCAAAAATCCATCCAGTGAGAAAATCCGCAGCTCAACTTTATGAAATATGTTCTTCCTCTAGGTGTCTAATAAATTACTTCACAATTGCTTCTGAAACTTTTTTCACAATGCAAAACAATAGGCATTTAAATGTAATGACCCTCAACATTGCACTAGACTCAGTAATCCAGTTCTTGTGGGAAGAATGTGCAAATTACTGTTCTCATTAAGGATCCTTATAATCATTTTAATTGCCCTGAGTAATGAGTCAACACAGACAGGAAACCATATGACATGAATCAGAACCAATAAAAATTCATGTAGCTAATCACTTATTACAAACTTTTGGCATTTTGAGCACATTTTTTTAATACTGAGCTGCAGGACACTTCATTCCTTCCCTTAAATAGATTCAAAAGTTAAATACTGGGCATACTGTTTTCAGGAACGTCTTAGTTGGAGGAAATATGCTTTACTGTTAAATAAACAATATCTCTTATATTTTTCCATCTCAAACAATACATTTTTACATGCATTCTTGAGTAAAAAGTAAAATTTCACTCACAAACTTTTATCAGTAGAGCTCACAATAATAGAGGCATGCTTATATAATATTATTCAAGTTCATGCCTCGCTGAGGAAACGAGGACATTGAGAGCTCAGTGCTTTTTTTTTTTTCTCTTTTGCTAGTATACTGATGTTGAAATACTAAACATTATGTTGGTAAGACGTTTCGGTTTAAAGAGTGTGTGGGTTGGTCTCTCATGAGATTATTTCAGAATTCTATGTGGGCTGCTTTCATGTCCAGACTATTCAGCCAATATATGCTTTTCCTCTCCTGCTGAAGATTGTCTTACTACGGAGTCAACAGCTGAAGCAATTCTCATGTGCATATTTGTTTAATTGCAAATAGATTGTAAGCTATCAGACTGGGGTATTTTAAGGTGCACAAGATTATTTAGATGAAGGGATCATTTATGGCACCCGCTCCACACCTGTAAGGACAACTGAAACCATTGGTTCCTTTATATTGGAACTACTGTACATTCACCTCTTCGCCATCTTTGATAAAACAATTTTATTGCATGATTGCCTGTAAGATAGCTATGGAAGCCCATTTCTGCCACATAAGAAAACAAAATAATGCTATTGTAAATTGTAATTATGACATAAAAAGTCATAATTATGACATACAAATTTCAAAATTATGATGTAGTAAATTGAAATTATGACATCATAATTATGAGCTAAAAGACAAAACTATGACATGACATCATAAATTATGACATACTGTAATTATGACATACTAAGTCATAATTATGAGATTAAAAAAATCGAAATTACAACATAAAAAATCTAAATGATGACAAGTCATATTTATGAGCTAAAAGTAAAAATTATGACATAAGTAATAAATTATGACAGCCTACTAAATCATAATTATGAGATAAAAAGTCAAAATTTCGACATACTAACATAAAGGTTATAATTATGAGATAAAAAAAATGGACTTTCTGTCATAATTTCACATTTTTGTCATAATTTCAATTTACTGTCATCATTTTGAAATTTTTGTCATAATTATGATTTCATAATGTCATAATTCTGTCATCATTTTGTCTATCTCAATTATTACCTTTGTCATAATTAAGACTTAGTATGTCATAACTGTAAATGTTTTGTTACAATTTTGACTTTTTATTTAATAATTAAGACTTAGTATGTCATAATTGTAAATTTTTTGTTATAATTTTGACTTTTTATTTCATAATTATGACTTAGTGTCTTAATTGTAGTATGTCAAAATTATGACTTCAATATAATACAACAATCAATATAATTTCAATTTTATGTCATAATTTCGACTTTTTAATCTCATAATAATAACTTAGTATCTCATAATTATAGTATGTCACGGTTTTTACCTTTTATCTCATAATTATGACTTAGTAGGCTGTCATAATTACAGTATGTCATCATTTATACTTTTAGCTCATAATTATGATTTAGTATGTTATAATTATAGTGTCATAATGTTGACTTTTTGTCTCATAATTACAGTATGTCATAATTTTTACTTTTAGATCAATTATGACTTAGTATGTCATAATTGTAGTGTCATAATTGTGACTTTTCATCATTTAGATCTTTTATGCCATTTCGACTTTTTAATCTCATAATTATGAATTAGTATGTCATAATTTTGATTTTTTTTTAGCCTATAATTCTGACTTAGTATGTCAAATCATGACTTTATATGTCACAATTATGACAATGTCATAATTATAACTTTCCATTTCATAAATTAGATTTAACAAAGCATTATTTTTTTCTTATGTGGCGGAAATGGGCTTCCATAAATAGCTGTATAAACTGTTTGTTGACCTATCTACACCACTCATAATATTGAAGGTGTCTGAAATGCATTGGCAAGCAGTGCTGCAACCACTATAGGCACTGAAGGGGGCACTTCACACCAAATATACTGATGGCTTGTTGACCAGTATGTTTTACTTTAAAGTAGTTACAGTTACAACCTTATTTGGAAGTCAACACTATTTTACAATCTTGTTTAAGCTATGAAAATCTTCGACTATAAAGATTTCAGTGAACAATCTGCATGTCACGTGTACACGAGCGCTCAGTGTATTACGGTAGACAGAGCTGCGCTGATATTGTGTATGTGTGACATTACGGTAAATTTATAGATCCGTCGGAGTCTTGGTTGTTTGCAAACCCAAAGAGCACTGCAATGTAAATTTATCCAGAGATTAATCGGACAGCATACCGAAAATAACGCAGCAGAAACGCAGAAGACCTCAGAAAGCTTCTTTCAACTAAACTGGTAAGAAATATATTATTTTTTCTGGGTTTTTATTACAGGTTAAATATCTTTGTGCGGACGTTACACCTATCCATCTCACATAGTTATACACAGGAGTACTGGCTATTCTCATTTGATTTATAACCGACCAAACCTTTTAGAGAAACGCACGCGGTGTCGCGGGAATGACAAAAAAGTGTTTTCTTGCAGTAGGTAGTCAATTTTAACTTACTCTTGAACAGACCACGCTCAACACTGCTCAACATGTGGTGTATAAAGTAAAATAGAGTATACAAACAGCTTGGAGTAGTACTGAAGGTATGCGCGCGCGCTCGAGCACGCGACAACTTACTACTCCACAACACAAAACGGACTCTGGTTTGACAGTTATGAACGTTTGCTTAAGAAGCACTTCCTTTAAAACGTAAGATTGGATTGAAAAGACGTGTGTTGTGTAATATCCCACTTTCTGAGTTGCTTGAATCATATTTCTGTCGTTAAAAATGGTCACCAACCGGCGCGGCTGTGGACGTTGGTGAGACGATCCGGATTCCCTCACATTACAGTCTGTAATGCGCACAGGTTTGTTATTATGCTGTTATTTGTCTTTAGGTTCGGTCACTCCGGTGAATGAGCCTCTTTTTCATGTTGAAAAAGTGATTTTAAAGTAAATGTTAAGGATTTAAGGACGTTCCTGCCATCTCAAACTAAAAGGAAATATATAGGCTATATGTTGTGACAAAAATACTATAGTGTTTTTTAACCATACTATAGTAAAGTACTTGAATTAAGTTGTTGTGGTAACTCTATAGTTGCTGCTGTGGTAATATAACAGCTATAGTAATATAAACAAATTACTTTACCCAAAAGTTTTATACAAATATAGGGTGTATATTATACTACAATTCACTACAGTTTACTGTAGTAAAAACTAAAGTATACTACAGTATTTATTACAGTTTATCAGTTCTCTATAGTTAATACTACAGTATGCTGAAGCATTCATTAACAAAGTGTTGTAAATACTATAATATATACAGTATACTACAATTTACTATAGTATGGTACAAAAACACTATAGTATTTTTTTTCATGTGTGCCTTTCTACAAATAATCAGTTTTTAATATTAAGTTTCCTTTAATAAAGGAAAGTTGATGGTAACAGTATTGAAAACACGGGTCAAAAAGACATCCTCGCATACTGTTATTTTTTAATATGTGAATAAAAATGCCTGTAATAACACACAAATATGGTTTAGAGTTCTATTCTTTCTGTCAGTCATCTTCAGTTGTACTCAAAATTATTTTTTAACTGCATGTGCATACTTTAATGCTTGTTTATCTGTTGATTACTGGGCAAAGTCTAGATATGTTTTTAAAAGTTAAATGAAAGTGTGCAGCACTGCACTGTTTACTTTCAGAAATGTTTTTTTCTTTGCACAGACAGAGATTTTGCACAGGCTAAATTTTTTTTCCACTCAGACTACCAGCATTTGAGCTTTGTTGGGGTTTCAAGTATTTACTATCAGTAGTCTTTCTGCATATAATCATGTTCTTGGCATTGTAAATGCTTTCTTGGAAGTCTCTGGCTCTCTGTCTGATGTTTTCCTTTTTCTACTTAAGGTCAGAGAATAATTGTTGCTTACAGTCTTAGTAAAACGCCATGGACAAGGACAGGAGCAAGGAAATGTTTTTGTAATGTCTGGCTGTTTTATGTCCTTGTTTCCTGTCATGTTCACACCTTTTTTCTTTTACCATTTGTTTCTGTGTAGTTTGTCACTTAACAGCTCAACTCAAATAACCATCATGGTCTCATAGGCTGAGGTGATTCCTCAAGCTGATGATTTATGAGAAAATCCACGTTGCAGAGATCCTTTTCGAGCTTCTGGCGTTTTTGATCATCAAAGCATAATGCAGCGGTTGTAGTCGTTCCTGAGCTTCATTCTGGAGACAGGTGTGGGTGGTGAATGTGTGGGAATTTATTTCTCAAAGGAGGAGGAAACGGTATCCCGTTCTTCCAGATTCTGTTACCATGGTAACATAAGGATGCAGGGGCTATGAATTTTATATAAAGTGCGGATACTGACCATTTGCTTTGTTTGAAATGGGGGGCTTGAAAGGGCATGATAATCTAAATCTAGATCATATGTACACAGGACCAGAATCGCATTCAGATGTCTCATGAGAACAGAATTCATAGTTATGCCCGTCTCTGTGGTTGAAATATGGAAGAAAAACCTTTTTTTGTGTGCAAAGTTCAGTCTAAGATTGATTATGGTGAGCTTCATGAAATCTCTTCTTAATAGATGACATTTCTGGGTGGCAATGCTATGAAGTGACCTGTAAAAAGAGTGTCATTATCCATTAGGCTATTGCAGCTTTTACCCTTACTTTCATTCGATGAGGTTGGGAAGTGCTCTTCAAGTCAATATGATCATTATGTTTTACTAATCATATCGATAGTGATGATGATAATGATTTAATGTCACTGCAGATAGGCAAACCACTCTGTTACTACTCCTCGAGAGCGCAGCACTCTGGGAAAGACAAGCAGATGGTGACCTGCTTTCTGTCCTGTCTTATTCTATCACTGGGTTGATTAATCAAGCACTGTCCTGTGAAACTGTGACGGCACCATATTTTCAGATACTCGGACCAACGAATCTTCAATTTCTGTATGATCCTATGGTGTTGAAGAGTTTGGTAGAAAATGCTGCAGTGAAAAAGATGATTTATCATTGCTGACAGGGATGCACGATATATCGGCCACCATCTCTGTATCGGCCGATTATATGTTCAATTTTAATCGATTCTCATTTTTATGAACCGATATTGATTCTTAAAACCCAAGAATCGATTAATCTAGTCTGTTTTCAGTTGATGAATGAACAGAACATGTAGCACGCCAGCCATCTAATAAATCGCAATAATCTTTTAATCTGCTTTGTTACTTTTGATATGAAGCAAAGTATCAGATTTCAAATGACGTCCATCTTATGAGATTAAAAAAATAAATACAGTTTTGGGGCTGTTTAATGTGACGTGACAGATCGCTTTAACGCCTTAGTTAAAGAGAAGTGTGAACATCCTCTCCTCCGCTTTAATACCAGTTACAGCGTGAAATAAACATGACTAAACATCTTAAGGTATGTTAAAATACACAGTACAACTTACCGAAATCCGTATCATGTCTTGTGTAATAGCTCAATCAGTTTTTCAACCTCGGAAAGACTCATTTACCTCAGAAAAACATATTCAGTGACCATAAACTCATTACTCAGCTAGAAAAGTGAACTCTAGAAAGCAGCATTCTGATATAGCTATGCATCGTTAAATATTCATTATAATGTTTGAATAAATAAGTTAAGACAGCCACGAATTAAATGTTTATATTTAAAAAAAAAAAAATGAATTGGAGTAGAAATATGATTATGTAATTCTAAACTTTATTTATTATAAAAAAAACATAATTGACTGTAATTTAAGTGTTTGTATATTTATCTGAGTGGAGCTCACAGACACCAGAATGGATTAACTCAGTGGTTTTAGTTCTCAGATTTGGCTCCCTTGTTCTGGAAACCAAAGTGTTTCTGTTTAGATGTCGTATATACAGCGTATCTTTAGGCATATTTGTACCTAGTAAGTTCATTTTAACCTTCAATATTATAGTAAAGTAGTACCAACTGACTCTTATGTGTAGTTTACAGCATTAGTTGAGAGATATACTGATATACTACATCCAAAATAATTGATATTGAATCGAAATCGTAATCGAATTGACTCGCAAGCATGCGAATAGAAATCGAATCGAATCGTGAAAACTGTGTCAATACCCAGCCCTAATGTTTAATATTATCGTTATCGGCCCAATAAGAAAATTTGGCCGATATATTAAAGCCAATAAATAATGGATTATTTCCTTCAGCTGAAACACTTCAGATGCGCACTGTCTGCCATGATGGTTTTGAATTGCTTGAAATATGATTGAAATCACTTCAAAAAGGAAAGTACATAATATTACAATGAGAACATTATAATTGTGTGCTTGGGACATGGCTTTTAATGGTGAGACTTTTGTTTTTGTAATCAGGCTCTCAAAAATTATATAAAAATTTGGATTTAGATTTATCTGCCAATATATCGGTTATCGGCTTTCAAATATAAAGAGTCATCGGTTATCGGCCAAAATTTTCATATCTGTTCATCCCTAATTGCTGATGTTAATAGTAGTGTTTGTAGCATTTTTGTTTCTATATTAAAATGTAGGCTACCTGTCAAAGTGCTTTTCATAGGACTGCAGAGTTTCTAAAGAGAACAAACACTTGAGTTGAATGTCTCATATACAATATCTTGGTAAATTGTGATATGATCCATTGTAGTCAACACAATACTTTTTCCTCCTGGCCTCCAGGAATCGTTTCACAAATTCTGATATTAATGCCTTTGCATTTACATTTTTCATGTGTTTTCTTTGTAGATAGTCGTATCAACTCAGTCTCGTTGGAAATACTTGACTATGGCTACATTTATGCAAAACTGCAAAAACGTACCTATGCATTTCACTGCAGTTTCCAAGTGGTTCAATGGATCACAAAACTTTATTACAGTTTTTTAATCACAGATTGGATAATTTTTTTCGGATCGGCAAGAAAATAAATAAATAATTGGGAGTTAATGTAACTTTTCTTTTCATTTAACACTTTATATACTTCAATACCATAGCAAAAACTACTAGTCTAGCTAATAATGTTCAAACATTATTAAAGAACAGTCAGTAAAAAATAAGAACAAACACACTAATTACAAGCATAGATAAATACAATATAATAAAGTTACAAATAAAAAAACTAGTATTCAGGTAGGATACACAAAAATGTAATTAGTAAAAAAAATGTAATAATAATTGATTATATATTCAGTGGCATAAAATGGTCTTAAAATGACAATAATATCGCATATCGCAATTATTTCTGGGGCAATATATCGCACAACAAAAAGTAGTTATCGTGACAGGCCAATTCCTTGTGTGTATTATTTACATTTTTATTCATAATCAGTATAGTATAACATTTTTAAATCGACCATATAATGAAAATAATTATTGGCTTCAATCAATATTGGCTAGAATATTATTATCGGTACATCATTCCCTACATGCACACAGATTCCAGTCCAATATTTGGTCTTGGTGGCCTTGAACTTGAAAGCTACAAATATGGTCATCTATTTTGAAAAATTTGATTGCTTGTGTCTTGTAACTGTTGTATTTCAGAAACCTCTTTCTGAAAAGAATTTTGTACGCTGACATGTACAGCACTAAAGGTGGTGACTATACTATTTATATAACATATGATTTTATATCAAGTATCTGTCAAGTGTCAAGTATTGATTGGTCCCTCAGAGTGAGGGTCTAGTTTAGCTTCTAGTTTAATTTCCTCCAACACTGTTCTGTCAGCAGGGCACCGCTGTGCCACAAAATGAGCAGATGTCCTCCCCTGGATTTCTCACAGATTGGATTACTATGCCTAGGCAGCCCAGACTCTTTAGAGACTGCATTGTTGCAAGGATGAAAACAATTCCTTTGATTTTAGCCAAGGTTTAATATGGTAAAACCCAGAAGAAAAGAATGTGTTACACATTGTGGGGCTAAATATTTCTAAATTGGTGAATAAGTTTCTGTCAAAAACATCTTAGCTCCTGAAGCTCATGCTTTGCCTTATCATGTTACAGAGAGTGCAGTTTGGGATTTAATTTGTTGCATGGTTTGATGTGAGTCGTTCTGACTTGTATTATGTCTAGTGTCTACACAACCTGCTTTTGTTTGGCATGACTCAGACAAGCTGACTTCTGTGTAGAGTTCAAAACAGCTCTGTCAGAAGCATCTGTCAATTGCTGCAGGAAATGATTCGTTGACTTGTTGAAAAGACATAGAGTAAAAGTATATATGGTGAATATCCAATGCCGCAAAGTTAAGAGCTTAAGTTGAATGAACCTTTCTTTAGGTACATCAGTAGTCCTAGGGTTAGGGATGCTTAGTTTGAGATGGTTAGTTTGATTTATCACCATAAGGTGTAATTAACTGGATTTAAATTTTCAATAAATGAACAGCCCTTATGTGTCCCAATCAGCACACACTTTTGCCCGGTTTCACAGACCACTGTCTTCAGTCAGAAAGAAATTAAGGTTTTTGAGGAAAACATTCCAGGATTTAGTGGACTTCAGTGGGGTTCACCGGGTGGAAGATCCAAAAAAAAAAAAAAGTATATACTTTTTAACTACAAATGCTCATCTTACGCTGCTCTGCGATGTCCCACGCATTACGTTGAAAGGTCACGCGTGACATGGGGGAAGTACCGCGGTTGTTTTACCTTTTTTTTTGTAAAGGCCATTTGCCTTAATCTTTGCACATTCACTTTGTAGACACTGGATCAGTACTTCCACCTACGTCACGTGTGATCTTTGTAATGTGATTACGTCATGCGTGCGGATCGCAGAGCTAGTGCAAGATGAGCTTTTTTTGTTAAAAAGTATATACATTTTTATTTTTTTTTAGAAAATGACCAATCGTTTCGCTAGATAAGACCCTTATTCCACAGCTGGGATCATGTTGAGACCTTTGAAGCTGCACTGAAACTGACATTTGGACCTTCAACCCGGTGAACCCCACTGAAGTCCACTATATGGAGAAAAATCTTGGAATGTTTTTCTCAAAAACTTTAATTTCTTTTCGACTGAAGAAAGAAAGGCATGAACATCTTGGATGACATGGGGGTGAGTAAATTATTGGGAAATTTTCATTCAGAAGTGAACTAATTCTTTAAATATCCTAATTTAACTAAGGCCTAGTCCTGGCTTAGTCTAAGCCCTGTCTGTGAATCCAGGCCTTTGATCTCTAAGTTAATCAAGGCCTGCACTTTCAAGGCTCTTTGACTGCTTTCTATTGTTCTGTTTTGCAGACTATACGAAATGGAAACAGGTAAGGTTACTGACTGTGTTTATGCAACACATTGCAGCACATGACCATCTTAAATTAGAAAGGGTAGATCTTTTCCATACTGTTAGAGATGGTCATACTGACTTAACTATGTTCTTCTCATTATTAGCTCTGGCTCAGCTATGGTTTATTGTCATTACTGGTGAGAAAGAGCATGCTCTTTTCTAACACTACCCATTGGACCTTTCTCACTTGTGCGAGACAAACAGCGACCAATAAGCGAAGCGCTACGGGGTTTGGGGACATACTGATATAATTTCTATTGATTTATGAGTGATTTTCTTGTGAAATGCTCTTGGGTTATGCTATTAAAATGCTGTATTGCCACATGAGTATCCAAAGGTCTGTTTAGCTGGTGTCTGTGTTCAGTTCTCTGCAATCTTTTCAAGGACTCAGCAAGCAGTTTTGTTCCTCTGTGATGTATTTGGTGATGCAGGTTGACACCGATTAAGCAGATTTTGTGTCTCTTAAAGGGTTAGTTCACCCAAAAATGAAATTTCTGTCATTAATTACTCACCCTCATGTTGTTCCAAACCCGTAAGACCTTTTGATGAAATTCAAGAGCACTCTGACTCATCCATAGACCACAATTTAACCACCACTTTCAAGGTCCAGAAAGGTAAGAAAGACATCGTTAAAATAGTCAGCATGTTAGGAAATGTTATGAAACACAGAAGCGCTGAACTGCGTTCACTGTGTCAACTGCGTAAAAGTCTGACAGGGTAGAGAAGAAATTGTTGAATCGTTATTTTTGTTTTGTTTTTTAAAAAGTGTTCTTGTTACTTCACTACATTAAGGTTGAACCACAGTAGTCACGTTGACTATTTTAACAATGTCTTTGCTACTTTTCTGGACCTTGAATGACAGCAATAATTACGTTACTTTCTATGGTGGATAAAAAAAACCTCTTGGATTTCTTCAAAAATATCTTAATTTGTGTTCCGAAGGTCTTACGGGTTTGGAACGACATGAGGGTGAGTAATTAATGACAGAATTTTCATTTTTGGGTGAACTAACCCTTTAATCTTAATCAAAAGTCTGAAATTGAAGTATTTATTAAAAATAATAATTTTTAATAAATACTCAAACGAAAACAATGCACTCTTTTATGTGACCCAGGACCACAAAACCAGTCTTAAGGGTCAATTTTTCAAAATTAAGATTTATACATCATCTGAAAGCTGAATAAATAAGCTTTCCATTGATGTATGGTTTGTCCGAATATTTGGCCGAGATGCAACTACTTGAAAATCTGGAATCTGAGGGTGCAAAAAAAAATCTAAATATTGAGAAAATCGCCTTTAAAGTTGTCCAAATGAAGTCCTTAACAATGCATATCCACTCACAGAAATAATGTTTTGATATATTTACAGTAGGAAATTTACAAAATATCTTCATGGAACATGATCTTTACTTAATATCCTAATGATTTTTGGCATAAAAGAAAAATCTATAATTTTGACCCATCCAGTGTATTGTTGGCTATTGCTACAAATATACCCGTGTGACTTATGACTGGTTTTGTGATCCAGGGTCACATACACTATATTGCCAAAAGTTTTGGGATGCCTGCCTTTACGTGCACTTGAACTTTAATGACATCACATTCTTAATCTGTAGGGTTTAATATGGAGTTGGCTCACCCTTTGCAGCTGTAACAGCCTCAACTCTTCTAGAAAGGCTTTCCATAAGGTTTAGGAGTGTGTTTATGGTAATTTTTGACCATTCTTCTAGAAGTGCATTTGTGAGGTCAGGCACTGATGTTGGCGAGAAGGCCTGGCTCGCAGTCTCCGCTCTAATTCATCCCAAAGGTGTTCTATCGGGTTGAGATCATGAGGCAGGCCAGTCAAGTTCCTCCACACCAAACTTGCTCATCTGTGTCTTTATGGATCTTGCTTTGTGCACTGGTGCGCAGTCATGTTGGAACAGGAGGGGGCCATCCCCAAACGGTTCCCACAAAGTTGGGAGCATGAAATTGTCCAAACTGTCTTGGTATGCTGAAGCATTAAGAGTTCCTTTCACTGGAACTAAGGGTCCAAGCCTAACCCCTGAAAAACAAGAGTGACCCATTCTTTCACAAATGTTTGTAGAAGCAGTCTGCATGCCTAGATGCTTTGAATTATACACCTGTGGCCATGGAAGTGATTGGAACACCTGAATTCAATGATTTGGAGGGGTGTCCCAATACAATATAGTGTATGTCTCTGAAAGACAACAGTGCTGAGTTGAACAGACCTGAAACAGCCTTCTGTGACTTTCAAATTCTCCAGTGTAATGCAATCTCATGCAGAATATAGTGCAGTTTCTTCTCATTAATTATGCGGAGCGAGCCGCTTAATAATGAACTGAGTCGCTCTGAGATTATTATGAGGCGCACGTGTTTCAAAACATGCTGCACATATTTATATAATTAAATCATGGCTAAAAGAAAAATCACACTTAGCAATATCGCAGTTTCTATTTAATGTTGGTATATCATGCAGCCCTAGACTAAACTGTTTGTGTTTGTGTGTGTGTGACTTTTGAAAACGTTTTAAAACCCTTTGTCTAGACTTCAAATCAGGGCAAAAGTCTAAGCAAAAGTCGTGTAGTGTCTTCCAGGCTTTAGGTGTACTTCAGAAGTGTTTACTGTTCTTTCTTCTGTGGAATGTTGTTGTAGTAATTCCACTTTAATTAAAATGGCTACAGCAGTTCTTTAATCCATGCTTGGAGTGGAAACATAGTTATTTTACACCTTAAGATTAGTAGCCAGCGCAGCAGTCAAACAGTAACATTTCTTTGCTTGATAAAATATATTTTTACCTCTGTGTTCTCCTGGATTGTTGAACAGTCGAGCATAAACAACATCTGCAAAGTTATGACGCTCAAAGTTCAATGCAAAGGGAGATATTTTCTTTTACAGAAATCGCTTTTTAAGGACTACAACAAACGGCCGGTAGAGACTACAACGAGCTTCTTCTCGGGTTGGTGACATCACAAACCCCAAAATGTACATATTTCCTGCCCCCGAGAACACGCAACAAAGGGGGTGAGGCCATGTTGGGCTTCTTTAGAGAAGAGGAAGAGTTGTTGTAGTAGAGTGTTGTTGCCATGCTGTCATTTTACACCGGACTGCTTCACAAACGAGGGTCAATTCAACACTGGATTTGCACAAAAGATTAACATGACGGCACATGCTAGTCGACGAGTTCACAACTCCACAGCAACTACATAAATTTATCCACTAACCATTTCTGAAATGTCCAGTTTCATTCTAAAAGTTGTAACTTCTTCCTGAGTCTCTCCATCAGCGTCCGACTCCGGTTTGAACAATGTAAGGCTGAACAGTTACTGACAATCCTCATTTTGTCTGTATGAGATTCTCCAGCTTTGTTGTTGTTGAGCAACCGAAGCGTGAGCTGTTAAAACTCCGCCCTCTTCTGGAAAAGGGGCTGGGAGCAGCAGCTCATTTGCATTTAAAGGGACACACACACAAACGGCGTGTTTTTGCTCACACCAAAATAGGGGCAAATTTGATAAGCTATAGTAAATGATCTGTGGTGTATTTTGGGCTGAAACTTCACAGACACATTCTGGGGACACCAGAGATGTACATCTTGTAAAATGAGCATTATAGGTCTCCTTTAATACAAACAATTTAATGAAAATGTACTTGCTCTTCCTCTGAAATAACTTTCCTTTTCTGCTGAAGTCACTTACACAGACTATAATGTTAACTAATAGTTGTTTTGGCAAACTTGCATTTGGCCTGGCACAATTATGGTGTTTAATGGCCAGATTTTACAATCCAAGCAATTCCCAATGGATATTGTATTGGATTGACTTTAAGGAGAACCAGTCAGCAGCCCACACAGAATCTGTGCTGATAAAGAGGGAAGATTGCTTCCAAAATCAGTGAAATAAATGTACATATAGTAAAGTATGTTAAAGAAAGTTTCAGATTCAGATGCATTCAAAATGCAGTTTACAATAAGATAAACATAAAGTCTGAGGAAATGTTCAAAGCTGTGGGCAATGATTCCATGCGGGAAACCAATTTTTTCTGTTAAAGCGAGCAGGAGTTGCTGTGGTGGGAAGCTTATCTGGTCTTTTGAGCATGACTGAAGAATATTCTGTTAAATTTATCGTAACTTAAGATGGTGGTATACGGGTTTGGTATATGCCCTGCTCATAAATGGTGGCGTTTACAGTCAGAACGTTATAAAAGAACCATTAATGGTGGCTTGCAAGCCTTGGGCAAAACTGACAGTGTTTCAAACAGAACCACTGTTTTGACGCAACTAAGGCTTTGTAGCAGCAATGAATGTACATTCATAGTAGAATATTGTGTGGTGTGTATGCCGGTGTCATGTTTCATTGGCAGTGTGAACACAGATCTCTTTCACATTTGTTTCAGTGGTGGTCTATGGCTGTAATTCATCGCTGAACTTGTTGCATGGCAGTGTTTGAGGGTGTGGTGATGGAAGAGAGACAGAGAAGTACAGTAAATCTCCAAAATTAGCTGGTCTACTAGTCCATGTTTCATCTTTCACATCTGTTCCCTCCAGCGCTCTCACTTGAATCCCTCTATTTATGAGCTTCTAGATAATTGGGATTGAAGATGGATATAGCGAATGGGATTTTAGCACACCTGCATAGACATCTCACACTGAGTTCAGACAATTTTTTTGCCTTTAAATTAAGTTTTTATACATAAAAATATTGAACAACACTTTGGAGAAATTATGAGATGAAGTATGATTTACCAAGTTATTGCTACTACTAATAATCAAAATGACAATAATAATACTTCTACTTTCATACATTTCTATGAGTGCTTTAGAAAGCATAAACATAACTGCAATACTTTGATTCTATTATATTCAGTTGTAATATCAGTGACATTGTTTTCAGTCACATTTATTAAAAACTGTTTACTCATGTCTAGTTAATGATATATAATATATTCACTGTGTTCTGTGTGACTTTTGCTGCAAACTTGTTTAGAAGGATTACATAATGTTAAACAAGACTACACTTTAAACCTTAAAATGTATAGCATTTATGTAATAATTTAACCATTATTTATCGTGTAATATTTATTTTGTTTGCCGTGGGATGCAAAAGGCATTTTCTCAGTATAGTCCTATTCTGTGACTTGACAAAATACATCAAAAATGCAACATAAATTCACAAAAGTAATCCAAATCTTTAAAATCCACACGATTGTTAGAAACAGACCCAAATTCAGTGGTCTTTATTCTTTATTCATATTTTCCATTCTCAGCAGCGACCGTAAACGTCAAATCCTGCGCTTGCTATAAAAAAATTGCCACCTCAAGGAACTTTACAGCACGTTTTATGGCAGTTCAGTTCACATTTATTTCTATAGCACTTTTCACAAAACATATTTCAAAGCAGCTTTACAGAAAATGCATGTTTTGTACATTACAATTCAGAGTAATCTGTAATACCAAAGTAATACCTCAGTCTTTTCTGAATTTAATAAAAGAAAATGACTGGTCATCCAATTTTTTATCTTTAACACACTCTGTCAACTTAGATAATTTAGAGATTTCATCTGGACGTGATGAAATACATAACTGAGTACAGCACTGCACAACTGCTTTTAACATTGATAATAATAAAAAAAAAGTGTTTGCTGAGCACCAAATCAACATAGTAGTAAGATTTCTTTAGAATCATGTGACACTGAAGACTGGAATAATGGCTGCTGAAAATTCAGCATTGCCATGACAGAAATAAATTACACTTTAATTTGTAATAATATTTCACCATATTACTATTTTCACTGTATTTTTGAACAAATAAATGCAGCCTTGGGGAGCATAAGAGACCTTTAAATAACAACAACAAAAAAAACGTACTGATCCTAGCGTACCTGTCAGAGGGGATGTTCAGTGTGTCACAGTTTCCTGTTTCATCCCCCACAAGCAGTAAGGAATGTAGGCTATGCAGCCAGTTTCCTGCTCCTGCACACATTAGACATACTGCCATGACGTAATACAGTGGCCTTAATTCACTCTGTTTACAGTCTGTTATTTTGAGTTTGCTTGCAGAGAAGCCTGGAATGGGTGGAGGGAGTTTTCTGTTCTTTGTTTATTTTTTGTTATTTAATCTATTTTAATTCAAGGCCAAACATGATGTGCTGGTTATCTCAGTTGGTTGAACATAAGAATTTAACAAAAATGTATTTACAAAGCAGACTACGTGCAATGTGAGTCTAAAGTGATACATAAAGATGAAATTTCTGTCATCATTTACTTACCCTCACGTTTTTCCAAACTCATTTGCTGTTATTGTTTATGTGGAACACAAAAGGATTGTTATTCAGCTCATGTATATATTCCAAGTTTTTTGAATCCATATGATAGCCTGAGAATCTGAAATTCACTGAAAAGATGCATAATGATTCTTTAAAAAATTTGTAATATTGTTTTCCATTAACAAAAATAACAGCACCATATGTGTTTGGAGAGACATGATGATGAGTAAATAATAACAGACTTTAATTTTGGGGTGAGCTAATCTCTGAAAAGTTATGTAGTTATTGGGATTTTTCCAGTATTTTTATTGCTAAATGTTTCTTTTTTTGTTTGTTGACATGATTCAAAAAGATTATATTTAATTTTAAACCTCTAGTGTGCTGTTATTTGAAGTCACAATGAAATCAAAATTGACTTTATGGAGTATTTATCAATGATTTATTTGTGAACATCATAATTCATGTGTCCTCATAATCTTTGACGACCTTTCTACAATCTTTCTATGATCCAATCAATTCCTGACAAACAAAGTCCCGTCTTACATTTTTTTTTCTTGTTGAATAAGTCGTTTCTCTCGGATATACATAACAATATTAATGAAAAGTCAGTCACAATTACTGGATTGTTAAAAAATAAAACGATTCCTCATCCGAAAATGGTAATGGCTACAAATAAAAACAAGCCATTACAAGTAAATGTCATTGAATGATTTTCATGGGGGCAGATGCAATATTCCATGACTTGCTGCTCAATTGACCTTTTAGACCATTTTTTTTTTAATTTTTTTTTATTCCTTGTCCTATTTGGCACCTTATTCCTCAGTGAAACATATCCAAATAATTTTGAGAGAGATTAAGCCAAATATATGTAAATTAATGCAAATGTATGCCAACAACCTGGCCACCTGCTGACTGAGTGTTTGAAATCCATGATCCAGTCACATAATGCAGGTTTAAATCCTGCTGAATAACCTCTCAAAATAGACCTTTATTATGGTGAAGATGTACTCTGTCAAGAGGTGAAACAAGACTGACAGGCATGGAGAGTGAGTCGAATGAGAGAAGGAACACTGGAGATGATGTCAATGTGCTGGAGTAATTGAAAATCCCATTTCTAACCTCTTAGCCGAGTTTTATTCTCACATTATGCTTTCTGGCTTAACCCGTTGCAGTATATCTTCTACTAGCAGCCTTTGGCCAAAAAGCGTTGTTGTTGAGGATGAATGGGCAGTAGAAAGCACTCAAGCATTAGAATGTGTGATGCTGATGTTCAGCATCCCCTCGAGAAAACAGCTTTGTATGATTTTTCTCTTAAGCAAATTGGAGCACTGTAATAGCCTCCAGGCAGGTTCACTTCCATCAATATAATTTTGTACGAAAAGTGCATACTTGTGTCAGGAGGCATTGATTTAATCTTTTCTGGCGAAATTCTCATTCATAGATCCAGATTCAATTGAAGCCATTCTTTTTAATGCGCTGTTTATTGCCTTTTCTAAATATATAGAAAGGTACAAACAGAAATGCACAGCATGGGAGGCAGAACGCTCACTGACTGATTAACATAATCAGCAATTGGAAAAGCTCACAAATTAGATTAGCATGAAATGTACTGAAAGCGTTTGCGCTGTTTGTTCACGTTTTGCCCTGAAAACAATGTTATTAAGGGGATATGAATTGGAAGATGGTATTGTTAACCATTATAAAGCACCGGAAATTAAATGCTCTTATGATTGAAACTGTGTTGAACTGTTTTTAATGGCTACCACAAAGAAGTGATAAACCTTCAGTTTTCGCTGAAAGACCTACTCACATTGGTGTGTTCTCACTCACTCACACACACACACACACACACGAATACTGTTTTAATTGAGTTCGGGTCATTTCAGGTAAAGGAAATAATTAAAGATTATAAGAAAAATTGACTTCTTTGACAGGACGCTGAGTCACGGCTGCTGTACTTTAAAGCCTTGCAAATTACAGTGTACACTCGAAAAAATGCTGGGTTAAAAACAACCCAAGTTTGGGTTGAAAATGGATAAACTCAGCGATTCGGTTGTTTTAACCCAGTGAATGTTTTTTTTTTTTTTTTAAACCCAGTGGTTGGGTTAAATGTTTGCCCAACCTGCAGGGTAGTTTTATTTAACTCAACTATTGTTTAAAAATTACTGTATTGCTTGCTTAAAATAAACCCAAAATATGTTGGAAATTAATGTTTAATAAATGAACATTTATAAATAAGTTTAATGAATAATAATTAAACAATAAACATTTATTAAATTGTTTATTAATCAATGTTCACATTTTGATTATTATTGTTGCCTCTAGTAATTATGTCTGATTTTTAATTTCCACGCTATTTTGGGTTCATTTTAAGCCAGCCATATAGTCATTTTTAAACAATAGTTGGGTTAAATAAAACTGCCCAGCATGTTGGGCAAACATTTAACCCAACCACTGGATTTGTCCATTTTCAACCCAACTTGGGTTGTTTTTAACTCAGCATTTTTTAGAGTGTACTGTCTTTGACTATAATAGCATATTATAGTATATACAATATAAATGAATAAATAATAGTATACAGTATTTTTTTTTTTTTTTTTGAGGATATATATCACCAGATAATATGCACAAACCTCTGGTTTAATAGTCATTTTGATGGATTTTCAACACATACAGGATTTCCTTTTTAGTTTATTATATGCATACACCAAACAAATCCTTGGTGGCGATTCTTCAGACAACTGTGAAAAACACTTGTTTTCACCTCTTGCCAAGTGACATTATGTGTGTGTGAGATAAAGTGTGAGCGAGGAAGAAGGGGAATGAGAGAGCAATAGAGACTGAAGTGTTATTCTTTGGTTGCTTATATTGAACAACAAAAGAACAATAGGTGTAGTATTTAGGACAAGGCTGAAATGATAATATTGTCAAGGGAAATATTGTTTTCAAACTTTAGAATAGGTTCAGTGTACTTGAGTCACACTGCGCCCCAATCCTAAATATTATGCAAGATTAGAATTAGGAAGTCAAGAATCATTAAAAATAGTATACCAAAGATGGCGAGATGGTATGCTGATTTACAAAGTGTGCATCCATTAAAGACCTTTTCTAGTAATCATGGATGACTGGTGCAAAACAAAACAAAACATGTATATTTATCAAATAGAAACACTGGACATTGTGTTCTATGGTGTCAATACTAATTTCTACACTTAAAAAAAATGCTGGGTTGTTTAACCCATGTTTGGGTCACATATGGACTGTTTAAAATTTAATTAAAAAACTTAAACCAATGGTTGGGTTTGTCCATATTTCACCCAAACTCTTTGAAATTGCATACTATCATAGTATGCTTGTGCTAAATTTGATAGAAGTCCACACAAAGAATTTTGGGTTAAAAACAACCCAAGTTGGGTTAAATATGGACAAACCCAAGGGTTGGGTTAAATGATTGACTCAAGCTGCTGGGCAGTTTTATTTAACTCAACTATTGTTTAATAACGACTATATGGCTGGCTTAAAATGAACCCAAAAGGTTGAAAAGGTTATTTTTAACCCATCATTCATCACCATTCGGATTGGCTTTTAAAAATCAGCAGCAGGTTGTAGATTGTGTGATTTACGACAAACCATTTTGCCATTTGAATCATTTAAGGTTGAATCTATTGCACTTTTGTACTGTATGCTGTTAGAACATTAGTATACAATTATGTGCTTGGTAGACAGAAATCATGCATGTGGAAGAATGCTGTACAGTAAAAATCTATCAAATGAAATGTCATAAAATACAGAACACATTCAGCTTTGCTTAGCCAAAATGTCATAAAGCCACTGAAGGTCGAAATGAATTGCTGTTTACAACCCATTTTACTTTTGTAATGACATTTCTGACTGAAACGGGATAGAGAAAGAAGTGAAAATGTAGGGAATTGTTTGGATTGTAAAAAGTAGGCTTTATACACCAGAAAGGAGCCAGACTGAATGCCAGTTTGCTAAAAAAAAAAAAAAAAAGTCTAAATAGCTCTTTGGCTATTGTTTAACATCCATTATCCATGAAACATTAACAGATCAGGAAGCAGAAACTTGCATTAAGGAAGTTAATGGCGTTTATTTTAATTTTATGTTGACTGTCCGAATTAATTTGGAAATGATATGTGTTGACACCTTAACCCAGCTCTAACCTAAACCTCAGTAATGATCGTCTTTTCTAAACTGGCCCTGCCAGCTATTGGTGCTGGCAGAATGGTGAAGGGTTTTTTATCAGTTGCTTCTCACGCTTGTCTTCAAGCATCTCTAAACTTCTCTGTGGAGCCCCACCCACCACACCAATTCAAAAGCATGACTCATAAAGCTGTAGGGCCATGTAACACTGTTAAAAAGTTGCTTCACTTTAAAAAAAGCAAGCAGGATTTAGCAGTGAGGACAGGTCAAAATATATCAAGATGTCTTTTGATGATACACTTGCAGTCAGTGCTTTTTAGTGCTGGAATATAATGCAATGTCAAATGTCAAGAGTGCTTCTCAGTTTGGCAATTTGATGGCAAAAGTTAAGCCCCCGCAACATGGAAAACTGGACATTCAGGCTTTTTTGTTGTGTATACAATGCAGTGCTCTGTGAAAGAAAACAGTAAACCTTGCATTTTCAATTCTTTGACGTTTTGTCACTGGTAACATTGATGGAACTGCAAAGGTACCTACAAATAAACGCTGTTGTGTTTTTGCCACTCTGTGGGGGCTAAACAGATAATGGTGTGTCTGTGTGTCTGTCAATATTCCAGGATTAGAACCGGAGTCCAAATAGCCTGAAACTGTTGCTACAGGAGACCAAATGGCATTGGTGGAGACTCATGCTGATGGAAACTGCACAATTATCGATGGTTCAGTTGAGGACCTTAAAAACCTGCCCACTCAAGAGGAACATTTTGTCTTGCATGCTTTTCTTGCAAGATTTGCACAGTTTAATTAATTTTTTTTAAGTTTGAGATACCCAAAGAGTAGCCTACGTACTCAGTAGAGACATCAAAGGTTTCAGACACTTAACTGCTGTACTTTGTGAGTCTGTTGCTATTTTAAGCCATCTCGTCTTCTTCATTAATTTTACAAGCCGTAAAAGACATTAGGTTTCAGTAGAGGTGAGCTTGTGTTTTCGTATCTCCGACAGGGAAGTTGTAAATGACCAGGATCACTTGACTGTATTTAGGGCTGCATGGTTAATCGAATTTCTAAACGTGATTATGATTTCCACAATTTCGTAATCGTTCAAAGGCACGATTACAGCAAAAATTAAAGCCGCAAGCAGCGATGAAAGGGCCCTCGCACCTGGGGCCACCGCCACCCCGGAGGCCTTAGGAAAACAGTGAACAGTAGGCAACATGTATCTAAGTGTGTAAATATAGGGGAAATATGGCATTTTGATGTGCCACACTTTCTGCTGCCAACAGGTGGCGCTATGACTGTAACTGAATATTGCCATGTAGATGTCTTCAGGCCAGGATTCTTGTCACACATGTGAAGATTGGGGCAGATCGGACATTGTATGCCCGAGTTACAACAACTTCCTGTTTCATGGCACAACATCAAACTTTGTCACGGACACGCCCTTCAGTGAAAACTCTAGATCTTCGCAATTTAATATTGCAAAGGCCCTTAGATTAGACTGACCAAATATGATGTTGATCTGATAAAGCTCTAGGTGGAGTTTAAGTACAACGTCTGGAAATGGCAAAAACTGCAAAAATTTTGCAGAGAAGATTCAAAATATCTGACTTCCTGTTGGGTTTTCGGATTTTGCACCCAGGGACTTTTTTGTTGGTATTGCACTGTTACATGTGTATAGAGAATTTCATACCTGTACATGAAACGTAGAGCGAAGGGCTCTGAAATTTTGTAGGTGACGCTATTCAGACGTAATTTTCAAAACTTCTGACGCATGTGTAAAGTTTCATGAGTTTTAGAGCATGTTTAGGCCCTCAAAAATGCAAATAATTGACTGAGCAATTACAATAGGGTCCTCACACCATCGGTGCTCGGGCCCTAAATATCCATTTATATTATTCTGCATGCTTAAGAGTTGTATTTATAGCATGTTATGTTGTGAGAGGTGAATCACAACTACTTCAGAGTTTAAAAGGTCTAACCCAACACAAAAGGTACTACCAGTGACGTAAGTGTACGCTGATTGGTCAAACGCAAAAAAAAAAGAAGAAGCTGTGTACACAGGCTATATATTTACTCGATGAACTCTACAAACATGGAAAACAGTGATAGACAGACCTCTCAACCTTATGCTAAGAAGAAAATCCAGCATGACTTTGAGCGGACCAAGCAAAACATAATTATGTATTTCTGCTCAGCTAGCGACATTGGGCATCAACCACATGGCAAAAGGTAATTCTTTTTCACATACTGTCTACTTACTTTGTATAACGGTTCTATCTAATAACGTATTAGACATGACTGTTAAACAGATCATACAAACTGATGAAGACGGAGAATGTTCTCATCACCTTCAAAATAAAAGTAAAAAAACAACAACAAAAAAACAAGCGCAGTTTACGTCACTTCAGAGTTCCTACTGGCGGTGCGAATGCAACCTGGAAAATGGCCCTAGGGAAACAGTAGTTCTCGGGGAACCACCCTGGTGGAGCAGTTCCTATAACAAAATGGTGAGAGCCTCTAGGAGAAGAAACCAAACCAATGTATAGTTGACATTTTGAGGCTTAATGGTATAGAAAAGCAATAAAAAACTGAGTGTTTTCAGTTTTTTTTCTTTTTTTTACATAAAAAATATGGCATGCACTTGCTTCAAACAATGGTATAAAGTGATTCAAAACATAATTCAGTGTAATTGTGGTCATCGTAATTAATAATTGCAATTACAATTTCAAGGGAATAATCGACAGTTATGATTTTTGTAAAGATCGTACAGCACTAACTGCATTGTTCACAAAGAAACAGAAAAGGGCCTTTGATTGGCACCTATTATACATTGCTTGATAGTAATGGCTTGCAAAGGAAATCCTGACATGAAAGGGATATCATTAAAGATAATGGAAATGTCAATTTTAGAGTATAATAAGTCTTCACCTTGTATTCACCTGTGGCAAATCCATGCAGAGGTCTGCTGTGTTTGTAAAAAGTCTTCAGTGTGGTTTATGGCTTTTAACACTTTTTTCCAAGACTTTCAAACAACATTTATTAAGCCAACATTGAAAAGTTGTCTTGATAAGATTAGCCACAAAATTGTGGCAGCAAATTTTAAGATTTAAGAGACTTCCTAATTCAGTTATGATTGGTGGACGATCCTGTCATACAGTATATGCATCATGGTTTTGAAAGAATTGTAACCTTACTTCTAAATATAAAATATATATTTTTATGAAGTACATAAAATATTTAATCAACACCGTAATATAGATATGATGTCAAGCCACAGCGTATGTGTGAAAACTGCAGTAAATTTTTTAATTAACTTTAATTGAACAGCAGTTTATGTACAGAATCTGCCATAAACTTAAGGACTATTGGAAATGGATTATTTTTGGAAATGGATGCCTTTGTTTTTACATCATTTTACAACTTTTTGATGATCTCCTCCCTCCGTTCAAGCCGTGAGTTTTGCCAGAGGACATGCATCAAGGATTTGGTAAGAGACTGAAAAGTTCCTGCTATATCACTGTTGTGCCCTTGAGCAAGACACTTGACCCACAATTGCTCCTGTGTTTGGAGTGCTGAAGTCACTACAGATGAAAGTGTGATTCACTCATTGGCAAGAAATGAGTAAGTGGAGTGATCTGAGGTACTTTAAAGTCTGTGTGAACCGGAAGTTGCAAACGACTTTTCTCCAGTGTTGTGACGTATTTCCAAGTGAAACAGAATATTGAATAGAGGGCAGAGTTTTACTTCAGCGCTCCTCCTCTCCATCTCTCGCTCATAGCAGACTAACAGTTGGAGGGGAGTGGTTTACACGTTTTCAACCCAAGCCGTCAAACTGACGTTATCAGAGAAGGAACGCCATTCCAAACCGGAAGTAACTTTTCAGATTTTGATTAAAGATTACCACGACAAACATTTTTTTTTTTTCTGTGTTTTAACTTGCATGGATTAATTGTTTACCACAAGACTAGTAATATGCACCAACAAAGTAAATAGGGTTGATTTTGATTTCATGCCAACTTTAAAGAGGTCATAAACTGCCTTGTTTTATTGTTTGATGTTTCCTGGGGTGCACTTATAACGTCAGTATGCTTTTATAATATTTTATCATAATTTACAAATAAAAGGCATTTTTGCTGCCCTGATTTTAACCCTCTTATTTGAATGCTCTGTGTCTGCTGTGAGACTCCAGTGTAAACGCCCACTGATGTGATTGGCTAACATCTTTGCATATGAAATAGTTAAGTATTACTCTCTCGAAAAATTTTAGCACGTTTTTCAATTACAGCTTTTAAGGTTAACTAATTGTGAAAAGTGTTACATTTAGATCTATGGTATTATATTTAGATCGTAGCATGAAAGGTTGCAGTGATGAACATCGTAGCCGATCACAGAGTGCAGTGATCTCGTCATTGCAACTCAACTTCTGCACACTAACAAATGCTTTCATCATCACTAACAGTGCAAATGCAATTCAACTAAAGAGATTCATTGAATAAAATGAGTGACGAGTGTCACTCAGTCACTGATAAACGCTGTTTGATTGACAGCTCCAGTGATTGTAATGGGAGCGTTCTTTGATCACTTTCTATATATAAATTAATCATCGTTTATAATAACAGATTATTTTCATCCTACTAAGAGAAACAACGTGAAGTTGACCGTTCAGTCACTGGTTTGATTTACTGACACATAGACAAAGAACATCTGACTGTACATGAATTATTAAATATCAGATCAGGCATTAGAATGAACAGTTACTTACATGTTGTTGCATTACTGTCGATTCCATATAGTACAAGTCTGTTTGTGAAGCCTGTGCCGAAATGTGATTGATTTACCAAAGAATCCACAGTTAAATGTACCGAATAGAAATAAATAAAGCTCAACTGAGACATTCACATAGTTGAAAATAAATAACCATATTCCTAGCATTAGTATCCTTTGAAAGGTAATGTTATTTTTAGTCTTGTATCGCTCTTCTCTCCTCGTAATCTCATTAACACGCCAGTGGGCGGGGCTAACGTTGCAATGATAACGTAGGCGTTGATTTCTTCTGCGGAGGCAGCGTTTTATCTATCCATTTCATAGATAGGCACATTTTGGGACGAGCCATTCGCTGGGCCTGGTGTCAATAAAAGCTTTTATTGGACTAACAAGGAAGTTTTCAGTTCTGAAACTTACAGGATATTCTTATAGTACGATGACCTCATATATCAAAAGCTCAAGGAAAAGTTGATTTCTCAATTCATGAGCCCTTTAAATGGCTCAAAGGCTGTTGGCGATGCCAGAAGGTGCAGCCAATGGTCTTCAACATCCTGCTAGACTAGTGCACTGTGAATGTCTGCTTCTGTGCTGTGAGGAGATCCGGTGTCATTTGTTGTTTACTTCAGCAGAAGAAATACATTGGTCGAAAGATCAGGCGTGTGCTGGGATGGACAAGATGTTTGAGTGGCTTTTTCTTCACACTTTCATCACATTAGCACGAACAGAGGCTTAATGAGCTGTCAGCAAGCTGCTGCCACTCATGGGGCCAACCTCTTCCGAACGTCTCGGGAGGGAGGCTTTCTGTGTGTGCGTTCGTCCTGCCATCCTCCACTTGGTGAAGGGTGAAATGGCTTAAGACAGAGTATTATTATTATGGCACTCTAACCATTTCCAAACAAAGCTGAATCATCTCCTTTGCAAATGTTTTGATTTCAAGGCCATCTGTCTGCGTGTTTGGAGCGCAAACGACATGAGCTTCACTGGCGGCTCTTCACACACCCACTCAAAGAGAACAAACTAGTCTCGTATATGTAACGTCAATACGTGTGATCCTTTAATCTCTCAATCTCAATGCCTATAGAGTTGTTCATTTGTAGTCCTAAAACCCTGAAGAGTATTATGGGTTCCCTTAGGAATTTCTAGAATAGTGGTTTTTGATTTAAGGTCTCTGGTTAACATTACTTCAAAAAAAATTCACATTTTGCTCTACAACATAAATTGATTCTGTAGCTACAGCAAAGATGTGAGTTAATGTGTTTATGTAACGGCTCAGGGTCTGAAATTAACTTTTTAGCCTGCCAACCAAGGTGGATGGTAGATGATAACAAAATTAAAGCAATTTTAAAGCAATCTTTTGCCTTTTTTGTTTATCGAAGAAACAAGGTGATTTTTATTAAATATTTAGGTGTATTCTCTACAGTTTGTGTGCTAAATAAGGGATAATATACATTCAGCTGATTGTTATCGCAAAATAAACCCAGACACCGTGATCGGTCTTGTATATCACCCTTAATGAGCTTATTTTGCAACAATAACCAGCTGGATGCAATTTATCCTGATTATTACATGGCTTGCCTCATAAGTATATCATTAGCAGTGTGGGGGAAAGTTAATTTTAAAAGTAATGCATTACTCCTGAAAAAAGTTACTAATTTTGTTACTTAGTAACTACTTTTTATGGATAGTAATATGTTACTATTGCGTCACATTTCCTCATCTGTTCTGAGCTTGCTTGTTTGTTTGTTAATAACAAAAAAAAAAAAAAAGTTATATTTTTGGCAAATATAAAGGCCCTTTTACACCCAAAGTGAAAATAATGTTTAAGCTGAAGGAAATGCAAATTCATGCCTGTACAGTAGATGGCGCAGCTCAAACCTTTAAGCTGTGCTGTCATTTTGGACTGCAGAAGAAAGCAGGAAAGCGAGTTCAACCTATAGAAATTCAAAGACTATAGAAAGACTGTTCACTACTATTAGTTATGAATGGCAGAAATTGCAACATGCAATATGGCGGAATGCGTTTTGCCTTCTAAGTAAAAGAGCCAATCGCTAACTGATAAAGTCATTGCGTCACTGCAGCTGCTGTTAGAAGCTCCGGTTCCCATAGAAACCTGAGACTCGCGCTTAGGACCTCACATGCTGGACAAGCCTGAAAAATAAACTTTTTTTAATGCTATTTGAGCGTAAGAAACAACATTTATGGGATAGTTTATGCCAGATTTTGTTGCTGGTTTAAAATGAGTAATTTAATTGGGAGTTCGCCAAGTAGTTTCTGAGATTTCAGAATTTTCCCATTGAAATAGATAGGACTTGGTTGCACGAAATATCTGTCCAGAGGCATTGTAAATATGGCCGCCGAGTGAACAGACTTTCCTTGAAAGGGACTTTGGTTCTACACTCTTGCTTCAGCAATAAAAACAAAATATGAACCACAAATAGCAATTTCAAGGGTTATATATAATATATAATTACCCCTGTATGATTTTCTTTCTTTTGTGGATCAAAAGAGATGGTATTTTTAATAATGTTCTAACTGTTTTGCCCTATACAATGCTCTCATGTAATCGATCAATCAGTGTTTCAACCACAGAAACACGTCAATAAAACAGCTTGTAAACAATGTCACATAACAACATATTTACCTCAGAAAAACCATATTCGATGACCATAAACTTGTTAGTCAGCTAGAAAAATAAACTCTAGAGAGAAGCATTTTGCTAAATATATGCCCCATATATCATTTTCAGTATAATTTTGAATGTTTTTCAATATTTAATGCATGTTTGAATAAAGACAGCCACCATTTAAATGTTTATATTTCAAAAAACGATTTGGAGTAGAAATAGAATTATGTAAGTTAGTATTATAACTTTATTTTTTTTTTAAATCTTCCTTGAGAGTAATTTAAGTATTTGAATACAAATCAGTTGATTTTAACCTTTAATATTATAGTAATGTAGTACCAGCTGACTCCATGAATAGTTTACAGAGTTAGTTAGCATTAGATTTTTTTTTTAATCAAGAAAATTTGGCATGTACTATCTGATATACATCCAAAATTTGATATTGAATCAAATTGCAAGCTTGTGAATTAAAATCAAATCAAATCAATACCCAGCCCTAAAAAAATTTTTTTTTAAAGTATCTTGTATTCTGTTTTTGGGTGAACAATCTCTTTAAGTTTAGGCACACAGCGGTTTCAAAATATACATTTGAGGTACATGGAGTTGATTCAATAGTAAATTAATAATTGATTCAAATAAACCACAGACTTTATTTTATTCACAACTCCCCCCCCCAACCTACAATACATTCCCAAAGGAACCCATTGTGAATTAGCCCCCCCCGGTTGGCTTAACTGACGTCATGACTTAACGGCTATATTGTGTAAACTGTGGCCCTTCACATTGGTCAAAGTAAGAAAGACGTCTTGATGACTCTCTTGAGTAATGCTGGAAGGTTGTTTCCTGCCTGCAATAGTATGAATCACAGTGGTGTCTGTTTATTATATAAAAGTCCAATTAAGAGAGCAGCTTTGTTTGTTTCAGTGTGTTAAATTGTGTTTATGCGCATTTCCTTTTGCATCGATTATTGTTGCTCTTGTTCGTGTCTTGAAATTGAATGAATTGTTTGGTCAGACTGTGATCCATCAGTTATCTATTATTTTAAACGTCACTGAAATATTGTGGCAGTGTCCTGTCTAATGTCATCGTTTACAGAGATTGTGAGAGTTTTGTGTGACTTTTTTACAGCTAGTGCTGACAGGGGTGTCACTTTCTGGCACCTCGATTAAGATTGTGGATGAATGTACAACTTTCTGGTAGCATTAGGCCTAATGTCATGTCTCTAGGGATGTACCGCTGGTCTGTTGATTAAACCAAATGACAGCTTCTGTATTATTTATCAGCCAAAAGGGGAAACATCTAATGTCAGTGGATGATCTTATACAAGACCTGTTGACTGACTGCAAGAGACTCAGCTGGATTTGTTAGCACATCCACCTCCTGTGTGTTTGGCTCAGTGTGATGTGGATCGACTTTGCATATGATCTACATTGATTTTGTTTTTCATTCTAAAAAGATGCAGGCAGCTGAGCTACAATGAGTTCCTCTGGGAGTGAGAAATGAATCAGTGCACAACTGCTAGTTGAGGGCATGTGCTAAATGTAACACAGATTGTGCTGAGACATTTTAATCAGCTACTACATTTACATAATACCAAATAATTCACAATAAAATACTATTTCCTTCATTTCTTTTCTGAAGCGGATGCAGTAGCATTGCATGTTTAATTAAGCTCACTGGTATTCTCTGATTTAAGGAGAACCAGTAACCAATAAACACAAAATGAATGATTTTCATGATGTTCAGTTCTGTTAGCGGTTCTTGAATGGTTCTTGACAGATGAATGGAACACTAAATGACTCCAATTTATGAAAGAAGAACTCTTTTGAGTTGCAGTTCTTTTGAATTGGTCAAAAAGTTCATCTTTAAAAAATCTCAAAATGAATGTACATTTTTCATACTGCATGTTTGAGATGCCTCTTAATATTTTAAAATAATAGATTTTTTGGTTTTTAGTGTTTAATTTTTCATTTATTTGGACAAAATAGAATATTACGAGTCAAGTCCAACAAAATATCTCTTGCCATTTTGGATGTTCGTAAAAATATACTTCTTCAAACCTCTCCTAGGCTGTTGGTCCAATCTTTACTGAAAATAGGCACACAGCAGCTAGGGACAGTGATGGCAAAATAACTTTTTGTCGAAGCATTGCAAAGATACAAGTTAATTAATCGGTGAGGCAATGTCCATTTTTACAAGTTGACCTATAGCTGCTGAACGCATTGCCCAAGCTTAATGAAACTTGACAAACAAAGCCAACAGGACATTCTGAGGACGCACACAAAATTTGGTACAATTCCGCCAACAGGAGGCGCTACAACAAAAAACAATTATAACTCTTTAACCAAATAATCCATTAAGTTGAAAATGGTAAGTTGGTATGCATCTTCTTTGGTGGATGTCCTAACACAGGGGTGGGGAACGTTGATCGTGGAGGGCCACTGTCCTGCAGAGTTTAGCTCCAACCCTAATTAAACACACCTGAAGCTAATCAAGGTCCTGAGGATTACTAAAGTTACAGGCAGGTGAGTGTTTTTTTCAGGTTTGGAGCTAAACTCTGTAGGACAGTGGCCCTTCAGGATCAACGTTCCCCACCCCTGTCCTAACATATCCTCTAATATGACTCGGATGACATGGCTGCCAGCAGCCAATCACATTTCAGTGGCTAATAACATAAAATCTGAATGGCTACCATTACAAAAATGTATATATTTGTACATTGTGTGAAAATTAATGTATGTACCAAATTTTGTTAAAACTGGCCTCAAGGTGGCGCTATAATAAGCAACTTTACATTTTAGCTAATAATTCTGCGACCGAATCAAAATTCTTGTTTCTTCTGAATTCTTCTGAAGTCCCAACAATAGCATATTAAAAATATTGCTGTCGATGTAAAGTGAAGAGACAATTTTATGTCTTTTCACAATAATATATATTATACAATTTCTATACAGACATTTATTGTGTCTGAATAATAAAACGATTGTGTGTTAAACTCTAAGCATAATATTGGAAAGCAAATGCATAAACAGTAGAAATAAATTATAAAATGAGAGGGGCGGTGATATAAATGCTTCAGATAAATAAAGTTTTGAGCTGCAAATCTTTACATGATTTGAAATTGTCCTGTCCATGTGTTTCATTTAAATTTAAATGTTGAATATGAATCAACACATACACCACATAAATTTTGATCAAACCCTAAGTTTCAGTGAAAATTCAATCTTTGCTATAAAAACCACATCATAAGATACATTTCAGTTGAATCTCTAATCATCCATTGGTGCTTGGACCCTAATGAGTGCTGCATGTGGCTATATTTGTTTATGTATTTATTTGTTTGTTTGCATATCCCAGCAGTCATTTGCTGATTTATTAGGTTTCACAATCAGAAATCTTCCCCTCAGTGAAATCCAATCACAAGTGAGCTCAGGAGACGTTTTTGAGATGCACGTTAATATCCGCTGTAAATGTCATTCAGTTTTGTGATCGGATTGCCAAAGTGAATGTAAACAGAGCCTACAAGAATGTAACCATCCAGGACTGTAAAAAAAAAAACGAAACAAAAAACAACAAAAAAAAGAACAATTTTCAATGTAAAAGACCAGAAGCTGGACAAAATTTTGCATGTAAAATGCTTTGTCTTACAGGGGTACCACCACAACACAGTTGCCACTTAGTCTGTCAGTTGTGTTTCTGTGTAAATAAAGGTAATGTTTACTGCTGAGCTCTGCTGAGGGAGCCAATGTCTCAGCTGGGTGCATCAACAAGAACGTTCCACTTTTTTGGCCTGTCACTCACAGTAAGCTCTTGTGACAGACCATGAAATAGTCTAAATAGACAAGTGCAGGAAAGCTCCTCAAGCTCAAACAGATAGGAAAAACTCATCACATCTGTCCTGATGCAGCAAATGTAGGAAATGCTGATGTCTATTTCAAGGCCTGTACTATGACTGTGAAATCAGTGCTGTGATTATTACATAATTCATTCAATTGCGAATGTGTAGTACTAGGTGTGCCACCGATATTAGTGCATTTTACTGTGTGAGACAGTGTCAGTGCCAATTATAAAATGAATGCATCCTTAATTATGAAACTTTAAGTTCTGTTGTAGTAATCAAGAGACTTTACTAATATCTTTAATCAAGTATATACTGTTCCACCACACTAATAATGGCATGTTATTACTGCAGTCCGCTAAATATGGGGGAAAATACTATGCCCTTAAATTATATGCCTTTATATAAGAGGGGTTTTAAATAGGGATGGGCACTTTTGGCAGTTTTTCATTTTGATCATCGATAGGTTTCATAAACGAGTAATCGAGTACTCGGGGGGCCGGGCGGGGCGTGTGCGGGGGGCGGGGCATGGCCGAAAATATCTGACGACTGTTATGAAAATGAATGTTAAAAATAGAAATGTAACATGAAAACCTGTCTGAAAACATGAACACGTAATTAGAACACTGTTAGATCATGATTATGATGCAGCAATGTTATTAAGAAGCATCTAAAAGGAATAGCTGTCTGAGGTGGAGTGACTTCGTGCCAATAAACTGAAGCCCGTTCTATGACACATCCTATGATATTAATTAGATAACTTGGATACATAACATAGATGTAACATTACAACTTGTATCTGCATAAAAGGATGCAAAAGTTCCGCGCTATAGCGAGAGTGAGAGAGAGAGCTCCCGCCGTGATGCACTTTTATGACACGGGCAAGGAAAGAATTTACTATAGATTTCTATAAAGTTCTCATTATAATGCTATGTTTATGGAACATTTGTGCTTTATTTTCATCTACATTATTAAGTGATTCAATTCCATAAATCGCCTGCGCGTTTTCGAAACCATACGAATTATACGAAAAGCATATGCCATTGAACAAATATGACAAAATAAGCACTGCTGCATCATTATTACATCAGTATTTTTTTTTTTTTTAAAGAAACATCTAGCCTAAAAGCAATATGGACCATCTCGAATAACTTTGATATCGGGCATTGTATTTGAGCATTAAACTAAACACTGATATGCAGTGCATTCAGCATGTTAATACATGTTGATATTCCAATGCATCCTATATTAGATTGATCAGATGCAGACAACTTTCATCTGCAAAAAGTTTGCGAATGCAAACGTGAGCTTGACCGAAAGTGTAACTCCGATTGCGCTTTTAAAACGAAAGCCAATGAAACGAAAGCATAACAAATTCACAATCTATTAGGCTACATTACTGTCACTATTGTAATTTTTTTATTTATTCTAATATTTCAGCAAAATTTTAGATTCAATTTGCACTTTATGATCAACCAAAATTTTATTTTACAGTATGAAAATCACCGATTATTGCTAAATTAATTATTAATATAATTTAAAGGATATTTTCAGCACAAGATTGGCGCTAAACAGCTTGCATTGAACTGTATTTTATTCAGTCTTGTTAAAGTGAAGCCAGACATTCTCTCTCACGTCTTTTGAACGCATGCTGTGGCAAGCTAAACAATCAGAGCTCAGGGCACCGACCGAAGTGCTGCTATAACCAGTCAGAAGAAGAAAAAAAAAACAAAAAAACATTTCAAACATCGTTTACATGATCGATTGTTGCTGTCACGGTCGCGTACTCGAGTACTCGATCGCTGTTGCACATTCCTAGTTTTAAAGGGGTCATGACATAAGAAATCAAAATTGCCTTGATCTTTTGACATAAAAGAGGTCTTTGTACCATTAAAACATCCTGCAAGTTTCATATCTTAAAACTTCCTCCTCATTATAAACAAAGCATTTATTTAATCAGGTTCCAAAAGTCGCTTGTTTTGATATTGTGGGATCTGTGACGTCACATGGGCAAATACATTTGCATATGACTGCCTCCAGAGCAAGACATTGACGAATAGTTATAGATCATTGCTCTATAGGCCCCGCCCACTGGCATTCACTTATTTAATGGCTGACATTTGCCCACACTGGATGTGAGTGTTGCGTTAAAAGCAAATAAAACTATTATTTTCAACCTTCTGACACTCTGACGGATCTTCTGAAATGATCTGTTTTTAAGGGCAGCTCCTTCTACAGTACAATGACGTTCTTTCACTCTTCCATTTGTCCTGTTGTCGGCAGACTCAAGTGCCATGTCAGAAACTGAATCTGCATCTGTATATTGTATCAACGTCAGTGATTATGATGGGTTTTCCTGCATATATATTTGTCTTTTTGTGCAAAAAACATTATTAATATTATAAGTGAACCTCAAGGAACATTAAAATAATAAAAAAAATCTACATCATGAGCCCTTTAATTATATAGGGTTTTAATTGCAGTTATACAAGCTAAATTGCCAATATTTTGTTATGCATAGTATAACAAATTCTATATAGTAAACCCTTTTTTTATTAGGACTACACCAATGATTAGCACCTGCACCAAATTGCATATTTTTTCAGTTTTTTCTTTTTTCTTTTTTGAAAAACTGAAGTTTTTAGAGCCATGAATGCCTGATGTATCAAATATGATACTCAACAAAAATACGTATTAATTTTTTTTATTATTTAAAAAAATTGTCTAAAGGCTCAATAAACTGTTAGATTATATTGATTAAGCATTGTTTTCTCCTATTCATTTTTCCACAAGTGGTCTGTCTCCTTCCCTTTATTCTATCCCTACTAACATTTAGGCTGTTGCTCTTGGCAGAGATTACCTAACAAATCTGACCTTTAAAAACGAGTGCAGCAGATAAGTCTGTAGTCTTGAAAATAGCTGGTTGAGTTGCAGCAGATATAATCCTGAGAAAAGAAACCTTACTAATGAACCATAACAACCATAACAAACAAACCAAAAGTGTCTGATGCACAGAGAGCACTTGTACATCCCAGATGGATGTCTAGAGAGAGCTGGAGAGGTGAGATTGAACAGGTGTGATGTAAAGATGATGGAGTCTGTTTTAAGTAGGTCTCTTAAGCAGCTGCACTAGCTGTAACATTTTACTGCTGTGCAAGTTTATGCATGGCAAGCCGAGACACCACAAAACTAGATAGTCTGCAGTGTAAACATGAAGTAAAACATGCCTTTGTATGTCAAATTAATATATACATTGAATACCATTAGTTGTTAAATATCCACGACTGTAAATTTTCTACAGCATTGTAAACGGAGAACCTCATTAGTTTTAATCCACTTGCATAGTTTGAACCAAAATGTTTATTTGCATTTCATTCAGCAGTCCATCTTTAACAGACGTTGAGTGTGAATGTGTAAGATATCTCTTGCTTTAACTGAGAAAAATTCAGTTTGTGTAGAAGTAGCCATACAAGGAGCTCTTCAGTGCTGTTACTAAAGTCCCTGATATTCTTCAAGCAAAATCAAAGAAGGAACTGGTGTGATTTTCAAATAAAAATAAATCAGGCCTAAACAAAGTTCATTTTGGGAGTTTGAAACAGCTTGCCAAAGCGAACTTTCCGGAAAAGTTTGCTCCGGCTGGTAAACCACCATTGGTCCATGGTGATTACGTAATGGGTCGGTGTGCTCTGGGGCCGGACTAGCCTAGTTTTGACATAAATGGGCACTAAATTACAACGCATGCATTACTAAATATGTTTGCATCATTAAACTTAGTTGAAGCATAACTCTGCATAAACCTAAATATTTCCATAAGCCTCCGATCAGGAGTAACTGTTGGAATAATATAGTAGACTGAACTGCATCAATAAGCTCTTGTTGTACCCAAGTGTACCACACACAGAAGTCCTGAATAGTGAAGCCAAAATGTTTTGATTGCCCCCGGGTGGCTGGATGCAGTATAGGTCATAAACCCCGCCCTCTCCATGTAACCCAATGGGACGTGAGACAAGCTAAACAATCAAATTACACTTAAAATACTCATTATCATTTTAGGTAGTTTCACGCTGATGTTAATTCAAGTGTTTGTTTTAAATAAGTTTGGTTTTAGTTAGTTATTTGATGCTATAAAATGGGGGTGTGACATCATGATTGACAGCTGATATTGACAGCTTCTCTGAGCGAAGTAGTCACTGATCTATATCCATTTTGCAGAGACACATTTATGTGGTCATGTGTAAATGCAATCGTTTTTATAAATCAGATAGCTATCCGATCAGAGAAAATGCATGAAGTGACCAGGTGTAAACAGGCCCATTGTTTAATACTTATTGTAATTTTTCGTCAGGGAATAATTTGCAGACGCAATTGCGGGGTTCACCTGTTAAGCAGCAATAAATGCAAAACAAAGGAGAACTTATCAAGTGTTGGGTATGTGCTTTGTGACGGCTGTGAAACGCTGTATATTAAACAAATGAAGCCTATATCCAGCCTTTGCTTGAGCTGAACGTCGGCTATTTAATGACGGATGACACATTTTTAAAAGCGGATTTGGGTGACGTTTGAGCTGATCGGAAGATGTCACTGCCATATTGGGACATTGGCGGCATCACTTTACTACAGTGGAAGAGAGCAAATGTGCGTTGTCTATGGTTTTACCCGACAGACTTTTTTAGACCTATATGATAATATAGGTTTTTTTCCAGTTGAAATATACAGAGCCCCACACATGACATGCGAGGGGGGGAAGAAAGTATGTTGTGGCCACGAATTAACAATTAGTTCTTAGGACTTAATACATTTTACTAATTCATGTCATGTGCAGGGATGAACTGAACTGAATGAACTGAAAAGCAGCTATCAGTTTGACATTTGTGTGGCATCGGGTTTAATAACTTCTGCGCCAGCTTGTCCTTGTCCAGCAGCTGGTTAGCATCAGGAGGAGATTCCTTGCTTTTGTTTTTGTCATGTTGTCACAAGCTGTCAATTAGAGGCCTGTTCCTTTTAGCCTGCAGCTTACTTGCCCTTTTCTCTCACAACGCACTCTGCCATAGTCAAGAGAACGACATGATTGCAGCAATTACTGTAGGAGCAATGGACTCTGACTCATCTAACTCAACTGGTTGTGCTTTTATGACCAGATTTTACATTAAATGACCAGTTGTGTATGGAAAAAGTATGGATTTGTGGTTCCAGACTATTGCCCCTCTTCAGTTTTCTAAACTATAAAATTAAGAATTTCTGAAAATAAATGTATCCTATAAGCGAGTGTTTTTATGGCAAAAGTTTAGTGATTGTTTAGTGTTTGTCGAACACGACTGAATTAATTCAAGGCATATATTTTTATTACGCAAATCTGTCTTTACCATAAGCTAGTCTCTTTTGAGCTTCACTAAACGAATGTTTACTCAAATGCCACTCAAACCAGCAACAGATAAAGGAGCAAACGATCATCTAAATCAGACTGTACTTTGCTGTTTGGTGATCGTTACCAAGCGAAAGATGAATATGTACCGAAATACCATTTTGTTTAATTGTGAGGCAGCAGACAAAACAAAAATTTCATTCTTTTAAGATCCACTAATAAAATTAGGTTCTAAATAAAAAAATCTATATTATAAATATAAGAAATGTAATTTGCCAAAATTCACTTCTAATTTTTGAATGGTCATCAATGGGCAAAATGTATTTTTTGTTCCCGAAAGTTTTGTGACTGCGTCAACCATGGGTTTGTAATCTTAATTTAAAATAATTTCAGCTGTAATGTTAATGGAGAACACAAGCTCACTGAGCAATGAGAGAGATGCATTTGCAAGACTGAACACCCAAATCAGAGGCACGTCTATGTCTATGACAGATGCTTTCAGGAAATAAAAGCAGCATGCTTTGTCCCAGTGTTTAGGGCTAATGGACTAGCAACAGTACATCACATTGTAGCTGTTTGTTAAAATGCGCACATTTCAATTAAATAGTGTATGAAATCCATTTAGACTGCGCTTTGATAAAGGACTTTTTAATTAAGATGTTGTCGTGGGTGACGAACGCTATTCAGCCTCTGCACAGTCTTTATTTGAGGTGTGTACTTATCAAGAGTTCTGATGACTACTCTGAAGATGGATTATAATTGAATGTAAAGTCAATAAGCCACAGATTCTACGGAACAGCATGCTTTGAGACTGATTTCATCACTTTGGTTCTTGAAAATGATAAATACTTTTTCTATCAAATGTATAATAAATTAATTATGCATTAATTTTTCAGCTAGGTTTTATATTTTATATACAGGTTTTAGTATTTAATTTATTTATTTTTGATGTTGTTTTGCACATCCCTAACAGTCATGTATTAAAGGATTAGTTCACTTCAGGATTAAAATTTCCTGATCATTTACTCACCCCCATGTCATCCAAGATGTTTGTCTTTCTTTCTTCAGTTGAAAAGAAATAAAGGTTTTTGAGGAACACATTCCAGGATTTTTCTCTGTATAGTGGACTTCAACAGTTATCAATGGGATGAAGGTCCGAATTGCAGTTTCAGTGCAGCTTCAAAGAGCTCTACACGATCCCAGACGAGGAATAAGGGTCTTATCTAGTGAAAATGATCGGCCATTATTCTTCAATGGAAACCGAAAGTAACTCACTCCCGCTAAACATTTACTCTTTGGATTCTTGCACCCAGGAAAAATACAAGTCGACACCATTATGACTAAAAGTTTGCTAAGAGGTATTTCCTACTAAAGCAAGGCTGTTTTCCATAGTCAGTTAGCATTGATTTAAAATGTTCCCACCTTTCTACTGTATAGGCAGATACACGTTAATATCAGCAATAAATATTAATTAATTAATTTATTTATTAATTTGTGTAAATTCATTTATTGTTGTTTTATTTTTTTATTTATTTTAATCCCTTTTTGTTTTAGCTCTGGCAACAAATTATTTTTTCTTGCCTGTTTTAAATTGCTTTCATTTATAAATATTTAATATTTCAAGTATATGTATTGTCAAAGTCATCATGCATAATATTTGTTTACAAGACCATTAAGAAAATTACTTAAAGATGTGTGTATGAATTGAAGTGAAGTGACATGACATGAAGAACCCCCCCCCCAATACAAAACAAAAACAAAACATTTAAATTGATAATTGCAATCATTTGTATGTCCAGAGATGTATACGTGTATGACTGTATAGGAAATGGCACTCGTTTTATTGTATTATATATTTATAAGATGCATGGGCTGTGGAAGATTATTTGACTCAGACTTACACAAGCAATTATGTGTAGCACCAGAGGGCTAATTAATGCTAGTAATAATTGCTTACTTGTTTCATTCATTTGCCTTGACTGGCAGTTCTAATATTATACAGTAATAAAGTAAAATAATTTATTTATAACATGAGTTCTCCAAGATTATTGAAGTTGTCTATGCAGTTATAAAATTCCATTCAGATCACATGCCATCATGATCATTCCCATTGGCATATTGTAACCCTAACCCTAACCCATATTGTATAAATGTTTAATATCCCCAACATACTTATGCTGAGGAGAAATGCTTTGGTGGGCTTTTGTCCTGCAGCTAATTTTTCATTCACACACATAAGTGCATACTTGTCTGTTTTTCATGCAGCTGCAATCTGTTGCTGTTTAGAAAATCTATTAAAGTGGACCTATAATGCCCCTTTTACAAGGTGTAATAAGTCTCTAGTGTCCCCAGAATGTGTCTGTGAAGTTTCAGCTCAAAATACCCCACAGATCATTTAGTATAGCTTGTCAAATTTGCCCCTATTTTGTGTGTGTCCCTTTAAATGCAAATGAGCTGCTGCTCCCTCCTCTTTCCAGAAGGGGGCGGAGCTTTAACAGCTCACGCTTCGGTTGCTCAACAACAACAAAACTGGGGAATCTCACGCAGCCAAAATGAGGATTGTCAGTAACGGTGTTCAGCCTTACATTGTTCAAACCGGACACTGATGGAGAGACTCAGGAAGTTGTAGTCCCTACCAACCATTTGTTGTAGTCCTTAAAAAGTGATTTCTGTAAAAGAAAATATCTCCCTTTGCATTGAACTTTGAGTGCTGTAACTTTGCAGATGTTGTTTATGCTCAAACATCAACATTACACACTAAAGTAAAAAAAAGTGAAATCATAATCAAGGACCCCTTTAATATTTAATTTCTCCTTTATATACTCACCACCTAAGGCTGAAGTCTTCGCAAAATGTGTCTGGATGCTTTTGTGGAAACAAGCTTGTGATTTTTTTTTTTTTTTTTTTTTTTTTTTAAATGAACAATGAAGCCTTTTCTTCGTCTTTCCATCTGTCATTAGCTTCAGGATTCTATATACCATAGCCGCACTTTAAAAATTCCTCATCACATGGAGCCTTTAACCTGACAAAGACAGACGATAAAACTCGCACATGGCCGCGAGATCTTCATCTTGCGTCAAAGGCGTGATTTGCGCCAGAAGGGTAACAATGGGGTGAGTTGTCAAGATGAACAGAGCCTCGTCACAGAATATATACTTTCAATGATGAGGGAGGGTGCCAAATGCGCAATCTGTGGGGTTGCTAGGCAACTGCATCAGCATCGCTCCAGCAACCTCATGTCAAGAAACGCATTGGAACCACGCTTTTGAATGGCATCGCCTGGCTCGTTTATGTGATTTGCAGCACATTGATTGAAGCATGGCCCATTGCCTGCCTATTATCTGTGATGGTAAATTCACACACAGGTTGAGACGCTCCGTAAAGGAAGTAATGATTCATTCCCTTCACCAGTTCAGCACAGTTGGCAGCATTAGTGTGACTATTGTTGTGGATTTGGTGTCTACTCAAGTCTTCAGTCACAAAGTATCACCACCAATTGACAAATGAGCATGTCTCACGTTTCAGAACATTCCGTCGCCCTTCGTCTGTATGTAATGCTATGATCAGTTATGAGCAGCCCAGCGTTCAGAAGGTCTTGCTGTGTGATCATTAGTTAGTAATCAGTAGGACATGATCAAACTGTGAACTGCTCACTAGTGTCATTGATGACTGCAATAGAGCACATTTATGAAAGAGAAACTATGCTCATTAATTCAGATTTACAGCCCTAGCAGATTATACATTTATATACTTATAAATAGGCAACACAAAGCTACTATTCCTACCGGGATTTAGCATCAGTCTTTTTATCTTCCCTCATTTGAAGTTTTCCTGTGTAACGATCAGCTGTTTTTTTTAAAATGGCGATACCAATATTTTTGTTTGCATAAAAAAAATGCATAGCCTACAAATATGAAATATATAAATTAAATAAAAAATCGAATAATTATAACTTCAGCAAAAAGATACGTTCCACCAGATAATACTTTTGATATTATTCCTCCCCTTTGATCAGGGACTCATTATTCCATTTCTGTTCATTAAATGACTGAAATTAGTAGAAAGTGAGAGCACTGCTTAAAAGTTTGGGATCGATAAGACTTTTTTTTGTTTGGTTTTTGAGTCTCTTTTGCTCATCCAGGGTTAGAGCTGCACGATTAATCTCGATTCAAACACCCACGTGATTTTTTTTATTATTGACACTGAGTTACCTGTGTCTATTAAACCTTTGACAAAATCACAGTTGGAACATTTAAATCTGTGTTTGTGAGCCAGATGAGCCAGAGCCGGTGAGCCAGAGAAAGCAGTTTTTGAACCACACAGTAGTTATTTCTGTTACAAATATTCAAATTATCACAGAAGTAATAAACTTTAAAAGATATAAACACTGATGTCTATGATAGCGATCAAAATCAGGGTTGCTAGGTTTTCACAACAAAACCCACCCAATTGCTACTAAAATCTAGGGCTAAATATCATGTTATTTGGGGTTGCTTCCACCCGTGGACATGAAAAACAACCCGTGGCAACAGTGTTAAAGTAGCCCAATTCTGTGGGAAAACCACAGACTTCAAAATAGAGCAAATCACCTTTTGAAACTAACTTCAAATAACGGTTGTATCATTACATTGTTACGCCACCAGGTGGCGACAAGTGCCTGTTAAAAATGTGTTGGTCATTGAATTATTCATTAAAAAGATTTGTTCAAAAACACTGATTCATCCAGTAAAGGCGGGCGTACACGCGCACATCACGAGTGAGTTTATCTGAAAATCGCACAGACGCAGTGATACATGATTTTACGACCTGCCGATTTCCGAAGCGATTGCAAGAAGTTCTGTGTGTGTGTGTGTGTGTCTGTGTGAGAGAGAGTGGGAGAGAGAGAATTAAAAAGCCTAATTACAGACTATAACTAGCAATAGCTGTAGCTATAGGTAACATCTCATAACTGTAGCTCGAAACGAGCCGCGACCATACGAGCATCAACAATTTCCACGCGACTGAAAAGAATTGCCTGTGAGCTTGTACAACAGCAAAAATACGCCCGTCTTAATGAAACAAGTATATTAGGGAGTCATTGAATCATTCTTTCAAAACCATAAAAAAAAAAAAAAAAATCATTCAAATTAATTAAAATTTTTTAAATAGGCTGCTGTAATTTATATTTTGTCAGAACCTCTAGTAAATTACATGTTATTTTGTTTAGTTGTTTGTTCAGAATCATTGGAGAATCGTGATCTCTATTTTAAACAAAAAAATTGTGATTCTCATGTTATCTAGTATCATGCAGCTCTAGGGTAACTGTTTAAATAACTGTTTTCTTTTTAAAATGTCTTCAGTGTCACATGATCCCTCAGAAATCATTCTAATATGCTCTTTTGGTGCTCAAGAAACATTTCTTATTATCAATTTTCAAAACAATTGCCGCTCATTTTGATCTATAAATCATACATTTAAATTATTTACTGTATATTGTACATACTGTGTGTTTACAGTTTTAAAGAGTGTAGTTCAAACGGACAGCTCTTGTGCAGACAGCTTTCAATCATTATTTCTAAATTTATAGCTTTATTATTCACAGCATTTAAATGACATGTTATATCTTTAAATTAGTAGCCTGTAGTTTAGTCTGTTGGTTTTGTTAGGTTCGTTTCATCAGTCTTGGACAGAGTGACCAAAAATGATTGCAGTGTGTTGCAGTGGTTGACTTATTCATTAATGCATTCATCTATAATTTAATTCCAAATTTAATTTAATTTTTTTAATCTGATTGTCTAATGACATCTTCATTAGTACTGAAATGGATACTACTTCGCTTTTTATATACTTCTACATCTTGCTGTCTGAAGAGCACACTAGTGACGGTTGTACTTTTAATATCTACCCCTGTTTTTGCTCTTGCAGCTTCCTGAACACCTCCAGGCTCAATAGTGCTGGAGCCTCAGACGCATTTCATCCTTTCCTCATCGATTGTGACGCCAAAGTCCTCTCTCCCTCTGCTGAGGGAGCACTTGCTGACCGTCTGTACCTCTGCTGTCCAGTACACAAAAGCAGGTGACTTGAGTACACACATTGAAAGACAGTCCTTTTATACTCACAAGTTCCCTGTGCCTTTTCCTTCACCTGAGATATCATATTCCTGCAGACCAAGCAGTACATGCTTTAGTCCTGTCTGCACCTGACATTCAAATGTCCTTTTTCTATTTGCATCTGGGGAACAAACCTATTTGAAGGCCTCGCATGTCACAATTGTGAAACGTAATGTCCAAATAACAGGAAATTACATTGCAGACTTGACAAATAAGGCCACAGTTGCAAGATATAAAGTTGCAGTGTCTTATGTCCACATGTCAGAACGTTCATATTCATGTTCTCTCATAGAAGTGCTGTCCCCGAATTGACTGCAAACGTGCCGCAGGAACTAAGGAGCTGGTCAAAACCAATATTGTCCCATGTGATGTCTTTTTACTGCCTTTTTGAGAGCAAAATATAATTGATTCCCTTGAGTAATCCTTTGCCTCATAGGGGGTTCACTGTATATTTGTCGCACATCAAATTTGGCTGAGAAATTACCCCCAAAAGATGATTTAAAGTTATTATTGTGTTAAATTAGAAAAGAATAGAATATTTATTTGATTCAACAGAGAAGTTATTACATATAATTTTTTTTTTTTTTTCCCAGAAGCTGCATCTGAATTGGTTTTCAGATATATTTACAGACCGTTTATTGCAACTCAGAGGTGGCAGGAATGCAAATTTACACTGCAATTACATCTGCATAAATAATGCCATGTGATTTAATGGGTTTTAAATGTGTTTTTAAGGGATAGTTCATCCAAAAATGAACATTTTGTCATCATTTACTCTCCCTCACGTCCTTTCAAACATGTATTGCTTTCTTTCTTCTGTGACGCATAAAAGATGATTTGAGAAATGTCTCAGTATTTTTTGGTTGTAAAATGGGAAATCAGTGGTAAACAACTGGGATTAAAACTATTGAGCCCTGGCAACCCCAAACATGAAAGCTCGTAGTAGAGGCTTGTACAGCAGTCTGTAATATGTCTCATCTTTTTTTTTTTTTTTTTCAACATTTTAGTCTTGTCATTTTTAATCAATGATATTGCATGTCACAGTTATCGTTTAATGATCTTATTGTCATCATCTTGTCTTAGTCATGGAAAAAAGTTTTAGTTTTAGTTTTCGTTAAAAACATTAACATTATTTCCGAGAGCTCTGATTAATCAGATGGCCAGTCTGTTGTGATTGGTCTACCGCTTACAGCACATGTCAAAAACAAAATGGCCACAACCATATCTAAAGTTCAGCTCCGGAGGCTTCCTAAGCACTTGTATATACGTAGATATTTTGAGCCTCTTATGCTCAACAATTCTGCATTTATTTGATAAAAAAGTATATTAAAAGCCAAAAACAGCTATTTTAAATTGTAGTAACATCTCACAATATTACTTTTTAAAAATATTTTAACATGTAATTTTTTTACTGTGATAGCAAAGCTACATTTTCAGCAGCCATTACGCCATAATCCTTCAGAAATTATTCTAAAATGCTGATTTGCTGCTGTCCTCAATTTGACTGCTAACATGCCACAGGAACTAAGGATCGATCTTGTCAAGACTGATTATATCTCATAAAATATATAATTGATTCCCTTGAGTAACCCTTTGCCTCATAGGGGGTTCTCTGGTATGTCAGGAAAGCCTGATGCGCTAGAGGATTGTACATACAGTAGTAAAGATCTTGTCTTGTTAGACTCCATTCCCAGTGCACATAAGTACATGCATGAACACGAAGTGTCAAATCAGATCTGATCTTGTTCTCACACTTCTCTTCTCCTCTGTAGACTGCTGGAATAGCTTCTAAATTTCATCCACCTCTCATGAAGAAACACAGTCAGACCGATCTGGTGAGCCGACTCAAGACTCGCAAGATCCTGGGCGTGGGTGGAGAGGATGATGATGGAGAGGTTCACAGGTCAAAGGTCAGTATTTGTATTTTGCATCCTTACCCAAGTTCCGTGACTTGCATATCAGCTTAAACACACATGCTTGTTAATGTTTCGCGTTCTGAAACAGATGTTGATATTGTCAGTGTGTGATTAGGAGCTGTACAAAAACCAGCAATGCAATCTGCTTGAAATAGGTGCACTAATAGGCTCATTAATTTTACCTGAGTAGCATTTTTTGAGTAGTGTGTTGCCATTAGTAGTGTTTTACAAAATTCCTGTCAAAAATGTGAGTAAAAATTGGCCTTGTCGAATAAATGCATCTGGCTGTCAGCAGATTTACAAACCTGCTGTCATGACTCGCACGTCTCACCTCAGTGGAAAATTTACTATCTGAAGTTTTAGAATGCATTTCTTTCCCTCCAGAACTCATTACACATGAAATATTCCTAAATTATGAGGAACGTGCTTAGGATTTTTTGACCTGCAATATATGATACGCATAGCCAAAAAAGGCAAATAAACTTTTTTTTTCCTGATTTTCTTGTAAATTGTTCAAAAAAATCTTTAAAGGGGTTAATGAATATTTTGACATACAGTAAGAGGTCATGGTGCTATACAAACATACAGAGCACAACATTTTTTAATAAAACCAAGCTGGCAATATTACCCGTTTTCTGTTTCCGACTGAATAGATCATCACTTGACTTCCTGGAAAAGGGTCATTGTATTTGTGTGCTCATCAGACATGACTGTGATCAGCTACAATGCTCATCACTGCAACCTTTTATGCAATGGGTGTAGATTTAAATATAATGCTGTAATTAACATCTTTCATGATTAGTTCATCTTGGCAGCTGTAATAGTAAAACCGTACTAAACTTTTTTAAAAGAGTTCATACTATAATAATAATATTAATAATACTTATGATGATAATAATAATAATAATAATACTTATAATATTACTAATAAATATAGCTGCAAGCAGCAATTCGGGGCCAAGCCCCTAAGGCATTGTAAGCAGAGCAACGCAGCAAACAGAGCAGCATTTAAAGCAGAGCAACACTGCAAGCAGAACAGCACACCAAGCAGAACAGCACAGCAAGCAGAACAGCACAGCAAGCTAAGCAACAGTGCAAGCAGAGCAACACTGCAAGCAGAACAGCACAGCAAGCAGAACAGCACAGCAAGCAGAGCAGCACAGCAAGCAGAGCAGCACAGCAAGCCATACAGCACAGTTTGCAGCATTGTAACTTTGGAACAAGGATTAATAAATGGCTCAGTGGCTCAGTCCAAAGATCGTCTGATCAAATTGAAGATGTAAGATATTGAATGTGATCAGTATGAAGAGAGGAATCAGTTGTACTAAGATTCATTTTTCTGGTTCAAAAGTTATAACCTTTACAAAAGTGAATTTTTGAACTGGTGGTGGCACTATAGAGTTGGTCCTAGCTACTCCAAAGTTGGTCAAATTACTTTTAATTACCATTACTACAAGTGTGCCAAATTTGATAATTTTCCTACTTATGGTTCATTGACTACCATTCGGGAAAAAGAAGAACAATAAATTTGTACATAAATGCACTGCATGTTGTATTTGATAGCTTCAAGATTAGATCTATTTTAGGCACAACATCTTGAACAGATGCAACTTCTGCATCTTTTCCTGCCACAGTGCCTCATGTGGTCTGGGTATGTGTCACGAACCCACAACGCAAAGCACTCGGGATCCGGGAGCTAATCACCCATTGAGCACCCATTGAGCTAATCAGTAATGCATGTGTTTTCTGAGCAGAGGTTTCAGTGTGAGAAAGAGTTCACAAAAAAAGTTCCTTGGCATGTTAACCAGATTCGTTTGCAAAGTTACTTAATGCCAACTAAGTTTTGGTTAACCTGATAGCTGAAGAGCCACATTAGTAAGAATGGAAATTGGTTAGCATGCTAAGCGATTACTGTGCTAAGCTAACTAGCATAAGACAACAGGCAAGGTCACATTCAGAGACAAATATCTCGAGAATGGTAGCGAATATCAAAAATCTGTTCAGTCATTTCTGTGCAGCTCAGTCCAACGATCATCTGAGCCACTTTTGGACAAAATTGGACAAAATTTGTAGGAGGAGTAGCGAAAAAACTGTTTTTCATATACTTTAATATGGCGGACAGGTACAATTAAGGAAAATGACAAATGACACATCGTTGGAATCGGCATAAGCCAGAAAATAAAATGTCTTAAATTATATTAGGACATTCTGATGATGATACATACCAATTTTTGTAAAGATATGTCAAATTGTTAAAAAGATATTGCAAATTATGACAAAATTTAAAATGGCGGACATGTTTCATCCGATGTTGACAAAATCGGTATCCACGAACTCGGCATGGCCCATGGAATCCATAGACACAGTTTGTCTTGATTTTCTGACAAACTGTTCAAAAGTTATTGGCCAAAATAGCAATTTTTCAGATCTCATGACCTGTTCCCAAATTTGGCATGGACCCTCAGATCATGGCCCTGATCAAGCGTACCAATTTTTGTATCGATTGCTCAAAGTTTGGCCGAGATACAGCCTCTAAACCAATTTCGGGTTGACCTCGTTAACTTCGTGACATAACTTTTGAACATAGATGAATAAAAAAAATCTGTTTTTTCAATTTCTGTGCAGCTCAGTCTAAAGATCATGTGATCAAAATTGGACAAAATTTGAGGGAGGAGTAGCAAAAAAACTGCATACTGTACTTTTCAAAATGGCCGCTACTGTAATGGGCAGAGACTTAATGTAAAATGTTGAATAGCATCAGCATGAAAAGACGAATCAGATGTACTAAGTTTCATTTTGTTTTGTAAACGAGGTAAAAATGAAAGATGAAACCGCCAATTCTTTGTTTGTAAATAATGGTTTTATATGGATAATTATTTTTCAAAACACAAGTAGCGAGTAGGCGTTGATACCGTTTCCTATCAAATGACGCTATTGTATTTTCCTTTATCTGATCACTGCTATTACTATAAAGCAAGTAAAGCTTGTGTTAAAATACTGTTTGCTTGGTACTTGTACACAAAGAGCTTTTTGCATCGAAAATTAGATCTGCACAACATAATCCAGCATCTCTTGGGCGATATGAAAAATTGAAACATCTATATACTTCCATGCTATATATAAATGTACAGTGCTCATGTTCACAAATACCTATTTCTGAGGCGGTTTGTCCCCGCTTGTGAGCTAGAAAATTGTTTATCTGGTTTGCGAGACAGGAACATGGACCCATTCACAACTAAAAATATATAAAGGAAGCACTCCATTTTACTTTTCACTCATCCTTAATCTGTACACCCACAGGACAGTGATGCGGTGAAACGGCTGTTGTTGTTTTTTTTTCATGAGCAGGAGGGTTGAATTTCCTGTATAAAGAGTGAAGGTCTTGGTTTGTGTGGAGACGTTAGAGTTACTCAGAGCTGTGGTATGAGCCCTGTGCTGCACTTCCCCTTTCAGCACATTTGATTCAGCTCTGTGGTTATTTCACTAATATAGGGTCTTTTGTAGGATTTAACAGAGCCATTCAGCAGTAATTCTGGTGAACACACAGTGGCTATTCAGTATAATTTGTAAAGACTAATGGAATTGTATAATTTAGACATCTAACAAGCTCCCATTTGCAGAGGTTGCAGTGAAAGGTCTTCTGGTTTGCACAACTGTGCAGTGCGGTGTTGCTTGCCAGTTACAAGTTTACTCATGATTTAAATTAAACTTCAGTCAAGCTATCCTTATGGGGAAAAAGAAAGTAGTTAACTACTGTGAAGCTGCTGCGTATTTTTAAGTAAGCAGATTGGCTGTATGTATTTATAAGAGCAATATTTCTCTGACTCAACAATAATAGGAATTTGAATACATTTCAGGGTTCCCATGCTTCTTGAAAGTACTTGAATTTCTAGGAGTGGAAAGTATGTGAAAACAAACATAGGTCCTTGAAAGTGGTTGAATTCAACATGAACTAAAATTGTTAGAGTACGCTCTAAAAAAAAATGCTGGGTTAAAAACATGTTTTAACCCAGCGGTTGGGTTAAATGTTTGTCCAACCTTCTGGGTAGTTTTATTTAACTCAACTATTGTTTAAAAATGACATTGCTGGCTTAAAATGAACCCAAAATAGGTTGGAAATGAACATTTATGAATAAGTTTAATGAATAATTATTAAACAACAAACATTTATTAAATTGCTTATTAATAAATGTTTACCTTTTGATTGTTATTGTTGCCTCTAGTAATTATGTCTGATTTTTAATCAAACATATTGGGGTTGGGAGAAACAAACTTCTTTCACGTTGTCATTATGGGGTATTGTTTGTAGAATTTTGAGGAAAATAATGAATTTGATCCATTTTGGAATAAGGCTGTAACATAACAAAATGTGGAAAAAGTGAAACGCTATGAATACTTTCCGGATGCACTGTATATATGAAAGAGAGGAAGATTAAAGGGGATATTTTGATCAAAAAATTAAACTTTTGTCATTATTTACTCACCATGTTGTTTTAAATTGTATGACAAAAGAAGATATTTTGAAGAAGGTTTCAACCCTATGGAAAAAAAAAAATGTTACACAGAAGAAAGAGTCATACAGGTTTAGAAATGGCATGTGGTAAATTATGACAAAAGTTTCATTTTTAAGTCAACTATCCCTTTACTGGAGAGCGTTTTTAATTATCACATCTTGCTTGGTTGTAAAGGTGCGTTTACACCGCTGTTTGTTGGTAGTAAGATTAGATTTGAGGTCACAATAGTACTCCCTAACACTGTGGGTCACATCCTTCCAATGAAAGATTTACTGTAGGATTTTTGTTGCTTTCCTTTCCCGGCATTGCAAACTTTTTTTACTTCACGCATATGTGCCGGACGGTGCTTGATGAAGGATGAAGGAGCAGGCGGTCACACACAGCAGATTATTCTCTCCAAAACAGCATTGTTTATTTCTTCCTCTTCCTGCCTTCCCTCTGCCTCGGTTCGCTGGCCTGTGCCACACTATTCTGCATTATTATTCCTGCTAAATGCGTCTCACGCTCATGATTCAGGTCTGCTTCCTGGAGTAGGGTCTGTTCCTGTGAAAACCACGCATGTTAGAATGACTGTACAGATGCATGATTCAGTAATGTCACAGCAACCAAAGGCCAAACTCCCTTTCAAACAGATGCACATGTCAGAACACATGCACAATCTCATGATACACACCTAGGGGAAGCACTGTTTTTATTTGTGCATGACCTTTTGGTGTAAATCGCCCGCAAAGTATCCTAATGGAAGTTTTTTTGACAGCAGTACAAAGAGACCGAGCCAGTGTAAAGATGTGGTAATAAACCCACTGATTCCGCCATTTCCTTTTGCGGTGTTTGATATCCTGAAAAGCACAATTTATTTTTTATATATCTTCCACACAAGTCGACCTGGGCTTTGGTTATAGCTCCCATGAGATCACTCTCATTGCTATGCCTGGCTTTATCTTCTGCGTAGACTCTGACCTGCAGTAGCCTCTAATCAGGATGTTGGTACTCATTGAGAATTTCTTGCAGAGGCCAAAGCAGTCAGCAAATTGAAATATTTGTGCTGTTTTAGAGCTCAGAAAGGTCTCGGCTGCTCACACTGCTTGAATAAGATGGACATCAGAGAACCAACCACCAGACAAAATGCAATTTGCAGTTAGGCAGTTGGGAAAGCACGCTTTAGAGCCTGAAATCTTTACTGCTGTGAATCCTAATGAAATATGACAGCTCTAAAATTAAAATTGGATTGGATGTAAATTTAATCTAATATTATCATCACTACAGTTGATCACCTCTGACCTGGAAGCAGAAGTTTCTATTTAGTGATGTAACTCTGTGTAACTTCTTTGTAATCCTTGTAAATTACAGATACATTTTATTTATCTTTATTTTTTTATTGCCATAACCTAGTTGTCTGGATTTTTTTCCTGGTGAGCTCAACAACATACGCTAAAAGACATTAAACGCATAAATAAAAAGAATGAAAACACAACACATACATAACATAAAACATATATACATACATACATACATACATATATGCCATCAATTACAAGGAATGAAATACAGATGCATAAATACCAGAGGAATTAAGAGCATGAACAACCTACTATGAGTGCCGTTCAAAAAACATGTGGACTTAGTTTTAATTGCTCTGAGACGTTGGCCTAAAGGTAGAGGGGTTAAAGGATTAGTTCACTTCAGAATTCAAATTTCCTGACAATTTACTCACCCCCATGTCATCCAAGATGTTCATGTCTTTCTTTCTTCAGTCGAAAAGAAATTATGGTTTTTGAGAAAAACATTCCAGGATTGATTGATTGATGTGAGAAACATAGAAATGATCAGTCTCCATCTGCCATCAAGCTCATATCTGTGCACACACATTCAAAAACTGTCAACAGAAGAAGTGTTATGTCAGCTTTAATTGTGAAATGGCACTGGCTCTTGTGTGTCATGTGACCGATTGCATCATGCTATTGTTCGGGTGTGTCTTTTGAATGAGATACGGTTTTAATCGATGAAAACACATAAGTTTCACTCTGTTTGTATGGCTTCAGAAGACTTAGAATGCAACATGAGTTGTTTGTAATACTTTTATACTGTTTTTTGGTCAGTTTTTGCAATAAATACCTGTGACTGTGCTTTTATTCACCTGTTATGCATTTTATATTTTTGAAAAGTGGGTAGGAGTGGAGTTATGTGGTCTAAAATATCTATTTATAAATATTTATAAAATCATTTCCTCTTTTACAAATGCAGAAGTAAATGTGTCAGAATTAAATCTGACGCATAAGACAACTATCTTAAAAGCAATGGAGTACCCTGTACGTTAAAAATGACACTAAAGGAGTACCCTGTGTGTTTAAAATTGACGCTGAGGGGTTCTGACCGAGCGTCAATATGTGACAAGTTGGAAGCGAGAATGTGTTTTACAGCTATGCCCATTTTCAATGACCTGACTTTTAATGGTTAATGGCTGAACAGCATTTTTTTTTTTTTTTTTTTTTTCCCCATCGGAAAACAAACACCATTTCATTTGCATGTCCTAAAAACATCTTAAGATTATGGGTGCAGCTCCATTCAATCAGTGTAGACACCTCCGTTCCATAGTCCGATTCATTATTGTCTGTAATCAGGCTATTATGTAATCAAAATTGACAATTCGTATTTTTAATGGAACATTGTAGTATTTATTATAAATGATTTATTCGTGCACATCATTATTTTTTTGTGCACTCATAATCTTTAATCAAAATCAAAATAAAACTTCAATAAAAATGGATTGTCCTTGGTATATCTGTCTGAAATACTTGATACTAGTCTGAGATGACTAGCGAAAATCCTTCTGTATTGCATTCTTTTCTCATTTAATGCAGGTTTTTCATTTTAAATGAAATGATCAGCATAATAGTTTGAATGAATAGTTGATTTAACAAGAATTTCTGAGTATTTTGGTTGGTTGGTTTGACAGCAGCAGTCGAGCTGCATGAATGATATAGGCTAATCAAAATCTTTAGAATTCATACGATTGTGAGGAACAGACCAAAATTCAAACCTTTATTCAGCGACCTTCATCTCCATTCTCAGCAGCAACCGTAACCGTCAAATCCCACACTCATTATACATTCAAAAAATGCCACCTCAAGAAGCTTTACAATATATTTTACGGCAGTGATACCAAACGCTCATTGGCTCTCGCCTGCTTCGTCACAGATTCAATTGATGTGTGTTTGAATGAGAAATGCGCACCTTCACAGAGTGGATCGGAATAAGATTTTCAACGATTAGCAACTTCAGTTCTGCTCTGTACCTCATAGAAAACTATTATATACTGCCATAAAAGACTACAACTGCAACACATCGTCTTTTAGTACCGCTTTTGACATTTTTGCCATCAATTATTGTGATTCTGTTATGTTTTTCTTTATAACTGTACATATTTTTAAGAAATGGTTATGGGTAGGTTTCGAGGTAGGACTGGGATTAGCAGCTCAAAATATCTTTTTAAAGGGGTGGTTGATTATGATTTCACTTTTTTAACTTTAGTTAGTGTGTAATGTTCCTGTTTGAACATAAACAACATCTGCACGACGACAGTTACGACACTCAAAGTTCAATGCAAAGAGAGATTTTTTTCTTTTAAAGAATTCTCTGTTTGAGGACTACAACAAACGGCTGGTAGAGACTACAATGAGCTTCTTCCCGAGTTAGTGATATCACTAATCCTAAAATTTACATAAACCCTGCCCCCGGGAACACGCAACAAAGGAGGTGAGGCCATGTTGGGCTGCTTTAGAGAAGAGGAAGAGTTGTTGTAGTAGAGTGTTGTTATCATGCTGCCATTTTACGCCGGACTGCTTCACAAACGAGGGTCAATTCAACGCTGGATTTGAAAATTTAACATGACGGCACATGCTAGTCGACGAGTTCACAACTCCACAGCAACTACATACATTTATCCACTAACCATTCAGAAACGTCCAGTTTCATTCTAAAAGTTGTCATTTCTTCCCGAGTCTCTCCATCAGTGTCCAACTCCGGTTTGAACAATGTAAGGCTGAACACCATTACCGACAATCCTCATTTTGGCTGCGTGAGATTCTCCAGCTTTGTTGTTGTTGAGCAACCAAAGCGCGAGCTGTTAAAGCTCCGCCCTCTTCTGGAAAAGGGGGCCGGGAGCAGCAGCTCATTTGCATTGAAAGGGACACACAAAAATGACATTTTTGTTCACACCCAAATAGGGGCAAATTTGAAAAGCTATAACAAATAATCTGTGGGGTATTTTGAGGTGAAACTTCACAGACACATTCTGGAGACACCAGAGACTTATATTACATCTTGTGAAAGGGGCATTATAGGACCCCTTTAATGCTGTATTGTCAAGCTCAAAACCAAGACATGCAGTAATCATATTTCAGAATCATTTTTCTTTTGAACAGCCTATTTTCAAATTACTTGAACAGCTGGGCTCTGATAATAATTTGATCCGGCATTATTTGAAATGATCTAAAGAGTGTCTTTAGCTTTAATGGAAGAACTACATCTGACCTTCTGTACAAAGATCAATGTCATCAATGTCACATTATTTTTGTCAGAATGTAACAAAAATAGTTCAGAAACTGAAATATTTCTTGTTTATTTTACTTTTACATTTAACTTGTATTTGCTTTTACACGTTTCAAAATTCCAATAGCCCATTCACACAAAGAACGATAACTATAAAGATGAATATAACTATATCCGTGTCCACACCAACGCACGATATTGTTCGGTTTATTATAAGCATGTGCTGAAGTTGTCGTCTGCTGCTTTAAATGCTCAAACTCTTTAAAGCAGGATGGATTCTGATGTTTTTATCATTCATCAGCTGGATATTTAGAACATTTTTAGAACTTTACCTTTATTGTTATCGTTATATACTTGGTGTAAGCGGGCCTTGTATTTTGACATTTGCACTCCTCAATGTAATGTTACATTATATTTATTTGCTGTGTTTTATAGTTTGACTTTTTTTTTTTTTTTTTGTCTTGTCATGGAGAAATTTGATTTTGCTCTGTTCTTTCAGCACTCTTCACACTCTCAACCGGAAAATAAGCCTGTCTGTCTGTTCTTTGAGAGATATTGTGGTATTGTGTTGTCATTTCATTAACTTGAACGGTCCCTCAGCAGAGGCTCAGTTGAAATACAAGTTATGTGGCAGCATGAGGTGGCAGTTTCAGATGTAACGGGAGGAAAAATCCTATTATTTCTCTTGTTTACTTTGGGTGATATTGGAAGTTGTGGTGATTGTTTGGGCAGCTCTGGGCATCTGCATTCTGGCAGTCACCAAATCTAATTTATTTTCGAGTCATTAGCACATCCCAGTATGAATCCCAGCAGCAGCATCTGCTGTATCACTGTGGCAGGATCTACAGGGACCTGCACAATCACAGCCCTCGTAGTGCGCGTTCTCTCTTTATCTCTGCATGCTTATTTCCCCACCTCCATTCTGTCTTTTACACTCATTTTCTCTTTATCTGTTCCCTTTAGCGCTCCCATTCTGCCTTATTTCACAGTCTTTAAGGAAATCCATACAGAGTGGGATGCTGGTTCTTTATTGACATTAGCTGAACACCCACTGAGAATAAATGAAACACATCCCACTCATATCCATCACAGCATTTATAATGTCATTAATCAGCAAACCTGGAGTTGTGGCACAAATTAAAATGCTTCTTCCTTGCACATATCAATAGAAAAGCAATCCATCGTGTGATTCTGGTTCTACTAACCTCTCATCTCAACAGACATATAAACATAAATACATTCACAGACATTCATGCTGATTTAGACTCATATGTTATGATACACATATGAGTAATACAATAATTTTATACACTACTAATACACTACTAATCATATACACTACATAATACACTAATCATATACACTACCGTTCAAAAGTTTAGGGTCAGTAAGATTTGTTTTTTTTTGTTTTTTTTAAAGAAATTAATGTTTATTCATCAAGGACACAATTGATCAAAAGTGACAGTAATCACGTTTGTAATTTTACAAAAGAATCGGTTTAAAATCAATGCTGTTCTTTTGAACTTTCTATTCATCAAAAAATCCTGAAAAAATGTGTCCGTTTCCACAAAAAATATTAAGAAGCACAACAGTTTTGAACATTGATAATAATAAGAGATGTTTTTGAGCAGCAAATCAGCATATTAGAATGATTATGTGACACTGAAGACTGGAGTAACAATGCTGAAAATTCAGCTTTGATCACAGGAATAAATTACATTTTAAAATATATTATATAGAAAACGGCTGTTTTAAATTGTTATAATATTTCGCAATTTTTACTGTGTTTTTGATAAAATAAATGGTGAGCATAAGAGGCTCTTTTCAAAAACATTAAAACATCTTACTATTTATTCATTGAAGAATTAGTTCACTTCAGAATTAAAATTTCCTGATAATTTACTCGCCCCCATGTCATCCAAGATGTTTGTCTTTCTTTCTTCAGTCGAAAAGAAATGATGGTTTTTGAGGAAAACATTCCAGGATTTTTCTCCATATAGTGGACTACAACGGGTTGAAGGTCCAAATTGCAGTTTCAGTGCAGCTTCAAAGGGCTCTACACGATCCCAGATGAGGAATAAGTGTCTTGTCTAGCGAAATGATCTATCATTTTCTAAAAAAAAACGATATACTTTTTAACCACAAGTGCTCGTCTTGTACTGCTCCACACATTACATATTGCATTGTGGTGACGTAGGTTGAAGTACCGATCCAGTGTTTACAAAGTGAACATGCAAAGACGAAGTCAAATGGCCTTTACAAAAGGTAAAACAGCGATGTCGGGTGAATTTGAAGTTACAGAAGGTCACATGTGACCTTTCCAACGTGATTACGTAAAATAATGAATAAGACTACAGTGAAGCTCTAGTGCGACTCCCCTCCCCAAAAATACTCTTTTTGTTTGTTCTTTTAATGAATATTTTCTTAGTTCTTAAATAAAATTTCCTTGGAAACCAAAATGCTCCTTTCAGAGAAATTAATGCTCTTAAATTTTATTAAACAGTTTGAAGCAGCCATATGGGAATGCGTGATATGCTGCTAACAGTCTCACCTCCCAAAAAGGTGATTAAACAAAGGGGGAGTTTGCCAACACTTTTATTACCTTGTAGTGTTGCCATCTTTGTTTAACAGCTATGAAGAAGTAGGTGGCTGAATTGAAGGACAGCCATAAACCTGAATATGTGTGAATCTGTGGAAATCATCTGAGACTCAGTGTGGGTGGCTGCATTTGTTAATTTATCATCAAATTGGGTTTTTTATGCTAAATATAGTGTTATTAATCCACCTATTCACCGGTGGCCACCAGACGTCAATGTTCACAACAGGTTTCTTCACTTTAATTAAAGACGTTTTCCTGATTCGCCCCACACCACTGTGGATAACTCACCGTGCACTATTAATTCATCATGCTTCAGACTGATTTATTTGTTTTTGTTCATCTGAAGTGAATTCAGAATGGAAGTTTCTGTTGCTGGATGTGTCAATTTTTTATTATTTTGAATGTTGCGTTTTTCTCCCTTATGTCTTTTTCTCTCTCTCCCCATCCTTCTTTATTCCTCACATCACTCCCTCCTCTTCTCTCTCAGATCAGTCAGATGCTGGGGAATGAGATCAAGTTTGCGGTTCGAGAGCCTGTGGGACTGAGGTAAGACAACATCTCTCTCTTCACTGTGGTACTTGGGAGTTTGCTCTCATACGCCTCATTTATTACATTGTGCCTTGGGTCAGCAGTGCATAAAATAGCAGGCCTTTAATTAAAGCACAGTTATTTTGACAGGCCACAGCTAAACCAGCTGAACCCCTGAACTCGATAATTGTACGAATTCATCTGCTGTTTCAGTAACGTGTAGCATTTTGTCTGTCTATGGACACTAAACAAATGATTTATGTAAAAAGAATCCCCTGCAATATTATTAGCTCCTAATTTATGTGCATTATTTGTGAAGTCTCCATACCTCAGTTTGAATTTTGCACCATTCCACATTTCTATGAGGTCCAAACGTCTGAGACCACTAGTGAAAATGCTAATATGCTAACATTTTTAAATTATCATTTACACTATTGTTTAAATATGTGGAGTTTTTGTTTTTGTTCTGTTAATGTTATTTATTTAATTAGTGCCCTAAAAATAGGGTAGAATCTAAAATATTTCTCATTTATTTATTCGACCTTGTGTAAAAAGTGTCATATAATCAATGTCACAAATTTGATTATTTGATTAGTTATTTAAAATAGGGTAGAATCTAAAATATTTCTAATTAATATTTAAATTTTTCATTAAAGGGGTTAGGGCATGAGAAATCAAATTTGTCTTGATCTTTTGACATATAAGAGGTCTTAAGAGGTACCATTAAAACATCCTGCAAGTTTCAGAGCTTAAAATGTTGTCCTCATTATAAACAAAGCATTTATTTAATCAAGCTCCAAAAACAGCTCGTTCTGATTTTGGGTGCCCTGTGACGTCACACTGGCAAATACATTTTGTATATGACTGTCTCCAGAGCAAGACATCGATGAATAGTTATACATCATCGCACCATAGGCCCCGCCCACTGGTGTTCAGTCGCTTAACGGCTGACATTTGCATACACTGGATGTGAGCGTCGCGTCAAAAGCTAATAGTACTCATTATAATCACTGACGCTGTCTACACTGATACAGTATACAGATGTGCGTTGAGTCTGTCGAGAACAGGACAAACGGAAGTGTGAAAGAACGTTTGCTTTGACACGTCCAGTTTAAACAGCTCGTTTGCGTCTCTGTACAGACTTCAGAAGAATCCCAGTGTCAGAAACAAGTGGATGGTTTATTTTAATGGTGTCCCAGATCACACCTAAAGGCATGTTTTCATTCACTTCTCCTGGTCGAGTGTTTGGTGCTACACTATTTCTTTTTTCTCATAATGCTTTTTCTGTAAATTACGGTTTTATATGGATAATGTCTTCAAAAAACTTGCTCATGTGCAATAACGAGTGGGTGTCATTTCTATGGAAGCTTGTTTCCGCCACTAATTAAAAAAAATTAAAAAGGTAATTGCAACTTTTTATCTTGCAACTTTATTTCTCAGAATTGCAAGATTTAAACTTGCAATTGCATGTTATAGTCAGAATTGTGATATAAACTCACAATTGCGTGTTATGTGCAATTTGATCTCGCAATTCTGACTTTACATTTCGCAATTCTGACTTTATATCTCGCAATTCTGACTTTATATCTCGCAATTCTGACTTTATATCTCGCAATTCTGACTTTATAAATCGCAATTCTGACTTTATATCTCGCAATTCTGACTATATATTTCGCAATTCTGACTTTATATTCTGACTTTATATTTCGCAATTCTGACTTTACATTTCGCAATTCTGACTTTACATTTCGCAATTCTGACTTTATATCTCGCAATTCTGACTATATATTTCGCAATTCTGACTTTATATTCTGACTTTATATTTCGCAATTCTGACTTTACATTTCGCAATTCTGACTTTACATTTCGCAATTCTGACTTTATAAATCGCAATTCTGACTTTATATCTCCCAATTCTGACTTTATATTTCGCAATTCTGACTTTATATTCTGACTTTATATTTCGCAATTCTGACTTTACATTTCGCAATTCTGACTTTACATTTCGCAATTCTGACTTTACATTTCGCAATTCTGACTTTATATCTCGCAATTCTGACTTTATATCTCGCAATTCTGACTTTATAAATCGCAATTCTGACTTTATATCTCGCAATTCTGACTATATATCTTGCAATTCTGACTTTATATTTCGCAGTTCTGACTTTATATTTTGCAATTCTGACTTTATAAATCGCAATTCTGACTTTATATCTCGCAATTCTGACTTTATATTTCGCAATTCTGACTTTATAACTCGCAATTCTGACTTTATATCACGCAATTCTGATTTCATATCTCGCAATTCTGACTTTATATCTTGCAAATCTGAGAAAAAAGTCAGAATTGTGAGACAAAGTTGAAAATAGCCACATATATATTTGTCTTGTGCAAAAAACTTAAGGAACCTTAAGGAACAACAACAAAAATTCTTTCAGATTATTTCTAGCTTTAAAAGCAATTTTGAACCCCAGATTTTTGTTCACAGGCTTTTAAATCCCTCTGTATAGCATTGCTAAACTGCCCATGGCATTTTGAATAGAGCAATCAAAGTTAGCTATTTTCTCTACTGACTCTGATGTTTTTCCTTTCTCAAGGTTATGGATTCTCTTCTCTGCTGTGGTTTTCACAGTCATGGCCTTGATGGTGAGTTTCAGTACTTGCAGCTCCATAAGTTCTCAGGACCATTGCATTCTTACTATCTTAAGTATCACAATGAATCTATTCATCATTAAGTGATTGTGTGTGTGTGATTTATAGGCCCTAGTCTTCCCCAACCAGCTGTATGAGGTTGTATTTGATCAGGAGCAAACAGCCACCAGTGTCTCTATACGTCTCTATGGAGGGGCCATTCTCAGTAAGTCATATTCATCTCATTCTGTATTTTTAATAACGCAGCATTACCTAATGATCTCTCACAGCCTTAGTTAGAAGTTGTCATGAGGTCAGCGCATCTATTAATGGGCTGTAAACAGACTGCTCTGTCTTTTTACCCTTCTACTCAAGGGGCTCTTAGGATGTGTGTTTTTGTGTTTACGCGAGTAAATGGCCAGTCAGCCAGTTGATTGTGAAGGGAAGCGAGGAGGAAATATTCCCTGCAGGACTGCATGCTCTCCGCTGCTCATTCATTTAATTGCACATTAAATCCGACTCTTTCTGGTCCACTGCAGACAACAAATTTGCACAAATTAGTTGTGCAATTATTCCCCTCTCTACCTGCTTCCTTTTCATATCTTGCCCTCAAAATTTATTTAATAGACGAGACATGTTTTTAATATTACTCATTTAATCCTCCTGGTGATTCGCCAGATCTGTCAGTACATGTCAGCCGCTGTTCTTTGGTGTCTCAACATGAACAGGAAGGATTTTTTATCTCAGCTCAATGAAACAGTAAACACTGGTGTCATCTCACTCATGTCTCTTTTATGCCACTTTTTTCTGTTTTTATCTGGCCTTTCTACAATTCACTTCATTTATTCATTGGTTTAAACTTAGAAAATGAACTGAACTCGACCCAACCAAGTATTTGAAAGTTGAGCTGCAAGCTCATTGTCTGCTGATACAGCCAGTCAGCTGTGCCCTATAGAGAACAGGGTGATTGCAAGCAGATTGAGTTAAGGACATGTCAGCCTGTGCCATCTAGAGTTTCATGACAGAACTTTTTATATTTATATTATATAATATTTTATTGTATTATTTTATCTAAATAATGTTTGAGGCACATTGTAAGACACAATGTTTGTTGAATGTTTGTTTAGCAGTTGCAAGTTCTTGTTTATACCACCGTTCAGTAGGAATTTTTTCTCTTATGCTCACCAAGGCTGCATTTATTTGATCAAAAATACAGTAAAATATACTATAAAATTGTGACATATTGTTACAATTTAAAGTAGATATTTTCGATTTTAACATATTTTAAAATGTAATTTATTCATCTGATGCAAGTCTTCTTTGTCACATGATCCTTATTATCAATGTTGAAAACCGTTGTGCTGCTTAGAACTTAGAATAGAAAGTTCAAGAGGAACACGATTGATTTGAAATGGAAAACTTTTGTAACATTATAAATGTTTTACTGTCACTTTTGATCAATTTAAAGTATACTTACTGAATAAAAGTATTTAAAAAAAAAAAAACTGATCCAAACTTTTGAAACATTTATCACATTATCTCTCTTTTTGTCAGGTCTCTCTCTGATCATGTGGAACGGACTGTACACTGCTGAGAAGGTTATCATCCAGTGGACGTTACTTAGCGAGGCCTGCTACTTCGCCATCCAGTTTTTAGGTTTGTATCAATGAGAGCTAGAGTCTTAAAGCATGCTGTATTTTGTCAGCTCTAGATGGGTCCTGTAATGTCAGGATGGCACTGCCCTCTAGTGGTTGTGATCTCTCAATGGATTAATTCAAGTACAGTACATACAGTATATATTGTAAAGAACATTGTCTGTGGCTTTTTACACATGTAGTTGGTTGAAATGTTTCAAGAAGTAATATTAATTTCTATTTTTTATAATATAAACATATTGAGCAGTTGTCCCAAATATGGTAGTACAATAGCATTATCAACAAATAAACTTGCTGACTGCAGTTTTCCACTTATTACATGACTACTTACCAAATAAATGTAAATGTAAAAACAAAAGTAAATGGCCCTAAAAAAAATTATATTGAAATTTATTTATTTACCTGTCTTTATTAATAAACATTTTTTATTAACTTTTTTTTTTTTTTAACAGTGTAACATGTCTTTGTGTCTCTTACCTTTTTGTCTCTGACCTTGTGAAAAAGGTCATTTTTATTACACTCAGTTGTAGTAATTGTTTTGAGATCCATGATGTGACCAGTGAAGTTGATGTAGAAAAAAGAGAATTTGATATGAGTAATATCAAAAACAAAACACTGATTTGTTGCAGTGAAATAGGTTAAAGGTTGGGGTCATTATATAAATATACTGCCACAATGGACCAATCATAATCATAGTCAATACGTTTTTTTTTTTTAAGAAATTGATATTTTTATATAGAAAAGTTTAAAATAATCAAAAGTGACAGTGAAGACAATTAAGAAAAAAAAGTATTTAAAAAATATGTAGTTTTTTAAAACTTTCTATTGATCAAAGAATCATGAAAAAACAGTTTTCAACAATAATAACATTGATTCTTAAGCTGCAAATCAGCATATTAGAATGATTTCTGAAGGATCTGAAGACTGGAGTAATGATGCTGAAAATTCAGCTTTGACATCACAGGAATAAAATACATTTTAAAATATATTAAAATAGAAAACGGTTGTTTTAAATTGAAATAATATTTTACAATATTACTGTCTTGACAGTATTTTTAATCAAATAAATGCAGCCTTGGTGAGCGAAAGAGACTTTTTCAAAAACATTGAAATATCTTACCAACTCCAAATATTTGAACGGTAGTGAAACACGATTTCCTAACCAGATGCGATAAGTTACCAGCAACAAACAATTTGTCTGTCCACACTAGACGCAACCTGACGCAACTTTGAGACGATCAATCAAAAATCACAGCCAATCAGAAGAGGGCATGGGCGGCTCTCTCGGCAAGCACTCGCAACGAAATGGAAGTACATAATCAAATTCATGAATATTACACCATTTTAACTTTATTAAAAATACACACTGAGTTACTGAAACAATCTTTGTCATAGAATACACTTGTCTGTTCACAGTTGACAGTTTGAACGTTCTTGTTTCCTTTCATTTATTTTGAAGATCTGAGATGAACTATCAATTGTTGCTTTCAGTACGGCTATAAAAGACACACAAAATGATATTCAAACTCATATTAGACGCTTTTAACATTAAATAAAGCACATAAACAGTACCTGAGATTATCATTACCATACTTTGTGTTGTTGTTCCAGCCGCGACGTAACAATAGAAACCGTTTCTAAAATTGAATCGGCGTCATCGAGTCGCGTCTGGTTAGGACACTGTGTAACTTAATTAGTCATTGTGATATTTATAATCATTTACGATTTATAATCATTTCCTCAAATATTTTTTGATATTTGGATAATGTATGTCTTTGTACTTGTCTGTGTTGCAGTGACCTCCGTCACTCTGGTGGAACTGGGCTCCCTGCCAAACGCTGCCATCCTCCTCCTCCTCAGTCGCATATTCTTCCTCATTGTCACGCTGTCCTACTACTACAATCTGGGACGCCGGCCCAAGAAGATCTGAGAGCCCCGCACACACCTGAGTGACGGCCCGCTAGGCTGGAGTTTCCATCTGAAGCTTTGAACAGTGACACAGTCAAACAACATCAACCTGTTCATCTGGCTTCGAGCCTCACTGCAAGGACGACGCCAACCAGGCCTTCATTTTAATTTCAACTTACACACAACACAGGAGTTTGCCTTTTTTAATGGGAAATGCTCACAATCTGGTCAAATAAATACCATTTTTAAATTTCAGATAGTGTGCAGTCACAGTGTAGCCCTCCTCATTCAGCGTTTATCACGTAAAGTATTGCACACCGTAGCCGAGCTTGAAATGCTGGCGTAACTGTCTGTAGCTAAGGTATCAATAAAACTGTAAATCATTTCATGTAATAATGCCAATTATTTGAGCTTGTAGTCATGTGACGTGCGTGAGGGTGGCTAGTAAACACTAGAATGTGTTTTTTTTTTTGTGCAGGTCATTCAGTATTTGAGCAGTTGTTACTGGTTGGTGTATTTGTGTCACTGCTATATCACTGAACCAGGACCAACCTGCTCTATGTGGAACGGGTTCTCATATGAGAATGGCTATGAAAAGTTTATGGATGACAGACACAACAGGTTAGTTTGTTTGGTTAGCTAGTTGGTGCACTGACCTCGAAAACCCCCTCTAGTCGCACTGTTTCGGGAACTTTGATTTGAACGAATTATTCATGTTTCAAATAACAACTTTATCCATGTTTTTCTTATTGTCAAGTTCGTTTTCATCAAGTGTATATGATCATGACACTTTTCTTTTAGTAGTAATGCCACAGAACATGGTTTTGTAGCACAGTGGTATGTTTCATTCATTTTAATAAGCAATGTAGCAGTATTTTCCCTCACATTTCCCTAATGTTGCCTTAATATGCCAAACTGCACAAGCGTTCCACATGTCAGCACACTGCCAGTTGTTTGTATTCCTCAAAAGAACTGTATAAATATAGATATTTTTTGTTGATTTGCATTTTTCCAGTTGCTTATTTATTGGCCTGCCCAAAAGTTTTTGCATACAGTAGGTTCTTTTTTTTTTTTGTGGCATCACTTGCATGTTTATTGTCTGAGTTGTTCAGTCATTGTATGCCCTTGATGACAATTCTTGTGCGAGTTCTGCTGAGACAAACTGCAAAATTAAAATGAGCGGTGTGTGTGAGTGTATTTACACGTTTGCTGCCTTGTGTGTAGCGTTGTCAGAAGTACTGACCGCGATACAAGTCGGTAGTGAAATTTTAAAAATGTGACTCTGTTGAGCGGATTCGTAAACACCTCTGATTGGCCAGTGTGTTCACACGCTCATCAGATATGTCTGTGATTGGCTACAATGATCAACGCACGGGAACATTTGAAAGCACACAGAAGTGTTTGAATTCGGAAGCGCGAAATGAAAAATAGACAATTTACGTGTTGTTGACGTGTTAAAATCCATGTGTTTTTGAACCGTTTGGCCTTCCATATGCTGATAGACGCCTGCTTTCAAACGCTCCCGTGTGTATCTGTGTAAACATATTGTAAATAGACATCAGTGACGCTCTTCACCTAGTGCTTACGCAGATACACACAGGAGCGTTTGAAAGCAGGCGTTTAACAGCGTATGGAAGGTCAAAAGTTCAAAAACGTGAATTTTAACACGTCAACAACACATAAAATACGTGTATTTCACACGTGATTGAAAAATCTGTGTATTCAACACGTATTTAACGTGTAAACATTGTGTATTTCATGCGTGAAATATGTGTGAAATGCACACATTTTACATGTAGTTGATGTGTTAAAATTCACATGTTTTTTAACCTTTTGGCCTTCCATACGCTGATAGACGCCTGCTTTCAAATGCTCCTGTGTGTATGTATTTTACGTGTTGTTTGCGCGTAAAATTGCGTCTTAAATACGTGCTGAATACACATATTTTATGTGTTGTTGACGTGTTTAAAATTCACGTTTTTTTTTTTTTTTTTTTTTTTTTTACCTTTTGGCCTCCGATATCAGCGGACCAGACTTCTGTGTGCTTTCAAACGCTCTTGTACGTTGATCATTGTAGCCAATCACAGACATATCTGATGAGTGCATGAACACAAAGGCCAATCAGAGGAATGCGCTCAAAGCGTCACATTTTTTAAATTTTCTGTACCCACTTGGTATCGATGTCTGTACTTTTGACACCACTACTTGTGTATTTGCTGTTATTTTTGAAAGTGTCTATTAGTTACAACAGTGACAACATCTGCTGAAAGCATAATAGAATTGGAAGCATTTTATAACTTTAATAGCATAACTTGGATTTTGGAAAAATGTTGATTGGATATATTGAAGGAAGCAATACAACCTATACAAGAAATCTCAGTTAAATGTTACGTGCGAGGCTACCATGCTTGTTGGGTATTTTCATATATGATAGAGCTTCAGTGGAGAAAAAAGTCTGTTTGTGTACGGTATGTGGACAAGTAGCAATTACTCTTTCCAGGGTTTAATTAGGTCTTTGCATTTAGCTAAAGGGTAATAAAGATCTTCAGCCTTGTAGAGGCTTACGTTTCAACATTGATTTAGTCTTTGTTTGTTGTCTTTACTTGCGAACATATAGTTCAAATCTCAGTACAAACCTTTCCTCTTACTGTTCTGAAAATATATTAAACCAAACCAATCCTAGCTAGTAATTCAGAATGGGCACGGCTGTTACTGTATGTTCTGTTCCTCTCATTAAAAAGCAAGCTCTCGTCCCTCTTAACACTCGCTCAGCTAAATATGATGACGGCAAATGGCAAACATGAATCATTTGTTATTCACGTCTCCATGATGAGAATTGTGTTGCCATGCTATTAGAAATAAATATCCAGTTAGCTGTTAGTGGCTTCAGCTGTCTACCAACGATATACATAATGCCTCTGAAGGGATGTTAATGTACTTTTTAAATGTGTGTAAATATTTAATTGAGAAATGTTGTTATGGACCTGCATCGTTATCTTTTTGGAATAAAGAAAATGTACATTTATCGCATCTGTCACTCAGGGTCTTTTTTGTTGTTGTTGTTGTTGAATAATGAGCGTCCACCTCACACTAGCTTTTTTTTGTTGGCATATACAACAATCTTGCTTGGAACTATTACTAAAAGAGATCTACTATGGTCTCATTTATGTTCTTGCTGAATTAAAAAGGTTATTTGTAATGACCTTAGAACTTTGTAACATATTAAAAGTATTCCAGGGACTGTATTTTGTAGCTTTTCCTAGAATTTGTACCCCCTTGAGCACTAAAATTTCCTCTTAACAATTTGTTCTACAACTATTCACATTTTGATTAGTGTTTATCTATTATTAGGTGCCATTTCAAGTGATTCCACCTGATTAGCACTTGTTCACACTTTGATATGATTAGTGATGTTTAATCATCATTTTGTGCCAGGGCCAAAAAAAAAAACACTTTTCCACTTTTGACCTGAGGAGGGCAGTATTGTCAATACAATAAATTACTCCATTACTGATAATTTGCATTGTAACCGTAATGGGGTCAGACTTCATCAGTTGATGGGCAAAGAATCCCTCAAGCTCTTAGTAACTGAAGTAGAAAGAAGATATTTTGAAGAATGTTGGTAACCAGACAGTTGACGCTAGCCATTGACTTCCATAGTATTTTTTTTTTCTTCTTACTGTGGATGTCAATGGCTACCATCAACTGTTTGAGTACCAACATTCTTCAAAATATCTTATTTTGCGTTCAACAGAAGAAAGAAACTCATACAGATTTGGAATAACATGAGGGTGAGTAAATGATGACATCTGACAGAATTATCATTTTTGGGTAAACTATCCCTTTAAAGGATTAGTTCACTTTCAAATGAAAATTACCCCAAGCTTTACTCACTCTTAAGCCATCCTAGGTGTATATGACTCTCTTCTTTCTGATGAACACAATTAGAGAAATATTAATAAATATCCTGACGCATCCGAGGTTTATAATTGGCATCCACATCCATCCATCATAAACATATTCCACCGCGGGGTTAATAAAGGCCTTCTGAAGCGAAGCGATGTGTTTGTGTAAAAAAAAAAAATCCATATTTAACAAGCTGTGAAGTAAAATATCTAGCTTCCGCCAGATTACGTATTCAAATTACGGGAAAAAATGGAACTGGCGTCGCATCAGTTAAGCTTTTCCACTAAGTTGAATAGGGAAGGCGTCGGACGTAGCGTAAGCTTTTTGTACTGCAAGAGTTTTACTTTTTCTTCATAAGTTGAATACAGAAGGCGGTCTAGCAGAAGCTAGATATTTGACTTCATAACTTGTTAAATATGGATATATTTTTTTTTACACAAACGCATCACTTCGCTTCAGAAGGCCTTTATTAACCCCCCTGGAGCCGTGTGGAGTACGTTTATGATGGATGGATGCACTTTCTTCAGCTCATACTCGTTGATCCCTGCCATTATATAGCTCAGATGCGTCAGGATATTTATTAATATAACTCCAATTGTGTTCATCAGAAAGAAGAGAGTCATATACACCTAGGATGGTTTGAGGGTGAGTAAAGCTTGGGCTAATTTTCATTTGAAAGTGAACTAATCCTTTAAAGGGATAGTTCACCCAAAAATGATAATTCTGTCATCATTTACTCACCCTCATGTTGTTCCAAACCTGTATGAGTTTCTTTCCTCTGAGTAAAGCTTGAGGTAATTTTAATTTGAAAGTGAACATCCTTTAAGATACATAAAATGCTAACTATAAAATTATCCTTGCAAAGGAAAGGTGTTAACTGTTTGGGGTTTTTTTTTAAATTATTATTATTTTATTACCATCATTGTGTTTCTGCGGAAATACCAGTTACTACAATAAAAAAGGAGGAAACATGGTATTTGCCAACTCTGTCATAAAAATAAAAAAAATGCAATTAAACAGACAGAATGGTCCTGAAAGCTTTTTGTAATTTTTAAAAGAGATCCTTTTAGTTTTTAGTTTAAAAAATATATATATAATTTTTTACAGTAGGCACAGTAACTAGCGATTATGGCAGACCTCTATGGAAACTATGGTCTTTATGGTAGTTGGTGTTCAGTCAGTCAGTCAGGGCAGTAAAGGGTTAAACGGGTTTCTCCTGCTTCTCTCGTCTTTTTGTTCAGACTGCAGTACGACAACGAACTTACTGACATCTGCTCAACGGATCTTCATTTTGACTTGACACAAAAGAGGTAAATGAGTTTCCCTTGCATCTAAAATGGCAGTACATATCGTAAAAAAAAGTGACTTAATTTACTGCTGGCATGAAGTAGTGCCAACAAGTTAATCTAAACTCATTAGTCAACAAGGTCCTGGTTAACTTTGTACCTTATTCGCGTTTTCTATCATAGTAAACTAGTTCTGTGGAACTATTTTGGAGTGCGATTTCTTTGTATGTAGCTTTAAATCTTCGCTGATGTGGCACTGGCAGGTTTAACCGTTTTCACTGTGATCAAACGTGGCTTAACAGTCAACACGCACATTTACTTCGTTCACACGTGCAGCTGTGGTTTCGCTAGTTTTTAACGACGATTAGGCTTGTTTAAAAGTTAATGATGATCAACAAGTTGTCTGCTTGGAAACAGCGAAACTGCCTCTTTGTTTTTAAAAATAAGGAGCGTCAGCGTTCTAGTAGTAGTCGCGTGAAGTTTAGCTTTGTTTGAATAACGTTGGGTGAATTGAGAAACTTTATTCCGTTAAGACGAAACATGTCAGACCACAATTCATAACGCATTACCGTTAAGACTGTCTTATAAAATAAGTTTTCTTTTTCAGGTCAACTACTGTCTATTTTAACCATTTCACGTCTTGGTACTTGAGTAAAATACGTTTTTGGTCTTCCGTTCAAATGTCTGAGACATTAAAGGGATGGTTCACACAAAAATGAAAATTCTGTCATCATTTACGCACCCTGAAGTTGTTCCAAAATTGTATGAATTTCTTTCTTCTGCTTAACATAATAGAAGATATTTTTGAAGAATACGGGTAACCAAACAGTCGATGGACCCCATTGACTTCTATAGTATGGAAAAAATAACTACAAATATTTGTGCCATTAAACCGGATGTATTGTTACAACATATTGACATTATGTAACCTGTTTAACAAGATTCTCTTCTGTTGCTCTGACATGGCAGTACTTGTCCTGAACGAGAAAACTGACAGAAAAACATTTAATAAACATACTCTGGGATTTTAGGGGCACTGGTTTTCTCTCAGAACGCCGCCTGAAAACAATGAAAATAAAAAATGAAAACACAGATGTGAAAATAGGTCAGAATTGACTTTAGGCTAAGTACTGGATGCTTCTTCAGGTCCATAAAAGGTTAAGGGCTGGCAGACCTCCCTGGATGTGTCTTGACTAGAATGAGCCCACTGAGAGAGAGAGAGAGACACAGGATACAGATGTTCCTCTTCTTTTACTTAATTTTTCCTTGCTGGAAAACTCCTGCTCTTGGAGCCAGCTAAAAATGGGATGCCACTGTGTTTGAGAGCTGCCTTGCCAAGATGGGCCCGCAGCAGAAACTTAACAGGCAGATCTTTTTTCATAAGGGAAATTTAGGTTTGGGGGCTTTCTAAAAAAAGATTTAATGTGGAACAACATTTCTTTTTGCAAACAAGTAAAACAGTGATGGTCTTTGCTTCACTATTGTGAATTAAACAGCTTCTCAAACAAGAAACGTTGTACAGCGAATCTTAATTTTGTTAATCTGACTATAATTGATTGAATGGTTGTGGATACTTCTGTTTTATTTTCAGCACTTCTCCAGTCATTTAGTCCACTTAGTCTCATGTTCATCTGCCTCCACTTTTGAGTGCAACAGCTACATTAAAATATCCAGTCAACTACTGATGCGTAGAGCCAAGTCGATAATTCGTTACGCTCAGATGTACGTCACAGTATGGAAGATTTGTGACTAGTTCTGTTTAATCGTGACTTTAAAAGGAAAGTCCTATTTGCACAAAGGGGTTTTCATACTGTGTCTGAAACCTCATTAATAAAAGTGATGATGTGTCAGGGCCCTTTAAGGGATGATTTCTGTCATGCAGAGGTCGTGTGCGATGCTTTTGATGTCCATGGCACATTTCACATAGTGTAAAATGTAGTTCGATTAACTACATTCACACTTGTAGTTCTTTTGGTCTGGACCAAAAAAGAAAATAGTACATTTAGTCCTGGTTCGCTTAGCATTCACACTGTAATTTTTAACTCCAGACCTAAAGATAAGAAACAATAAAAACAAAAACAGCTTTTATGATGTACATTTTTCAACAGAACTTTCCGAACAGCCAAAACAATCCGTGTGCTCGTATTGTATGTGCGTTCATATGACATTTTTACCAGCTGAGAACTCACAAAGAGCTTATAAAATGTATAAAGGAATCAAAACAGCACCTGGAATTCCTCATCATGTCCTGTTTTTGGTTTTTTGGTTTGGAGTTTCTTTGGAAGTGGACTGGGACCCAACTTTTCCAATTGTTTGGTGCGCATCAGGGTTCGGATGACCGTGTTCACACTTAGTCTCGCATTTATTTAAATATCCAGTCAACAACCGATGCATAGCGCCGATAAATCGTTACACTCAGATGTCACAATATGGAAGAAAAGATGTGACTACTTCTGTTTCATCTCGATTTTAAAGGGATCCTATTATGCCACTTTTTTCACAAGATGTAATATAAGTCTCTGGTGTCCCCAGAATGTGTCTGTGAAGTTTCAGCTCAAAATACCCCGCAGATCATTTATTATAGCTTGTCAAATTTGCCCCTATTTGGGTGTGAGCAAAAACACGCCATTTTTATCTGTGTCCCTTTAAATGCAAATGAGCTGCTGCTCCCGGCCCCCTTTCCAGAAGAGGGTGGAGCTTTAACAGCTTCAGTTGCTCAACAACAACAAAACTGGAGAATCTCACGCAGCCAAAAGGAGGATTGTCAGTAACGGTGTTCAGCCTTACATTGAGTCGGACACTCGTTGTAGTCCCTACCAGCTGTTTGTTGTAGTCCTTAAAAATCGATTTCTGTAAAAGAAAATATCTCCCTTTGCGTTGAACTTTGAGCGTCATAACTTTGCAGATGTTGTTAATTCTCAAACGGCAACATTACACACTAACTAAAGTAAAAAGTGAAATAAAAAAAATGAAAGCCCTATATTGTAGAAAGGGCTTTTCATTCTTTGTGTCTGAAACCTCAATAGTGAACCACACTAACAGAGCGACTGATCCAGAGTTTGTTTTAATGGAACCAAACATGCCAAATGTGAACACACCCTAAAAGTGCATCAATACAAAGTACCATAATGAGCCAGAAATGTAACATTGTGAAAGACACTCCAATCCCCTGAAACTATGGGAGGCTGCTTTGCGGATTTTTGCAGAGAACGATGTAGGATAACTAACATGTGTTGACAAATATAGCACAGGAAATTAAGTTGATGGTATAGTAGATAATTGTCTCCCCCTATGATTGTAGTGCTTGTGATGTGGCTGTTGAAGACCCGGCTCTCATTTAGCTCTAGCTCGACCTTCTTCTTGATGGAGGGGTGAGAGGGGGACACTCGTGGGTAACTGGGGCGTGAGACCGTTTCCCTTCTTAAGTGGAGCATTCAAGCTGCCTCAATTATGGTTGCCATAGGAATGCCCTTAAAGTATAAAAGATGTTGGCTGGGGCGAAATCATAGGGTTATGCAAAAATAGTGTCTTGTGTGACCTAGAAGGGGCGAATTAGTACTTGGCTAGTAATTTGGGTCTTTGGGATCAGCCTAAATTGCTAACAAACGGTAGATGCCTTGCTTAGTAATGTTTGAACTGTTTTTTATGGTTGACATTTGAACTTGAGCATGTGACGAAAGAACGCAGACATTTGTATAGTTCTGTTATGCATTCTCTTGGCATCCACCCACAATAGTGTATGATATTAGCATAATGATGGTTAAAGATTCTGCCTCCTCCTTTCCCTGAAGACAGTATTAATAATTTCGCTGCACCTCCTTTTAATTTGTTTTCTGTTGAGCACATGCTTCAGACATGTAGAGCGTTGGCTTTCACACAAGAGACAAACTTGTGTTGTGTACCCGTCCATTATCCATTACATTGATACACATCTGGTTTACACCCAACTGTCTACCTTCACTTGATATATAACCGGCTGTGTTTACATGAATAGGCTTCTCCACGTGATGGGTATTTTGACAAAATTGCTTATGTATTCGATAGGGCTGGGACAATATATTGATGCATAGCGAATCGAGAAATGATTCTGGGTCGATTCTCTCGAATCGATTCTGAGTTTAGTTTTTAACAGCAGATGGCACTGCGTGCTTCAGAAACAGCCGTACTCTACTTGATTCAAATTCCTTACACACACCACTTGAACGTTCTATAAAATAATCATTCATAAAATTCAGAAAGGTTGAAGCAAATTACAAGGGGCAAATGCATTCTTAGACTCAACTGCATGCTCAAATGCTCATGAAGAAGAGCGCTCGTGCATTCAGCTAAAAACTAGCCTAGAGCGCCTTCTGCTAAGCTCAGAATCGATTCGAGAGCGAATCGCACTGCATTCGGAAAATATCAGAATTGATCCACGAATTGCAATGCATCAATATATTGTCCCAGCCCTAGTATTCGACCATTCAAACGCAATAAGACATGAAAGAGAAAAGAATTCGCGATCATGTGCTGAGTTCAGGGAAAACAGGACAACTGTCAAATAAAAATAAATAAAATAAGAACAAATAATCAAACTACAAGTAACAGCACAGGTAAATACTGTAGAGCAAAGATACAAATAAAATAAACTGTGCTTTTCAGGATTTTCAGGTATCTAACAGTAGTTTTCAGGCACAAAAATTAAATAAAGTAGCTAATCAAGTGTAAAACCACATTGCATATAATCTTCACTGTATAAATTAAATAAAGATTATTAAGTTACAAAAGCTATTCAGTCAAGAGCAGTGAGTGATTTCCTTGTCTTTTGTTGTTTGATTAACATTAAAAACACATATAGACAGGAGGAATAATAGGCTACTGTCACTTTAAGACATAATCCAGTACACTGATACTGAATCATAAACTAAATCATAGAAAAAAACACATGCATTCTTTCTCGAGTGTTTAAGTTCACGTAAGATAGAACCTACAATGTTTGCTAGAATACTCGACAAGACGGGCATGTTGACATTATTTTTGTGTGAATTTGTCCGTTCAAGCGCAAGACTTGAAAGAGAACTCTGTATTTGCACGCTGTACAAATCAGATCGCAAAACCTCCCTGCAACCTAAATCATTATAATCCTGAGAGAGATTGTAATGTGTTTTGGCCTTTTAAATGGTATTGTACTTCTCGATTTTCATTCTTTCTGATGGCTTCTGCAGAATGTTTTGTGAATGTGAATCGTTTGAGTTTTTAATGCTGTAAAATGCTGAATAGAAAGCCAAATCCTCTGAAACCTGATGAAACTTGCATTTATTGCCGTTTGTACTTCCCCTTCCATATTTATGATTGTTTTCTCAGGCTAAACTGCTGAAGGTTGAAGAATAAGAGAGAGTCAAAACTTGTGTAGTACAGTATTTTTGTCATGACTGTGAACATGCTTACCAGTGGAAAGAGAGGGAAATACATTGGCTGTGTTATTATTTCTCTGAAGTCCCTTTTGTAAATTAATAAAATAGAGAAAAAGACTTCATTCAGTGCAGAAAAGTCCAGACTCTGGTTTATAGCTCCCTGAAGTACTTAGAACAGATGAAGCCAAGTAAGCTTGGCTCTCTGACTCTCTGGCTTCATATCCTGATATATTGCTTATTACTTTGGGTTACTGGATTGTGTGTGTGAGTAAAAGAAACAGTCCAAGTGAGAAATGAAAATGTCATGCACTCATGGTTACATTTTAAGTCCCCCTCACAGAAATCTCACACTTTATTCCCAGGGTCTTCATAGAGAACCTTTAAAGAGAGCGCAAATATTTTTAAGAGCAATTTTAGTATGCCCTTTAAAACATAAATGTCAAGTTTACTCCTGTGGATTGCTTTAAGTCAGTAGTTCTAACTAGATTGGCTTCAGGAACTTGACTTTATGTTGGACATCAAGTGGCAGCCCATCACAGAACCAAAATTGTTTATTGTATATGAAAGCAAAAGTGTCTTAAGAATCAAAAAATGTATTAATATTATGGCTCTGTTTACACCTGGTATTAAGATGCATTTTCGTCAATCCAAGCACGATTAGATGACGCTAAATACAGGTGTCTAAAACGTTTTGAGCTTGTCCACTTTCAAGCACTTCCAGAGGTAGTCAAAAACACTTTCGACCGGATTGCTTTCGTAGTGTAAATGCTCATGTGGTCAAATGCATTTGAACAGCCACAAAAGACCACCAACGCGTAAACATTATGAGAAGCGCGCTAGCCAGACGGGATTTAAACTTCGTCAGCTCAAGACCCAAGTTTGGTTTGAAGATGAAAAATGTACCAAGCACAATGTTCTCTCACCATTCCTGATTTCTAACGCGTTCCAATGCGTTCGGCCGGTCTTGCGGCTGTCAGAGCAGAAGTGATCTCCGGTCACGTTCATATGCAAATTGCATGAGCTTATTTTGTCCATTAGACTAAAAGTTCTGAAAAAACCCAATGGAAGGATTATTTCTTTACAGTTATAATGATATCATTCATAAATGGAACTGAATCTAATCAACCACCTCAGAATACCTATACTAGGTATGCAGCTGTGATTTATAGAACGGTTGTTTCCACTTCAGCATCAGCGAGAGATTAGACATTACACCTGCTGACTATTTTTAACAATGTGCAGATGGAAACTCTAATTTCGTCATGTCCAAAACTTGTCTTCATTAGAACTGTAGTTCTTCATTTCTCTGAGTGTTGATGATGTTTCCTCTCTTTTACAGAGCAGCAGTCATGGGGAAAGGATGCATTGCCGCCACCAAGTACTTCCTGTTCTTGTTCAACCTCCTGTTCTTTGTAAGTGTACACACTCCTACACCTTTATTCCGTGTCTCAGCAGGAACTCTGCTCTTGAGCTCAGCTCATTAGCCATGCGGCTCCCTGTCATTAGCTCTGGTCTTCGGGTCAACCAGTTTGACATTTGACATTAACACCCGCCAGATGCGGGTGGATTTTTAGCATTGGTGTGTAACGCAGTCACTCCTACTAGCCACTTTGGCAGGTTGAACTTTATGTGTAATATATACATTTTTCAATTGTAGTCTTTTAAAAAAGCCATTAAGTGCATTGTAGTATTGTCAAAAATATATATTTTTTTGATACACATTGATACTGAAAGCTTCCGTTATCGCAGAATAGACACACGATACCAGCTGTGCTTTTTTGCTCTCTCATCTCTTGAACAGTGAGTTGACACACAAACTCGTTTCATTTGCTCCGGATGAATATTGTTGGTGTTACAGGGCTTGAACTTTACTAGGATTGCGCGTATTACGCATAATTTAACTCATTCACAGAGATTTTGTGCTCACGCCCAAAGTGCGCACACATAAAGCCGCCTCTCCGTGCTAAATTTTTGTTTTTTTCGCTGCTTCTTGTGCTTAAACAGTCAAATACACACAAAATAATGTCAAAATGCTCTCTTGGCGAGTATTCACGTAAACACAGTCAGTTAGGTTTCAAGTGAACATAAACAGTTGAGAAAGAAAACGCATGTGTAACAGTATAATTGATCCATGTGTCAGGTCTTAAAGTGACAGCAACCTATTATACCTGCTGCCAAATTATGAGATAATATTAAAAATATCTATATGACAGTTTTTCCCCATTGTATTGTTGTCAAAATTGTGGCCAGTGAAAATGCTGAGTGGCTAGTAACTTTGGAAAACAGTGGCTGTGAGCAAAAAACTTAATGTCAAGCCCTGAGGTCGACCATGAGACAATGCAGGTTGAAACGGAGGTTACTATTGAGAGTGGAATATTGAAAATGCCAGCCTTTTGGGAAATCTGGAAGGAAATGTAAATATTTATGTATAAAGATGTTTCTGACCACTGATGCTTATAAAAACGCTTTTTGCATAAACTTCAATTTCGATAACGAATTGTGATTGAAAGCATGCAGTTCGCAATATGTGTTGTCATCATTAATTTGAAGTATTTCCACTCCCTTAAGGCTGACATTGCAATTTTTGCCATATGTGTCAGGTAAAAAAGTACATTATTAAAATATTAAATACTATATTAAAGACGTTTAAAAGTATACTAAAATGATTGTTTTTTTACCATTTTGACATGTATTTGTGTTATTTTTGGGCAAAAACAAAAATACAGAGAGCAGTGTGTTATTTTGGAAAACCTTTTTAGTAAATAGTTTAAGCTCGATAAGAAAGCAGGGCTTTTCTCTCGGTTGCATTTCTACAATCTTCAGCTAGACATGTTATAAAGGGTCAAAGGCTAATGAAAAGTGTGTGTCTCTCCGATTCTCCCTCCTGAAGGCCCTTTAATTGTACAGTAGCCTGGTGTTTTACTGCTTCCCTCTCCACAGTGGCATAGAGGACAACCCTCAGTTGTCGAAGCCACAGACGCCAGACTGATACTGAGGAACTGCCCCCCCTGACAAGAGGAAATTAAACTTCTCTGATTCGGTTCGTTTAGAGGACACCTTGGATCCATTAGTTTTGATGGCTGGAATGCATGAGAACTAGGGATGCATCGAAATGAAAATTCTTGGTCAAAACCGAAAAAGAGAAAACCAAGGCCGAAACACCGAAAGAAATTATGCCAATTATTAGTACCATTGCATTTATGGCTATGACTGTGTACTAACTTTACTAAAATCAAGGCACTGCAATTGCATAAAGTAATATTAAAGTTTCAAAGAATAAATCAATTACAAATTATGCAAATATTTATTTAGCACATTGTAACAATGCACAGTATAAAATAAAATTCAGACTAAAATGTTTAACTTGACCCCACTCATGTGTACATTAAATAATAATGTACTGGCCTGCAGAAAGGTTTTAAAATGAAATGTTCTCATAAAAACAAAGTGCATTTAGGTCAAGTGCATTTAAAATTTTTCTCTGTAGGACTACTACGAGAAAGTGCATTCAGAACATATGCAACTGCTTAAAGATACAACAATATAATGCTGACGTCTGAGCTCCATATGTCTGTCGTGAAACTGATTGCTGAAATATCTGCAGCTATATGCTCATGGACGTGAGTTGCAACAACATTAAACAGCTCAGGTAAACACACCTCTGAGAAATGTTGTCTGCTCGGCATGACCATAATGGGGCTCAATGTGCTCGATCAGCCTATGAAATCCCACATTTTCTACGACAAAGAATGGCTGGTCATCTAAGGCAATGAATTCCATAATCTTTTGTGTAATGCCCTTTGCCTTGACACCATCACTGGGAAACTTCCTTGCCTTTTCAAAAAGTGTGGCCGTGCTCGGAGGCGTTTTCCTTTTCTGTGCCGTGTTCCTCTCATAATCAGCGTAGCGATCGGAATGTTTGGATTTCAGGTGATAAATTAAACCCGACGTGGAGAAAGTCTTTGCCCCTCTTGAAATTTCGGCATTACATGTTTTGCAAATTGCTGTCCGTGGCTCAGATATACTGAAATACGTCCACACCGAATGACATGTTGCTTCAGACAAGCACGTGCAGGTCGCGGTTACTGTTTGCGTCATCACAACATTTCGGCCGTATTGTTTCAGTGATAAAAGTCTTTAGGCACTTTTGGGCCATTTTCAGCCAAAAATGTTCGGTGGCCGAATATTCGGTGCATCCCTAATGAGAACTCGGTTCTATGGAGAGTTGCTGTCTTTCTTTAGCAGTTATCTGGGGTATGTTAATGGCAGCACAGAGTTCTCATCCACAATCCAGTCACAGTTCAAACTAAGATCAGCTGCGAGGAACCAAATGGGTCCAGGAGGAGACAAACACACATGCAACATGTTCTTTGTGTTTGTTCATGTCTGTTTCTTTTGCCCTGTAGATTTTTGGAGCTGTAATCATGGGCTTTGGATTATGGGTCATGCTGGATAATCAGAGTTTTATCACGGTTTTGCGTAAGTACAAAAACAGTAACATAATTTCCTGTTCTGATGTATGTAATGGTGTCCCTGATGTATGTAAAGTATGTCTTATTAAAACTGGTGATATCTCAGGATTTGTGATGGCAGCATGAGAAATGAGAAATTCTTTTTCTCATAGTTTTGCATCAGTACTTTAGGGTTTATTGCAGCAATTTTAAGCAGCAAATCAGCATATTAGAATGATTTCTGAAGGATCATGTGACACTGAAGACTGGAGTAATGATGCTGAAAATTCAGCTTTGATCACAGGAATAAATTACATTTTAAAATCTATTTAAATAGAAATCAGTTATTTAAAATTTTAAAAAATATTTCACAATATTGCTGTTTTTACTGTATTTTTGATCCAATAAATGCAGCCTTGGTGAGCAGAAGAGACATTTTAAAAATCTTATCGGCCTCAAACTTTTGAATGGTAGTGTATATTCTCTTTTTATGTCCGATTGTCTGACAGACGGTTAACCGTATTCATTGAGTCAGAGCAATACGTTGCCAGTTACACATTTTTCTGTCTTCACTCTTGAGTTCAAACTGGTGTTTATTTGATATACATGGGAATGCACAGCAAAAGCAGCTGTTACTTGTGCGCTTGGCGTGGGGAGTTTTAATTTTTTTGCCATTAACCAAGTTTTCCACAAACCCCCTCCCACACTGTACTCTGTGTTTATACACGCACACATGCTGTCGCACAGATGTTAAGTAAACCATCTGATGCTCACTTAAACTGAGAGCGAAAGTTCACAAAATAAGGGAAGAGAGAGATTAAATATTAATTGAATGAGATTAAAAAAGCCAAAGAGATTAAACGTACATGATTTGCGGTGAATCATACTCATACCCATACTGCCTCTGTATGGACAGCCAAAGCCACTAAAACTCCATGCTGAAAGAGGGTGGAAAACTAGCGTAAATCTTCTTGACATGTTATTAATGCTTCCAAACTGCTCAGCACTGATTTCGCTTTGAACAATGCTTTACCAAAGACTTTAGATATACAAAGACGGTGCACTCATATTACTATGAATGGAAGAAAGTGTAGTGCGCGATATGGTGGAATAAGTCCCGCCTTACAAATAAAAGAGCCAATCGCTAATTGGTAAAGTCATTGAATCACTGCAGCTGCCGTTTAGTCAGTTGGCACTTTCAAAATTTACTACATTTAAATTTTAACTTCCTTTGCGACCGTTAAAAAGTACTTTCTTCATAGTATGAATGTGTGTTGTATGAACGTAATCTGGACGTACTACATCTGCCATGTAGTAAAGTGTCCATCGAATGCGCACTTCAGAATCTCGCTGGAAGTAGTAGGTCATCCAGGTACTTTTCGCCTACTTTTTCCAAATACGATTATGTTCGGACATACTTCTCTGTAGGCATACTGTTTTTCACATGCTATATAGTAGGGAAGTATTCGACTTTGGACACAGCGAGTGTTTAGAGACGCGCGCATATGTGCATTGGCTGGTTTAGCCTAAAAATTAAGCTTTTTTTTTTAATGCTATTTGAGGACAAGAAAATAAAATTATGAGACAGTTGCTGTCAGATTGGATTGGTGATTTCAAATATGAAATTTAATTGTAAGCTTGGTGAACAGCTTTGGAGAAATTGATGTTTCCCCATTTAAAGAGATAGGAGCTGTACTTGCATGACTGAAATTGCTGCCCGAAAGGTGTTTCAAAGATGGCCGCCGAGTGAAATGACTTTGCTTAAAGGGACTTTGGCTTTACTCCATTTTTAAAGGGAAAGATTACCAAAAAAAAAAATTACTCACCCTCATGTCATTCCAAACCTACATGCCTGTTCCTCTTTGAAACAAAATTGTTGGGTTTTTTTGTGTGTCAAAACAATGAAAGTAACCTGTTTGGTTACCAACATCTTTTTTGTTCCACATAAGAAAGAAAGAATGATGTGATGGTGAGTAAATGACAGAATTTTCATTTGTTGGTGAACTATCACTTTAAGGTTTTTTTTTTTTTTCACACCATTGCTAAAGAAAACTTCAGTCCAGTGTTTGAAAATAGACATTAAAATTAAATATTTTCTTAAGACCAAGTCAAATTCCCTCAGTCAAGATCATGGTGGTTTAGAGAAGTTTATATATAGCACATGCTCGGTTAAACAAATTACTGCAGGGGAATATTTATGTGAAGCTGACAAGCTCCAAAATTGTTTGGCAAGCTGGTCACATGGCCATCCTTTCCACTCACTTTGTCTCTCCAGATATCACAGTGCTGGAGTCTCAGTTATCATGGCCATTTTTGGAAACATTGTTCTTCTGATTCAGCTGTTCCTCTGGAGATAGCAGGGAATATCTTAGGATATCCTCATGCTTGGGGAGCCTCAATCATTTCTTTTTGCTAACACATGGTCCTGTGGTCCTCTGTTTTACTGTATGGGTCCATTAGTGGTCTCTCCCACACTGTGCTGCACGAGGAGGAGTTTGTTTGTTGACTTTGTTAGTCTGTGGTTTAGGGCCCTATATAGCACAAAAATAACGGGAAGGTGTGTTCTCTGATCTCGGTTGTATTTTTTTTCCCTTCCTCACAGTTTTTATTTTTTAATTTTAATATAGACTTCCACAGAACTGCTATAAAAGGGAGTCTTGGGAACTTTATACATATTATTGTGATCTTATCCATATTTTTCACATAAAGGTTTTACTTCCTTATCAAATAACTTTGTGCGATGAAGTTATACAGCAATAGTAACTCAATAACAAGAACATGTTACAGCATGAGTCAGTGTTTTGTGTTGGAGCCTCTGAGGTTTGCAAGGTCCTAAAGTTGTACATGTTTGGGTGTGTTTACATTTGTAGTTAGCTTCTTTTGGTTCATTTGCTGAAGAAAATTATACATTTAGTCTTGTTGTGCTTCGCATTCATGCATTGTCTTTTTTAACACTGAACCTAAAGATACAAAACAAAAGGCGTAAGGATAAGGATAAGTTCACAACCTCACTTGGACAGCTTTTATGACGTATATTTTGTAATGGAAGTCACCGAACAACCAAAACAATGCACTTGTTGTATGTGGCTACATATGGTGTTAATTTTTAACTCGCAACGAGTTTATAAAATGTGTAAAGGATTAAAACAGCTGCAGGAATTCCTCAATTAAGGGGTTAGTTCACCCAACAATGAAAATTCTGTCATTATTTACTCACCCTCATGTCTACTTTCGTTCATCTTCGGAACATAAATGAAGATCTTTTTGATGAAATCTCAGAGATTTTTGTCTCTCCATTGACAGCCCATGCAACTACCACTTTGAAACTTTAAAAAGGTCATAAAGAGATCTTAAAACTAATCCATATGAATTGAGTGGTTAAGTCCAAATTTTCTAAAGAGACTCGATCGTTTTAAACGATGAACAGAATGAATTTAGGCTTTTATTCACATATAAACATTGATCAGCGAATATAAACAGAAGCTCAACCAAACATGCTTGACGTGCGAGAACAAACAAAGCTCAAACGTGCTGCGTAACACACGAGAGTGAACCTCATTGGTTCTCGCATGTCATGTGAACATGCTTGAGCTTCCGTTTACCACAACTGATGTGTTCATTGATGAATAAAAAGCCTGTTCATCCATATTTGGACTAAACCACTCAATTCACATGGATTAGTTTTACGATCTCTTTATGAACTTTTTGAAGTGGTAGTTGAGTAGCTGTCAGTGTAGGGACAGAAAGCTCTCTGATTTCATTAATATCTTCATTTGTGTTCTGAAGATGAACAAAAGCCTTACTTACAGATTTAGAACGACATGAGGTGAGTAATTAATGACAGAATTTTCATTTTTGGGTGAACTAACCCTTAAAGCACACATACAAAGATATGCTGCAAGGAAACCGTAGTTCAGTGTACTTCTATAATGGGCAACATAGATTCAGCTTGTGGCATCAAATCCTGTTTTTGGTTCATTTAGATGTCCGTGTTGTGTTCATGTATATCAAACCACACCAGAGTTTAACTGGAAGACTGAGACACCTACCTTTTCTGCTTGTTTGGTGTGCACCAAGGTTCGGACAACAGCTGTCAGACTTGATGAACTGTCAGATTCTTGTCAGATGAACTGCACTAACAGAGCGACCGCTTAATTTAACCAAAGTGTGAACACACCCTTAAATGCAATAACTACTTATCCTTTAAAGTTAATGATGAAAAAAATTCAAATTTTTGCCACAGTACCTTGAAACATCATAGCAACTATGAGCAACACACTGAGGTCATGGAAACCCCAAATTTACCCTCAGTCAGGTGTTATGCACTAGACAGGAAGCATGTGTTTAGAAATGTAACGCAGAATTCTCGCTTGAGTTGAGAGGTAATCTACGGACCATCTATTCTCAGTTTATAAAACAAAATAGTTATCGGTCACAAATGTGATGTCACAGTTTTGCTTTTAAGGTCATACAAGGGCAACATAACCTCATAGTTTTGTGAACTGGTGCACGTTTTGGATTAACTAGGACTGAAGATTGGAAGAAAGGCTGTTAATATCTCTCTATTAGGGCTGTCAATCAGTTCAAAACAATAATTGCATGATATGCTGATAAATTATACAAATAAATTAAATGTACAGTATTTAAAGAAGAACTTTTATGCCCCTTTTCACAAGATGTAATCAATCACAAGAAGTCTCTGGTGTCTCCAGAATGTGTCTGTGAAGTTTCAGCTCAAAATACCCCACAGTTCATTTATCATAGCTTGTCAAATTTGCCCCTATTTGGGTGTGAGCAAAAACACGCAGTTTTTGTGTGTGTCCCTTTAAATGCAAATGAGCTGCTGCTCCCTCCTCTTTCCAGAAGAGGGAGGAGCTTTAACAGCTCGTGCTTCGGTAGCTCAACAACAACAAAGCTGGGGAATCTCACGCAGCCAAAATGATGATTGTCAGTAACTGTTCAGCCTTACATTGTTCAAACCGGAGTCGACACTGATGGAGAGACTTAGGAAGAAGTTACAACTTTTAGAATGAAACTGGACGTTAATTTGCTTGCTTCCATGGCTGCAAAACATCGTGTTTTCTGCCAACTGGCAACCCAGGGTGTTGAAATACTATTGGGTGAAATTGTATATATATATATATATATATATATATGCATACACATATATATATATATATATGTGTGCTCAAAATTATTCATACCCTTGGTAAATATGACCAAAGAAGGCTGTGAAAATAAATCTGCATCATTAATCATTTTGATCTTTTATTTTAAAAATCCACAAAAATCAAACCTTTCACTGGAGAATAATAATTTTAAATGGGGGGGAAAATCTCATTATGAAATAAATGTTTTTCTCTAAAATACATATTGCTCACAATTAATCATACTTTTTGCAACCTCTTTTTCCAAAGATAACAGCTCTGAGTCTTCACCTATAATGCCTGATGAGTTTGGAGAACACCTGACAAGAGATCAGAGACCATTCCTTCATGCAGAATCTCTCCAGATCCTTCAGATTCAAGCTCCATGTTGATGCTTCTTCTCTTCAGTTCACTCCACACTTCTATAGGGTTCAGGTCAGGGGACTGGGACGGCCATAGCAGAAGCTTCATTTTTTGTTTGTCCACAAGATGTCCAGGATCTCTGGCAGAAAAATAGACCCACAACATTAAAGATACAGCAGCATATTTCATTGTACACATGGGGTACTTTTTACCCCTGTGTGCACCAAAACAATCTTGAGTGTTTGCTGCTAAAAAGCTAATTATTTTGTTTCATCTGACCATAGAACCCATCCAGTTTGAAGTTCCAGCAGTGTCAGTTACTTTTCAAATGTTCTATGGTCAGATGAAAAAGGAAAAAAAAAAAAAAAAAAAGCTTTTTTGGGCCTATTTTTCTGCCAGAGATCATCCTGGACATGTTGTTTAGATACATGGTATCATGGATTCTAGCAAATACCAACAGATAAAAAAATCAAAACCTGACTGTCCCTGTTAGAAGTCATATAATGGGCCGTGGTTGGATCTTCCATCAGGACAGTGATCCAAAACAAAAATGTGTCACTGAGCACAAAATGAAGCTTCTGCCATGGCCGTCCCAGTCCCCTGACCTGAACCCTATAGAAGTGTGGAGTGAACTGAAGAGAAGAAGCACCAACATGGAGCTGGAATCTGAAGGATCTGGAGAGATTCTGCATGAAGGAATGGTCTCTGATCTCTTGTCAGGTGTTGTCCAAACTCATCAGGCATTATAGGTGAAAACTTGGGAAAAGGGGTTTGCCAAAAGTATGATTTAATTGTGAGCAATGTGTATTAGAGAAAAACATTATTTATTTCATAATGAGGGTATAAATAATTTTGAGCACAACTGTGTATATAATTTTTATTTATATATATATATATATATATATATATGACAGCCCTACTTTCTACACACATGGTAGAGAAACAAATGTTTTTGTGGTGAAATCTAAGCAGGTTCACGTAGTTATAGAAGACTTGATGGTTCTTCAAAGCCACAAGCCTTGTTTATTTTCTAAAGAATCCTCCTGAGCTGGTTTCCGCTTTTAATTGCTGGAGAGACATGACTTTCCACCCCCTTGACTACTAGTTTTATGTCTTTAATTACTCTAAAGCTATTGATATGTATGTAGCTAAGGATAGTAAGAACAACCTGGCTCATAAGCACCACAGCTCAGCGCCAATTTTAATAAGAGACTGAGAGAAAATGCATGATAACAACAAATTCCACACAATAATTTTAAACCACTTTCATATGCTGAGCCACTATAGAAGTGTAGAAGGTTTGCGGTGTTATGAGGGTATTAGCCATACCAATAGTGGTGATAGTGAGTTGGTTCGGCCATTTATTATTTATTTATTTATTAAATAAATAATAACTAAACATTGTTATTAGACAAAGAAAATTCAGTTTGCATACGTCTGGGTCACAATAAGACCTGCGTCCATTGTTTAAAAATGTGGATATGGTGAAGTGCAATGACATGGTGACATTATTTTTGCTTACTGCAAGAGTTGCAAAGCTTAAAGCAAGACTGATGTGTAGCTGCAGAAAAACTGTCTGCCACTGTCTAAAATATTCCCTCACACCGTCCTCTAAACTCAGTTCATTTTTAAATGAAACCCTCTCTGCTGCTGTTGGAAAACACATCTGCTGCATGACAGTGCAAATATTAGATTATGGCAGTTTTGCTAGTGAGGTTTTAACTGTTACATTTGTGTTATAATATCAAATAATCACGTAAGAGAAGTGATCTTGATTCATTTTCTTTGTCTAAATATCTGAAGGTTTTTTTTGTTTTGTTTTTTTGCACTTTTTCCATCATAAAAATAATGTTTTTTAAAGTGGACCTTGTCAGAGAGTGTGACTTTTGTGTTTATGTTGTCCATGCAGACGAGTCCTCCACAACGCTGAAAGTTGGTGCCTACATCTTGATTGGGATTGGATCTCTGTCCATGATAATGGGTTTCCTGGGCTGCATCGGTGCCATTTATGAGGTCCGCTGCCTTCTTGGACTGGTGAGTAATTATAGATTATCTTTTATTACTTATTTTTTTTTATTTCACTTTTTTTTATTTAATTATTTTTTTAATGTAATTTTTATTTTATTTTATTTATCAAAGCCAACCAGTTTTAGTATCTGTGCTAGTATGTATGTATGTATGTATGTACGTATTTATTTATTTACGTACTTACTTTATTTATTTATCTATTTATTTATTTACTTGCTTGCTTACTGCATCAAAGCCAGCCAGTTTTGGCCTATTTTATTTTATTTTATTTATTTATTTAATTTTTTCTGCTGACTACACCAAAGCCAGACAGTTTTTGTCTCTGTGCTTTTTATTTTATTTTTATTTTTATTTTATTATCAAAGCCAACCAGTTTTGGTATCTGTGCTATTATGTATGTATGTATTTTTTACTTATTTATTTATTTATTTACTTACTTACTGCTGACTGCATTGAAGCCAGCCACTTTTGGCTTATTATTTTATTTTATTTTATTTTATTTTATTTTATTTTTTTATTTTATTTTATTTTATTTTATTTTATTTTATTTTATTTTATTTTATTTTATTTTTTTATTTTATTTTATTTTATTTTATTTTATTTTATTTTATTTTATTTTATTTTATTTTATTTTATTTTATTTTATTTTATTTTATTTTATTTTATTTTATTTTATTTTATTTTATTTTATTTTATTTTATTTTATTTTATTTTATTTTATTTTATTTTATTCAAAGCCAAACAGTCTGGTATCTGTGCTATTATGTATGTATGTATTTATTTATTTATTTACTTACTTACTTACTCACTCACTCACTCACTTTATTTATTTATTTATTTACGCACTTACTTCCTTCCGCATCGAAGCCAGCCACTTTTGGCCTATTTTATTTCTGCTGACTACATCAAAGCCAGCCAGTTTTGATCTGTTATTTTATTTTATTTTATTATTTTATTTTGCATATTTATTTATATATAAATACTTGCTGACTACATAAATAGCTGCTGACCACTACAGTCAGCTCATTCTGTTTTCCGGGCTATTCATATAAATATTTCACGTCTAACCATATTCAGTTGTAACAAAACTTGCACTACCTGAGAATTTTTTTTGTCAATATTTTAAAGTCCATTATGCATTATTTATAAAACAAAAATGTAGTGTTAATAGCTTCAGGTTTTGCAGCACAACTTAATTGAGCAATAGACAATTTACAGAAGTCACCATGCATAGAGTTGCTGCTATGCTTTCGCAATCACAGTCACAACAAGACCAGACTTAAGTGTGCCCAGACCGTCTGCTGAGGAAGGTTAATAAAACCCTTCGCCATTAGCATGATAAAGAGTTTGAAATGGCTCTCTGAGGTTAATGCTGCTGGATTTACTGAGCTGGAGTGACAGGGATAATCCAGTCAGATTTGGGGGATGTCTGTGGAAGAACTGGGGGCCATATTAGTACCCACAAAATCACTGGATAAGCTTAGTGGTCAGCAAAAGTCTTTGTTAAACTGTTTGACCCATTTAGAATATAACGTTAGCTAGCTGTCATGTGCTTTATGTAGTCATGTATTGTTGTAAGTTTGTTAATATGTCCATATGTTGTTAAGATATCAACTAAAATAAAAGGTTTGTCAAGACTGTCCAGTAATAGTAAATGGACTTTTCTGTCCTCTGTTTGCAGTACTTCACCTGTCTCCTCCTCATCCTCATTGCCCAGGTGACAGCCGCTGTCCTCATCTACTTCCAGCGAGACCTGGTAGGTTACCATACCTCTGAAAGTGCACAGTATGGTTTTGTTATTTTCAGTGTTGGGGAAACACGAGTTACGTAATCAGATTACTTTTTCAAGTGACTAATAAAGTAACACATTACTTTTAAATTTACAAGATATTGGAGTTACTTTTTCAAACAAGTAACGCAAGTTACAGCTCTCTTGTCCCCATTTTGAGAGAAATCATAAAATGTAACCAAGTAATGTAATTTGTTACTTTTTTAGAGAGTAACGCAATATTATAACTCATTTAAAAAGTAACTATCCCCAACACCCCAACTTTCTGGCAAGAGTAATTAGTTACACTACTAGTTATATTACTTTTCCTTCACTCCCCACAAAAGTTGTAATTGTGCATCCTTCCCATAAAATTCTTCTAAAATGTCTCATTATTTGGAGCAACATGTAATGAAAAAAGAAGTGTAATAATTGGCAAGATTTTCATAATAATATCTAATATTTCACAGGAATATTGATATATCACTTCTTTCCCTATTCATTTGTTGTCTCCCAAAATGCCTGATAAACATGATTTAAGTCCTGGTGTCCTCTAGTGAGGACATGTATAAAATCAATGTCCTGTTTCGTAACAAAGTTTTGATTTAAAACCCCATAACATTTTCCTGAGATGTTGATTTATGACAAACACTTTGAAAATTAGTCAGATGTAAATGATAATAACAAAATATTTCCATAAGGGTGTTAAATTTGATCACTAAATTAATGTCAGACATTTTTAAAGACCAAAGAGAGGTGAAACCTGTGACATGTAAGGTCTCAGAGAAAACCGCTAAAATATAATGTCCTCTGTAGAGGACAAAACGCCATTGCTGGTAGTCAGGAGGATATATATGTGGCCCTGGACCACAAAACCAGTCATAAGTCACACGGGTATATTTGTAGCAATAGCCAACAATACATTGTATGGGTCAAAATTATCGATTTTTCTATTATGTCAAAAGGATATTAAGTAAACATCATGTTCCATGAAGATATTTTGTAAATTTCCTACTGTAAATATATCTCAATCTCCAAAAAAATGGACCCTTATGACTGGTTTTGTGGTCCAGGGTCATATTTCAGCTTTATTTCAATTAACGAAAAAAGATTTTAATAGTTTTAGTTAGCTAACACTGATATGGTTAGAATACGTTGCCAAAGTTCGTAAAAGACTGAGATGTACTCATGCTGAAATTGGCTGGGTACGTTTTATTAGTTACATTTAATGTAAGTTTATTTGTATAAAATCAAAATATTCTATCTATTCTATCAGATAAATACAACTTTGCTTTTAAAAATGTTTAAAATAATCTGATAGTTATGTTTAAAAAGATTTTACCACCTTAAATAGCTTTAGTGTAGTTAGCTACTGTTTGTTAATAGCTTGTAGTGTAGCTAACTTTTTTAAAAGAGTAGCTTTACTGTAGTTTAAATTATGATTAGCATTTGAAAGTAGCTTCTCCAACACTAGTCTGATGTAAAAATATCTGATTTAGGTAATCTGGAGCAGTGTTAATATATAAATGTGTCTCCTAAATGACCTAGCAGTATGAATAGATGTGTTTTGATGGAGCTTCTGATGTTTGCACGTCACTTTTCTGTTTAAAAAGCGTGTTTCGTGCAACGGCGTCACAAGCTTGCAGCGCTTCTTCTAGTCAGCTGTGACTAATTCACTTTCCGTGGCACAACATCACCTTTTACACAGGATGGAGTATGTGGCATGATGAGATGTTTCAGTAGTAAACAAAGACGTGGGTGATTCCACTGCCTTCACTCACTCTCTCATGTGAGACTTTGACAACAGCGCCCTCTTCAGGAATGCACAGATTTTACACTAAATGGCTTTGAAAAAAAAAAAACAGGAGCTGCACTTCATCTTAACAGTCTTTCTATAGTATTAGGAAGGATATATACATCCTCTAATGCAACTTGTGCTTAGTCAGCCTTCCTTAAATCAGTTTTAGTTAAGTAGCACCAAGCCTAACCACAGCCATAAGCTCGATGCTTAATGCTAGCTGTGTTTAGTTTCTTTCTGTGTCCGTATTATCACACATGTGCATAGATATTTGAATATTAGTTATAGCGTGTTTAGTCTTCTTGTAGAGCAGGTAATTGCAGTCTGTGCTTGGGCATGCTTCGATTTCTCTTTATACTTCACCACAGGGCATGGTGATTGATTTCCCAGAACAGGGCGAGGTTTGCAACCCTCTCTTACGCCCTCTCTGCAGTGTTTTGCAGCTTTAGTTTATCATTGTTGTTGCCCCCTCATAGCTGTCGGCGGCACCACACCTACACACACACATCAACTTCAAACAAGTTCTTCTCAAGATAAAATTCACTTTAACAGTGATTTGAGGTGAAAGGTTTTTGAAATGCCAATTTTATCACTTATATGATCAAAAACTGTACAAAAACACACTACTGTTCAAGAGTTTGGGGCAGTAAGAGTACTTTTATTCAGCAAGGATGCATACAATTTATCAAAAGGAAAAGTACAAATATATTCAAATAAATTCTGCGCTTTCTACTCAAAGTCTTGAAAAATCCTGGTTTCCTTAAAAATATTAAGCAGCACAACTGTTTTCAACATTGATAATAATAAGAAATGTTTCGTGAGCAGCAAATCAGCATATTAGAATGATTTCTGAAGGATCATGTGACACTGAAGACTGCTTACTAGTAATGATGCTGAAAATTCAGCTTTGATCACAGGAATAAATGACATTTTAAAATATTAAACAGTTATTTTAAATTGTCATTACATTTTCACAGTATTACTGTTTTTTCTGTATTTTAATCAAATAAATACAGCCTTTGTGAGCATTAGAGACTTATAAAAATATTTTAAGTTGGATAATAGTTAAATAATACAAATATTTTAACAAGCAAGCAATCCCAGCCCAGGTGAAAAACTCAATTAGTTACTTTTTTAGGGAGTACCACAATATTATAACGCATTACTTTTAAAAGTAACTTTACCCAAAATTTAGAATTTAGAATTATTTCTATATTGCATAAGAAAATTAAAAATACATAAAAATTCTCTGTATTTTTAATAAAAAAAAAAAAAATACAGCCTTTGTGAGCATAAGAGACTTAGATAATAGATAAAGTTAGATAATAGTTTAATAATGGAAAAAAAATTAAAATGGAAATCATAGCTAATAAAATATTTTTGCTTCAATTAATTTAACAAATGCAAATGCAAATGCAAAAAAAAAAAAAAAAGCAAAAATATTTAAACATTTGAATAGCAGTGTGTGAATATTCTTGTGTTTCCAGCAATAGAGTGCAGCAGTCCTTTATCAGTGGCGCTGGTTCCCGAAGTATTTTTTCCATTCATTTTTCCCAAAGGGATTTAAAGAAAAAAAAAAAAAAAATCATTAAGCCATGAACCAAGCCAATCAGCTACAAGGTGAATCACAACATTACAAACTTGGATTTGAAAGCAAAAGAGATTTTGAAAATTGGATAAAAAGACAAAGGTACTTAACGGTGTTAGTGAGGGAAAGAACTACAATCCCATGAAGCATTGCGAACCGCATAATTGAATTAAAAATGGAGAAAACTACTCATTTACAAATGTTGATTATATATAAAAAGAATATATTTTAAGTTTATTGAAAAATATGCATATATATTTTGACACGTGTTGCTTGTTTCGAATCTATGATTAGTGTAAATTTCTGTACAGCATCATGGGTAATGTAGTTTTTCACCATGAATTCCGCTGTTAAACACGATTATTTTAAAAATAAGCTGAAATAATGCATGCTGATGGCTTCAACAGAAGCAAATACCATCGATTAACAACCTCAGAGCTCACAACCGGTGTTTCTTACAAGCTTTATAAGTTGTCGTTCAAAATCAAATTCCCTGTGGAGAAAATGAATGTTTTTACTTCCAGAACCCGACTGTTACACTCTATAAACAATGTTGACTGTTGATATATCAGATATTACAGTGGGTGCTATTCAGTTCACAAGAAATCGCAGATCCATCCTAACATTTCTCCATGTTTATTTTCAGCTGAAACATGAGATGTCCACTATTGTGAACAAAATTCTGGTGAACTACACCGGTCATAACAAGACATCCGAGCATGCCTGGGATTACCTCCAGAGAACGGTGAGCTTTTCCTTCTGTTATTGTCTGCCGTTTCCTTCTTCACTGCCATTTCCCATCATTCCCTTACAGTGAAGTTACGATTAATATCTGTTGCACATCTTAAGAACATTTTTTTTTTTTTACTGTAGTGGAAACATTTTCTTCCTGCTTTTTGATTCTCACAGATGAAGTGCTGTGGTTGGACTGGACCATCTAACTGGACGGAGAACATGTTGATAAAGAGTGAAAAGAACAGTTCCCAGAATCTGTATCCATGTTCCTGCAGAAATGTATCCATCGGTGGCACAGAAGTGAAAGAAACAGGCCTGTGTCCTTCTTTGTCCTCTGAGTGGCCTGTCTTCACTACGGTACAGACATACAGCTTAACTGCGCACATTGACATATCCAGATGCAAATTCCTGCTTAAACTTTCCTGATTCTGGTCTTGAACCCAATAGCTAAAGCTTCAACCTTTGTAGCGCTCACCATACTGTTTCATACTGCTAGTGAGAATTCCCTCTCCATCTGCGCCACATTCTCTCCCTCCTTCCTTTTGCTTTTAGTGCAACATATGGATTTCCTTTGTACTGGATATCAGCTTTTCTCAACCATTCAGTCCATGCCAATATTTCTGAGTCCCCATTCAAGCATTTGGCACTTTTATTAATAATGAATTGATTGATGACTTATGCTTCTGCTCATTAGATCTCAAAGGCCAGGCCAGTTTTCAGACCCTCCAATACTTGCATTTAAAGGGCAATTCTGAATGCTTTTCCATTATGCTATTAGTTTAATTCATTTGGAAACCGCATCATATTAGTAGCATATACACAGTCCAGTTGTTCTAGTAAGCGAACAAAGCATGTACTGTAAATCAAAATGTAGTTTCCTGTAAACTAGACCACTGACTGCTCTGGATTTTGGCCTAGCTTGAGTTTGGCATGTTCTGTTTGTCTCTTCTGATGTTATCTTCGCAGAGCTCTGTCTGTTTAGGATCATTTCCAAACCCTGCATATTTCTTCCCCCCAGTTGTTCTGCTTATTTCATTCCTCTCCATTCCCTGTATGCAGGGTTGTATATCTAGTGTGGAGGACTGGTTCCTGAGGAACTGTGGAGTCATTCTGGGGGTCTGTGTTGGAATAGCAGTGATTGAGGTAAATCTAGAAAGCGTATCTTTTGAAATGCATTCCTAATTCATGATTATTCCCCTCTGACTGTGTTTGTGCGTGCTGTATGGCTTTCATTAACCTTCATTTCTGTTATTTTGGCACTTTCCACAAATACTGTGTGGTGTCCCATTCCTTTTTTTTTTTTTTTTTAAGCACATTCGACACTAAAAACTAGAGCTGGGACAATACATCAATTCTTGATTCGCGATACAATGAATCCAGATCGATTCTGATATATTTTTTTCTCTCAAATCGATTCTGAGCTTAGTTTTTAACAGCAGATTTTTAACTGCACACTCAAATGCTCATGAAGAAGAGTGCTGGAGAGAGAGTTCGGCTAAGTCATGTAAGTGGTTAAATACACTTGCACCTCGGCTCAGAATGCTTTTATGACACGAGGTTAATGTAAACACAGCCCACTGTGAACACCCTTGTAATTCGCTGCAACCTTTTCAAACTTTATGAAAGATTATTTTAGGTTTAAGTGGTGTGTGTAAAGGAACTGGAAGCAAGCAGAGTAACGTTACATGTGTTTCTAAAGCTCGTAGTGCCATCTGCTGTTAAAGGGTTAGTTCACCCAAAAATGAAAATTCTGTCATTTAAATACTCACCCTCATGTCGTTCCACGCCTGTAAGACCTTCATTCATCTTCGGAACACAAATTAAGATATTTTTAAAAAATCCGATGGCTTAGTGAGGCCTTCATTGGAAGCAAGTTAATTAACACTTTCAGACGTCCAAAGACATATTTAAAACCGTTCATGTGACTACAGTGATTCATCCTTAATGTTATGAAGTGACGAGAATACTTTTTGTGCGCCAAAAAAACAAAATAACGACTTTATTCAACAATATCTAGTGATGAGCGATTTCAATACACTGCTTCATGAAGCTTTACGAATCTTTTGTTTCGAATCAGTGGTTCGGAGTGCGTATCAAACTGCCAAAGTCACGTGATTTCAGTAAATGAGGCTTTATGTCATAAGTGTTTTGTTTCAAATGTTTCAAAACTTCAGCGGTTCACCACTAGGGGGCAATGAAGTCTGTAGATTTTACCTGATCTCTGATATACATTTGTAGACATTTTAATTAGACATTAAAAAGAATAATAGTAGTTAATAGTGTCTTATTACTTCCTTGCTTGGCACAAACAACATGTACATTCTTCAACACTTGTCTGAATCGTTGTGATGGTTATTTCAGATCAACAAATGTAAGTGACCAACAAGTGTCACAGTGGAGACCGGTGTCGGATTGTTTCGAAGGCTCGACACAATTCGGCTCATTTGCTTCAACTGTTTCAGTGCTTCATGAAGCCTCACTCTGCCCATCACTAGTTCACAGAGACCATCGCCCCCCAGTGGTGAACTATTGAAATTTTGAAGCTTCATGAAGCAGTGTTTTAAATTCGCCCATCACTAGAAATTGTCGAATAAAGTCGTTATTTTGTTTTTTTGGCGCACAAAAAGTATTCTCGTCGCTTCATAACATTAAGGTTGAACCACTGTAGTCACATGAACTGTTTTAAATATGTCTTTAGTAGCTTTCTGTGCATTGAAAGTGTTAATTAACTTGTTGTCAATGGAGGCCTCACTGAGCCATTGGATTTTATTAAAAATATCTTAATTTGTGTTCTGAAGATGAACGAAGGTCTTACGGGTGTGAAACGACATGAGGGGGAGTAATTAATGACAGAAATTTCATTTTTGGGTGAACTAACCCTTTAAAAATCAAGCTCGGAATCATTTAAGAGTTGATTAGGAGTTTTAGGCAAATAGTTAATAGTGAGAATTGGACCTAATCTAAAGTGTAACCAACATTAAATATTTTTAATTAAATAATTTAAATGATCAAAAAATGGTCAAACAAAGATTTTAATCAAATTTATTGGAAATATACACTATTCTTCAATATGGCTTTTATATATTCATCAAATTTAAGTCCTACAGATTATGCAAAAATATTTGTTTTTTGGTCTCAACACTTTATTATATATATATATATATATATATATATATATATATATATATATATAATAAAGTGTTGAGAACACTTTATTATATATATATATATATATATATATATATATATATATATATATATATAATAAAGTGTTGAGACCAAAAAACAAATATTTTTGCATAATCTGTAGGACTTAAATTTGATGAATTAAAGTAAAAATTTGTATTAAATATTTTATTATTAAATTATTTAACTAATTTAAATGATCAAAAATATTTTCATTTAATTTATCGGTTTATCGAGCACTACAAACCCATGCTTTATATAAAGTCTGTACTAAGTCCTCATTTAGCTTGGTAGCTTGTAAAGGTGTGTTTCTGTGTGTATGAGAGAGGTGGGGGACCAGATTGTGATCTCTTGTCTATTCTGCTTACTCCAGCTTTTAGGGATGATCCTATCCATGTGTCTGTGCAAGACCGTCCAACAGGAGGATTACACCAAAGTACCTAAATACTGAGAGCAACGCCCCCTTCAGTGACTCAGTGTTACAGCCTCTGCACACCAGCAGAACAACTGGAACAAAACAGACCAGACACCATCTGGTCACACATACATACATACACTTTTTTCACTTTATTATCCCCTTTAAACATTGAAACATCACCCTGTTTGGGATCAACCGTTTTTGATTGTTGTATCTCTTTGTTTTAAAGAAACTAGTGTTTTATATAGATGGATCTTTTTCTTGTTCATGCTCTGCAGGGTCTGAATAGCTTTATATTTGATCTCTCACTCTTGCGTAGTTATACTGTACGCTGACTGGTTTTCATCGTTAGTTAAATCTGAGAGCACTTTAGTGAATAGAGAGTTGGGAAAGAGCTTTTAGCTAAATATTTGTATAAAACAGAGGGGAAAATCTGCACCTGTTTTATCATATATTTTTTTTGTATGACAATTGTGTACTTTCAGTTCACTTATGTATATATCAATACTTCAATGAGGTTTGTTCTTAGTGAATAACTACATCCTAGTTATCGCAGCACTTAATGATGGCTTTTCCGTGCATGTTATTAGCCGGGTTGGGTCACTCAGGGTGGAGGCAGGTGCGGTATGGGTAAAGATGGCTGCGGTTGAGGAATGGTAGCACAGATGACAAGACTGAAGTCTAGAACGGCGTAGCGTAGTGTTTCTTGTGGTTTACATGCGAGTCGGCCTACATCACTCTGTGGATCAGGGTGTGTATGTGGGCTTAGGTTGTGCGCGTATCCCACAGTTCCTTACGCTGTGCTGGTGTGGGTAAAACATGTGCATGTGTGTTGATAACAGATCCTGCTGACTAGTTTCAGCTGTAGCCTGCGGGACCAGAGCAAAATCCACAGATGTGACATCTGTCTTCCTGTTACTGACCCATTTCAGCTGAACCAAAAGTTGTGTAAGGCTTTGCTTTTCTACTTATTAATATTTTTGTTTATGATTTTATTACTTAGTGTGAAGCTGATGTGAACTGTCAGCTTTTTGAATTAAGCAAGCCTGGTGTTTATATGTAAACCCGCCTTATTTAATTCAAAGGCATTTCTGAGAAATAGTTTCAGTGCTGTCAGTAGTGTTAAGAACAGAAGCAAAAGAAGCTTCCTCTGAGAAGGTAAGAGAGAGGAATGTCTGTAAGGCCATTTCCAAACACTCTTACTTTTTGACAAAAGTCTTTTTGTTTCCTAGATCAGTCCTTTACAATAAACTGCCAGTTGTATTGTAATGTGATAGACCTAGAAGAGAGAGAAATTAGTCATTTATCTTTACGATTTTAAAGATTTCAAGATCTAATACTTTTTTTTTTTTTTTTTTTTGTCAAACGTCTTTTTTTTGTATATCTAGTTTAGATATTTAAAAAAAAAAAAAAAAAACTGAAAACATACCAACGTTGTATGAAAGCTTGTGACTTTTTATCTCACAATTATAAACTTTTATAAAAAGATATAAACTTGCAATTGTGAGAAAATATCAGACTTTTTTTCTCAGAATTGGACTTTATAACTCAATTGCAAGTTTATATCTCGCAGTTGTGACTTTATTTCTCAGAATTGCCAGTTTATATCTCGCAGTTGCAAGAAAAAAGTCAAATACCTTTTTGTATTTTAAAAAAACAAAAAAACAAATTTATTCCATGGTGGAAACAAGCTTCCAAAACTTTGGGATAATTTTGTATTTCTGAGGTAAAGTGAAGGGCTTTTTCTACTTTCTTGTACAAAATTGTATGTTTAACTGGGAAGCTATGTTTATGTAGTGTGTTTTACCAGCTGATTCAGTAGTACAGACATGTCTATGCAAATAGTCAAGACTTGGATTAAAAGAAAACTTTGACACAGTATGCTTCACTTTGTGATCTGTTACTGAATGGTTGTCGTTTTTTAATTTTTTTATTCATTTCAATCTGAATGTAACACTGTGAGAGACCAAACTCCATTTCTCATAGACCTTACCTTGTTTTCATTAAAATTCATTAATGTTTTTGAAAGAAGTCTTTTATGCTCTCCAAGGCTGCATTTATTTGTTCAAAATTACAGTAAAAACAGATAATATTATAACACTTTAAAACTGCAGTTTTCTATTTTAATATATATTCAAAATATAATTTATTCCAGTGATGCAAAGCTGAATTTTCAGCAGCATTACTCCAGTCTTCAGTGTCACAAGATCCTTCAGAAATCATTCTAATATGCTGATTTGCTGCAACATTCAGCTCAAGGATTCTTTGATGAATACAAAGTTCAAAAGAACAGCATTTCGATCAGGCATAACATTATGATCACTGAGAGGTGAAGTGAATAACACTGATTATCTCTTCATCACGGCACCTGTTAATGGGTGGATATATTAGGCAGCAAGTGAACATTTTGTCCTCAAAGTTGATGTGTTAGAAGCAGGAAAAATGGGCAAGTGTAAGGATTTGAGCGAGTTTGACAAGGGCCAGATTGTGATGGCTAGATGACTGGGTCAGAGCATCTCCAAAACTGCAGCTCTTGTGGGGTGTTCCCGGTCTGCAGTGGTCAGTGTCTATCAAAAGTGCTCCAAGGAAGGAACAGTGGTGAACCTGCGACACCGCGACAGGGGCGGCCAAAGCTCATTGAAGGCTGGCCCGTGTGGTTCAATCCAACAGACGAGCTACTGTAGCTCAAATTGCTCAAGAAGTTAATGCTGGTTCTGATAGAAAGGTGTCAGAATACACAATGCATCACAGTTTGTTGCATATGGGGCAGCATAGCTGCAGACCAGTCAGGGTGCTCATGCTGACCCCTGTCCACCGCCGAAAGCGAATGCACATGAGCATCAGAACTGGACCACGGAGCAATGGAAGAAGGTGGCCTGGTCACATACCACATACCTAAGCTTTGTTGAGGACCATGTACACCCTTTCATCTGTAACATCTTGGTGCAGATACCACAGCACACCTTCAGGGGTCTCGACGGGTCAGGGCTGTTTTGGGTGCAAAAGGGGGACCAACACAATATTAGGAAGGTGGTCATAATGTTATGCCTGATCAGTGTATTTTAATTATTTTAAGTGTCAGTAAAGACGTACATCGTTACCAAAAAATGATTAGTAAGTACAAGTATTAATTTCTTTAAAAATTATTATATGCCTTATTCAGAAAGTACATTTATGCAAGAATTTTCATCATTCCTGCTGCTGAGAGCTGCATTGACAGCTGTAACCAGAACAGAAGAGGGTGCTATTGGCAAACATGTGATCTTGTAAATCTAATGGTGAGGTTCCCAACTGGAAACCCCAGTTACGGACCAATAGGTACAGGCTGCATGAGTTAGATGTGTTCCTGGAACAGCATTCTGGTCTGAAAATGTAGTCCTAAACCTAACCCTACCCATAAGTTATTCCTAAAATCTGAGTGAAATGATAGGTGAATAACACTGATGTAGAAGCACCTTACCCTGTTTGTAAGCCTAAACTTGACATAAACCGTAAACTTGTCCCTCAAATCTGATTGGTTAATTGGAATGTTGCTCCAGGATCAGCAAAGTGCATGTTGCACTTGGTGAAATCAGGTTCTGAGAACAGTATGTAAATATTGAACTTTTTAATCATTTGATGGATGTTTTTCATGCTATTTCATGTCAGCATGGTGTTTTAAAATCATTCTTTTATCTCCCAAAGATATATTATTAATTACAGACAATATGCAGAATTTTCAGTTCCTTCTGATGGATTTATAATTAAAGGGTTATGCATGTTATTTGTGGTTAATAATATATTCTCAGATTCCCTCAAGAGATGAGTCTTTATTCTCCTCTGAGGTCCAGCGGTTTGTTCTAATGGGAGAAAAAGAATGTGGTTTGAGACGACGATGAAAATCTGTCCTCTGCCTCGTATAAACCTCTGCGGTTCCACTGAGAGAAATGAAGAAACCGCCTGGCTGTGTGTCACGGAGGACGAGTGACCTCAGATCCGCTGCCGAATTCTGGGTCCGTAGTTAGATTGACAGTATCTGAATGCAAACTGTTGGTTTGCTTTTGCATATGATCTAAATCCATGACCCACATTCAGTTATTGAGTTCCACATCCAATAAATAATGTAAATGCTGCCTTTTTTCTTTCCTTTATTGTCTTCCTTTGCAATTTGCAAGTCTGCATTACTTTTCAAATGTCTGATTTGTACGCCCACAGGTTGTAGTTGCGAATAGTAGCAAATGTTGAATATGTTTTAATTTAAAATGGTGTCATGTTCAGCTATTAGTTATGTTACACCCATATGTGTCTGAAAGTAAATGCAACAGAATATGTGAGTTGGCTCATTGTGTGCTGCATCCTTTGTGTGCTCTTTTCCTGGAAATGGTTTCACTCATCTACAGCAAAGAAGTCACCTCCACCTGATGGCCTCTTCCTCATCCTGCTGGAACGCCCCTGCTGGACTTCCTGTTGTTGGTTGCCTGGCATACTTAGGCTACTGACTCATACTGTAGAGCTCTAGTCAATGACACACTCATCTTACTTAACTGTGAGTGAACTTTAAAGCTTACACAACAATGGCATTCTGGCATCCTTGAATGGCAAACTCATATTGGTACTTCGTAGGTACTTTGTGAGTCCTTGTCCAGTTTATTTCTAAATAACATTTGGCACGTGTTTGAGAAAAATTCGCAATTTAAGAATGAGCCAATCAATGAGCTGGATTTTGAATTTAATTGTGCCCTTATTAGGGCTTTTCACACTTTAAATGGTTAACCCTGGGTCAATCTAAACCGTGGGTAAACGGAATTCTGGGTTATCTTGTCTCACGTTTCACACTGCTCATAATTAACCCGGGGTTAACAATTAATTTGTTAGTTTTTTTTTTTTTTTTTATGTATGGCCCTGTATCACGCTGGATTTGCTGATCGCGGGCGGTGAGTAAAACTCAATCTCATGTCTGTTTTGTTGGCATAAAATGTAAACAACACTTTCCATTTTTATTTATAATGATGTCACAGCTTGCAGACGATCTCTACGTAAAGCTGCGCACGCTCGTGACTCTTTAGCTCCGCCCACGGCACTGACGGCAGGAACGCCTCCAGGAGCTCGGCTTTTTTTTTTTTTTTTTTTTTTTCTTCAGAAAGACTCGGTACAGCGTATCTATCTTTTATAAATATGATATAACTAAAGACTTTTCGGAGATATGAAGGATGCAATACTACTCTAAAGATACTCAAGATTAACATGAGATTGGCGGAAACTGTGTGTGTTATGTACCCTTTAACATAAACTGTAAACTTGCCCCTCAAATCTGATTGGTTGATTGGAATGTTGCTCCTAGGGCCAGTTGTTCAAAAAATGTAATCTGGGTCAGAATAATCTGGATTTGGAAATCCTATGTTTCGCTATCCAGGAATAATCCATCTTACTTCTGTGCTGTTTTTTCAAAGAAAATATGGATTGAATCACCCTGATCCATTTTTTTTAGATTACCAATTAGTGCTCTACGGAGGCCCTAAAGGGACATGGAGATGTTCTCTAAGAAAAGTTCTGCGTAGCGTTCACCTGAAAAACTTTGTTTGCGTGCAAAGAACTTTTGACAGGTTCATCTCTTATGATTGTGTCAATGTAGCTGACAAACATTGATAAAAAATTAAAAAAACATATTTTAGTTTCATATTTACAGCTGTTTGGGGATTATTTTATTGCACCAAAATCTCTTTTCTACTTTACAGTAGGTTACCGAAAGGCTAAATATGTAGCCTAATATCTACTTCTAATTTATTACTTTAACAGTTAAACTAATCAACAGTGAAATAAAAAAAAATGTGTGTATGTATATTACATGATAAAAATGTTGACCAGTTTTAAAGTTTTTTATTACATTTTTGTTCCTGAAATCCACCCTTCTGATAGGATCAGTATAATCCAGATTTTTTAGATCAAAGGTATGCCAATCTTACAAAAACGTTTTGAACAGCACAAACAGATCCAGATCAAAACCAAGATTGGATTTTGTGATCTAATCTGATTTCAGAATCCCTTTTTCCTTCTGAACAACCCATTTTCAAGATTTCATCCAACCCAATAGCTGAAATCCGATCAGATTACTTTTGAACAACTGGCCCTAAGATCAACTAAGAAGAAATTGATCCAGGAACATGTTATTATAAAGTGAAATCACGTTCACCCACCATACCCACAATATTACTGAATTTACTGTATTTTGATCAAATAAATGCAGCCTTACTGAGCATAAGAGACTTTTAGAAACATTAAAAAGACCCAAAATGTTTCATATAATCATATAATATATCAATTAAATAAATGTTTATATAGGTGATATTTCAAATATGGTTAATTTTATTCAACAAAAATATATAATATTGATATTTAACATCAATGGAAATACTCCATATGTTGTGCATATGATAACATTCAGTTTATACTGAAAAATAAAATAAAAACAAATTGGAATTAAAGGTAACACGTTAGTATAGGGAACATGTATTCACTATTAACTACGACTTTTCCCCTCAATAAACTCCTAATTTACTACTTATTAATAGTTAGTAAGCTAGTTGTTAAGTTTAGATATTGGGTAGGATTAAGAATGTAGAATAAGGTCATGCAGAATAAGGCATTAATATGTGCTTAATAATTACTAATAAACAGCCAATATTCTAGTAATATGCATGCTAATAAGCAACTAGTTAAAAGACCCTAAAATAAAGTGTTACCAAATTAAATAGGCATTCTCGTTTTAAGAGCACAAATCATCAAACCGAGCAAGATAAGAACACTGCTGCAGTTCATTGAGTGAACTACACAAGAGATTTCCATTACTAAAACAAGTACGAAGACCCTTTACAAGGCACTTGTGTATCATAGTTCAGTGTTAAAGGGTTAGTTCACCCAAAAATGAAAATAATGTCATTTATTACTCACCCTCATGTCGTTCCACACCCCTAAGACCTTCGTTCATCTTCAGAACACAAATTAAGATATTTTTGATTAAATCCGATGGCTCAGTGAGGTACAGCAATGGTACTTCCTCTCTCAAGATCCATAAAGGTACTAAAAACATATTTAAATCAGTTCATGTGAGTTCAGTTCTACCTCAATATTATAAAGCGACAAGAATAAAAAACAAAATAACGACTTTTTTACAATATCTAGTGATGGCCGATTTCAAAACACTGCTTCATGAAGCTTCGGAGCTTTACAGATCAAATCAGTGGTTCGGAGCGCCAGAGTCACGTGATTTCAGCAGTTTGGCGGTTTGATACGCGATCTGAATCACTGATTTGACTCAAAAGATTCATAACGCTCCGAAGCAGTGTTTTGAAATCGGCCATTACTAGATATTGTTAATAAGTCGTTATTTTGTTTTTTTGGCACACAAAAAATATTCTCGTCGTGTTATAATATTAAGGTTGAACCACTGAACTCACATGAACTGATTTAAATATGTTTTTAGTACCTTTATGGATCTAGAGAGAGGAAGTGTCATTGCTGTCTATGCAGGCCTCGCTGAGCCATCGGATTTAATCAAAACTATCTTCATTTGTGTTCTGAAGATGAACGAAGGTCTTAAGGGTGGAGAACGACATGAAGGTGAGTTAATAAATGACATTATTTTCATTTTTGAGTGAAGTAACCCTTTAAGTGATGGACAAGGCCATTGGGTGTACTTTCCGGCTTAAGGGTCTCTGGTTTTGCAGTGTCTCCACAGTTTTTGAGTCAGGAATTAAATTAGCTGACTCTGCTGATAACTCTGAAATGAATGTCCACATTTCCGCTCTAAAGTAGGTGAAAGAATTTGTTGAATCAGGATTTTTTTCCTCACATTTGTACCTCTGTGGTTTGAATGTAAATGCAGAGTCTGTACTGCTACTTTATCACTGTTCAGCCACATGACAATTTCTCCGCTATGTAGCAGATAACATGATTAGCATTACTTTTGCATACCTGCACATTATCACTTGTGACAAATGTGTTGTGCGCATCCGGTCCTGTGCACTGGGTTTCACCATTTAGCAAATCCTGACAGTTTTTTCACCCCATTTAATGGTTATTCCTAATATCTTCCTTTTTTTTTTTTTTTTTGAGTCTCATCTGTCCTCTGCCCGTCTGAACTCATTTTGTTGATGGACATGTGGGGGAGGAGAGTGTGAATAAGTGTTTACCTGCTGTGTGTGTGTGTGTGTGTGTGTGTGTACACCCTAGGAGACTGTTAAGATGCTTATTAAATCCATATAATGAGCTTGTTATCTAAAGATGATGGCCTGAGATAACTGATGCAGAGAAATGTGTTCAATGTAACTTTTTTTTTGTTCAAAATTAACCAAATTTAAATCAGTATATGCATCATCAATCCTTCTTCCAAAACGTGTTTTTGTCTTACCCTGATTCACTATGGTAAGCCTATTATAAGTCTTTATATTTTAGACATGTGGGATGGTTTTTGTCTGTGTCTCATCATATCCATAAACAGAGAAAAGTTGCTCCCATGTCATGACAAATCGGGTCCTCCCTCGAAATCGGGTCTCCCCAAACTGTCAGTTAATGTTTCTAAGTATATATGAATTAAATTAAATTAAAATACACATAGCGTACTTTATAATGCGTACAAAAACACATTAGTGCATAATAAAACCAATTGTAAGTAATGTCTTACACTTGATTAACTGTTCATTAAAAATAGGCTAATAATAAGCCTATTAAGTGAATAACTGAACAGCATTGATTTGTTTTATTTGTAACTTAAATATTTGGACATTTAACACTTAATTTAACATAATTACATTAAAGATGATTGAGAATATATGTAGGGTAAGTGCAAATGTTTGTATATAGCAAGCTATCAGGCTAATCGCTTATTTGTATATATATATATATATATATATATATATATATATACATATGCAAATTATCAAATTAATCCACATAAACCTGTCATTCATAACCTTGCTGGTTTTGGGCCATGCCTGTCAAATTTGTAGCTTTATAAACATATTTGCAGCGATAAAGTATTTTCAGTGTCTGAAAGCGATTTGATATAATTTTTCTCCCTATGCTAAGCAGATGACATCTCTCTCTGTTTATTCACAGCAGACTCATTTGCTATCTAATGTATGCATATTGTATGCTCCCTCTTGGCAGTTTTGCTATCATTAGTTCACAATACACACTACTCACAGTAACAACATTTTTCAATCTAAAGTCTTTAGAATAATACGATTACCCATCAGCCCATTGTTTTAGTCTGAGACACGAGGAGAAGCGTTGGAGAGAAATATGGAATAAAAGAAAAAAGATGAGCTGAAGTGTAAAGAAAGATGTTTTTGTGGTATAATAAAATTACTTTCTGTCAGTTTCATCACACCTAAAACATTAACATTATATTTTTGCTATCATGTCAACACTTATCATTCTTTTAGACTTAAGTCTTCATCACAGAACTCCACAGTCTGTTTCTCAATATTGCTTGAAACAGCATTTTCTTCATATTTTTGCCTCAGTCGTGAACAATGGCACTGTGGTACTGTGGCCTTTCGCTTATCATTTTTGCTTCAGTGGCCAACAATAGCAAAAATGTCAATGGGAAACTTGGCTTTGTGTGCAGATGTAAAGCGATTACATGCTAATGATACAAACAATTGCGTATAATCCATTTCCAATGCCAAAGTGAGCTTTGTTTTGCATCTGAGACATCTCATTATCTCTCTATGTCTCTTATTTTGTTGCCGTATTCTGATATTACAGCAGAAGACTAATGATAATGATTGACTATGTTAATTCCATGCCTCTTTAGGGTGATTTTGTGCATCCCTTTCGGTGTATTAGCAGTGTGTTTCAGTTGCTAGTGGGAAAAAAATGTGCCACGGTAAAAAGGAGCCTTACATTTTGTTCAGCTGCTCTGACTTACAATAACTTACTTTTGGCAACAATTCGACTGATTGTGAGTTTTGGAGTGAACATGCGATAGTATTTTCTTGTAAAACACACTTCAGTTGTTTTGTTTTACTTATTTTAGAGACAATATTTCAGTCTTTCTACTTCAAAATTTCAAGTTTATTTCAATGTGTTACCGCATACTAGCAATTTACTTGCAATTTCGGAGTGAAAATTGTTTTTCAGTGTACGCGACTTTTGCTCAGAATTTTTGGTTCTGATTTGTAGTTTGGAGTTGACGCTAGTTGCCTTTGAGCCAGTCTGTTCCGGGTAAAAATTTCCCCCTCAGAAAGTCCCTGCTCACAAGGTAGTACTTTTCAAAGTTCAGGAGCGTTCAGGAGCTTTCAGGGGTGGGACTTGGGTGCTGAACAAGCTGATTTGTTGAGTTAACGCAGCATTTTATTTCATTTTTAAAAGTCTGTTGCGGTGCGTGCAGTAAGAGTTGTTTGCTATTCGAATCAACGACCAAAAAATACGACCAATGGACCGATGACAAGGTTTAGGCTTTAGTAAACTTATATGCGGAGGACAAAATCCAGCGGGAACTGGAAAGTCACGTCACTGGACTCTTATTCACGGTACTTTAGACCGCAATGGAAACGCAGACTATCCAGTCAGAGAATATCAAAATGTCTGATATTTCGAGCCGTTGTGGTCCCCCCAAGAATTGGGGCTCTTTAGGACCCCAAGTGATCCCATTGGTTCAATAGACTTTTAATGGGTAGTATTTTTAGCACCTGGTTATAATTCCTGCAAAATCACGTCATGTTTTATATAATTTTAAATGCATTATAATAACCATTAATGTCTTTTAAATTACATGGTTCATATACTAGTATATAACTGAAGCTATAGCTTGTGAAATCAAGCATTCTTACTGTTTTTTTAGTTAGCTTATATACTAGCATAGCATACATCTTCCCGATTAGCCTGCTAGCTTAGCTTATATTATAACAGGTATGTTTTTTGCTTCCAGTATAGTTCCCAGAATTAATGATGTTTGTCTGTACTCAGCAATAGTAATATTATTTACTATACCACATTGCTATTATTGTGTAAAATTAAATTACTTTTACAGAACATAGTATGTTGCAACAATCCTTATCCTTAACAAATATATATTTTTAGGCATGGTTGTGTTTCCAGTTTGTTTTATTATGCAATACATAAGCATTCATTTTTATTTCAAGCCTGTGCAGCTTGTGCACTTGTAATGTAATAAACATCATAGTGAAATTGTGGTTATAATTAGTCAAGGCATCACGATAACAGCTTTTGATCAGGCAGCGATTTCTCATGACACCATATTGTTTTCAGTTGTCTGCTCTCCTAGCAAAAAGGTGCACGTTACTGGGTGTTTGTTGTAGGGGTGTAAGAAAATATCATACACGTGAATATCGCGATATTATGTTTGGCAATACTGTATCGATTCTCAAAAACACTGTATCGATATTTATATATTTATTTATTTACATCCAAGATTCGTGGCTTTGTGTTCGGTTTAAACCACAGACTGTATAAACCCAACCGCTAGATGGCAGTGTTATCTCAGAACGTAAACTGAGGCGGAGCCGGAGAAGGTGCGTGCATCGCTAGTATTAGCATTAGCAAACCCAGCTCACAAGACGATAGAATTATTACGCTCCCGCTGTATACAGAGCTGAAGTGTGGACTCATTTTGGCTTCAACTATAAAGAACCCACTAAGGAGATCGACAAGAGTCATTTTGTTTGCAAAATAGGCCATGTTAAAATCCAGTACTCGGGAAACGCATTAAATCTGAGATAGAGCTGCACGATTAATCGTAAAAAGATCGCGATCTCGATTTAAGCAACGATTCTCCCGCGTCTATTAAACCTTTGACAAAATCATACCGGAACATTCAAATCTGTGTTCGTGCTGCCAGAGCCAGAGAGAGCCGTTTTGAATCACACATTAGTTATTTCTGTGTTACAAATATTCACATTATCACAGAAGTACTGAGATATAAGTTAAGTTAGTATTTAAACACCGATGTCTACGATAGCGATCAAAATAGAGCAAACTACCTTTTGAAACGAACTTGGCACGTCAAATAACGGTTGTATCAATTACATAATTCCACTAGGTGGCGACAACTGACTGTTAAAAACCTTATTTGTCATTGAATCGTTCATTCAAAAGATTCGTTCAAAAACACTGATTATTTAAATAGCACTTTATGCAACAGACTGCTTTAAAGCAAGCAGCTTTACAGTGTTAAATAGTTGTTAAACAGTTTAGAAATTACAAACTGCTATACTGTGAACCTTTAAAACATACACCTAAAGAATCCTTTACAATCACTTTACTATTTTCCCTTTACTTAGATTTTAAGTATTCCTTAAGATTCCCTTTACGTTTTTTTCTAAAATTAGATTCTCTTTCTAAAATAAATAAATAAATAAATATCTCCTTTCCTACAGTATCGCAGTATATCACAATACATCGTATCGAAACCCATGTATCGTGATACGTATCGTATAGCCAGATTCTTGGCAATACACAGCCCTAGTTTGTTGTGCTTGGAACGACTTGAAAGCCTAGTGTGTGATCCGCAGTCATTAAGTTCAGGAGATTTCAGTCTTTTCAGATGCCACGGTTCCCCATATATATGCGAGGGACCTCATCCTAAAATGTAAAAGGCAGCTATAAAGCTATAATAAAGACCCAATTTATACATGAAAAAAATTTAATATGTGTAAATTATTATTTGAAAAATATTTTCTAGTCACTATAGTACTATACTGTGTATTGTTTATTTTATAGTTTATAATTCATTTGAATCTATTTTTATTATTTATTCTAATATTTATTTATTTTATTCACTTATTTATATTAAATTTGAATTTTGAATCTGTTTTTTAATTTTTTATTTATATTTAATATTTTATTTACTTATAAAAAACCAAAAAAAACAAAAAATTCCCCTAGTTTAATATATGATGCCCAGTCAGCAAATGTACCATTCCTAGTGTTAAAATCTGTTCCGATTTTAAAAGTCATGTAGTGTATGCGAGTCTTGAGCTGATGTGTCTACGTTGTTTAAGTCCCAAAAGAAGAACCCAGACAAAGGTTAAGGCTTCGCCATCAGTATCAAGTGCAACAGCCTGCATGCAAAACAGCCACTTTCCCTGGGTGATTTAATCAAGCCTCTTAATAAAAGGAATTCAAAATTTATGCATTAGTGCTGGCACAGTCTAAATGAAAATGAGGGATGACAAGGGGGCGGGGAGGAAGCTCAGCACAGGGCTTGTGGAGAATATTCCTGGAGACTGATTAGAGAAGCAGTGATAGCTAATGATATTCATTGGCACAAAAATGAAGCCCTTGGTGTGCCGCGTCTCTTCTTGTCCCACATCTGACTCTCCAGACTCTTTATAAACTAGCAAAAATATTTCGTTCAGAACAGGCTCGTTCACGTGGGGATCACTTCTTCTGATCGCCATGTTGATGTTGTATGATCAGTGTTGCCAAGAAATTGTACGTGTCCCTTTAGTGCTTGCCTAACTGAAGGAACTGTCAGGCAAGGCACCCTGGGATTCATCTAGCAGGAGCTATGGTGTGTCGAGTGGGCTGGTGATGAACGTGTCACTACTGTTGGGGTCCCTCTGTGTTTTACTGCTTACACATGTGTCAGCTCTTAGAAGATGCTCATTACTGCAACAAACCACAAACTGATATTGATCACCAGAGTACTCAAATAACAATCAAGTACGTGTTTTGGCTTAAAAACATCCGTGGCTGTGTTTGGAATAGAATAATACTGAATACTGTGCAGTATACAACCAAGGGTGTGATTTTTGCATATATATTCTGCCTAAGTCACACGTGGCCTTTCCAACGTGATTACGTAATGCGTGGCGCATCGCAGAGCAGTGCAAGATGAGCATTTGTGGTTAAAAAGTATATCAGTTTTTTTTTTAGAAAATGGCAGATCGTTTCGCTACATAAGACCCTTATTCCTCGTTTGGGATCATGTAGAGTCCTTTGAAGCTGCACTGAAACTGAAATTTGGACCTTCAACCTGTTGAACAAAAACCTTATTGTCTAGTTTATTCATCATCATCACCGCAAGTGTAAAGTCAAGTCGAGTGCGTTGCTGTGTGGAATACTGTTCTGTTCAGTATGCCCTGTATCCTGAATATTGTGGTGCATGTCATCTATGCATGCAGAAAATTTGCATACTTTGCACAGCATACATACTCTGTACTGCAGCAATAAGTAAGAGTAGTATGCTAATATGCTGTTTTGAACATAGCCATTGTCTTTCTGAATAGTTATATATATTGAATTAGGAAAAATTGGGCCATTTTTTGCCATTCATTTCAATGACGAAATGTGGCCCAATTTACCTGAATTCACCAGGGGGCTCATGGACTGTGACTGTCAATGAATATTCTAATAGTCTGACTTCTTTTTGGGACAATTGTTAATGAGATGAGATGGAGGAGTTGAAAAAAATTGTAGCATAATGAGGAAAAAAAGGGCAAATTTATTTCCTCAGCAAAGTTTTTTGGTTGTGAATTAATAATTACAAGGTTAAAATGTCAAGAAGTTAAAGGGGACCTATAATGCCTCTTTTACAAGATGTAATATAAGTCTCCCAGAATGTGTCTGTGAAGTTTCAGCTCAAAATACCCCACAGATCATTTATTATAGCTTGTCAAATTTGCCCCTATTTGGGTGTGAGCAAAAACACACAATTTTTGTGTGTGTCCCTTTAAATGCAAATAAGCTGCTGCTCCCGGTCTGCTTTCCAGAAGAGGGCGGAGCTTTAACAGCTCACGCTTCAGTTGCTCAACAACAACAAAGCTGGAGAATCTCACGCAGCCAAAATGAGGATTGTCAGTAACGGTGTTCAGCCTTACATTGTTCAAACCGGAGTCGGACACTGATGAGACTTGGGAAGAAGTTACAACTTTTAGTAGTTTTTGTGGAGTTGATTCAACTCATCGACTAGCATGTGCCGTCATGTTAATCTTTTGTGCAAATCCAGCGTTGAATTGACCCTCGTTTGTGAAGCAGTCCGGCGTAAAATGACGGCATGGCAACAACAGTCCACTACAACAACTCTTCCTCTTCTCTAAAGAAGCCCAACATGGCCTCACCCCCTTTTGTTGCGTGTTCTCGGGGGCGGGGTTTATGTACATTTTGGGGTTAGTGATGTCACCAACACAGGAAGAAGCTCGTTGTAGTCTCTACCAGCCGTTTGTTGTAGTCTTTAAACAGCGAATTCTGTAAAAGAAAATATCTCCCTTTGCATTGAACTTTGAGCGTCGTAACTTTGCAGATGTTGTTCATGCTCAAACAGCAACATTACACACTGACGAAATGTAAAAAGGTGAAATCATAATCAAGGACCCCTTTAATACGCAACATGAAACATGAGTCTGAGAGCATTAGTGAACATATGAACTAGTTTTATGAGGTCAGTAGTGACTTCACTCAATAATCGTGACCTCACCAGAATCCACTTTGATCAAATCATCAGTGACCTGTGATCTCACTGAATACCTCAACAGTCATTTTCTGATGGCCTCAGAGTTTAGTTAGTTACCTCATCAATGAACTTTCTGCTGATTCTAGTGATTAGATCAATATTGAATACATCAATTAATCAATCACAACTAATCTCTAAAAAATGTATAATTTGTGTAATAATTTTTTTCAGCCTGTGCCATGTTATCATCTCAAACATCTCTCTCTCTCTCTCTATATATATATATAAATATAGTGACTTTAGTAGATGTGAGGCTGATTGTGGTGAGATCAGGTTTCTGTGTGAAAAGAAAGCAGTGTGTTAATGATTTCCTTGAACATGCTCATTGGTTTATTCAAGGTCTGTAGTCAAAGAAGCGTGTGGCAGGAAGTAAAGTCTTGAGGATGAGAGGAGGAGACCAGGAAAGACCCAAGGGCATAGTTTACACACAATGAGGTTGGAGGAGTGGATACAATTATGTCAATATAATGCATAGTAAGCAACTCTGGGCATATGCCTCTAAGGACAGAGATACCCATTTAAAGCCTCCTGTTAAGATTAAATTATCTTTTGAATGGTAAAATAATTCATTTTCTTATTGAGTTAAATTCCTTCATTCCTTTAGTGCCGTATACTGATCCTCTCTTAAAGCTGAAGTGTGTGTTTCTGTGCACTAGAGTCACCCAAATGAATTGTGGAAAATAATGACTGTTTTCAAACAGGTTTCCCTAAACATCTGTTTATGGTTGGACAAACTCACTGTTAGTTGCACCAGTTTTGCTGTGTTGGGATGCTCAAACATTTTACAACATACAAATGGCTTATTTGGTTGTCTCTAACATGAAACTGGAACTGGAGAAAGTGTCTTTAAAAAAATGACACATTTTAGCTTTAAATAAAGCAATAAATAAAGTGAATACCAATGAAATTTTCAAGGATAGTAGAGTGGGCATGAAAAATAAACCAAAGTGGGTCACCATCCAACTGAATTAACTAGAGAGAGACATGATGCAAGAAAATAAATTGTATAACAGTTCATTCCTATATTTGGATGTGCTTAACGGGCCCTGCAAGTCACAGGAATTCAGAGCTCTGATTTACTTTCCATTGACTTAATGTTAACAACAGCAGACTCGTGTGGCTCTTTAAATCTTTCTCCCCGTACACAGATGTCTCCTTAATCTTGGCGTCACCTCTCATTTGTCTTTTTGGCTAAAGTTGCAGTGCTAACCTGAGGATTCGAAGGACAAGTTTCAAATTTCTAATTTTCGCTCAATGAATCTCTTTTGATACTGAAGCTGAAGTAAAGATTTAAGTAGGTTTGCAGATTACAAGCAAAAACCTATAAACTATTTATTAAAATTTAGGGAAAAGGTTATAAATAGCAAAAAAAAAAATCCAATTTATGCACCATATAAGGACTGTATTGCTTTCGTTTAAAGGACTTATTTACCCACAGCTCTACATTAAAAGACCACAGAAATAACCACTACAGCCACCATATAACTTTCCTGATTGCTCTTAAAATTAATGTTTGTTGCATGACTGAACATATTATTGAACCTGTAAACTGAAGCCACCCAGGCATCAACCAGATGACCATGGCATCCTAGTGATAAGCCAATGAAATCTCTCAGGGTGTTTTTACAAGCCGAGCTCAACTAGCAAGACAACATAGAGCAGAGGGCTTATTGTTTTATGCACTTTATGGGACTGAGCTCTTCCATTACAACCATATTAAAACTGCGGTTCCCCAAAAGTGGTTTATTTTTAAAAGATTCTCATGTCTTTTAGCACCTGGTGTCCATCTATGCGAGGATGTGGATAGTGCCTCTGGCCAACGCTGAGAGAAAAACCTGCATGTGTTATTGCCATCAACACGGAAGTGTTTATTTTAACAGTTTTTTCTTTTTTGTAACTTGTAATTTTTATCAAATGTGCATACAATGAAAGATGTTTTACAATTATTATAGTATCAAAAATTATATATATGATATTATATATATATATCAAAAATTATATTTATATCAGATGTATGTATGTAATTTAATTTTCCTTCATTGTAGGTACAGTTAAAGGGGTGGTTGATTATGATTTCACTTTTTTTTTTTTAACTTTAGTTAGTGTGTAATGTTGCTGTTTGAGCATAAACATCTGCAAAGGAATGACACTCAAAGTTCAATGCAAAGGGAGATATTTTCTTTTAAAGAATTGTTTGCTTAAGGACTACAACAAACGGCTGGTAGAGACTACAATGAGCTTCTTCCCGGGTTGGTGACATCACAAACCCCAAAATGTACATAAACCCTGGACTCGAGAACACACAACAAAGGGGGTGAGGCCATGTTGGGCTGCTTTAGAGAAGAGGAAGAGTTGTTGTAGTAGAGTGTTGTTACGCCGGACTGCTTCACAAACGAGGGTCAATTCAACGCTGGATTTGCACAAAGGATTAACATGACAGAAACATCCAGTTTCATTCTAAAAGTTGTAACTTCTTCCCGAGTCTCTCCATCAGCGTCCGACTCCGGTTTGAACAATGTAAGGCTGAACACCATTACTGACAATCCTCATTTTGGCTGCGTGAGATTCTCCCGCTTTGTTGTTGTTGAGCAACCAAAGCGCGAGCTGTTAAAGCGGGCCAGGAGCAGCAGCTCATTTGCATTTAAAGGGACACACACAAAAACTGTGTGTTTTTGCTCACACCCAAATAGGGGCAAATTTGACAAGCTATAATAAATGATCTGTGGGGTATTTTGAGCTGAAACTTCACAGACACATCTTGTAAAAGGGGCATTATAGGTCCCCTTAAGTAAAAATAACAGCATGTGTTTATTACTGTATTTATTATTACTTCTATATTTATTTTATAAATTAAAAATATAACTATATATATTACTATATATTTTTCAGTTGAAATTATACTACGAAAATGCACTGTTCAAGAGAGTGCACGTAGCTTGACTGCATCTGACAGTATGATGCATGTATGAGCCACCAGTCGATGTGTCTCTCCCTATGGATGTGATTAAGGAAACATTCTGTGCTCTGCTATAAAAGCCTTGTGACACAGGTGGGCTTGGAAGAAGATAGATTGTGACTATTACCTTTTAATCCTCAGCAGAAGCAGTTGGCCATTAATTGAAATGTCAGCTTTTTATTGCTGTTGTGTTTTCTTTTATGGCTGCAGCGGCCACTCACAGGATAATGTTTTCATTGAGAATACGCCTGGTAAAATTCCCTCATCAGCTGTCTTTCTCTCTCCTTCTCTCATGCTGTGTACAGACTGTTCTGTAGAATTGAGAGGAAAAGTGACAGGGAGCAGACAACATGAACTCCCACATCTGTCCCTTTACCTCATCATTGTGAGTAATGATGTCCGAAATAAACCAAACTGATTGTGGCAATCTGGCATGAACTGACACTGCATTGCCACAAAGGAAAATGAGGTGGCCCAACTGTCTGACAGCACCTGTCAAGCTAGGCCTTGTTTGTGGACTTTGTGAGGAATTGAAATGCAATAAAGACATTACACCAACTGCTGTTGGGCCTGTATCTGTCACTCATTTACAGACCAAACCCGTTTACATCATATCACCTCTATAAACCTCTCAGAATTGCAATAAATCTGCTATGGCAATTAAACTCATTCTTTTTAACAGGAATGGGGCATCTTTTATTCTTTCACATTCTGTCAGTAATTTGTAGTGTATGACGAATAATTCATTTTTTATTTCATTGTGCTCAGCTGTAGCAGAGTAGGAGGTAGGAAGACAATAAGACACATCCGAATGAATGATTGTGTCACATCCTGTCTACTAAGATACCTTCATCTGATTGATTTTTGAAGGCAGCATAGATTCCATAGCATTGATGTATTCTATATTCATAGAGAAAACACCTGAACTCATCTTTCCTTTCACAGAACAACCAGCTGGATGATAACCAATCAGGTTTTTAAAGCGGCCACTCAACCGAGACTGCCTTGCTGTTGGTTACAGAAAGCTGATTCCTAAAGCATCAGTTCTCATTCTGTTGGATACATCTGCAGCTTTCGACACTGTTAATTATCGGATCCTTCTGTCCACCTCCTCATCACTGGGCAACACAGAAACTCTACTTCGCTAGTTTGAATCTGACTACTCAGATAGGTCTTTCAGGTTTCATGGTTGCTTGGAGGGGGAGGTATCCAAAGCACATCAGCTGGTCATGGTGTTCCTCAGGGATCCGTTCTTGGACCTCTCCTCTTCTCCATTTACACTATATCACTGGGTCCCATCATACAGGCACATGGTTTGTCCTACCATTTCTATGCTGATGACACACAGCTCTACTTTTCATTTCAGCCAGAAGATCCAACGGCAGCTGCACAGATCTCTGACTGCCTGGCAGACATCTCGGCATGGATGAAGAAACATCACTTATAGCTCAACCTAGAGAAGACAGAGCTTCGTCTTTTTTGCAACTCTGGCTGCACTGTACAATTTCACCATCCAGCTAGGTTCATCAACAATAATACCATCAAGTTCAGCCAGGAATCTTGGGGTAATCTTTGATGACCAGCTGACCTTCAAAGACCACATTGCAAAGACAGCATGATAATGCAGGTTTGCGTTGCACAGCATCAGAAAGATCAGGCCCTTCCAAATGGAGCATGCTGCACAACTTCTTGTACAGGCCCTTGTCCTTTCTAGGCTGGACTACTGCAATACTCTTCTAGCCGGACTTCCATCATGTGCAATCAAACCTCTAAAATGATCCAGATTGCAGCAGCATGACTGATCACAACCCTCCAGAAGCCTGAGGTCGGTAAGTGAGTGACACAGAGAGGCACAAAATAATTTTCCAGAATGTTTTCGTTCACTGTTACTTGCTGGTGGAATGATCTTCCCAACTCTATCCGGAACACCAAATCCCTGACAATATACAAGAAACCGCTGAAAACTCATCTCTTCCGTCAGCACTTAACTGAATCCTGCTGAAAGAAAGAAAAAAACTTCCCTAATGCTTTCACTATTCCTTAATCCTTCCCTGTTCTAGCTTGTACTATTCCAAAATGATGTCTGAAACTTTGTATTACTAACACTTCTCATGTTTATTGCCAAAGACTTTATATATAGAAAGATGGTGCACTCGTATTATTATGAATGGGAGAAAGTGCAACGTGCAATATGGCGGAATAAGTCCCGCCTTCTGAATAAGATCCAATCGCTTATTGGTAAAGTCATCGCATCACGCTAGAAGCTCCGGTTCTTATAGAAACAGTCAGGCGCGCGCTTCCTATTGAGACGCACACTTAGGACTGCGCATGCACATTAGCTTGATCCAGCCTGAAAAATGCCAGTTTTTGTCATGATTTGAGCATTTAGACTTACTAAAGCTCTCTCGATTTTGTTGTAGATCTTTAAACCATTGTGCTGCCTCAGAAGTCTGTCTGAAATCAATTTCTTGAGGTACCTCCATGCGCAAACGCTGCCTGCCAAGTCATTGCCTGCAACAAGTCAGATACCTAAGGTTTTGGACACAGTCTACATAAGATCAAAGCAAATTTCTGATTCAGTGTAAAAAAAAAAATCAAAAAGCAACATTAGGGTATAGAGTATAAATGATGAAAGAATTTTCATTTTTGGGTGAACTATTCCTTTAAGGTGGCTTAAAAGGGGGGTTTTGCCCTCTATCTGCCTTCTGCATTTTCTGCATTTCCAGAATGATTCAGATCAACTAAATGTCAATCTGCAGGGCTGACCTGACTCCAGAGGGACTTCAAGCAAATCAGGCAGGTTTCATTTGCATCACAGTGACTGTAAATCAATCATAACATAATTTTACTGACTGTCTGATTTAAGAAGCATCTGTAGATACATACACACACTGTGCTGTGTAAAGCTCATGCCGGCAGACTGTAGAAGCACGTGAGGAATGATGACAGGCTCCACACTTTAATGGGTCCCTCTCCTCGGCCTGTTTTTCTAGCTCATCTGGATTCTATTAAAGAGAGGCTGTCTGACCGCTGCTGTCAGAGAGAAAGAGGGAGGAAAAATGAATGGAAGAAAGTGAAAAGACCAGTGATAGGCTGAAAGAGAAAGGAGAGAGGGTGATAACGGAAAACAGAAATAAACAGACAAGGAAAGATTACCAGAGAACATGATTACAGAGAATATTTAGGGAAAGAGGTCTTCCAGAAAGCACTGCTAGAGGCAAAGTGACAGAAAATCTGCTTATAATGACTTTACACTGCATAAAAGACCAAAAATAAAGCTGTTCAAATCTTTCCCTAATGCTTCTGATCAGAAGGATCACACTGTGATGAAAGTGGACGGTGTCTGCCAGGCATTGGCTCAGTAACTCAGCACTCTTGCCACGGCACCAGGGTGAGTGGAAATTTCTCCCAGCTCATCCAAATCTGCACACTCCCCATAAATCATTTCAAGATGGATGTTTCAGAGATTATAGACAGAATGAGGAGAAAAGGAGAGTGAAAGACAGAAAGAAAATCAGAATGCTCAGGATGTTTTCAATAGTGTTTCTGTTCTAATTGCCAGTTCTTTCTGAGATTAAGAAGAACTAATTCCCAATTAATAATTCCAACTCATTCTCAGAACTGATCTGTTTTAATTTTATTTTGCCTTTAAACAACAATTAGATCACATCCTTAAATTGGTTTGCCTGTGCCGTGTTCCAAGAGTGCTGATATTTTTTCCCGCACTCTTACATGATTGCATATGAAAGCCCATTTCCTCCACATAAATCATGATTATGAGATTAAAAAAAATCGAAAATTATGAGGTACTAAGACATAATTACGAGATAAAAGTCTAGCTGACAAGTTTAAATGTTGAGTTATGACATAACTGTTATAATTATGACATAATTATAACAGCCTATATTATGAGATAACAAGTAATAATTATGGAAAAAGTCAAAACTTTTATAATTATGACTTTAAATCTCATCATTTTTTTTTAATTATTAGATAAAAAGTAATAAATATGTCAAACATTATTTATGACAAAAGTCAAAACTTTTTTTATGACCATAAATCTCATAATGATGACTTTTTATCTCATAATTGTAAGTCCAAATTATGAGATAATCATGAATTAAAATTATGAGATAAAATTCATAATTTTGACATAAACTGAAATTTTGTTATTGTGACAATTTCAGTCACAATAACAAAATCTCAACATTTTGAGAAACTTTTTATCTCATAATTATGAAATTATGAGATAAAAAGTAATAATTATGACAAACATTAATAATGACAAAATTCGAAACTTTTATAATTGTCTTTAAATCTCAAATTTATATAAGTTTTTTTATTGTGACATGCCATAATTATGATTTTTTTTTTTTATTCAAAATTGTCATAATTATGAGATAAATTATGAAATAATTTATCTCAGTGGCACAGTTCCTCAACAAACCGTCCATACCGGCGTGATGAATATGATCCCTAACTGGATGGAACTGGAATAAATACTTTGAATGTTGCGATCCTATCAGGCTTATGATAGCTACCTGAGTCGTAACAAAGCACTGTTTGCCAGAGGAGAACTGGCCCCCCGACTAAGCCTGGATTCTCCCAAGGTTTTTTTTCTCTATTTTAACACCTGTTTGCAACCTGATGTCACCTGTTGGAGTTTGGGTTCCTTGCCGCTGTCGCCTTTGGCTTGCTTAGTTGGGGACACTTGACATTTGATATTCAACAGTGCTTTGATCTGCCTGCATTGACACTATTCTTTAAGAGCTGCTGTGCAGCCAAAATAATGTACCAGTTATCAATGTAAAGCTGCTTTGACACAATCTGCATTGTAAAAAGCGCTATATAAATAAAGGTGACTTGACTTGATAAGTTGAAATTTTGAAATAAAAAGTCCTAATTATGTCATAATTTTGACTTATCTTCTTTGGCAGTGCTGCATAACAGCCCAGGTAACTTAAACTGGTGCAACTTTTATGTCTCAGAGCGCAGACTCAACTGTGCAACTGTGTCTCAGTTATGGATTGTAGTAAATATGACCTCAGAGGACTTAAGCATTAATCCTACTGTAATGTTAAAGCTTTGTTCGTCTTGTTGCTAGGCTAGTTAAGATTATACAAAATTAATATGTATTTGAAATTAAATTAATAAAACTGGTTCCATGCAATAATTGTTAACGTTAAGCACCTTCTGAAATTCATTTCAATCATTAGTAATGTAAATGTGACTGCAAAGGGCCCCGGCTCTTTTACAGCTCTCAGAGTGTGCATGTGTCACAGATGAGTGACAGTTAAACTCAAGCCAGTTTTGGTTAGGCGGGCTTCTTATGCAGCACTGTTGCCAAGCCAACAGCTTTTGTGGGTCAGGTTTAATTGGTGACCTAGACGAGCAAGACTGGATGAGATGAGTGATGTCTGTGTGTGTGTGTGTGAAAGAGTTTTTAATCCTTGCCCTGGTTCTTACTGAACTCCAAGCGCTATACACATCTCTCAGCACGTGTGTGTCTGTTTGCACATGTGTGTGTCTTCACAGTCTTCATGAACAGCCTGTCCGGATATTTCTGGGTTCTGCGTGAGAAATACATTTGAACAGCTTTTCCACAACAACTCTCTGTGCTGGAAGTGTCATGTTTAATAATGAATCAGTTTCAAGCCTATGCCTTTAAGTTCCTGCATCTCTCTCTGAGCCGTCATCTTTTGTTTTGTTTTTGTAGTGTATGGAGGTTCAAACTACTGTTTGGATACTGTGTTTTTGGCCTTTACTTTCACACTCGGACTAGTTTATATAATTTATCTGTGATGTCCAACAGTGTGTTGAGAATTTTCATTTTTTTCTGAAAGGCTTGCATGAGCATTTACACCAGAGTTTCATTTCCACCACATCATAAATGTATTGTGTTTATTAGCATTCTGTGGTAGAAATGACAATGGTGGAAATTTTTTAAACATTTTTTTGGGGGGATATATATATATATATATATATATATATATATATATATATATATATATATATATATATGTGTGTGTGTGTGTGTGTGTGTGTGGATGTGTGAAAGATTCATAGATGATAGACAGATAGAAAGAAAAATATTCATAGATAGACAGAAAGAAAGAAAGAAAGAAATATTCATAGATAGATGATAGACAGAAAGAAAGAAAGAAAGAAATATTCATAGATAGATGACAGACAGACAGATAGATAGATAGATAGATAGATAGATAGATAGATAGATAGATAGATAGATAGAAGGAAAGAAAGATTCATAGATGGGTGATAGACAGACAGAAAGAAAGAAAGAAAGAAAGAAAGAAAGAAAGAAAGAAAGAAAGAAAGAAATATTCAGATAGATGACAGACAGACATAGATAGATAGATAGATAGATAGATCCATAGATAGATGATAGACAGAGAAAGAAAGAAAGAAAGAAAGAAAGAAAGAAAGAAAAAGAAAGAAAGAAAGAAAGAAAAGAAAGATTCATAGATAGATGATAGACAGATAGACAGACAGACAGATAGACAGATAGACAGATAGATAGATAGATAGATAGATAGATAGATAGATAGATAGATAGATAGATAGATAGATAGATAGATAGATAGAAGGAAAGAAAGATTCATAGATGGGTGATAGACAGACAGAAAGAAAGAAAGAAAGAAAGAAAGAAAGAAAGAAAGAAATATTCAGATAGATGACAGACAGACAGACAGACAGATAGATAGATAGATAGATAGATAGATCCATAGATAGATGATAGACAGAGAAAGAAAGAAAGAAAGAAAGAAAGAAAGAAAGAAAAAAGAAAGATTCATAGATATATGATAGACAGACAGACAGACAGACAGACAGATAGATAGATAGATAGATAGAAGGAAAGAAAGATTCATAGATAGATGATAGACAGACAGACATAGATAGATAGATAGATAGATAGATTCATAGATAGATAATAGACAGACAGACAGACAAACAGACATAGATAGATAAATAGACAGATAGAAAGAAAAAAGAAAGAAAGAAAGATTCATAGATAGATCCATAGGTAGATGATAGACAGACAGAGAAAGAAAGAAAGAAAGAAAGAAAGAAAGAAAGAAAGAAAGAAAGAAAGAAAGAAAGAAAGAAAAAAGAAAGATTCATAGATAGATGATAGACAGACAGACAGACAGACAGACAAACAGACATAGATAGATAGAAATAGACAGATAGAAAGAAAGAAAGAAAGAAAGAAAGAAAGAAAGAAAGAAAGAAAGAAAGAAAGATTCATAGATAGATGATAGACAGACGTTGATTGATTGATTGATTGGCTGACTGATCGATTTAAATCTGTTTGTTTTCAATCCTGGGTCATAAAAAATATCCCAAGGTTGAAGAAGCACCCGTGAATGAAGTTGTTTTTCTGCATGTTTAACTAATACTCATCAGTAATGTCTGATTTGATCCTGCTTCTCTTATAGGTTGATATCCCTTCCTATCTAATTAACTATGAATTAAGCTCTTTAAGCCTTGCAGAGTGTGAATGTGTGTAAAAACAGCAAGACTTCAAATTTTAAATCCTCTCATTATTGTGCTCTCAGTGCCGATTTCCTATTCGCAGTCGCTCAGTAAGAAGTGTGTGAAAGAGACAGAAAACCTTTTAATTAGAGGAGAGTAATGTGCAGGAAAGGGGGAGCTGGTCTGGAAGTCTTCATGTAATAGAAAATAAGCAAACACATTTTGCTTGATTAAAGATTGTGAGGGGAAAAATGAAATATTCTTCTCGTTTTAATTGGTCTCCTCAGTCTTTTCCTGCATTAAAGAGGTTATTTTTCTCCTGCAGGTCTGCTGTGGCGTTTGAGAAATGGATTTCTATCAGAGTGGGTTTCGTAATTGTCACTGTCTGGAGTAACTCGAGTGACTTCTCCTGAGCAGAGCTGTGCTGTGCTACCAGTCATTAATAATACTCATCGCTTGTCCTCGGGCATCTTGTCTTCCCCCACTCTATCTTTCCTTTGCTCTTTTTCCTTCTTGCTTTTACCGTCTCCCCTTGGGAAATGTCAAAAGCAAAGAGAAATCATGTTTCTGCTCAAAAATGTCAGTACTGGCAGCCTTATCTCAGTATGCAATCACTCTATGTGTGTATATGTGTGTGTGTTTACATGCCTCCTTGTCAAAATCTTTTCATATCTACATGTTTGACAAAAGTAAATATGCCATATATAGCTTTTAAGAATCCATCACCAGCAACAGCCCCATATTTTTCAATGTTTTTTTTTTTTTTTTTTTTAACCTTTCAGTAACATATATCAGGGGCGTTTCTTCCGAGGAGGCAGTTTCTCCTCAAAAAAAAAAAAAAAGATATATAAAAGAAATAATCAATATTACAAAAATAAAACAACGCAAACTTTACAAAATGTGACATTAAAATGTGTAAAAATCGCTCGTTTTAATAAAGTAATACTGTCCAACAGCGACACCCACAGGTAAAGTTACAGCGGTAATGAGAATGAAACGCAGAGACCTCATACTCGAATGAATGGGTGAAAGTCACGTGAGAGAAGGCTATGCCTCCATCGCGCTATAATTGGATATGATCGGTTCGCGCGACAAATCCCGCCTCTTGTTTTCGAATCGGCCTGAATGAAGACTGGATGAATGATGGCATTAATGGGAAGACTAATGTTAATTTAAAAAGTAAGTAAACAACAACTCAGCCACTTAGATATCACTGCTTTATGTAACATCAAAATCAAACTTGAAATGGCCTGAAAACATGATTACTGTGGGGGGGTTTTAGTTTACAATCAGCTTGAGGAAATTAAAGGTAACGTTATCTTCGTGTCTGTGACCAGTGTGGACAAGCTTGATGACTCCTGAAAATAAGTTGACTATTAACAAAGCTAAACATTAGCAAAGTCCCTTTCAAGGAACGTCTGTTCACGCGACGGCCATATCTGCAGCTATTTCGGGCATCCAAGACTATGGATTTGAATAAGGGCGATCCTGAAATCTCAAAAACTGCTTGGCGAACTCACAATTAAATAACATATTTCAAACCAGCAACAAAATCTGACATGAACTGTCACATAAAAGTTTTTTCCTATGCTCAAATAGCGTTGAAACGCGTATTTTTCAGGCTAGAAGAGCCAATGCGCATGTGCGGTTCTAAGCTTCTAACGGCAGCTGCAGTGACGCAATGACTTTATCAATCAGCGATTGGCTCTTTTAGGTAGAAAGCGGGAGGTATTCCGCCATTTTGCGCGTTGCAGTTTCTCCAATTCAGAACTAATAGGAGTAAACATATTCATTCTGTATCTATAGTCTTTGACATTAGTTCACAAATAATATATATTATTTAAATGGTTACTGCCTTTAGTTATTATTTTGTAATAAATATAAAAATGCGTAAAAACACTAAGTTGATTAAATTTATACTTGGTTTGAATAAATGGAACATTACATAGTGTAAAACATTTTACTCAGAATACAATATGATTGATACGAGCTAATATTGTATTCTGAGACGAATATTTGTATTTCATCAAAAATTTGCATGCCTTGCATGTGTTTGGTCAGATACACATATTGGTGGTATGAAATTTCTGTTTCCTTTGTTAGCAGAACGCTCTGCGTCAGGAGCCATATAGCCCCGCTCTGACTGTGAACTCTCTGTTGTCATGGCGACAAAGACACAGTAACATGTATAGCTCTTAAACACAAGCTCACACCACTGCTGTACCTTTATGAGTATAGAAACCGTGACTCTAAATATTAATATGGTTTTCATAGCTGATATCGTTTTATTTTGATCTGCACTTCAAGTATTTCAGTGTGTATGGATGCATGAAAGATGAAGCTTGTGTGCATATTTTAAAGAGATTGTTAACCCCTTTTATTTTTATCCAGTCTTCCAGAAACACCCACTCTAGTGAAGCCTTTGTCACTTTGAATGCGGTGATGATATTCTGCGCATCGAGTCTCTAGTCCGCAATCCAGAACACACGATTACACTGAAACCTCTTTAACCTTTTCTGTTTCTGGGTTTTTTCTTTATCTGCTCACCACAGAACTGTAAATAAACGTCTTGATATTTCAATCCAACAATCCTGAACAAATATCAGATGTTTCCAGACACATCTCTTGCATGAATAAACACTTATACATTTTAGTCTTATTCCCTTGTTTGTCCCAGTATTACCACTTCATCTTCACCTGTTCTCCTTCTTTGACTTTCTCTTCATTTAGTTCTCCCGTAATATTTAAAAGTGTGTCACATTGTATAATAGGATAGTATAAAAAATAGGCTCTTCCTCAGTTGCGCGCCTTTTAAATTGACTATTATGAATTTGAATAGGAGGATTTTTTTTTTTAAGTTAAGCAGCATGACTTTCCATTTTAAGTAATTGCTGCTTTAAGTGGACTTGATAATCTATAACTGTAATGAATTAAAGTAGCTATCAAGAAATTAAAGTAGTACTTGTCATGTGATCACAAGATGTTCAAAGTAGACCGTAAAATCTGTAATTCATTGGTTCAAAAGGAAAGATGTGCACATTTGTTTAATACAGTGGGATAACACAAGTGAAAATGCTTATATTATTTTATTATGAAATGTTTCATTACAAATTTCATAGCAAAACGATTTTGAGTGAAATGCTGGTACAAAAAAATGTATCACGGCTTCCACAAAAAATATTATAAAGAATTGTTTTCTTGAGCAGCAAATCAGCATATTAGAAGGATTTCTGAAGAATCATGTGACACTAAAGATAGGGACGCAACGTTATGAAAATTTTGGCCAATAACCAATAACTCTTTATATTTGAACGCCAATAACTGATATATTGGCCGATAAATCTAAATCAATTTTTATTTATTACAAAAACAAAAGTCTCACCATGTCCCAAGCACACAATTATAATGTTTTCATTATAGTCTATATGACAAACTTGCTGTACTTAACTGTATTTTCCTTGAAGTGATTTCAGTCATATTTAAAGCAACAATTCAAAACCATCATGGCTGACAGTGCACATCTGAAGTGTCTCAGCTGAAGGAAATAATCCATTATTTATCAGCTTTAATTGGGCCGATAACAATAAAAATTAACATATATCGACAGATACTGATATGGTGGCTGATATATCATGCATCCCTACTGAAGACTGGAGTAATGATGCTGAAAGCCATGCCATCAAAGGAATACATTTCATTTTAAAATACAGAAACAAAAAGTTATTTTGAATTGTAGTAATATTTCATACATTGATTGGTTTGTCTCTTTTTTACATTAATGGCAGAAGTACTCAAACTGCACTGAACTCCGTCCACAAGTTTGTCAAATCTTATCATATTCTCTAACATGATTTGAAATTATCCAAAAAGCATCTTGAGCTTCAATGGAAGAAGATGTCTAACTGCCTGAACAAAAAAAAAATCAAACAAACAAAAAAACAAAACAAAAATTAATCAACATAAAACAAATACATGTCAATCAACCCTCATTAGTGGGTTCTCATTATTTCTATACTCGTCCCCTGATGCTCACCTGGTGTCATTTGTACGTCAGAGTTCTAAGAATATACCGTGATTTGTTCCCGTTTTCAGCCTTGAGTGTTTTGTCAGCGGGAAATGTGCCTCAATTATTAAGCAGGGCCCCGTGGCAGTAGTGTCCGTTAGCGCTAGCAGTAATTAACAATGTGTTTTCTTTGGTGTAAACAGCTTAATAAGAGGAAGGAAGTCTCAACGGGAGCGTCGGATTAGAGGTGTGAGGTATGGGTTCATTTACAAATGCCCTCTTCATAAAGCTGTTAAAATGAGATCCTGTCTACAGCAGTGTTTTAGAGATCTGTGGACTGCAATTCTCGTATAACCTCCATATATTAGCTGCTATGCTGCCTACATACTACATAGGCTTCTAAGGCCCTGTTTTCACCTGGTATTAAGAAACGTTTTTGTTGATCGGATTACAAGTGGACGATGCTAAATACAGGTGTAAACGAGGTCTAAAACGTTTTGAGCTCATTCACTTTCGAGCACTTCCAGAGGTAGTCGAAAATGCATTAGACTGGATTGCTTTCGTATTGTAAATGCTCATGTGGTCGAATGTGCTCAAACAGCCACAAAAGACAGCCTACTTTCCACCTACTGACCTAACGCGTAAACATTATGGGAAGCGTGCTAGCCAGATGGGATTTAAACTTTGTCGACTGAAGACCCAAGTGTGGTTTGAAGACGAAAAATGTACCAAGCACAATGTTCTCTCGCCATTCCTGATTTCTAACACACACTCACAGCGTTTGGTGTGGTCTTATGGCTGTCAGAGCAGAAACGAAAGCTACTGCTTTCTCTGTTGTCTGCGGGCACGTTCATATGTAAATTACGTGAGCTTATTTTATCCATTAGATGGAAAGATCTGAAAAAGCCCATACATTTAGCCGTCCATAAACCCTCCCCTCGAAGAAATCAGGACAGAAGTGGTCGAAAGTGGACAAAAGAGACAGATTAAAACACCAGGTGTAAATGGGAATGTGTCTCCCACGTCTACATGTGATCCGATCAACCAAAACGTATCTTAATACCAGGTGTAAACAGGGCCTAAGACAGCATCACTGTTTTCAACATTGTATATAATAAGATTTCTTGAGCAGCGAATCAGCATATTAGAATGATTTCTGAAAGATCTTGTGACACTGAATACTGGAGTAGCCTAATGATGCTGAATTTTACAATGTATTTGTGTTGTTGAATGGTAAGAAAGGCAGGCAGCTTGCAAGCACACCTACTCTTTTCTAAAAATCAATATGTCTTTTGTCTTGAAAAAAGTATTTGTTTGGCTCCAAACTATTGATCGTTGTCTTTGCAATTTACCGTAAGCCTGAGTCGTCTATGTAGATAAGCAGGAGTCTGTAGAGAGCTGAAATGTCCATCTCTGTCTCTCACTAACACACTCACACATACATCCCCCACACACAGGAGCTGCCATAATGAATCATATTACAGAAATTTCGCAATTTTATTTTGGCTCGGTGCATGACAAATGTTGTTTGGGCATTCCCCTTAGAGGCTGTTATTATTATAATGACTCGTATCAGTTTCAGCCTGCCAAAGAGGGGTTGAGCTGAAACCCAGTCCAACAATGCTGGAACTGTGTCTGAACAGGAAAGAAGAAACATGTCCAAGTGCTCTCAGAGCTCAGCGCAGGCAAGAATTATCTCAAAAACACGAACATGTGTTTATGTACTTTTATGGATCATTTTCATTCTGTCACCATTGTCTTTTGCTGATGTGAACTGCTGTTGTCTTGTGTTTTCCAGGTTGCTTATACTAACATCCACATTCTCAAAAACCTAGAGGCAGAATTACACTACATGGCCAAAAAGTACACTGTAAGTGGCCATTCACACAGAACATGTTTTTCCATTCCAGTGCGCTACTTTTCCATTGTTTTTTTTTATGTAAACATGCGCTAGACAGATATGTGTGGGCTCGTTCACTTAGAACGTGTTTTTGATTTGAAAAACGAGACGCGTTTTTTGAGTTGAACTGCATTTTTAGAACGCCGTATCATGCAAAAGACGCGAGCGCAATGGTCATACATGTATGTCTAGCGCAGTAGCGCATTGGAATGGAAAAACGCGTTCTGTGTGAATGGCCCTATGACAGTTGCGATCGCGTCTTTTGCAGCATCTTGCGCATGACACAGCGTTTTAAAAACTTTTTTTTAAAAAAAGAGGGCGGAGCTTTAACAGCTTGCGCTTCGGTTAATCAACAACAACAATGTTGGAGAATCTCACGCAGCCAAAATGACGATCGTCATTTTAAAACACTAAAAACGCGGCGCTCAAGTTAAAATCTGTTCAACTTTTAAAAAATGTGTCTCGAGACCTTGCATGAAATAACTTGTCTTAAAGGGACTTTGTTAGCGTGAGGGGCGGGACAACCTGTCACTTACATGAGATATAGCAATCAGTTCCCGATGGACAAAATCAAGTTCCGCCCTACATTTTTTTCTTGTTCGAGAAGCCGTTTCACTTACATATACGTCACAATTGAGACGAAAAGACTATCGCAACTTCTGTTTCAACTTTATTTTCAAAACCATGAGCATTAATACAGAGTTTGTTCTCTCTTTGCTGGTACAGGACAGCTTTTAGAAGTTGGAATATGGCTGCATTGGATTTAAACCCATTAAACCACAAAAGTATCAGTGTAGTCAAGCACCAATATTGGCTTTCCAACTCTCAATCCCGAAGTTGGGATTCAGAACTGGGTTCACCCCAGATGCTGTAAACCATTATGGTGGCATCCTATGACATATTAAGCACTTTGGTAAGCCTCATTCTACGGAAAATGTTTGTCTAATGAGATTGCATGGCCTTATGTTTGATTTTACTTACAGGTGTAGCTGAAAAAGGCAAACCCCTTAATTAAAATGGAGTGTCCACGTATATTTGGCCATATGGTTGCATGTATTTTCTTTATGCTTGATTGACTGAAGGTGTAGATGGGTAGTGCATCCCAGATGAGCTCAGGAGTGCAGAGTAGTAATGAAAAGTGAGACAGCTCTCCTCCACTGACAGCTGTAGCCAACTGTGCACACCTCTACCAGATGTAGCCGCCGGCAGTGTTGTTGCTAAGGAAGTGCTAGTATCTAAGAATTAAATAGCAAGGTAACATCCTTAACCTATTTTGTTCCTTTAACTAGGTGTGAGTAAAGACATAATCAGGTATTCCCCTTGTGCATTTACAGTAAAAGTGATGAGATGGAGCAGTCTTCTTTATGGAGCTTTATTAAGATGTAAAGGTGCTTTAAACTAAACAAAAAGGGACCTATAATGCCTCTTTTACAAGATGTAATATAAGTCTCTGGTGTCCCCAGAATGTGTCTGTAAAGTTTCAGCTCAAAATACCCCACAGATCATTTATTATAGCTTGTCAAATTTGCCCCTATTTTGGTGTGAGCAAAAACACACCGTTTTTGTGTGTCCCTTTAAATGCAAATGAGCTGCTGCTCCCAGGCCCCCTTTTCAGAAGAGGGCGGAGCTTTAACAGCTCACGCTTCGGTTGCCCAACAACAACAAAGCTGGAGAATCTCACGCAGCCAAAATGACAGTTGTCAGTAACGCTGTTCAGCCTTACATTGTTCAAACTGGAGTCGGACACTGATGGAGAGACTCGGGAAGAATTTACAACTTTTAGAATGAAACTGGATGTTTCTGAATGGTTAGTGGATAAATTTATGTAGTTGTTGTGGAGTTGATTCAACTCATCGACTAGCATGTGCCGTCATGTTAATCTTTTGTGCAAATCCAGCATTGAATTGACTCTCGTCTGTGAAGCAGTCCGGCGTAAAATGACGGCATGATAACAACACTCTACTACAACAGCTGTTCCTCTTCTCTAAAGCAGCCCAACATGGCCTCACCCCCTTTGTTGTGTGTTCTCGGGGGCGGGGTTTATGTAAATTTTGGGGTTTGTGATGTCACCAACCTGGGAAGAAGCTCGTTGTAGTCCCTACCAACCATTTTTTGTAGTCCTAAAAGCGATTTCTGTTAAACATAGATGCAAACTCCTCACCTTTCAGTGAGAACTCACCTTTTTAAGATGAAAATAGGTTACCTATGGGATTTGCATAGATCCAATGAGAAAGTGTTTTTATGGGATTGACTTACAAGGGTAAATAAAGAACTGGTTGTTTCAATAAGTACTGTACAGTGTTTCCTTTACTCTTTACTTTAAAAACTATGTCTGTAATGGGTAGTAGCACTTCGTCATTTATAACATTAGATTTTAACCAAATGTTGATTTTGGTAAAATGTTGCAACAATATGTAAATTTTTTATCGTGACAAAATACAGTTTTGGACATATAGGGTAATAAAAAATAAATGAAAAAAATCCCTTAAAGTAACTACAAATGAGCATGTAAAGCAAATAACTAAAAAAAAAAATCCTGTGTGAGGATGCCCCCGCCTCACGCACTTCAAAATCACAATAAAATAGTCAAAAGAAAGTCTCTTCTGCTTACCAAGGCTGCATTTATTTGAACGAAAATACAGTAAAAACAGCAATATTGTGAAATACTACAATTTTCTACATTGTATTTTATTTCTGATGCAAAGCTGAATTTTCAGCATCATTACTCCAGTCTTCCGTGTCACATGATCCTTCAGAAATCATTCTAATATGCTGCTCAGTTATTAGTAATGGTTTTTATTAACAAAGTTTTGCTGCTTAATATTTTTGTGGAAACCGTGATACATTTGTCAAAATTAGGATTCGTTGATGAATAGAAAGTTTAAAAGAACATCTTGATGTTTTTTATAATCTTACCCAAACATTTGAATGGTATTGTATCACAGTTTCCACAAAAAAACTAAATTGATGATGATAATAATAATAATAATAATAAATGTTTCTTGTGCACCAAATCAGCATAGGCTATTAGAATTATTTCTGACAAAACACTTACTTGTGTATAAAGTCTTCTGAAGCCACTCTGTGTGAACAGACACACAAGAGAAACATGAAAAGAAATACTCCTTACTCCCAAAAAATCAGGACATTTTCAAAAAACGCTACATTCTACATTAAAAAAAATACAAAAAATAACTGGTTCTTTTTTTGTCTTGCCTAGCCCTAAATGCAAACTACAGGGTGTAAATCAGAGTTAAAGTGGACGAATTGCTCATATTCTCATTACATCTGGCAACATCGAACAGTAAACCACACATAAAAGTCTGGAAAGTTCATTTAATTGAACTTGAAATCTATGACGAATGGATTAAAAATAGAAATGCAATGCAAGCATAAAGACGAAGCAAGCAAAATGAATTTGCTCTGACAGAAATAATTGATAGTTGCCTTGCAGTGAATCAGCGGACTTGCCCTTAAGAAGGGGACGAGCCATGCTAGTCGTGCCCTACTTTTCTCCTATCACCATTCAGGCAGCCCTTGTGAACTAAACACTGGAGGTATATAGAGCCTTTCTGGCACGCTTGGCCTGTCACAGAGGGTGAAGCACAATGCAGACATCCGAAAAGGGAGGGGTGGTTACATTGTTAAATGAGTTGCTTTTCTTATTCGGTTCCCCTTCACACTTTCCCTCACTGTCCTACACCCATCATGTCTCTGTAACTGTCATTGTCTGAATGATGTGCATGTCTGTCACTTGTCTATCTGAAAGTGCCTTTGTCAGCAACTGACTGCATATTGTGACAGTTCAGTTGGTGAGCTAAAGGCAAGCACCCGAAAGTGCTGAGATGAGGTATCTGTGCTGTAGTCAATGTAAGAGCACAAGTTGGGATAGTGGAGGTTTTAAAAGTTTGCGAGAGCTTTGAATCATGCTACGCATTAGCTACATTTCCCGTCGGCTAATGTTTCTCAAAAATAATGATATTTTCATTAATGTCTCAGTGGTTTTTGTCCATACAGTGGAAATCAGTGAGTTTCAGTGTTGTTTTGGACCCCACTGACTTTCATTATTGAGAACAACACTTGTATTATGTGGCTGGTCAGTTTGACCTATTTCGATTTTGAGTTGTTCTTATTGAAATTTTATGACTTCTTCTAATTTAGAACATTCCTGCAAAGTGTTGATACTCTGATGTGTTGTGGAATGTGCATACAACATTTCTATTATGTTTATGATCTTTGCAGGTCAATTTGACCATGATCTTGGCGTTGCTAGCGCTACACACTTTTGTGTTTCAGGAAAGCGTTTTCCGCACTTATTATGGTTAAAGGATTAGTTCACTTCAGAATAAAAATTTCCTGATAATTTACTTACCCACATGTTTTTGTCCTTCTTTCTTCAGTCGAAAAGAAATTAAGGTTTTTGAGGAAAACATTCCAGGATTTTTCTCCATATAGTGGACTTCACTGGGGTTCAACGGGTTAAAGGTCCAAATGTCAGTTTCAGTGCAGCTTCAAAGAGCTCTACATGATCCCAGACGAGGTTTAAGAGTCTTATCTAGTGAAACAATTGGTCATTTTCTAAAAAAAAAAAAAAAAAATTATACTTTTTAACCACAAATGTTTATCTTGCTCTGTTCTGCGATGTGCCACGCATTACTTAATCACGTTGGAAAGGTCACATGTCACGTGCGGAAGTAGGGCAAAAAACTCATCCGATATGGTTGATCTACCTTTTTTGTAAAGGCTGTTTGACTTATTTTTTGCACGTTCACTTTGTAAAAACATGCTTGGTACTTCCGCCTACGTCACGCATGACCTTTCCAACGTGATTACGTAATGCGTGGCGCATCGCAGAGCTAGTGCAACACGAGCATTTGTGGTTAAAAAGTATATACATTTTTATTTTTTACAAGACCCTTATTCCTTGGCTGGGATCGTATAAAGCACTTTAAAGCTGCACTGAAACAGCAATTTGGACCTTCAACCTGTTGAACCCCAGGGAAGTCCACTATATGGAGAAAAATCCTGGAATGTTTTCCTCAAAAACCATCATTTCTTTTCGACTGAAGAAAGAAAGACATAAACATCTTGGATGACATGGGGGTGAGTAAATTATCAGGAAATTTGAATTCTGAAGTGAACTAATCCTCTCATGTTTTTTAATGTTAAAGGTTTGTTGTTGTTTTTGCATAGTGTGCATTTTGGTGGACTGTATTTAATCCAATCAGGGTTAGTTTGACACCCTTCATAATCATAATTAGATTTTGAACCTAATACATGGGTAAAAATCATTTTCAAAATCTCTTCTCTTGTGTTCCATAGATGAAAGAAAGTCATAAAGATGACACTTCTGACAATTCTAACACTTTTAAAAACCATAATAGATCATTCTTCTTCCCCTATGTACTACAAAAAGATCATATCAAATTCAATTCAGTACTTATCTCTTAACTCTTGATGCTGTAATCGCTGATGAAAATATATTCATCATGGTAAAAGCTGATAGCAGGCAGTATTTGTCATAAGTTACAGTATGCTGAAGTCTATTGTCCTGTGGGTATTCTGCACTCTATTCCCTATGGGACTCTCAGATCCCAGTGCAGTCAATTATGATGTGTCCGCAGGCTCCGGTCTGCATCCAACTGATATGCAGCCTGGCTCATTCAATCCCACTTTGTCTCAAACTGCCATTACTCATCCAAACTGTGGGCTGGTAGAAAGTGAGAATAGATGAAATTAATAGCATGAGACATTTTAGAAGCTTTATTGTCAAATCAATCTTATCCATCAGTGCTAATAAGCTGATGAATCACAGGTTAAAAATGGAGGATGAAGCAACTGCAGGGTAAAGTTAGTCTAGGTGGTGTAGGTGGTGTTCCTCCTCTATACACTATAGAGATTTGTTTCTATTAAAAACACATTGAGGATAGATTTTCTGTTAAATAGCGTCATGCATTCTATACAGAAGGTCAAGTTGCAGGTCACTCCTAGTGTACACATTTCACACCAGACTCAAGACAAATGATTTGTTATTAGACAATCGCTTTTTTGATTGTACTGTAAAAGCAGGGTTGGAAATGGATCTCAAGCCAAGACACCATATTTCGGAGCACTGACAGCATTCACAACTTATTTATAATTATTAAAGCAACTCAGAGGAATGCGTGATTTTCCTTTTATTGACGTGACATCTACGTTACTTTTCTGTTTGACCAATTTCTGCAAAATGCATTAAAACCTGTCATTGTATGCATAATCATAGTGTTGAAAAGCTATTGAAAATGCTTGTAAATGTTGAATTTACTTTTACCAAGTCACCTTAGTGCAAGCTAGTTTTGAGTTTGATTTTATATTGTGTATTGATTTCAATGGATAGGCCACCCAAAAGTGAAAATTCTGTCATAATTTACTCATGTTATTCCAACTTTTTTTTTTTTCTGCAAAACATAAAAGAAGATATTTTGAAGAATGTTGGTAACCAACAGTTTTGGTCCTTATTGACTTCCATTGTATGGACAAAATATGCAATGGAAGTCAATGGGAACCCAAACTGGTTACCAACATTCTTCAAAATGTCCTCTTGTATGTTCCACAGAAGAAAGAAAGTCATACATGTTTTGAGTAAATAATGACTGAATTTTCATTTTTGGGTGGACATCCCCCTGTAGATATGTGGATATGGATGGTTATTATTGATATTGATATTGATTGATCCCATCTCACTGAAATTAAAGTGTGTTTGGCATAGGAAAACTGATCCTAGACCAGAAGTGTTTTTATCCAAGCAGCCATTTTCTATCTATATACAACTATACTCACATCATACCTGTGACCAAATACTAGGCTATAGTAAATATAAACACTCCAACCATAAACCAACTTTTTTATTAACAATAACAAAAATATGATTCTTTCCAAAACCAGTCTCATTCCCCATGCTGTTCTGAACACGGTTGCTAAGAAACAGGTAAACACAAGTACTCAGCTCCAAAAGAAGAGTAGTTATTTGTAGTGCTCTTCAAGCAGCAATCATCAACAGTGGGCACATCCATCTCAATCAGATGGGCAAAGCTAGCTCTACTATTAAACAGAATGTGGGATACAGTTATTTGAGAGCCTTAGTGGTTATTCTGTGAGAGGTACAGTTAGGTTGTCTCATAATAATTATAATAGCTAATAAGAAAATCTGTATAATGTAGCCCATACAATAGACTTACAATAGAGTTTCTATTGTGATGTAGACCCTACACTAAAGTAGGAGCTAATTTTGGCCCCCCTAAAGGCGTTCATATAATTAAAATCGTTCTCAGTTCATGTGGTGCAAACTAGAGCTGCACGATTATTTAAACACCCACGCGATCTTATTTTATTAATGACAACGATTCGCCCGTATCTATTAAACCTTTGACAAAATCATACCTGAACATTCAAATCTGTGTTCATGCTGCCGCGCTGAGCCAGAGAGAGCAGTTTTGAACCACACAGTAGTTATTTCTGTATTACAAATATTCAGAAGTACTGAGATAAAAGTTTAAAGTTTTGGATATAAACACTGATGTCTACGATAGCGATCAAAATAGAGCAAACTACCTTTTGAAACACTTCAAATAACGGTTGTTTCAATTGCATCTTACAGCACTAGGTGGCGACAAGTGACTGTTAAAAAATGTGTTTGCCATTGAATCGTTCATTCTTAAGATTTGTTCAAAAACACAGATTCATCCAGTAATGAAACAAGTATTTATTAAAGGAGTGTCTATTTACACTAAGTGCCTGTGTTGGCAAATGCTATTTACACTAGTTCCGCCCACCAATGTGTGGTTGTGCCACTCAAGTTTTAAAAAGGACACACAGAATTCAATGTCTTCAGTGGTGCAGCAGTAGTGAATAAAGCTCGCAGATCTGGCTTTTAACGCGATCGACGCAGGTTCGAATCCGCCTTTTGCCGAGGTCGCATTTATTTTCAATAAACTGTGAATGAGTGTTTAATAATATTAAGTGTTTATTGGGTAGGGTTAGGGGAAGGTGTAGGGAGGGATTTTATTCTCCCAATAAGGCAGCATCCATTTAATAATTTTAATAAATATAATCATTTACACTCTGATATTATTGCATCCTGTTAATGTACAAAAATACTGAGGTGCAAATAGTATCTGCCAATATAAAGAATAGATTTAATCTAATTACTGTTTACTCTGATTGCAAATAACTGATAGTTTTACATGGTGTAAATAGACCTAGTGTAAATAGCATATCGCTACGTAAAAATGCTGCTATTTTCACTTAGTGTAAATAGAATATATTGCTATTGTCACTTAGTGCAAATAGCCGCTGCCATTTATTAATGAGTCATTGAATTCATTCAAACCATATTTTATATAATTCATTCAAATTAATTAAACATATTTCCAGCAATTCATATTTTGTTACAATCTCTAGTAAATTACATGTTATTTTGTTTAGTTTTATATTCAGAATCATGGTAGAATCATGATCTCTATTTGAAATCAAAAAATCTTGATTCTCATTTTATCCAGAATCGTGCAGCTAGTGCGAACATGCCAATAGTTATAGGAACAATTAAAACATTTATTCGGTGTGAAATTATTGTGGAAACCCCATTCTGGAAGTGTAGTTTTTACTAAAATATTTTAACGCACACAAAAAATACAGTGAACCTCATGTTTTCTCAAATGCTCTGGAAGCATTCAGGAATAAAATTCCTTAAACAATTGCAGCCTCTCCAACATTCTTCCTTCTTCAAAGTGCAAGAATTCAAAGAAAAAGAAATGCATGAGGAACTTGCTTGCTCTTCTGTCCTTTCAGAGAGAGTATTTAAATTTTGATTGAAGAATACATTTCTTTCATTTGGAATAACATGCACCACCGAATAGTTCACAATAAGTCCAACAGTGCGCATTAAGAAAATAAAAAGGTCAATTTTAATTTTAAGTCGACTCTACATACAAATATCCTGTCTTTCATTGGTAGAACTGCCAGCTGAACGGGGCATGACATCTTTTTGACTCCTTAAGAAAACATTCCTAAACACTTTGCAAACATTTTGTTCTCACGTTAAATAAATCTCTTTTTGTATTGTACATCCATTGCTAGGCATTTTGGGACAACAAAGCATGATGCATGGTGCTTGTCCTTGTACACTGTCTGATGGCCCCTGACAGAATGAGGCTGCCTGGAGTGAGGAGAGAGTATGGAGTATGGGGTGGGCTATAGGGGGGTCTGGTTTCCTGTCAGTTTGTACATGTCGTGACCATGTTGGTCATTGTTTTGTGCTAGCGTGCAATAGGGTGGTGACAGATGGGATCTTTTAGCTGTGAATAATAATCTTGCATATAAAATAGTACAAAAAAGGCTTCTGCTCTTAGTTTGTTCAGTTTGACTTTCTTCTATGGAAAACGAAAGGAGACATTTTTGGTAATGTGCTTGAAGCTTTCAAACACTTAAAATGATCAAAGTAGTCGATGATTGTGAATGAATCATTCCGACTGGATTGTGAACTGGATCAGCTGATTCACTGAAAAGAACAAACTCAAAGATTCTATTCGTTCTTCTCTCATGAACTCTCAAGTACATTCCTAGTGCTATTGCAAGATTAATTTTCGTTTGTTCCTCACACAGTCATTATCGTGTTGCTCCAGAAGACCTTGATTATAGATTATGAGTCATATGGACCACTTCAGTGATTGTTTATGGTTTGAGCTTGACAGCCTCAGTCCTAATTCACTTTCTGAAAAGAGTGACCAGCATATTAAAAAATTCGCCTTTTGTCTTGCACAGAAGAAAGTAAGTCATTCAGGTTTGGAACCACATGAAGATTCTGTCATCATTTACTCATCTAAATTATCCCTTTTTAGGGATGGCTGTGTGGTGGAGTGTCTCATGTCTTTTCTTAAGAAATCACAAACGACCCTGAAGTACCCTTACTGCCCACCCCCACCAGCCATGCTACACCCTCTCCCAACTTGAGCTGCTGAAATCACAACACTAGGAGAGAGCTGACATTTCAATTACATGCAGACGACACATGCACACACACAAAGAGGTGTCTCCTCATGCTCAGAGATGTCTCAGAGATGGACTGTCACATGTCACAGGACCAATATAGTTAAACACACAAACTTTAAAAGGCAAGTCAAGTCAATTGCGTAAAAATAAAAGTTCCAAAAGATAGAAGACCCATTTAGGGTTCCCCAAAGAACCTTTAGTTAACAGTTCTTAAAGTTGGCATTTAATGGAAATTCATCCTTTCTAAATGCATAATCTAAATTTAATCAATTTAATAACTGGATCTTCCAGCGAAAAAGATCTGTTGCTACTTCATCTTAATCGTGACTTTAAAAGAACCATTTTTTTTTTTTTTTGTCTGTAAAGTGTGAAGAACATGTCAATCTAATCTAAAGAACCTGTTGTGCAATGAAACCTCTATTTTTAAGTGCACAAAAAAATAAATAAAAAAAAGCTATTGAACATTTCACCATTATTGCCCTAGAAAAAAATATCCAGGTATATTAAAGGATTAGTTCACTTTAAAATGAAAATTACCCCAAGATTAATAAAGGGTCAATAAAGACCTTCTGAAGCGAAGCGATGCATTTGTATAAGAAAAATATCTATATGTAACAAGTTATGAAGTAAAATATCTAGCTTCCACCAGACCGCCTTCTGTATTCAACGTCGTGTCAGTTAAGTTTTTTTTTGTAAGTTGAATAGGGAAGGCGTAGGACGTACTGTAAACGTTTTGAACAGAGAGGCGTTACACTTTCTTCGTAAGTTGAATACAGAAGGCGGTCTAGCGGAAGCTAGATATTTTAGTTTATAACTTGTTAAATATGGATATTTTTCTTACACAAACGTATCGCTTTGCTTCAAAAGGCCTTTATTAACCCCCCGGAGCCGTGTGGAGTACGTTTATGATGTGGATAGAAACACTTTCTTCAGCTCATACTCGTTTATTTTATTCTCACCCCCCCCCCCCCCCCCCCCCCCCCCCCCCCCATATATTAACTTGAGCCTTCCCTCATGGCATGTGCATGCTTTAGAGGGTTCTGTTATGACAGAGCTTGTGGTCTAGATGTGAATTGCGGTGGGATATCATGTATGCCACAGGGAATGTCAGTGTCATGACCTTTGAGGGCATGTAGACAAAGGGATCGTGATACTTTTCTTATCTGACTCGCCATCTGTGGTGGTGTTGAGGGGGGCCAGGGAAGTGAAAACAATTTGACCATTAAATCTCCGCCCACGAGTTGAAAGAGCAAAGCGCTAAATTGGTGTTCTGGGAGGAGTTCGAGAGAATCCTTGAATGTACCAACGTAATATATCATTTCTAATAGCATATCTATTGATTAACATCGGCAGAACAGAACGCAAATAGAGTGGAAGAAGTAAACTGGGCGTTGAAGTTGTAGCAGAGAGTGTCCCTCCCTCCAAGCTGAACTGCAGAAAGGGGTCTGGTCTGCGCTACCAGCAGCGCGCGAGAGGGACGCGAGATTAGGGCAGCAGTTTGGGGGTCTCTGGAATTTATTAGCTGACGCTTGAAGCTCGTTGTTTTTCTCCTGGATTCGGAGCTGATCTACAGGTCCGACAGTTTTTCCAGTAGGCATTCATTCACGCAGACTTGCAACCATCATATTTTACCTCGTTTCATTTCTGGAGCTCAGGACAGCGAAGAAGGACGCGTGTTGTTTGGATTTTGAGGTGAGATTCTCGGTAAACTGAACTCCGCTGGTGTTTACATGAATGCAAACTTATGATGGCTGGTCATTGCGATACGAAGCTCTCTTTATAGACTCATTTAATTCAAATCAACAGCGTGTTTCATTTAAAAACTGTGCCATATATGGTTATCTCTTAAGCAGGGCAGAACCAAAGAGATAAACACTCAAATATATGTTTTGTTTTGACAGTTGGCGATTATTAAATCCTTATTGAGGGTCGATGGTTCACTCGCTTTTTACGCGGTGTAAATTTTAATTTCAGTGTAGCCTAACAACTGTTTTGAGAGGCTTGAAACACTCAGAATTCAAAAAGAAAATGTATTCCGCTTACATAGCGCTTCTCTTACCCCCCAAACAAACAGTTTCATTGCGTTGCTCGCTCGTATTTCACCGATGACAGCGCGTGTCACCATCCGGCGGTTTCTGTTAAATCTAATTAGTTGAGTAAAGCTCGGGGAAAGTCTGGGTGGGATGAGGAGGCATCAAGCTGGCGGTTTTCCCACGGGGTGTGACAGCAGGCAGCGTGTGTTGTCCAGGAGGTCCCGTCATAACTGTAGTTTATCCCCCCCCAGACGCCCAGGTCAGCAGATGGACGGAGCCCTGCCGACGGGCATGAGTTCAGTGCCAGTTTAAATCAATCAAACCGCGCATCTTATCACAAGGCTCTATTCTTGTCTTCAGTGTGTGAGAGAGATAAAATGATTCTATCTATCTATCTATCTATCTGTCTGTCTGTCTGTCTGTCTGTCTAGTCTGTCTAATCAGTTCAGCTGCTCAGATATATCCTAATAATTTATACCGTGACATTCCTTTTAACAAAATTGCCCTTTAGACATGAATTATGGGTATTTTACAGAAAACTAAAACCATGTATGAGTATTATCTTTGGCCATTTTCCAAAAATAACAAAAACATTGCCGTGTTTGTTTGATGTACAATATAGCTGAATTCTTTTAATCTTTAAATGCACTTTAATGCACAATTAAAATTATTCCATGATTTACTCACCCTCAAGTCATCCTAGGTGTATATGACTTTCTTCTTTCAGACGAACACAACCGGAGATATATTTAAAAAATACCCTTAGTCCTCCAAGGTTTATAATGGTAGCGAATGGCTGTCCATATTTTGAAGACAAACAAATGCACCCATCCATAAAAAAATGAATCCATACGACTCCAGGGGTCAATCAAGGCCTTCTGATGTGAATCGATGCGTTTATTTAAAACGTTATAAACTAAAATAATGAGCTTTCGGCACGACAGCCATACGCATTCGACGTACGTCCAAAAAGCGTTAACTTCTGCGATGTAGTACACAATGACAAAGCGCGTAGTATGTCATGGCATAGTGTAGAACGTCGTGGAAGTTAACGCGTACGTCGAATGCGTATGGCTGTCGATTGTGTTCATCGGAAAGAAGATATATCACCTAGGATGGCTTGAGGGTGAGTAAATTATGGAATGATTTTCATTTTTGGCTGAACTATCCATTTAACTACCAATGTTAATTTTTACAATACCTTCAGAAGATTGTTTTTACAGCCCACATGCTTTTATTTATTTCTTTTTTTTTTTAAAGACAGGACTTCACAGCCTGTCAAACTACATCAAATATGGTGATGTGCATGCAATCAGATCTTATCTAATAACAAGTCATTGTAAACCTTTTAAATACATTCTTGTTCTTGAAACTGAGTAATTCGTGATTTAGCATATTATTTGAAATAAAGCCCTGCCATATATTCTCAAGTTTTGCAAGGCCTTAAATCTTACATTCCGACAGTCTAACTTCATGTGCACTGTAACTATATATCCATTAGAGAGTTTCAGTGAATTTATCCACCTATTTCTGGACCCTATTTTTGTAGTCTGACATAAAGGTATGCTGCACTTGTTCTGCTGCACAAAGCAGACTCAGACCAGTTTTCAATTAGTCAAGCACTTGTGCGTGAAGATATTGGCTCTGAGGGATCCATTAATGCCGGCCTCTGGTGGCTTTGTAGTTTAGCTAAATGCTGATGTCAGAACTCAAAGACTTCACTCACACAACTCAACACAGGCTCAGAGGTAAGACTAGAGCTTTAATCTTTACATTCCTCTGAGCTATTGCAAGATATTTGAGAAAAAACCTTAAAATGTGGACATCAGAGGCCTAGAAATGATACAGTTTTGTCTATATAAAGAAGAAGAAGAAGTATGGAAAAGTCCAATGGAAAAATGACCAATCAGTGCGACACCTAATTTGCCCACTTTTTAAATACTCTTTGTTACATTTTCATGGTGTATTGATAAAGAAATGAATAACAACTATTTATTTTTGGATACATTAAGATTTTGGGATTAAGGGTGTGTGTCCACCAAAGCATTTTTTCCAGCGGCTAGCGTACTTTTCCAGTTGTTTTCAATGGGAGCGCCGCATTTTTTAAATGGCAGGAGCGTAATGAGGCACTGAGCGTCCTTTTCACGCTCAAGCGCTGAGCGTTCATTTTTCCAGTTCTATATTGTATACTTAACATTGTATCGACATCTATATATATATAAAAACAGTACAGAAACAAACTATCTGTAAAATTAGCTGGCTAAAAACGCTTTGGTGGACACACGGCCTAAAATATCCAAAAACCACTAGAACAATGTTATATATTTTGTTGACTTGTGTACTTACATTATCCCAGATGTTTCCAAAAAATTTTAAATCCAGAGAAATAAGCCATTTTAACCAGGACACGGACTGTGTCTGTGCGTCGCCTATCAATGACTCACGTTGCCCTCAGTTTCCGGTTTGATTTTGTAGAAACAGTGGAAACACCAAAGATGCTTTAATATATTATGTTGTATAACTCAACACAGTAAGTCTTATTGTCTTGTTTTCTTGATTTACCGCGAGTACCATGTTTTACCATGACTAATATCAATCTAGCTTACTGCAGTGTGCAACAAGCGTCTCATAGCAGCCGCAGAGGGAATGCAGAGTAGCGCTATAACAACTTTCAACACACAAATGTATCTAATATGATAAAACAGTGCTGCGTTACCCCACATACACATGACTGGAAGAAGTGTAGACGTGAAGACACCACCTCCCATGATTCCCGTGAAATGAAATAGTATGAAATAGTATTTTCTTGTAAAACATACTTTTTTAATGTAATTGTGTAGTGAGTGTAGTAAGAACTAAATTGGTTGACTGATGCAAATATAGAAGAGGGAGTCTGTTTTGTTCTGCTTGAGCAGACACAGAATCGTTCAGTCACTAAAGCATTAAGCTACTGGAAATGAATCTTTGGCTCTTCGTGTTGGGAAGTCCCTGTTGAGAGCAAGAGGCCCGTCTCCAGGCTGTAATATTAATATCAGTTGACATGGCGGTAAATGAACTGGTCGTCAGGGCTGGTTTGATCTCAACCACAGTTGCTAGATCTCTAATCGGTGCAGGTGATTCATTCCACCCTGAGCTCTTATCCAGCCTCTAGTGAAATGCCCTTATTGACAGCAGAGCTAAGGCCCTGGGAGAAAAAGAGGTCAAGTCATCACTTTCTTCCAAGTTTCAGGCATCAGAGCTACACGAGCTGGCAGTTTGTAGTCTGCAGAGGATCTGGAATGAGATAAAGTATCTATTGCCCTGAAAAGAAAATTGCTTTTCCCCACCATTTGCTGGAGGACTCTCATCTAATGCGTGTGACATGGGGCGCTTCACCCGGTAATGGGTTTTGGGGCCTTGTTGCCTCTGAGACGTATGAAATTTGCAAAGGAGCTGTGTGGATTAATTACCATGAAGAATATATGTTCTTTGTTCATAGATTCTTCGAAAAATGAGAGGCTTGTTAAGTATGACCTGCCGCTACAGAACTTTGAACAAGAACAATTATGAATGCATAGATCTTTTTCTTTGTCTTAGACGGCTTTGAGAAACTTTAAAGGATGCAGCTGAAGGGCTCCAAAGTTCATTCAAGACAGGGATGTCCAGTGACCCTGGTAAATAACAGGACCTCTTTATCAAGAGGAAACAGACTGCTTGTTTATGCTAGGCATAAGGAGGACTAATGCTTATCTATGTTTCAGGCAATTTCCTTCAATATTAGTGTGCCAGGGTATAATGAGGTGAAAGTATGCATATAACAAGCTGGGTCGTACAGATAGCTGAAGGTCTCACAGTCATTATTTAATCTTTATCCACAGTAAAATGCAGATTTTAGATGTATAATGAACTTGATTTCTCTACTCTCCACTTCTTGAAGTGTATGTTTTATATAGAAGGAGCGCATGTTGCTGGTTTGTGTATTTAAAATGTAAAATCCTCACTAAATATCTGCATTTTAGTTACAGATATAAAACTTACAATGATTAAGCAGGAAATGAATAATAGGAATAGGAAAGTTTTGGAGTCGAAATCTCCTTAAGCTGCTTATTAAATTTAGTGATTAATGTGGCTTACTTTCATTTGAAGAGTCTGCAGTGTAGTTAAAGCAGTAGATGTCGGTAGTGAGCTTAATTTTTGGTTTGAGTATTTGATAGGATTGAGGAATGACATCTTTATTCAGCTCACAAAGAACAACTTGCATGCTTACTCACTGTCAATGCTTGCAGATAATTCGGCAGAAATCCTGTTAAATTTACTTTAAAAACGAGCAGCTCATTGCCAGAAACGTACTGTAAAAAATGATGACAACATATTTTGATGCCATTTTGTCACCTAGGTCTGTATATTGTACAGGCAATATATATTGCTAGGTATATTACTTGCAAATTGTAGTCAGTTACTGATGCCAAATTACTGGGGTTTGTGAAGGAACTGTAGGGGGTTCGTGAGTTTAATGAAAAGCTATTAAAGTATTAGTTAGCCTACTTCAGAATTAAAATTTCCTGATAATTTACTCACCCACATGTCATCCAAGATGTTTATGTCTTTCTTTCTTCAGTCGAAAAGAAATTAAGGTTTTTGAGGAAAACATTACAGGATTTTTCTCCATATAGTGGACTTCAAGCAGGGTTCAACGGGTTGAAGGTCCAAATTGCAGTCTCTACATGATCCCAGACGAGGAATAAGGGTCTTATGTAGTGAAACGATGTCATATTCTAAAAAAATTAAACTTTATATACTTTTTAACCACGAATGCTCGTGTTGCACTAGCTCTGCAATGTGCCACGCATTACGTAATCACATTGGAAAGGTCACGCGTGATGTAGGCGGAAGTACTGAAAAAGTGTTTACAAAGCGAACGTTCAAAGACTAAGTCAAACGGCCGTTACAAAAAAAGGTAAAACAACGATGTCAAATGATTTCGAAGTTGGAGGAGTAAATGATTTGGAGGTTTTCGCTTTACCGTGGTACTTCCGCCTACGTCACGTGTGACCTTTTCTAACTTGATTATGTAATGCGTGGCGCATCACAGAGCTAGTGCAAGACGAGCATTTGTGGTTAAAAAGTACACATCAAGTTTCGGGAGTGATAACCATATTGAAATGTGGAATTGAATCTTAAAGGTGCCCTAGAATTGACATTTTACAAGATATAATATAAGTCTAAGGTGTCCCCAGAATGTGTCTGTGAAGTTTCAGCTCAAAATACCCCATATATCTTTTATTATACCATGTTTTAACTGCCTATTTTGGGGTGGGATTAAACATGCTCTGATTTGGTGTGTGTACACCTTTAAATGCTCGTGCTCCCGCCCCCAAGCTCACGACTCCAATAAACATTGCATAAACAATACTGAAGTTCACAATATAACTCTCAAAATGGATCTTTACAAACTGTTCGTGATGCAGCATATCAGATCACGTAAGTATGGCATGTATTTTGTGGATGTTTACATTTGATTCTGAATGAGTTTGATAATGCTGCACGACGGCTAACGTGGCTAAAGCTACACACAGTTTAAGAGACTCGATAAGAATGTGTTTATGAATTATACATACTACAAGCGTTTTCATGTTAAAAATGAAAATAATGACATGGCTCTGGTCTCTGGAAACATGTTGAAACATAAATGTGGTAACTTTAACCACCTGTAACAGTACATTAGCAACGTGCTAACAAAACATTTAGAAAGACAATTTACAAATATCACTAAATATATCATGATATCATGGATCATGAACAGTTATTATCGATCCATCTGCCATTTTCACTATTGTCATTGCTTGCATGCTTCACAATACCTGCAGAACGTCTGATGATTCGGCTGTGCAGCTCCAGACGTTAATACTGCCTTGTCTTGAACATGGGCTGGCATATGCAAATGTTGGGGGCGTACATATTAATGATCCCGACTGTTGCGTCACAGTCGGTGTTATGTTGAGATTCGCCTGTTTTTCCGTGGTGTTTTTCACGCACGAGATTTACATATGAAGGAGGAAACAATGGTGTTTGAGATTCACTGTATGTCATTTCCATGTACAGGACTCTTTATTATTCAACTATGCCAAGGTAAATTCAATTTTCAATTCTAGTGCACCTTTAAATTGCTATGATTGATTTTTGGACAGCAAAAATCATGTCAAAATGAAATCTTTGTATTAATCTCGGAGTGTAAATGGAGACAAATAGACTTGTTCTATTATGTGTAATATTTTTCTTTATTCTTAATTTTTTACTCGACCTTTATTAAAGCAATACAGTATATAATTAAAAAAATGTAAGTGCTTATGTTTTAATTACTTATTTATTTTAATTTATTTAATTTTAGTTTTTTTTTACTAAATAGTTCAAACCGTTTTTGCCACTGTACCAATGTGCTGTGACATTTTACTGGTATTGCTACCTATCATGATAACTTACAAAAAAACTACAAAAGCACTGTACTGTATTGTTTTGATGAATATAAAATAGATTTTTACTATAAATGTTATGGTAATTAATACTTGCAAAAACATTTTTACTGTATGCTACAGTAAAATTACATGTATGGTTCTGTTAAATGTATTTTTTTTTTTACTGTATATGGTAAATAAAATTTACAGTGAACTGATTACCAGTTTGTTTGATTTTTACTGTAGAATTTTTTTTAAAATTACATTTTACTATAATAATTAAGGTTTTGATTAAATTTCTCAAAACTGTGGACTGTTTATAATAGCAGCACACACAGTTACCCTTGTGTACCCTGAACTATTGAGTAAAAGGGCTCTGTTGATTCGAGTTGCGCTTTTTATGGCATTTCTGTGGCTTAAACAGAGACAGTTGTTTCGCTCTGTATGGGCTCACATTGTCTGTGTAGCAAAGGCCTGATTTCTGTTTCTCCCTTTGACACAGTTAAACTCCTCACTATTCCTGACTCAGGCAAATTTGGTGTGCTTCTTTTTTTTCCCTCATTCCAGTAGAAGTTTATTTTTATTTTTTCCCCTGTACTCCCCACCTCTGTTTCCCCCGTCTTCTGGGTTTTTGGTTTTGGTAACAGTTCTGCGGTTGCTCCTGTGTATTCAAGTGCACATAGCAAACTCAGAAGCCATTACTCTACAGACAGACATTCCTTTGTGGTAGTAGGTTTTAGTCTGTCTCTGTGTTCAGGGGTGTTTAGATGCTCACTACAGTTTTGTGCTCTTTCGAGATGATCAAGAAACACGTTTTGTCTTTGAATACCACCCACACATACAAGGACATTAGCATGCGTTCACACAAACACACTCGCATCAGAGTGGAATGAGCACAGCTGGATCAAGTCCATCAGCTCAATGTGTTTAAGGTCTTTGCTCTTTGTTACTATATTAATTAAAGGCTGTTCTGTTTAGGATCTGGCTTGAATTCTGGACATTGTACTAATGATCTGTAATTTATATACCTCAAGCTGAATACAGCTTACAATGTTTCCCTGAAGTGTGGCTGGTTTAATAGAAGAACTTGCATGATGTTTTGCACTAAAATCAATTTTTTTCCCCCTCAATATGCTGAGATAAGCTCTGTCCTTACAATACAAACATGATGCAGCGTGCTACAGTATGAACCTTTTAGACATAAATGGGTTATATGTTGTTTTCCCCTAGATATTATCACCACTTTTATGCATTATGCATTATATTAATATGCTTCTGCATAACCAAAATGTTTTTGCATTAGAATTTATTCGTTTTTATTCATGTTTTTCTGCAATTTCACAAAACATTAGGTTGATGCAAAAAAAATAAATAAATAAAAATAATAATAGAAGCCTATTAGAAAAGGGTAAAACAGACTGATGAGTGCTTTTTATATACATTTACATATCACCAATCAAATTTTGAGTTTTTTGAACACTCAAACTCATTCTTTCTTATATTTAGTTTATTTTATTTTATTTTAGTGCTGTCAATCCATTAAAAACATTGGAGTTTTTAATATTTTTATATTGTAATAATTTCACAGTTACTCTCTAAATTAATGTAGAAACAGTTTAAAAACAGTATATTTTAAATATTTGTTTAATGACATCTTTTTATGAGTGAAGGTCAGTATCACTGATACTAATACTGCTACTGATGTCTCTATGAAATTGATTTTTTTTAAACATTAATGATAGACATTCAACATTACAGTATAATTGAAAGCTATTAATTTCAACATTTATTAGGCTTTAAAAAAATAACGTTATCATTTAAGTGAACTTAAAACAATCTTCACATAAACCCATTGTAATACATATTTACCTGTCTAACAGGTAGGAAATATACAGAAACTGAATAAAGTTATCAAACACTTTACAATCTTAACTTATTATATCTTAAATTAAATATAGATTAATCCTCATTAAAGCTACAATTTTCTCTGTTACCTCTGTTCTTTGATTAATATTAATGACAGACATTACAGCAACTGGTTTATTAGGCTGCTGTCACTTTAAGAGCTGCCGCTGCCGGACACGACGTGGATCTGACACGCATCTCATTTTCTCTCTTTAAGTTCATTTAAGATGTTATTTAACTCATTAAAGACTGTTCTTATGAGGATACTCAACAAAACAGGCATTTTGGCATAATTTTATAATGTTTGTTCAAGCGCGAAAGAGAACTCGATTCTTAGAAACGGTTTCTATTTTTCTGCGACGTCGCGTGTGAAACAACACAAATTATGGCAATGATAATCTCAGTTACTGTTTGTGCTTTATTGAATATTAAAAGCGTCTAATGTGAGTTTGAATATCATTTTGTGTCTTTTACAGCCGTACTGAAAGCAACAATGGACAATTCATCTCAGATCTTTAAAATAAATGAAAGGAAACAAGAACGTTCAAACTATCAACTCATTGTGAACAGACAAGTGTATTCTATGACAAAGATTGTTTCAGTAACTCAGTGTGTATTTTTAATAATGTTAAAATGGTGTAATATTCATGAATTTGATGATGTAATTTCGTTGCGAGTGCCGGGAGCTTGCCGATAGACCCCGCCCACACACCCTTCTGATTGGCTGTGATTTTTGATTGACTTTATCACGTCTCATAGTTGCGCCGCGTCTGGTGTGGACACGGTGTAACAACCACAATGCTTTCAGTTAAACTGACAAAACCACAATTGAACTGACAAAAACATTTGTATGTCACTGTTCATGTCAGTTACAAAATACATGCCTGATCCTCAAGAACATTTCCCCAGTCTCCTCGTAATGTATTTGACAACTTCCTCCTCCAAGTCTGCCACATCAGATGCCATTTTATGCCTGGTGTTTAACAGCAGATTAAGTTGACATGTTCTGTACTTTTTAGTTTTGCTCCTCGTGATTTTTTTATGAGCTGCTATAAATTTTTCAGCTGGGCTTCTTTACTTGTATGTGGCTTGGTGGGTCACTAAAGTCATCTTGTTGTGAAGCCCCAGGCATCATCAGTTGTCAGTCAGATTCCTCAGTGTATTGTCACATTGTGTGGTCAATAATGAGGAAACTGCACGTTTCTACATTCAAGCTGCTGAGGAGATATTTAGGGCAATGATATCATTCCCCACTGATTAGGCTGGAGAATGGATGAAATAGACCATGAAGTCTAATCTCTTCCTTTCCTAATCTCTGCTCGTGTTTGGAAACTGCCGGAAGAAAAAGACTGAGCACTCTTCAAAGGTTGTAAATGCTTTGTGTGAGCATCATTTGCATGTTACTGATTATTTTAACATAAATTGAATGTGCCAGCTTGCGTTTTTGATGATGGAGAGAACAGGATTGTTCGAGACTGAGAGTTACAAGGTGCTAAATTTGAATTAGTGCTGCTTTTTTGGGCTATGATGGGCAACTTAAATCCCCCTACAGGTCAAAGACAGGGAGCTTCAGGAAATGATAAACCTGGGCATGTGTCCCAATAATTAGTCACATGTTCTTCTGCCAGCTAGTGGCCACATTACGCTGACTTAATTACAACCACCTGCTCGAGATGGTAAAGACTGAAAACATCAGACCCAGCAGTTGAGGAAAGTCTCCAGCTGTTTGCGCTTTTGGGATAATCTTGTGATTGGCAAGTTGTAATGTTTTTCTTGAGTCCTGCGAGACCATGGCATCTGAGATGGTGTAAATCAACCGAGAAAGGATATTTCAGTGCTGGGCTTGTAGAGACTTTGCCTGCCAACGTCTCTTAGAGTTAAATATGAGATGTGCCCTCAGAAATATACAGGCCTTAAATAAGCTCCATTAACGTAGAACAATAAAAATGGCTTCATTGTTTGTCTAACATTTGGAAAAATGAAGAGGAAATAAACAGAGTTGTAATTAATAATTGGGAAAGTAAACGATTTCTGTTTGCTGTTTGCTAAATGGTTGATTTCTTTGTGGAAAAATGCATCCATCATTAGTCTTGAAGAATTGTCTGCTTGTTTAGCAGTGAAAACTTTTCTTTATTTAATTGAAAAGGATTTAATACTTTTTTTAACTCAAATATTGTCTTTCCTATTTAATGCATGTTAAGACATGATAGGCCTAAACTTAGAATATGGTTTGTCAGCCGTCCCCTACTACATTTTTATTCTCATACTTTATTTCTTTCTTTATACACTGTTGTCTTCCATATTAATACCTATCCTTGTATGATCCTAATGATCAAACACATCTATCATTTTAAATAATTTTAGTTTATTTAAGTGTGTGCAGTACTGAGCACATGCATAAAATGCATAAAGGTGCACATATCTCAATTTTCACTCATATCTTTGTCACACCACACTGAACAAAGCTTTTATAGTTTGAAGTTGATGGAATGATAAAGTCCCTTTTCAGTTCTGTCCCATAAGCCCTTAAATATTGTGCCCAAATAACTTACCTTGCCTTTGAAGATTTAATAGATTCTGTCTTTTAAAATACCTTATGAAATGTGATTTGCAGCATTTAAAAGAGCAGTTAACCCAAAAATGAAAATCTTGTCATCTTTTATGCCTGCTCAACCTCATTTTGAAGAATATCCAGTAACAGTTTATTTTGATGGTCCACTTTAGACATTCTACTAACTATAAGTGGGTCATTGACTAATAAAGCTTCAAAAAAGGTGTTTTTAAAAAAATGTTTTCAAAACTGATGTAATGAATATTTTTTAGTCATGAACAATGTGTTTAAACAAGTCGTTAAATAACATTTCAAAGTGTTTAAATTCATTTTTACCAGTCCATGTTCTATGCATTAGACAAGGCAGTATTAACGTCTGGAGCTGCACAGCCAAATCATCAGACGTTCTGCAGGTATTGTGAAGCATGCAAGCAATGACAATAGCGAAAATGGCAGATGGATCGATAATAACTGTTCATGATCCATGATATCATGATATATTTAGTGATATTTGTAAATTGTTAGCATGTTGCTAGTGTACTGTTAAATGTGGTTACCATTGTTTTTTACTGTATTCACGGAGACCAGAGCCATGTCATTATTTTCATTTTTAACATGAAAACGCTCTGTATAATTCATAAACGCATTCTTATCGAGTCTCTTAAACTGTGTGTAGCTTTAGCCACGTTAGCCGTCGTGCAGCATTATCAAACTCATTCAGAATCAAATGTAAACATCCACAAAATACATGCCATACTTACGTGATCTGATATGCTGCATCACGAACAGTTTGTAAAGATCCATTTTGAGAGTTATATTGTGAACTTCAGTATTGTTTATGCAATGTTTGTTGGAGTCGTGAGCTTGGGGGCGGGAGCACGAGCATTTAAAGGTGTACACACACCAAATCAGAGCATGTTTAATCCCACTCCAAAATAGGCAGTTAAAACATGGTATAATAAAAGATATATGGGGAATTTTGAGCTGAAACTTCACAGACACATTCTGGGGACACCTTAGACTTATATTATATTTTGTAAAATGTCAATTCTAGGGCACCTTTAAGATTCAATTCCACATTTCAATATGGTTATCACTCCCGAAACTTGATGTGTACTTGTTCCAACGTGATTACGCAATGCGTGGCACATTGCAGAGCTAGTGCAACACGAGCATGTGTGGTTAAAAAGTATAAAAGTTTTATTTTTTTTAGAAAATGACATTGTTTCACTAGATAAGACCCTTATTCCTCCTCTGGGATCATGTAGAGCCCTTTGAAGCTGCACTGAAACTGTAATTTGGACCTTCAAACCATTGAACCTGAGTGAAGTCCACTATATGGAAAAAAAATCCTGGAATGTTTTCCTCAAAAAACCTTAATTTCTTTTCGACTGAAGAAAGAAAGACATAAAAATTCTGGATGACATGGGGGTGAGTAAATTCATAGCTTTCTTGAGTAATTCTCAAGTGAACTAATCCTTTAAATGTTATTGTCTTTTGGACATTGAAAAGCTTTGAAAAACCATTTAGATGAGTCAATGATGACAGATCTTTCATTTTTAGGGTAAGATTTTATGTTTGAGCATTAATCATAGTTTTTATATACAACTTGTATAATTATGTGAAATTTGGAGAGTTGGAAACAAGAAAGATATGTTCTTTTTCCCACCAAGCAGATCATTGAGCTCAGTGAGAAGTGTCAGTCAGCAAAATGCAGTCTAAAAAGAGTCCAAAAATGAGTCAGATAATGTGTGTGGCCCTTTTTACGCTTTTGGAGGGCAGAAACTGAATTTCAGGAATTGGCTAAAGGCTTTCAGAGGCAATTGAAGACATATGGAGCAAGCATCAGCCTACAAGATCAGTTGTAAACGCCAATTTTTACCTTTCATCTCATGAACAACTGCAGCAGCGTAACACCCAGAATTACACTAAGATAGAAAACCAGCTTTAAAGAAAATCCAAGTGATCCTTTGCATATTAAATGCAGACAGAAGATAAGATTATGAATTAATTGACTATGTAATAAGTCCTGTTGGTTTCAAATTAAAACTCTACAATCCTGTTTCAGCTTTTTTGACCTGTTTCATCTATATAAAGTTTCATCCATTAATTTGATACCCTTCCAAATACAGACACCAATATTTTGGATTTACAGATGCCATTTCCTTAAAAAAAGCAGAGTTATGTGTGTTGTGATACAGTATGTGTGAGTTTGGGATGTGTTCTCTTCACTTTCTCAGCACATTCATTTGTTGTCCCACTGCTGATCCATCATCTCTTGTGGCGGAAACCAATTGACTTGTTCCTACTGAGACCTCTTATTGGATGCCCTCCAAATGATCTCATGTTCCATAGTTTCTTTGGCTCCTCCTCATGTGCCATAAATCATTGTGATGTAATCTTTCACACTGCCGTTCCCACAGCTGGTTAGATGAAGTGCTTGTTCTCCGAGTGTTGCGTAGTGACCAGTTAACCTCACGTTTTACATCCCAGAGCAGAAATGACCGCTTTGACCTCTCATTTTCCTCAGATGTGCAGATTTCTGAAATTTCCATTTATCCCGCCTGGGGTCTTTAAGGTTATGGACTGTTTTTGCAGTGTTTATCCAGGCGAATAAGACTGAACACATTTTGAGAATCTTCAAATCTCTCAGAGTGTTTATGTCTGGTATTTGCATTTGGGCCTGAAGATTCCATCTGATTTTCTGAGAGTATTTGTGTTTGTGTTGAGTATGATCCCTCCTGACGTCTCTGCGCTTGTGCTCCCATGGCCAGGGGGAGGAATGTTTCTAAAAGCACTGAGAGATTTTTACGAGACCTTACTGTGGAAAAATGTCTGGTCTTTTTGCCACCTGCCCCTCCCGGATAGTCTCCTCCTGAGATCCTGTAAAAAGCAGGATATCTACCCTAGGATGTCTTGTTCTTTACATCCTGAGGGTAATGGGATTTTGGGAAATTGCAAAGCAGAAACATTTTATGAACATATTATAGGAAAAATACAAGTCTTATTGATGTTTAAAGGACCCCAGTGAATTCTATTTAGCCCTTAATTCATCATCTCATATCAAAGGCTTTGCTTTGAATCGTTGAATATGTCATTTTCTGTGAAATTAAAGCAAATTAAATTGAAATATAGCTGCGAGCAGCAATTATCAGGGTTCAAGCGCTTTAAGGCCTTTAAGCACATGCGTAAAGGTATTGTGTTTTATTTAGCAAGCGTGTAACCGTCTCGATCATAGAGGGAAAAGACCATTTACAGTCAATACAGGCAATTTACCATAAAAAATATATATTTTTTAAAAATTTAAAAAATATAAAGCTTTTTTAAAGCTTTTTAACAGTTATCGAGGTTGAGCCAAAAACCTAGGACTAGTTCGCCAAAGTTGTTTTTTGAAATAATCTCTGATATTTAACGAACGATTTGATGGACAGATGCGGTCCTAGAGGCAAAGTTACTCAGAATGAGTTCTACCATGTGGTACGAATGTGGCGGGTATGTGCGAAAAGCATGCAATACACAATCCTTTACGCACGTGAAAAACGCAAAGGCCGATTTCTTTTTAATTCCTCACAGGCCTCTAGGGCCGTGAGTCAGACAGGCCCAGCGAGTTTCGTTCCGAATGGCCTTCGTTAACCATGTCTGATAGCTGCTCAAATTTCATTGGCCATTGGCGGCCACGTTTTTTGAGATACGTCAATGTCCCCATAGACAATCATGGCACCTCACCTCAGACAAAGACACTGTATCCCAATTTTCAAGTCAATCAGACTAACGGTGAAGTAGTTATAGCTATTTTCATGTGTTTCTTGCTGTTATAGCACCACCAAGTGGCCAGTTGCCACGTCTTTTTTCACACAACCACAGAATGAGCACTTACATAGGTGTGCCGAGTCTGGAGTTATAGACATTTTAGTAAAAGTGTCTCTGCCCACTTCAAGTGTTTTGGCGGCCCGTGAATCGAAATTTCAACTTTTTTGATAATTATTGTCAATCAGACTCCAGAGAATCTAGGACTCCAGAGGACTAGTTCGCAAAAGTAGGTTTTTCAAATATAAAAATTCATAATACTCAAAAAATTCGCACTTGACACTTGAGCCTACGCCTAACAGTTTGGGAGTTACGAACCATTTCATACTTTTGACCGCTTTAGCGCCCCTGTCAGGCTGATCAGGGTGAGCCTTGTTGATGTTGTAGGCGGTGTGAGTACTACCAGCCCTCAAAGATTTATAGTCTCTATGTCTTACGGTTTGGTCTGCCCGATCGCTTTTAGGGGAGAATGCTGATCCTTGGAAATTTTAACAACTACAATAGGATTTTAGTGCTAATTAATATCTTGAATTTTGAAAAACAGATTTATTATAAAGAAGGAAATGCTAACAATGCTTTTTTTTTAGTTCTCGGATGCAGCCATAGCTTTAGAAAACCACACAGAGGTGTAGGGGTTAAACAAAATGTGCCCGTTTACGAGGAGGTCCCACTGTTGAGCTTCTGCCTGATGAGGAAAATTATCCTGTTCTAAGGGTTGATGTGCTTCTATCCCAGCATGGCTTCTGCTCTCCGGTCGTGCCCGTGAAATCAGCGCAGTGCAGCATTATCATTCAAGCCTCCAGCTATGTTAAATCTCAGTCTAGATCAATTAAAACATCCAGCTTCTTCTTCAAATCTCTGTCTGACAGATGCTGCAGTTTTATTTGCATGTATCAAAATCTCATATTCATACACATGGAATCCACTGATTAGGTGTCTTGAGAGGAGGATGTGAGCGGAGAGGGGATTGGTGTTTGTCTTTTTTTGGGGGTATTATGAGGTGAACAAATAGATACTGTAAATATAAATAGATACTTACTCTACCATTCAGACTTTTCGGGTCTGTAACCTGATAATAAGAAATGAATGCTAAAATGCTGAGTTAAAACAACCCAAGTTGAAAATGGACAGACCCAGCGATGGGTTAAATGTTTGACCCAACGTGCTGGGCAGTTTTATTTAACTCAACTATTGTTTAAAAATTACTATATGGCTGGCTTAAAATGAACCCAAAATTAAAATTAAAAATCAGACTAGAGGCAACAATAATAATCAAAAGGGGAAAATGTATTAATAAGAAACTTAATAAATTGTATTGTTTAATTTTTATTCATTAAACTTATTAATAAATGTTAATTCCAACATATTTTGGGTTCATTTTGAGCAAGCAATACAGTAATTTTTAAACAATAGTTGAGTTAAATAAAACTGCCCAGCAGGTTGGGCAAGCATTTAACCCAAACCGCTGGGTTAAAACAACCCATTTATTGGGTTTGTCCATTTTCAACTCAACTTGGGTTGTTTTTAACCAAGCATTTTTTTTAGAGTGTAAGATAAAGACACACCAAGGTAACACTATATATGGTTAAAATGGGTGGCACCTTATAAGTTAGTGAAAAACAGTAAAACTGTTAAATGTTTACCAATGTTAAATGTAATCTTCAGCCAATCTCAACATGGATATACATTTTTCATACTGGACATTCTAATGTTTGATGCCTAAATTCACTTGTACCTTTTAAATTGATAAATTGAACTGAAATCAGTCAATTTAAATTCAAGTTACAAAGGGAACCCTCAACCCATGATTTAAAATGATTGCCCCTTTTTGGCCAGATCCCGCTCTCATTCTGTTGTCGTGAACTGCCGTGCTGTTTTCCCATGGTGAATGGGATTACACTGACAGCAGAGAATGTTTGGTGTTGACACAGCATGCAGCTTGGTTAGTCCTCCAAATCCCCTGCTGTTCCTCAGACCAAACAGCAAAATCTGCTCATTTTTCAGACCAATTGCTTTGGGAATATGAACTGACTAGAGGAAAGTCCTGTATTTGTGTAAGGAGCTAATAGTTCTTCCACTGGTTTTAATTAAGAAACACTCAGGGAACCAAGTGCTTCCTGTCCGACAGATTGTGCTTTGAATTTTTACGACAGGTTTTGTCAGCACAATGAAATAAACAGTGTACACCCTGTAAGGATGGTTAACACTGGATTACATCTTCTCACCAAAGTCACATACTGCTGCTTTTGACTATTAACATGTATTATTTCAATTTATAATAAAACAAGGTTCAGTTGACGCAACATCCACTATAATGTTTGGTACATCTTTTAACGAAGACCTGAAATTGACAACATATGTATGCACATACTTAAGAAGCTTGTCTAACGCAGAGCTTAAATAAATGTGGTGGACAGTGATTAAAATGTTTGGTTGCTTCAGAACAGGCGATAGTTCAGGAATGAATGATTGAAGATGTTCAATATGAGGCAGGAGCTTATTTGATGATAAAAGGTCATAGGTAATCATAGGTAATTGATATTGGATTGTTTCTTGGTTGTCCTGTGTTGTTGCGGACTAGTCTCACGTAGCCAGACCTTCAAACTGCTGGCAGAAGGTTTGGACTCCATAGCAGCTTTCATTGGCCAAGGACCATCCAAGAGGCCGTCTGACATGTAAAGCAACCAATCACAGTTCGTTTAGGTCAGCGTCACATTAAGAGGTGTGAAAATGTAAAGTCGATGTCCCTACAATAATATTCATTCAAGAGCATCATGCAAGTTCATTGCAACAATGGAACTGTGAACTTCATACTTTTTAAAATCCAGAAACTCATTGTAAAAAATAGGGGTAAGAAAATATCGAGACATGTAAATAGCGCAATATGTTTGGCGATACTGTATCAATATTAAAAATACCGTATCAATATTTATTTGTTTACATCCAAGATTTGTGCAATGGCATCCTGTTCAATTTAAACCCCGACCGCTAGATGGCAGTGTTGTTATCGCTGAATATGAACTGTGACAGAAAGAAGCGCAAGGGTGCACTGCTAAAGTTAGCATTAGCAAATCCAGCTCACGCCGCAGTGAAAGTCATTTTAGCTTCCACTGTATAGTAGGCACTATGGAGATTGACAAGAGTCACATTGTTTGCAAAATAAACAATGTCAAAATCCGATACTTGGGAAACGCATTGAATTTAAGAGCACACTTAACATCCTGGTCTACATTACTAGTACAGAGCCCCGCACATGACATGCAGGAAAAAAAGTAAATCGTGCACACGATGTTTCCTTGCCTCGATTTACTTAATCATGCGCATGATTGAATATTTCGTTGCCTCAATTTACTAAATCATGCGCACAATTTACTATTTTGTTCCCTCGATTTACTTAATTGTGCGCATGATTGAATATTTCGTTACCTCAATTTGCTAAATCATGCGCACAATTTACTACTTTGTTCCCTCGATTTACTTAATCCTGTGCACGATTTAACATTTCGTTCCCTTGATTTTCTTAATTGTGTACACGATTTAACATTTCGTTCCCTTGATTTACTTAATTGTGTACACGATTTACTATTTCATTCCCTCCCACGATTTACTTAACTGTGTGCACAATTTACGATTTCGTTCCCCGATATGCTAAATCTTGCGCACAATTTACGATTTCGTTCCCTCAATTTACTTAATTGTGCGCACAATTTACGATTTTGTTCCCTCGATTTTCTAAATCGTGCGCACAATTTACTATTTCGTTCCCTCGATTTGCTAAATTGTACGCATGATTTACTATTTGTCCCTCGATTTACTTAATTGTGTGCCCGAATTTACTCTTTTGTTCCCTCGATTTATAATTTATGCGAATGATTTAGCAAATCAAGGGAACGAATTAGTAAATCGTGCCTACTATTTCCTGCATGTCATGTGCGGGGATCCGTACATTACAGATAAAGAAACAATTATTTAAGTAAAATATAATCATATGTCAAGTGTCTTGCATGTATTTCTGGGAATGTTCTTTTACTGTCATTCACTGTAAATTATCAGTTCATAATTTTCACTTCCAAATCTCAAATTTCACTTTTTTACAGTAAAATTACATGTAATGCAATGTTAAACCATTTACAATTTTTCACCTTGGTAAGGTATATGGTTAGGTTAGGTTAGCCTAATTTTTACAGTTGTTTTCTGTAAAAATTACAAAAAAAAAAAAACAAACAAACAAAAAAAATGTTTCCCAGTATAGTTTAGACATTATTCCATAAAGACTTTTAAAGTAAACCAGATTTACTTAAGAATAATGTACTAAAACGCAATTACATGTCCAAATATGAGGATCAAGATTGTGTTAATTGCTTGGTTTCTCTGCCTGTGGTGTTGCACCATGTATCTCCACCCACTGTGAAATCTCATTCACAGATTTCACAAAAAGGAGAAGGTCCAAAATCCTTCTCTGTAGCTGGACAATAAACATCAAATCATTTCTGTTTGGCTGTAGTTGTGTGGCATTGCACAACAGTTTTTTTTTTTTTTTTTCTGATGGATTTTTATTGCATACACTAAAAAATGCTGGGTTTAAAAACAACCAGAGTTGGGTTAAAAATGGACAAACGGTTATTTTACACTGTTTAATCACTGTTTTAAAAAGTCAATTTGATCCTGAGTGAATGTCATCAATCATTAACTCTTTACTGACATGATCAGATCATTTATCCTGTTTATATGCTGTTTGCATAACTCTTTCTGAGTGAAAACAGAGGTTCATGACTGATGTTAACCTTTCTTGTGCCTAATTGGAGAACTCTACTCCCCCACACCTTTAAGCCCTTTTGGCCCATTCCATCAGGTCTCCCCCCTTTTAAACGCTCAGCTTCAAAGGCTTGTTTTGATGCCCTGAACCTCGTCTCTCCCCAGAGACTGAGTTCTGCTTGGCCTTGGGGCCTGGAAAGGGAGAGGGAAGTTTTAATGAAAGACAAGAACAGACTGCTTAGAGAAAACACTAAGAAAGTGTGTACAGAGCTGGTCATTATCACAAAACTGAGTGTTGTGCCAGGAGCTGTACCATATGACTCTTTGACAGCCTCCTTTTTCTCAAGGGATCACGCTTGCTTCTGTTAGACACCTGCCGTGAGGTCAGAGGACACCTGGATGCAATGTTTCAATCAAATGTATTGATCAATTGTCTGAAGCAAAGAAGTGGGTTAAATCTGTGTTGAGTTGATACCTGATTGTGTTTTATTAGTATAATAGAATTCAGGGCTCAGTTCAGACATCTGTGAATGCCTATTGTTTTATGAAATATTGCAATACACTTGAATAAGTTTTGAAACACTACATCTGTGGTGTGTCATTGTTTATGAAGTAAATCTCTTAATATTACTGAAGCCAAACCTAAAAAGACCCCATAGTCTCAGCCTCAGGCATTGCCAAAGATTTAGGAATCGCATGTGTATTTGTTAAACAATGTAGTTTTTTTTACCCTTTCGGCTTTCCATAGTCCAATACGCACTTTACACTCATAACAGTTCTGTTTTTGACTCCCCATGTGTTTTTAGGTATGTTACAAGTACAATTAGTGCTTCTGAGAAACATTAGTCAAGTTTATGGCAAATGTTTGGCACTGTAACATTTGGATGGAGAGAAACTGACCACAAAGTCAGAATTGTGTGATATAAAGTCAGAATTGCGAGTTATAAAGTCAGAATTGTGTGATATAAAGTCAGAATTGCGAGTTTTAAAGTCAGAATTGTGAGTTTTAAAGTCAGAATTGCGAGTTTTAAAGTCAGAATTGTGAGTTATAAAGTCAGAATTGCGAGTTTTAAAATCAGAATTGCGAGTTTTAAAGTCAGAATTGTGAGTTATAAAGTCAGAATTGTGAGATATAAAGTCAGAATTGCGAGTTTTAAAATCAGAATTGTGTGATATAAAGTCAGAATTGCGAGTTTTAAAGTCAGAATTGCGAGTTTTAAAGTCAGAATTGCGAGTTTTAAAGTCAGAATTGCGAGTTATAAAGTCAGAATTGTGTGATATAAAGTCAAAATTTTGTGATATAAAGTCAGAATTGTAAGTTATAAAGTCAGAATTGTGAGTTATTAAGTCAGAATTGTGAGTTATTAAGTCAGAATTGTGAGTTATTAAGTCAGAATTGTGAGTTATTAAGTCAGAATTGTGAGTTATTAAGTCAGAATTGCGAGTTTTAAATTCAGAATTGCGAGTTTTAAATTCAGAATTGCGAGTTTTAAATTCAGAATTGCGAGTTTTAAATTCAGAATTGCGTGATATAAAGTCAGAATTGTGAGTTATAAAGTCAGAATTGTGAGTTATAAAGTCAGAATTGTGAGTTATAAAGTCAGAATTGTGAGTTATAAAGTCAGAATTGCGAGTTTTAAAATCAGAATTGTGTGATATAAAGTCAGAATTGCGAGTTTTAAATTCAGAATTGCGAGTTATAAAGTCAAAATTTTGTGATATAAAGTCAGAATTGCGAGTTTTAAAGTCAGAATTGCAAGTTATAAAGTCAAAATTGTGTGATATAAAGTCAGAATTGTGAGTTATAAAGTCAGAATTGCGAGTTATAAAGTCAGAATTGTGTGATAAGAAGTCACAATTACCTTTTTTATTTTTTTATTTGGTGTTGGAAACAAGCTTCCATAGTAAACAGTTCTTTTTAATTTTGTAATAATATTTCACAGTATTACTGTTTTTACTAAATAAATGCAGCCTTGGTGAGCAGAAGAGAATTTTAATTTTAAGCATTGAACATAATTACAGCTCAAAATTAATTTAAGGGCCAACTAACAGACATAAAAACGTAGTGCTTTTTAATAATGCTTAGGTTATAATTTTTAATTTTGATGAGCTGGACACACCTCAATTAGAGGAAGAATGAGAGAAAAAGTAGCATATGCCTCCAATGACTGGACATCACATCCTTCCAGAGGGACAGACGTCCTGTAGGATGTGTCACTCAATGTGTATGTGAATAACATAGCAAACATGATTACAAACAGAGAGGGGAAGAGGTAGGGCAGTGAAAGTGTATAATGACAAATAACAACAAGCACATCCTTTATACTGCCCACTCCTCTATGACCATCTATTAGCATTGAACTTTAAGTCATCCTGCATTGTTCAAATGTACTGCATACTGAAAAGGGACCTTTAGCTTGGAGGCAGATAAGCATGATGCAGATGCCCTTTGAGATCTACTGTTTAAACCCCTTGTTGATTTTAGATGAAGGAAACAATGTTTGCTAGTGTAGAGAACACAATTAAAGAGCCAACGGTCCCCTCAGACTTTAAGGTCAGAAGAAACAGATCAATTTACCAGGTAATGACCAATCGGTGTACTCTGTGGTCGATATTAAATGCCATTGAATGCCATTGATTTGGGAGTAAAAGAGGTTTATTTAAAGGAAGCCTCTAGAGTAGATGCAAATGATATGCATTGTTTTTGAAGTATTTTTCACATTCATTTTTTTCCATAGATTAAAAAAAAAAACGTATTTATTTATCAGACTATTTTCAGCAAGATATTTTCAAGAGGAAACACTAACTACTCCTCTCATGAAGCACTGAGAATGACATAATCGAATAAGCAACAACACGAGAATCTAGAAATATTAAGTATAATTCATTATAGAAGTATAAAAAGATGATATATTAGAAGTGTATTACAGAATGTTCAAATATATACCAAAATAAAAGTTGATTGAGAGTGATGAGGGACTGATTCTCATATGCTCACAAAGGCTGCATTTGAAACAGTAATATTGTGAAATATTATTTCAATTTAAAAGAGCTGTTTTTTACGGAGCCTCGCACATGACATGCAGGAAAAAAGTTAATTGTGCGCACAATTTACTATTTCGTTACCTTGATTTGCTAAACCGCGCGCACGGTTTACTAATTCGTTACCTTGATTTGCTAAACCGCGCGCACGGTTTACTATTTCGTTACCTTGATTTGCTAAACCGTGCGCACGGTTTACTATTTCGTTACCTTGATTTGCTAAACCGTGCGCACGGTTTACTATTTCGTTACCTTGATTTGCTAAACCGTGCGCACGGTTTACTATTTCGTTACCTTGATTTGCTAAACCGTGCGCACGGTTTACTATTTCGTTACCTTGATTTGCTAAACCGTGCGCACGGTTTACTATTTCGTTAACTTGATTTGCTAAACCGTGCGCACGGTTTACTATTTCGTTACCTAGATTTGCTAAACCGTGCGCACGGTTTACTATTTCGTTACCTAGATTTGCTAAACCGTGCGCACGATTTACTATTTCGTTACCTTGATTTGCTAAACCGTGCGCACGGTTTACTATTTCGTTACCTTGATTTGCTAAACCGTGCGCACGGTTTACTATTTCGTTACCTTGATTTGCTAAACCGTGCGCACGATTTACCAATTTGTTCCCTCGATATAAATCATGCACATGATTTAGCAAATCGAAGGAACGAATTAGTGCATGTCATGTGCAGGGCTCCGTAATTTTTTATTTTAATATATTATAAAATTCTTGCGATGCAAAGATGAATTTTCAGCATCATTACTCCAGTCTTCAGTATCACATGATCTTTCAGAAATCGTTCTAATATGCTGATTTGGTGGTGCTTATCATTATCAATGTTGAAAGCTTTTGGAATGGGGCCGATTTGATAAAGTTACAAATCCACAAAGCTTTCGATTTTAGTTTACAGATATTTTGCCAAAGCAATGGCGCAAAACAATGTTAGACTACTTTTATGTTATTATGAGAAGTTTTAAAATATTTTCAGTTCATTAATAAACTGGCAGCAGATTAAACTATGTTGGGCCGCCACAGTCTAGGTAATTAATGTGAAACACTGTGGCTGTTGCGTTGTTTTATGGCTTTACTTTGTCCTCCTGTGTGTCTATAGAAACAGAACAGTAATGGATGTCCTTACCGTAACAATTGTTGTATGAACTAAAGATGTTCTAAACATGATTATTTTAGGGAGGCTGTTAGTGATGTTTGGGGAACCACACCGAATTTGTCTACAAAACAACATCCTGGATTTTATTATGCCTCTTTTATGTTATCCTTCTCCCTACATTCATCTATCCTTATTTAAGAGAAATCTGCTGCAGTTTTCGCAAAACGTTTGGTGCTACCATGAATAATGCTTTTGTGGCTATGCCAGGAACATCACAATTTTAATTGGCTAGTAGCTTATTGCAACTGGGAGACACTTGTGGCAAAACAAAACGAATAGCAGAAAGTTAAAGCATTTAGGCTTGTTATCTACACACAGTTGGAGATTCTCTCCGACAGTGAGAATCAGCTACAGGTAATTAGCCAGGAATGCTGTTTCTAATAAATTATTCATGACCTCGACACTAATCAAGATTAGTAGCACCGAGCATAACAGGCAAAATGCAGTCAGTTTGGCGTCGAACAATAAAGAGCAATTAACCAACCAACGAATCTGAAAAGTAACGGCAGCCATTAATATTTCACCTCCTTCAATAGTGGGTTTAGTTTGATTAAAGCTAGTGTGATGCTCATTCTGTCCCAGTTCATTTCTTTACGCAAGCTGCAAAGTGAAAAATTCACGCACATGCTGTTTCAGAGTAGTGCACCACAGGGAATGTCATCAATAATGAATCCTCAATCTCGTCGCACTCCAAGAGTCGTACTTACAGTATGCCCTGTGCCAAGCTCTCCTCTGAGTCTTCAGTGTGGAGGAGTGCTGCTTTTTCTCCATTGTACATGTTTTATTGTGCTTTTGTGGATATGAATTTGCTTAGCTGTTTGTTTGGTGTGTTTAAATATGTGGCATGACCTCTGGTTGTGTTTCTTCTCACAGCTAATAACAACAGACGGAAAGAGAGAGTAGAGGGACGCAGCATCCTTTGACCTGAATCCTGAACTACATCAAAGAACTCATGGTAGGTGCTTTTGCTTATTAACATAAACAGTCTGTGTGTTCTTAAAGGGATAGTTTAACTAAAATGAAAATCCTGTTATTTACTCACACTCATTCGGTTCTAAACCCGTATATTGTTACTTTTTTTTCCAACTTTGTTTGAGAAAAGCAAATTTCACTTACTCTGCCCACTAAAGGTTTACCTTTAGAATATTACTTATTACACTTTGTGTGAATTGCATTTAAAGGGTTAGTTTACCCAAAAATGACATTTCTGTCATTAATTACTCACCCTCATGTCGTTCCACACCTGTAAGACCTTCGTTCATCTTCGGAACACACATTAAGATATTTTTGATGAAACCCGAGAGCTGTCAAACTCCTCCATAAACAGCGATTTAACTTTCAAGGTCCAGAAAGGTACTAAAGACATCGGTAGTCCATGTGACTGCAGTGGTTAAACCTTAATTTTATGACACGACCAGAATACTTTTTGTGCGCAAAAACAAAACAAAAATAACTACTTTATTCAACAATATCCTCTCATCTGTGTCATTCTCCTGCGCAGTTTACGTTCAGCGCTTCCAGGTTCTACATCAGAACGCCGGCTCAGTATTGGCCAATGCTGATCATGTGCTGCTGACGCAGGAGCCGGCCAATAATGAGTCACCGTTCTGATGTAGAACCTGGAAGTGCTGAACGTAAACTGCGTAGGAGAATGACACAGAAGAGAGGATATTGTTGATTAAAAAAAGTTATTTTTGTTTTGTTTTTGCATACAAAAAGTTTTCTCGTTGCTTCATAAAATTAAGGTTGAATAACTGTAGTCACATGAACTGTTTTAACAATGTCTTTAGTACCTTTCTGGACCTTGAAAGTGGTGATTAATAGGGATGTGCCCAAAGCCGAATACCATATTCGGAAAGGAAATGACGTGTACTATGGAGCCCTTAAAGGGAAAACACATGAGATGGGAGGAAAAAATATATTTCTTTCTATATATATGCTTTCTCTCGCAATTATATAGTTGGGTAATTATAAAATATAAATAATTTGCCAGCATCAGGAAGCTGCTGTTAATATGCGGAGTATTGAAATCGCTTTTGAATGCACGCACGCACGCTTTTACTTTCACTTTCGAGATTCACAATCACACATGCTGTGTATATACTAGGGAGCATCAGCTACTTATTACACATTTCACAAGATTAGATATTTGGCAGTGACACTTGGGAACTGCAAACCATTCACCATTGTCCGATCAGCCATCTCTCCTTACTCTCTTTACGTGGTAAGTGAAATCTGTTGTACTACAAAGTAACAGGCTCCTGCTAGCAAACGACTAACCATGTCCCTTTCAGGGCACCGTGCCTTTCCGAATACGGATTTAGTATTCGGGCACACCCCTAGTGATTAAATTGCTGTCTATGGAGGGACAGAAGCCTCTCGGATTTCATCAAAAATATCTTAATTTGTGTTCCGAAGATGAACAAAGGTCTTACGGGTGTAGAACATCATGAGGGTGAGTAATTAATGACAGAATTTTCTTTTTTGGGTGAACTAACCCTTTAACAACAGTTGGACTTATTGTAAATACAGTTATTTGTTGCTATTTATACATGGTTCAAACGGTATCTACTACTATTTACTCATTTAAGTAGCCGCTTCATATTTTTTCAGTGTATAATGTGCTCACATTTTGAAATTCTGCTAAATTTTGTGGGTAAAAAGGTCCATTGTCTGTTGTCATTGTCAATAGCGTAACAATGTATGAAGTAACTTTCAAACCAAGCAGCTTCATGAAGGTCAACACGGCAAATCCACGTGATCAACATTAACAACCCATTGCAAAATCTGTGTGGAAATCTTTTGCTCATGCAAAATTCCTGATCATGTGTATTCCTAATGAAATGAGTGGATTTTGCCCACAAAAATCTCTCATAAACCATGTTTACGTTGTAATACCCATGTCATTATACGCATTTGTGTCCTCATAAACCATATATTGTATACAAGAACACGCACACAAGTACTATAAATATTGTCCATAGAACTTGTGCACTAAACGACAAGTCATCTAAAATCATTTCATAGCTCTGTGTAAAGAAAAGACAAAAATGTATCTTATGATTCCCGGAAAATATTTCCAGTTCTCTACAACTGTTAGATTTCACTCTCTGTATATTCAAAGTTGGTTGTCATGTTTGGCTACGACACAATGGTATTTGGTGTCAAAGAACATTTTTAAGTGAATAACAACTTGTTTTTTTTGACTTCAGAATACTCGTATGAACTATATTTATGGTGCTTTTATGTTGTTTTTCATCATTTTTGGAGACAGATATGGCCAAATTGTATAGAAAAATTTGTGAATTATAATTATGTTCTTTTAACTATTCCTTTTAACAGTGCCTCCACATACAAATTTAGTATGTGTATTCTGCATTACATACATCCTCTCTTTGTGCTTAAGAATGTCTTTTTCTTCACAGCTATGATAATCACAATCGATACCTCTGGCATTTGATATTACCTGTGTAGATGAGATTTTGCCATACATATTAATTGCTTTTTAAATTCATCAATCAATACAACATTAATCTAGTCCCTGCACATGTACGTCATTTGTCAGCCTCTTTCGCACAGTACACTTTTCTTGCAGCATATCCAGCAGATAGCTTCATTAAAAAAGAAATGCTTTGCAAAAATGAAGTAAGTGGAAATGTAGTGAAATCATCTTGTTGACAGCGTTGTTTGGCTGGCGGAGAGCTGTTGGTGCACAAAGCCATTGTGACACTGTCAACAGCAGGGAGGTGATTGTCTTATACTGAAGCAGCATCTATTATTTCTCTCTGTCATGGCTGGGAGCCGGTCTTTGTGGGGAACTGATTTGCATTAAAATTCAGTGCATTAAAATTCCACACACATACCAGCAATACACATACGCGGTGCTCAAAGTTAAAGGTCTCGCTGACAGAGATGCATCAACCGCTCCGTTCACCCCATTAAAGCTGACCCTCAAATGCCAAATAAGCAAAATGTTGATGAAGATTTGTGGTTTGACTTTTATTTTTGCCCTTTGTGCTTTTTAAGTTGCTTTGGTAAAGAAAGCATCTGCAAAGATGGAAATGAAAATCAGCTATCCTGTGCTTACTGTCATTTGTAGATGCCACAAACACAGTTTCTTAAGTTAAACTGATGGTGCTTTATAACAGATGGTAACTCTCCATAATAATCATCTGCACACCATCCATCTATAACAATGCTTACTGGAGATTGGATCTCTCAAGTGGCCACTTCAAACACAGAGTCTGATGCTGTGTAATGGCGCCTGTAATTTCTGAATTTGCGTATCAATATTTTCACATTAATCATGTGGGGTTCCCTTTATACTTTATACTTCATTATACTGAAGGAGCTCAAAACACATTTAATTCTGTTCATTTCCAGTTCATTTATGATTCTCTGACATACGTGTCAGGTAAAAAGCAATAGGAAGTTGTAGAAGATGCCTTCTTAAAGGTACACTGTCACTTTTTTTGTTCAAAATTGTAATGAGTCAATACATTATCAATCCTTCTTCCAAAATATGTTTTTGTCTTACCTTAATTCACTATGGGTAGCCTGTTATAAGTGTTTATATATTTAAAGGGGAGCTATTAAGCAACTTTTCATAAGATGTCAGTCTCTGGTGTCCCCACTGTGTGTCTGTGAAGTTTCAGCTCAAAATACCCCACAGATCATTTATTATAGCTTGTCAAATTTGCCCCTATTTGGGTGTGAGCAAAAAACATGACATTTTTTTGTGTCCCTTTAAATGCAAATGAGCTGCTGCTCCCGGCCCGCAGCTCACACCTCAGTTGCTCAGTAAACACAAAGCTGGAGAATCTCACACAGCCAAAAGGAGGATTGTCAGTAACTGTGTTCAACCTTACATTGTTCAAACCGGAGTCGGATACCAGCATGGCCTAGCCCCCTTTGTTGCGTGTTCTCGGGGGCAGGGTTTATGTAATTTTTGGGGTTTGTGATGTCACCAACCCGGGAAGTATCTTCTTGGAGTCCCTACCGATTTCTCTAAAAGAAAATATCTCCCTTTGAACTTTTAAGCGTCGTAACTTTGCAGATGTTGTTTATGCTCAAACGGCAACATTACACACTAACTAAAGTTAAAAAAAGTTAAATCAATATCTTGCCCTGTCTTACCCCACATTGCTTAGATGATGTCAGTGGATTAAAAACCGAACAAGACATTTTTACCCTTTTTGGTGTTTAATGGGTGTACCCTGGAGATTCTGGGAGCTTTTTTCTATTAAGGACATCTTTCATGATACAGTAAGTCTGATAGAAAAATGAACAGTCTTTTCTGTGAGCTCTTTGTCACTGGAGAAGCACATGATTTGAGTTAATATGTTTATTGTGGCACAAATGCTTAAAAAATTTAATATTTCTTAAAGGAATGCTTCCTCCTAATAGAGTAATTGTACATTACCATACTCTAAACCATAATGCATACCAAGACTAAATTCCCCTGTATTTTCTAATAACTATATCACTGTCATCTTCTGTGTGCAATTATGTTTATGGCTGTCATCACCAAACATATGCACTAAGGGACTGATCAACACGGAGCGTCAACAAACTCCATATTTCACGGCAGACCAGAGGTCCTCCTCCAGATGGCATGTTTGTCAGGCCTGTGAGTGATCACTCATTAGACAAATGCTAGTCCAAGCTGTGCTCCATCTGCAGAAGGCTGCTGCTTTCTGTGTTTGCTCTGACAGGAACTGGTGTTAAGTGGGTACGCCAGACACCTATCTAGAAACAAAGGGCTATCCACCTATCCCAACCCCCACCATTTTAACTTAGACTGGGGAGTCTATCATAAAAATGTGCTGAAATCCCTCCTTGTTTAAAGTCATATTTTTTTCAGATTTATGTCACCGCTAACAGGGAATGTTCTCAGAGCTTTGGCTAATGTTCTGGAAAGGTTCTTTCAAAGTTATGATCAAACATTCTTCCAGTAACGGTAATTGAATGTTCATTCAAAGCTATCTGGTCTTTAATGTTCTCAAAACATTAGCACAGAAATTCATTGTTATTCATTGTTCATGGAATGTTTTTTTTCCCTAAAATGTTTTAGTTGAACGTTCATCTAACATTTTAAATGTTACTGCTTGTTTTAGAATGTTTAGAGAACATTCAAAGGTAACATTCCCTTAATGTTTTCAAAATGATAAAATGTAATGTTCCATTAAAGGGGTGGTTGATTATGATTTCACTTTTTTAACTTTAGTTAGTGTGTAATGTTGCTGTTTGAGCATAAACAACATCTGCAAAGTTACAACGCTCAAAGTTCAATGCAAAGGGAGATATTTTCTTTTAAAGAATTCACTGTTTAAGGACTACAACAAACTGCTGGTAGGCACTACAATGAGCTTCTTCTCAGGTTAGTGACATCATTAACCCCAAAATTTACATAAACCCTGCCCCCAAGAACACACAACAAAAGGGGGTGAGGCCATGTTGGGCTGCTTTAGAGAATAGGAAGAGTTGTTGTAGTAGAGTGTTGTTACCATGCCATCATTTTACGGTGGATTTGCACAAAAGATTAACATGACGGCACATGATAGTCGATGAGTTGAATCAACTCCACAGCAACTGCATACATTTATCCACTAACCATTCAGAAATGTCCAGTTTCATTCTAAAAGTTGTAACTTCTTCCTGAGTCTCTCCATCAGTGTCCAACTCCGGTTTGAACAACGTAAGGCTGAACACCGTTACTGACAATCCTCATTTGGCTGCGTGAGATTCTCCAGCTTTGTTGTTGTTGAGAAACCGAAGCGCGAGCTGTTAAAGCTCCACCATCTTCTGGAAAGTGGGCCGGGAGCAGCAGCTCATTTGCATTTAAAGGGACACACACAAAAACTGAGTGTTTTTGCTCACACCCAAATAGGGGCAAATTTGACAAGCTATAATAAATTATCTGTGGGGTATTTTTAGCTGAAACTTCAGACACATTCTGGAGACACCAGAGACTTATATTACATCTTGTAGCTCCCTTTAACATTCCTATAACCAAGAAAACACATTTTTTAAAAACTGGATGTTTTGAACATTTCAGTGAGCATTCACAAATAACGTTTTCATACATACCTTTTCAACTTAATGGGAACATCAAAAAAAAAAATTCTTAGAACAAATTTTTGTTAGTTGAGGTATTTCTCTCTCTTTAGCTTTGTGGCAAAAATACACATTTTTCCTGCTTCCAAAAACAGCCAAGATGTAAGACATGAACTTCAGAGCTCAAGTGTGGGGGAGTGGACTGTTTGAACTTTATGTTCTTGAGTTTGTGTGACATTTGAAATGAAGTGAGAAGGAGGGGAAAAGATATTTGCCCTGTAGGAAATCTTGTGGACTTTTGATTATTTTGTGTTGACATGCCGAACACAGTGTTTGTGGTCAAACTGTCCATATGTGTTTTTCCCTTAACATAACACTTCAGTACTAATACCAACCTTACTCTCAAGGTCAGGTCAGCTTGACTGTCAGTGTTTGTAAGAAACAAACTGACCTACAATAAATCACACTGACAGCAATTAAATAGCTGGAAGTCGCCAAGTCTGTACTGTTGGTTGCTGGTAGCCATTTATAATTGGTTGTGGTATAATGTGGCGAATCACCCACATGTTGCTGCTCATTTGCATACCGCTGAAATCAACTTTTTTCGCCACCAACAAAATTTGCCTTTGTTCATGTCAACAAAGTTGTCAGTCAGTGAAATGTTCTCTATTCCTGTGCTAGTAAACATGCTGTTTCTTTAGCCGGTTGATGAAGACAGACATCCATTGTAATGTGATTTTAGTTGTGGATTTTTAGTAATTTCTTTCATTTTATTTGAGATTCTGTGGTTTAAATTTCCTGGGAACATTCCCTAAAAGGAAATTCATTCACTTTTGGACATTCATTACTGAGTTTATGTCAGATTTTTATGCACTGATGTTTTTGATTTACCAAGCGAATGATTGTGCAACTTCCCTTACAAGACCAAAAATATGACGTTATACTTACATTACACGTAAATGTTTTAAAAGTACACAACTTGGCAGATTTAATAAGAAATGGTAAGTAAATAACCAATTTCACAGTACACATGACTTAAGGTTTAATTTAATAAAAAAAGGGAAAGTCCAGTGCCATTGTACTAATAAAGTAGTGTTAATTTGATCACACTCACTGTGGGATGAGGAATCCACACTGTTGAAAGACAGAAAGAGGCTCTGAAGACAAAAGACAAGGACTTCAGCCGATCAATGTCTTATCAATCTTGCTGAGATAATGATCTTCTCCATCTGGGATTGATAACTTCACCAGAGCAGCAGATACAAGTATATGGATTACAGAAGCATTTAAACCGTGTTTTTATATTTAACAACAAAGAATTTTTCTCGCTTAGTATGTATGTGAAGTTAAGTTTTGTATTGACCTCATTCAGCATTTAAGTAGTAAATTCATTATATTGAATTGCTTGGCATAACTCATAGAGGAAGTTGCTGGTTGGCAATTTTCTATAGATTTCCTCTATAATTTTCTTCACTTGGCCGGCACTGACCATTTCCCAAGTCCACTGGGTTTCTCTCCTCAGTGAATGCAGCATTCACTGACCTACTGACAAAGATGAAGTGGCTTTATTCATCTGAAACCTGCACCTGCATCTTAACAATGATCTCTGTAATGAACTCCATTCCTCAATACAGAACATTTCAGAAAGCTTATTACACACAATCTCACATGAGATGTTCAATAACCAGTATGATTGTAAATGTAGTTCAATTGCATAATAATTATTGTTATAAAGCAGTTTTGAATCAGTCTAACAGCACAGGGACTTTTCACATTTGTATCGCTCCACTTGTTAGTGTTTGCACGTTCCAGACAGACTGCCAGTCCATAGCTATATTGGTGGGAAATTTACAGTGACTCTTTCTGCACATTGCATTTATATAGGTGACAAATGAGTGAGTCAGTGAGTCAATCATTCAACCAGTTGCTGATTCATTTAGGAATGAAACAAGTCTTTTTGAGTGAGTCATTGCATTGTTCATTCAACCAAACAATGTTTGTTCAAAAACACTGATTCATTCAGTACAATTACACCTAATGGCAACTAGTTTGAAATGACTTCCTACTGTAAACTGATGTGGCTTCTTATCACAGAATGAGGCAAAAATTATATTATTTTGTAGTATTCTATACAGTGTTAAAGGCTATGTCGACTGGCATTGCATTATAAATATACATTATCCTTATGAAAATACCTAAAATGGCTTGGTGAACACAAATATACCATATACTGTCGCAATGGTGTGTTAATTCTGTTTAATCAGTCAAAATATCTCTATCTGCATTTTATTACTACTATAGCTGGATGTCTTTGTCCATATTAGGGATTTCCTGGAATGTCATAGGTTTTATTACTCCTATGAGTCTCACTTTCTGCAAGAGGGCACCCTTAAGTATGAATGAAACATAAAGAGAGGTAGAGTGTCTCGTCTGTCACATCTGACGACATGCTTTTATGCGGCAGTAACAGCTGCGCATTTTTTTCTGCTTGTGTTTTATGACAGGTGACAACCAGAGTTAAAGGGTTAGTTCACCCAAAAATTAAATTTCTGTCATTAAGTTCTCACCCTCATGTCGTTCCAAACCCATAAGACCTTCGTTCATCTTCGGAACACAAATTAAGGTATTTTTTGATGAAATCCGAGGTTTTTTTATCCTCCATAAAAGCAACATAATTACCATCATTCAAGGTCTATAAAGGTATTAAAGACATAGTTAAAATAGTCCATGTGACTACAGTGGTTTAACCTTAATGTTATCAAGTGACGAGAATACTTTTTGTGCGCAAAAACAAAACAAAAATAACAACTTTATTTAGACTGACAGGGAAGAGGAAAAATTGTTGAATAAAGTCGTTATTTTTATTTTGTTTTTGCGCACAGAAAGTATTCTCATCGCTTCATAACATTAAGGTTGAACCACTGTATGTCACGGAATCGCCAGGCTCCACCCTCACTTCATCACGCCGTGCACCCTCTCCAGAATATTAATCATGAACACCTGATCTTCGTTCAATCATCTCATCACTATTCCTGCTTTTAAGCCTGCACCACACACACCTTACTTGTCTGGTCTACGACTAGGACTACCCAAATAGCTTCCTGCTACTTACCTACGAACTACGTTTCCTCTGATACATTTCCTGGATTCCGGTCGCTCGTCTCTCGTCTGACATCCTCCTGCAGAAACAAGGATTATTGTATACATTCCTCTACGACGATCATATAAGGTGTGTGTGGTGCTCGGTGCCTTTTGGACAGGTTCTCACCCGCTCTAGTTGTGTTTGTTTCTTCACCTGCCATCGTCATTTGTCAATAAACAGTTTACTACTTTTTACTCACCTCGTGCATTTGAGTCTGTGTTTCCTGACACTGTAGTCATGTTGACTATTTTAACGATGTCTTTACTACTTCTCTGGACCTTGAATGAGGTAATTTCATTGCTTTCTATGGGAGATAAAAAACGCTTGTATTTTGTCAAAAATATCTTAATTTGTGTTCCGAAGATGAATGAAGGTCTTTCAGGTTTGGAACGACGTGAGGGTGAGTAATGACAGAAATTTCATTTTTGGGTGAACTAACCCTTTAACGTTAAATACTGCCAGATACTGGAGCTGGATTATTTACGTATTATCATATGTGTACTATTCATTTTAAATATCATGGTTATCGCCAATACCGGTATATTGCTACACCCATAATTAATACAATAACGATATTTCAGTTTTTAAATATCACAATTATGGTCAATGCTGGTATATTGTGACACCCCTAATTCATTAATTCAATAATTAGTTAAAAAACAAGCTGAGTAGTTTAGAAACTAAATGGGTGACTGGCTACATTCGAAATCGAATACTTTCCTTCTATATAGTGGGTGATAAACAGTTGGGCCTATGTGAAAAGAGTAGTATGTCCAAAGTATTTATAAAACTGTAGTTACGCAGATGACTGACTACTTCTGGCGAGATTCTGAAGTCGTCCATCAAATGGACAGTTTACTATCCCATGTGGCCATGGTAGAGGAGTTGTGAATGACAGTGAAACAACGCAAATGACCTACTTAGAGAGTATGCGATTTTAGAAGCAGCCACGTTCTTTATGAGTGAGACGTTATGAGTGAATCGTTGAATCATTCATTCAGCCAATTCGTTTAAAATCGCCAGTTAATTCAGTAACTGTGTGTTGCTTGGAGGTGCTTTGTTTGGATTTGCATTGGCTGAGCAAAAGACAAGAACCTGGCAATATTGTGCTTAAAATGTAACACACAATCCCCCGGTTTCACAAACAAAGCTTAAGCTAGTCCTAGACTAAAATGCATGTTTGAACTGTTTCAACTGAAAGAAACTTGCTCTGAGATATCTCAAAATATGTCAGTGCAATTGTTTTGTCTCAAGATGCACATCACTAATATTTTTTCTAAGACACGTTTATAAAAGTAATCCTGGCTTAGGCTAAGCCCTGTATGTAAAAACCGGGCCAATATTAACTACTTCTTGTTATTGAGTTTTTGTATAAAAGTAACATTACACTGACAATTGTGCTGTTTTTCTGAATCTCATCAAGAAGTCATATTTCAGTTTTACTGGAGGCTTTCTCTAAATCTAAATCAGGTCATTGTTTATGAGTCAGCTGGTCTGGTGAATGAGCTTTGGCACTGCAGGCCTTTTGTGCCCAATTCAACATTTAAATTCTCCTTCAAAGGACAAGAAATCCATTGGTTATTATCACTTGTCCTATCCAAATGATCACTGATGAACCGCTAAAAGCTTTAGGCTCATTATAAACTACAGGTTTCATTAATTATATAGCCAAATATGGCAGTTAGTCATTACTATGTTCCCTTATATATGTGAGGTAACATATTGTAGCTACATTAGCTTTTGCAGACTTCAAAGCTGAGAAGCATGTGACTTATTCTGCCCTAATTGTAGGTTCATTAAGGTACTATATATGCCTGCTGGGTTGACCATGCTGTTATACCCCTTCTCCGGCACTGTATTCAGTCTCAGCTAGCATGTTTTCCAGTTCTGCATGTATTATAAAAATGCCTACGTGGAAAATTAGATTTGCTAAATTCCCTCGAATGGTGCACTATTGATGTACACACTCACATAGACTATTGTGACTAGCTGTTCAAGCTGTGCATTGATTAGAACAATTAGGAGTCATCTTATTCATTCAGGGTGAAGAAGTTCAGTGTTCTTGTGAATCCTGTGTTTTATGCTGTATTGCTCTTTATGTATGCAAGCTCATGGCTGATGGGGGAAGGCTGACCAGCACACAGTGTCCTTGTCCTTGAGCTAATGATCTTGTCCCAGTTAGCAGGGTAAGTATGACTAAAGCAGACAGTGGATTAATCTAGTTAAAAGTGTCAACCTCAAGGAGTGTCTCTTCAACCTATTTGTTTAAAAAAGTATGGTTTTCAAAAAGAAAACCTAGCGGAGAATAAGTGACTTTTAATTAATTTATTTTTTTCTGAAGGATATGTGAATGGTAATTGCATTTGCAGAACTCTCAGCAATGATGCCAGGTCTCTAGTTTCTAGAACATTGCTAGGATAACTGGCCCATACCTGCAAACTTGTCACTTTCAGCAAAATCAAAGACTTTTTATATAGAAAGATGGTGCATTCGTATTATTATGAATGGGAGAAAGTGCAATGCGCAATATGGCGGAATAAGTACCGCCTTCCAAATAAGAGCCAATTGCATCACTGCAGTGGCCATTAGAAGCTCCGGTTCCTATAGAAACAGTCAGACGCGCGCTTCATATAGAGACGCACACTTAGGACTGCGCATGTGCATTAGCTTGATCCAGCCTGAAAAATGCTGTTTTTTGTCATGATTCGAGCGATTAGAAACAAAATTTATGAGACCGTTGTTGTCAGATTTCAATGGTGATTTCAAATATGAAATTTAATCGAAAGTTTGGCAGACAGCTTTGGAGAATTTGATGTTTCCCCATCCAAAGAGATAAGAGCTGCACTTGCATGCCCGAGAGGCATTTTAAAGATGGCAGCCAAGTGAAATGACTGGGCAAAATTTACCATTCTGACACTGAAACAGTTCATTCACACGATTCATGCAGATTCAGAGGAGTTTTTATTTGTGTGTGGGTGGGTGGCTTTATATGAATGTGTCTCTGAAGACAACTAACTGTCTTCAGAAAAGTTTCCATGGCATTTTCTTTTTACCCTGCCAACATATAATGCCTAATAATGTGGTGTTTATAAGCCAGTGCAGCTTTGTGTACAGAAGTAACCACAGTAACTGCTGTATTTCTGCTTTTCTATAAGCACCACCTACTGTCAGACAATGAATTTGCATTTTCAATCAGCCTGTCTTGCGTTTTTTTTTTCTTGCGTTATATATGAAATACAAAATCATTTATAATTTTAACTTTTCCCTTATCCCTTTTCTTTAACAATGTTTTAAAGACTGAAATGTGAGGTTTGATGATTATATAAAATTATTGTAAAGTTGTTAAAATCATCGTTTTATGGTCATTTTAGAGTTGTGGATGTCTTAGATTATTTTTTGTTTTGTTATTATATATTTTATTAGAGTTGATCTCCCCCTCCTTCTCACAACCTGCTTTAGCACAAAAACAGTCCATCAAACCAGACTAAAAATACTCCGACCTTCCGACTCAATACAAGAAAAGCGCGTATATTAAATATATACTGCCCAACCAAAAAAAGTCACTGTTTGGATTTAAATAGGCAAATACTTAGTCTATGACTGGATCATTATTGCAGTGATTATTATGTTTCTAGCATGTTATATGTTTGGAAACAGTTCTTCTAACCCTAATTGATGGAGTGTGTAGCTTTTCATTTCTTAAACAACCATGTAGAATTCATGGACATATCTTGGACCAAAAATTGATGCACCTCTTGATGGAAATCACATTTATTTCCATTAAGAGGTGCATCAATTTTTGCTCAAGATCTTGTATTGACAATGCAAGAGGTGAGCACTCTGTAAAGTCTACTCCAGCACATCCAAAAGACTTTCAATGAATTTAAGGTCTGGACTCAGAGGGCTTTGTCATTCTGGAATATGGCCATGATGTGTCTTTATATATGGTTGTTTAAGAAATGAAAAGCTACACACTCCATCTATTAGGGTTAGAAGAACTGGTGCCAAACATATAACATGCTAGAAACATAATCACTGCAATAATGATCCAATCATAGACTCTTAACTATTTTCCTATTTAAATCCAAACAGTGACTTTTTTATTGGCCAGGCAGTGTATATTTAAATATTAAACCTTGAAAGTATTGTAATGTACCGTTGTTTTATTTTAGAAAATATTCTTAGCAGGAATAGAACAACTGGTTTGCATAAATATTCAATCTCTGTATTGCAGAAATGCAAAGTTTGCACAGATGGAAAACAAAAATGTTCTTAATGCATAAAAAACGGATTTGCATAAGCATTCAATCTCTGTATTGCAGAAATGCGAAGTTTACACAGATGGAAAACAATTGCACTAATGAGCGTCTCACAATTGACCTCTACTTGTGAATCATTACTGTAACTACCACATTTCCTGGATAGAAACCCTGCAGTGAAGGCATCATTATTGAGGTTGTGAATCTGAAACACATTTATGAAAAATTTCCCATCCAAATGTAAGCTTTTTATCTACTTTTTTTACTGTTAATTTCAGCTGGTATGTCTGCGGTTTTTCGCAGTCTGAAAAAGTCATTATGCAATTGGGAAATGTTATTAACTGGAATTATTTTTGCTCTAGATTCTAGGTCAGTAAAACAAAATAGAAGATTTTGTGTTGTTAGCTGTTGTATAGCAGTGAGTGTATCACATGAAGTGTGTTGTATGGGTTTACTGTCATGTGAAAGTGGGGGTAGGGTATGTTGACTGTGTACGTGTCAACTAATGTCTATGAGAGAACAAGCAACTGTCTCTTTTCATATACACACATGCTGTTGATCTGGCCTTGTGCACTTTTACTTTGCTTTAGATATTTCTGCACATTTTATGGATGTGTTTCTGTGTTCCTTGTGTGTGTGAAAGACTACAAAGACGATTCTTGGAACCTAAACAACCACACTGTGCTTTTGGTCTCATAATCAGAGACCCCAGGCTTTGGGATAATGAGCTGAACTCAGATCAGTCTTGATCATGTTGTTGGTTTTGTGTGTATCACCACTGAAGCTCTTTGGACATAAATGTGCTGCAACGAGCATGTAGTTTCACTGCAGACCTTCCTGTTATATGTAGCTATGTATGTTTGATTGATGATGACTGCAGTGCTGTGGGAGTCTTGGGAAAATTCCCTGTTTATTCTGCACTTTCTCTAGAGCCAGCCCCGATCCGCAGGCAGTTTGATTTATACTGGGATCCAAGATGCTTTACACCAGTGCGCTCCAACAGGGAGTGTGTTGGTCTCTCGCACTCAGCAAGCAAGTTTTTACACATAACGAGAGAAACGGCATCTTCGATGTGGATCCAAATTTTGCAGACCCACATTTTTAAAGCTTTTACGCTCCCACGTCCAGCTGCTAATGGTTGTGCCGACCTGCAAAGAACATATCAAATTATACAAGAGGGGTCATCAGATGCTGCTAATGAAAGCTTTAATCTATGCAAACCCTAATTAAAACCATAGTTTGGCCTTTATTAAGAATGAGGGTAATTAAAACACTAATTGCCCTGAGGGTGCTATAAGCACTTTTCTGACACATTTGATACTAGGGCCCTCAGTTTAATTGAAAGGATCCATTAAACACAGGCTGCAGCTTTGTGTATTTCTTTGGCCAGTGAAGGATTGCAAGACAAAAATATTTTTTTTTTTTTTAAGAGGGACATCTGTAGATTAGGGGGGTTTTAAAAATATTTGATGCTAAGGACCCCAAAATACAATGACAGCTATGTATTTTTTAATGTTTGAAGACCTATTTTAATTGTATGTAGGGAACGAATTAGTAAATCGTGCGCATGATTTAGCAAATCGGGAAAGAAATATTAAATCGTGTGCACAATTTAACAAATCGAGGCAACAAATTAGTAAATTGTGTGCATGGTTTAGCAAATCGAGGGAATGAATTAGTAAATTGTGCACACAATTTAGCAAATCGAGGCAACAAAATAGAAAATTATACGCACAATTTAGCAAATCGAGGGAACTATATAGTAAATTGCATGCACGATTTCGCAAATCAAGGGAATGAATTAGTAAATTGTGCGCATGATTTAGCAAATCGAGGCAACGAATTAGTAAATCATGTGCACGATTTAGCAAATAGAGGGAACTATATTGTAAATTGCACCCACGATTTAACAAACCGAGGCAACAAAATAGTAAATTGTGTGCACAATTTAGCAAATCGAGGCAACAAATTAGTAAATTGTGTGCACGGTTTAGCAAACCGAGGGAATGAATTAGTAAATTGTGCGCACAATTTAGCAAATCGAGGCAACAAATTAGTAAATTGTGCACGGTTTTGCAAATTGAGGGAATGAATTAGTAAATTGTGCGCACAATTTAGCAAATCGAGGCAACGAAACAGTAAATCATATGCACAATTTAACAAATCGAGGCAACAAAATAGTAAATTGTGTGCATGGTTTAGCAAATTGAGGGAATGAATTAGTAAATTGTGCGCACAATTTAGCAAATCGAGGCAACAAAACAGTAAATCATACGCACAATTTAACAAATCGAGGCAACGAAATAGTAAATTGTGTGCATGGTTTAACAAATCGCGGGAATGAATTAGTAAATTGTGCGCATGATTCAGCAAATCGAGGAAACGACTTCGTAAATTGCGCCCACGATTTCGCAAATTGAGGGAATGAATTAGTAAATTGTAGGGATGCACCCACCGATACCAGGGACCGAGTACGAGTACCGATATTTTTTTTCTGGTACTCGCCGATACCAATATTGATGCCTATTCATTTATTCTTTTCTTTTTTGGTGAGGTAGCAATTTTCCAAGTACAACACAGTGAGACTAATGAATGTAGGACAGCTTCTTTATTATTACTCCAATGAAAAAAGTAATAATTTTTATGTGCTTGTCACAAACTTAAAGCACACATTTCACAATGTCCAATAACCTTCAAAGGGCATAATTACCAAAGTCTTAATAATAATAATAGTATTAAATAATCTTTTTTAATATTAAGTCTTTTTTAACTGTTTTTTATTTATTTAATTTTTTTTTATTATGTAATTTTTTTAATATTACAGAACATATAACAACACTGTGAACCAATGTAAACACAACCTAGGGTGACCAGATTTCTCATGTATATATATATACATACATTCATTTAACATCTTTTGTTGTTTTATTAACATTAATGACAGACAAATATTTAATTAGGCTACTCTCCCTTTAAGACCGAATCCATGAATGTAATATACTGACACTAATCCTGTTTTCATCCACCTATATACGTCCACTTAAAGCCATAACCGACTGTATTTACGTGAGATACTCCACACTATGGACATTTTGACAACTATGTGTGCATTTGACCATTCAGGCACAAGGAGAACTGATCGCGCGCTGTCTGAGAGAACTGGGATCGCGCGCGCTTCTGGTCTGTCATTTAGCGTAATTTGCATGCAGTTCGCAATGTATCGGTTGTCATCAGTAATTCTGAAGTATTTCCGCATCCCTGAGGCTGACATTGTTTCTGCTGTTTCTGCCGGTGTCTCTGTGCGTGGAAAATTCTGTCAGTTACGTCACGTGAGGTATCGGTCTTTGGTATCGGGGGTATTTTTACGAGTACAAGTACATGAGCTTGGTATGAGCTTGCATCCCTAGTAAATTGTGCGCACGATTTAGCGAATCGAGGGAACAAATTAGTAGTATATATACTAAGACAGTAACCGACAAGACAACAAAAAACATGGGGCTATATATACAAACACAAACAATTAAACAAGACACAGGTGTAAATTATAGGTAACCATAGTAACAAATAAGGACCTCATAAGTAAACAAAGAAACACAACTATACTGCAATGAAGCACAAGAAACAGAAACAAAAAGACAACTAAACCAAACATAAACCTGACAAATAGTGTATGTGTGTGTATATATATATATTTGTAAAATATATATATACGTGTACTCACCCCGAATGGCCAGTGAACACTGGGGACCTGCTTGGTGTCTCGCTTTTCTCGGATTCCCTTCTAATCACCAATTTGAAACCCCTGCTCTAGATGACCATTTTTGGCAGACATAGACCCATCTCCTCAAAGATCTGTAGAGCACTAGGAAACCACTTTGGGTGATACTGGGTGAGCCAAAAAACAACACAGGGTGAGCCAAAAAAAGTCTTTTGAGACTTTCCTCCAAAACATAACAGGATTGCATCTGACAAGATAGGAATATACAAAGAAAACAAGAAGGAAGGGGAAAAATCAAAACAAAAAGAAAGGTCATGTACTTGTACTTGTCATCAAGCCACATTCTATTTCTGGCTCCCAGTCAACACACAAGTGATTTTTCCCAGCCTTTCTCCTCCACAGATTTCTCACTGCTATGATTACTATATCTGTTAATAATACTTGTGATCCATCATGTATTGTTGTTTGCAGCAAGAATTGTGTTATTAGCACTGCACATCGAGATAAGGTTGCACTCAAACATATATTTAAGGATGACACCCTCATGTAATACACCCTCTCTGTGCTGTCTGAGTAATGGTAGGGTATTTCTGCTAGTGCTGGCTGTTAGCACTCTCCTAGAACTAATGAAAAAGGCCCTGTTTCATTTAAGGAAAGTGGTGCCGTAATAGGCCTTCATCCTAGAGAGTGCTTTTTCAGGTAGAGGGATGGTCTGCTGAAACACAAGAGCCTCTCATCATTAATTACACTAAAAGGAAGGCTGTGCCTTTAAAAAAAAGTATGGCCATTTTAGTATGCACATGGGAATCTTTTTTTTTTTTTTTTGTCTGAATGCACTTTAAATACAGGATTTTGCTGAAAAGCCCCTTTTGATGTTAGTATTTCTTCTTTCAGTGCAATAAAAATTTTAAGAGAGCGCTTTCGTACAAATGTTTGTGTGCCGAGTGTCAATATGTAGATGAAAGGCTCGATTATGAATGTTTCTGATTAAGTTCAGAGATGACGCTATGTTTGTTTTTCTTCCAAGGGGCTCGGGGAGGCATCAGCGCGGGGGACGAGCATGGAAGGAGACTGCCTCAGCTGCATCAAGTACCTCATGTTTGTCTTCAACTTCCTTATTTTTGTGAGTATTTATCTGTCTGCTTTTGACATACACTTCTCATTTGATCTACCAGAGAAGTATAAAGGTAAAGAGACCGACTACTCATAGAAAAATGAATGTGAGAAACTCAGTTAAGGGAATGGAAGTCAAGTTAAACAGCCTATCGCCTTTTTTATAGTGTATGTTGTTTCTAGAATGCACATTTTCTAGACCAGTAAGTGCTTGTGAGTGTTACCAAGATGGCCGCCAAGTGAATCCAATTACACTCTAAAAAGTAATTCAGGGGACCTGTTAACACAACTTAAATAAATGCATGGTTGCAAGTTCTAATTTCTAATTCTAATTTATTGTTTTAATTAAACCTTTTAAGTTGCAAACATTATTTTGTTGAGTTATGTTGACATAATAATGTTGATCATTACATCAACTTAATATCGTATGTAATTTAAACTCAAATTTATGCATTAATTGCCCCCCTTTTTTTTTAAATTAAGTTGTAGTAATGTAATGAAATTGTCTTGATAACTTCGGAAATTAGGCAGTGGATTTCTAGTTCCCAGCATGCTTTGCATAGGACTGGATAAGGAAAATAAATGTTGAAATTAAGTGTTATTTCATGTGTTTTTTAGTGAAGGGGAAGACCTGTTAGTGTTTAATGCTGTTATGTTTGACATTTAAAAGGGTTTTTGTGGTTACCATTGTGCTAAAGAGTAGATATATGAAGGTAAACACTATTGACTCTATAAGCAATGACTGTGAAAATGCCAGTGACAAGTAATATCTTACTTGTTCATTAAATATACATGTTAAATAAGTTGTGTTAGCATGTGCTATGATAGCTGGTGATTTGACTGAAATAGATAAGATTAATTGGTTCCAGGGCTACAACTCTGGTAGTTGGAGCGACTTAATTTTTTTGAGTAATCAACTTAAAAATTTGTGTTTATGCTACAAATTATTAAGTTCCTCTAACTCACTGCAGCTTGTTGGTTGAACGTACACTCTAAAAAACGGTTGGGCTAGGTTAATCGGCAAAAAGTTGGGTTGAAAATGGATAAACCCAATTGGGTTGTTTTGGCCCTAGCGAATGGGTTGTTTTAACCCAGCAGTTGGGTTAAATGTTTGCCCAACCTGCTGGGTAGTTTTATTTAACTCAACTATTGTTTAAAAATGACTGTATTGCTTGCTTAAAATGAACTCAAAGTATGTTTGAAACTAACATTTATTAATATGTTTAATAAATGAATGTTTATTAATAAGTTTAATAAATAATAATTAAACAATAAACATTTATTAAATAGCTTATTAATAAATGTTCACCTTTTGATTATTATTGTTGCCTCTAGTAATTATGTGATTTTAAATGTCCAACCTACTTTGGGTTCATTTTAAGCCAGCCATATAGTCGTTTTTAAACAATAGTTGAGTTAAATAAAACTCAATGTCCATTTTCAACCCAACTTGAGTTGTTTTTTTGAGTGTAAATTCACTGTAAGTTGTTGTTGCAAACTGTTGCGTTAATTTTTTTTGTTGAGACATTATTTTTTTAGAGTGTAGTTTAAGCTTGAAAAGTTAGACTGTTAAGACTGACTATTGTTTGGGGTTTTTTATGTTTGAGCTCTGACCTCATTGAATCCCAGTTTACATATAGAACTGTTCAAAAGTTTGGTTTTTTTTTTTAAAAGACATTCTTTTATTCAAAAAAGGATGCATTAAATTGATTTTGATGTCAGAAAATGTCTATTTCAAATAAATGCTGTTCTTTTGAACATTCTATCTATCAAAAATTCCTGAAAAAAGTGTATCATGGTTTCCACAAAAAATTCGGCATATTAGAATGATTTCTGAAGGATCATGTGGCACTGAAGACTGGAGTAATGATGCTGAAAATTCAGCTTGTGGCTTGATATATTATATCCGTTATAAGTACTCTTTTTAAAAGTATGCTTCATTTTCATAAGTGTGTTCTTCATATTTTATATGTATATATTTCCCCCAACATTCATCTTGTAGACTGTTATGATTCACAAATTTATAGCAGAACAGCTACTTGTTTAAACATTTCAAAGCAAAATAGGGGAAGAGACAGAGAGAGAAAGGGGAAGAGACAGAAAGTGCTTCTTTGATCATCTATCTAGGTTGACGACAAAAGTGCCCACTGTGGGATTGACATAGACAGAGGAAGATTTGAACTCATTTCGTTTGACTGAATTAATTACCTCCCAACAGCGAGAATAATGTGATGTACACAACTAACAATAAAGTAGCTTTTTTTTTCTTTTCTTTTTTAAATAAATGCTAATATAATTCTCTGAAATCCATTTAATGAGCTAAAAACAGCTGCTCATATTTATTCAACCCTAAAAACTATTAAAACAGCTATTTAGTGATACTGTCAAGCTGTTTATTGAACCTGTTTATGACAGAAATAGCTGCTGTGACAGTACTCTGCTTGACAGACACATTGCTAATGCCATCCATGAAAAGAATTCCAGGTTTGGCTCACAGGAGAGAGAGACTGAGGAACATGTTTTTGTGTGAGGCTCTTATCTTAAAACCCACCATACAAACCCATACACACACACACACACACACACTTCCTGAGCTGCTTAATCACCAGTCTGGTGTCTGCCTTCATCTGTGTGTGTGTGTGTGTGTGTGTGTGTGTGTGTGTTTGTGAGCAATGGGATGGTGGAAGGGTATCACTTTGACAGGTAAGGATTGTGGGAAGCTGCAAAAGAAACAGCAGCGTTTCCCAGCCCCCACTCGGCTGTCTTTGACTCGCCTGTTAAAACTCCTTGTACTCCTCTATCCGTTCACCTTCCCCCTCCTCCCTGGAAGCATTCACTTTCAGTAGCCGTTTACTCAAAAATGATTTATTTTCAGCAGTAGAGCCCATTAGTATTCTCTCTGCTCGGTGGCACGTTAACCTTTGTGTTCACTTTACCAAGTAATGTGTGAACAACTCAGCAATTTGTGGTGCACAATCATTTTTCATGTTTATCAGGATCATTAATCCTGCACTGCAAAAGAATCAGCAAGCATGATTATTTGTTTTCCAGTTAAACATTTTTTTTTTTTTTTGATTAGAGGATATAATGTGGATATTATTGGACGTTGCTTTCAGAATGTGTCTTGAATATAAGAGTGTATTTTGTTTTGTGACCTTAGTAGAATTTATTTATTTTTTATTTTTTTTTTTTTAGCTGTTTTAAGCATTCACTAAGAAACAAATACCAAAGACAAAACATGTTTTTCTGGACACATACCATTGTAATGTGTATCAAAGTATTGTGTATCGGTATCATGTAAATAGTATAGAACGTGAATATGATAATAATAAAAAAGCAAAAGGGCCTTTTTGATTTTTTTGCTTATGAAACATTAAAGTCATTGTGAACTGGAAGTTGCGACCAAGTTTACTTTAGTATTGTGGTGTATTTTCCAAATGAAACGTAATATTGAATGAGAAAAATAGAGGGCGTGGCTTGTTTTTTTCCCCGCTGGGAATTGATTGGATCTAGAAAAGTGGGCATTCCGTTCAGCTCGCTGTCAAAAGCTCGTAGCAGACTGACGGTTGGAGGGGATGCTCTTTTCAAAACTGACGTCATCAGAGAAGGAAGGCCATTGTAGAGAGGAAGTACAGTTTCAGATTTTTATAAAAGATTACAAAGACAAAAAAAAAAAAATTGTGAATCTCAGCTTGCACGGATGAATTGTTCACCACAAGAATAATAATGTGTGCTAACAAAGTAAATAGGATCAATTTTGATTTCGTGCCGACTGTTACCGCTGCACTGTTGGCATCTGTTGCCGTTGGTCGGCGCTTGAATATGTTGAGTTGCATTTGTCTGGTCGTGGAATGTCTGAGACTTGACATGCTGTAATCTGGTGATTGTCCGCATTGGTCGCCGTCTGTCGCTGCAGTGTGTGAATTGGCCTTTAAAGGGTTAGTTCACCCAAAAATGATCATTTACTCAACCTCAAGTTGTTCCAAACCTGTTTGAGTTTCTTTCTTCTGAAAATATTTTAAAGAATGTTGATAATCGAACAGTTGACAGTAGCCATTTACTTCTATAGTAGGACAAAAAATACTATGGAAGTCAGTGGCTAGCAACAACTGTCTGGTTACCAACATTCTTCAAAATATCTTTTTTTGTGTTCAACAGAAGAAAGAAAGTCATACAGGTTTCGAACAACATGAAAACATAAAAATAATGCTGTGAATGAATAAAAAGAATTAAAAAATATATTTATAATGTTACAAAAACTCTTTCTGGAAAAAAGTCTTTCTGAAGATTTTTAGTCTTGTACAAGGTTTTTCAGTTATTGCCGATTAAGTAAAAATATAATAGAAATCATACAATTTTGGGTAAAAAAAATAAATAAATAAAACTCCCCTTTTTGAAAAAGTTTAAGCCCCCATGAAAAGACAGACTGTGGCCAAAAACGGCACCAAAACAATTGGCTGGCAAGTGGGGAAGATGCAGAATGTCTGAACTTTAACCAATTGTTTTCTGTAATTGGTAGGGAATTGATTGTAGTGTGAAGGGTGTGTGAAGAGGCCCCATGTTAACTGCTCCAATCACAATGAAGATTCATTTGAGATTCATATGCCTGGACCAACATTTGTAGCATTATTTACTGAATTAGTTATTAAGTGTTTACCTAAAGCTAAAGGGATGCTTCACATACAAACACAAACACACACACAAAACCTGTATGAATTTCTTTCTTCTGTGGAACACAAAAGAAGGTACTTTTGAAGAATGTTGGCAACCAAACAATTTTGGTCACTGTTCCATTGTATTTTGAGGCATTTTTCAAAATATCTTTTAATGTTCCACAGAAGAAAAAATCATACAGGTGTAGAACTACACGAGGGTGAGTAAATGATGACTGAATTTTAATTTTTGTGTGAACTTTGCCTTTAAATGTTTCTCCCAAAATGTTTTGATGGGTCAAACTATTTGCATATGGTGACAAATGTTGCCGTATTATTTTGTCCTTTTATCTATCCTAAGTAAACTTTCCTTATTTTACTGTATATACTGAATAAGTTTAATGAAAATGGAATTTTACTTATGCAAATGAGAAGGGTTTTTTTGTGTTAAAAAAGGACACAAACTTGACCGCAGTAATCTTAAATGGCTTTTTTTTTTTTTCCTCTCTCCATCTCCTCAGCTGGGCGGCTCCTTCCTCCTTGGTGTTGGGGTGTGGGTGGTGGTGGACCCCACAGGTTTTAGGGAGATAGTGGCAGCCAACCCCCTTCTCTTCACAGGCGTCTACATCATCCTGGCCATGGGGGGCATGCTTTTCCTGCTGGGGTTCCTGGGCTGCTGCGGAGCCATACGGGAAAACAAGTGTCTGCTGCTTTTTGTAAGTCACAGTACAATATGTTTCAAAAACACTTAACCAGTAAAGTTGGTGCCACTTACCGCAAGTTAAAATACAATAGCAGAATCTGGTTGCTGGTCCTGTTTTATAGTGCTAAACACATTCATCTTCAGTTAGGCTAAGTTCACACTGTCAGTTTTTGGGATTGACAACCTCATTTAATGTCACGTTCAAACAGCAACTCAAAAACTGTCTGTATGAACGTGCAACGGGAGTCAAGCCCATATTCTCTTACCACTAACCTTAAAGCGACAGTGACCAAAGTAATATTCTGATAGCAAAGAAATCGTGCGCACGATTTAGCAAATCGAGGGAACAAAATGGTAAATAGTGCACATGATTTAGCAAATCAAGGGAACGAAACAGTAAATCATGCGCACGATTTAGCAAACGAGGAAACAGAATAGTAAATACTGCGCACGATTTAGCAAATCGAGGGAATGAAATAGTAAATCGTACACATGATTTAGTTAATCAAGGGAATTAAATAGTAAATGGTACACATGATTTAGCAAACGAGGGAACGGAATAGTAAACAGTGCGTACGATTTAGCAAATCGAGGGAACGAAAGAGTAAATCATGCGCACGATTTAGCAAATCGAGGGAATGAAATAGTAAATCGTACATGTGATTTAGTTAATCAAGGGCACGAAATAGTAAATAGTGTGCACGATTTAGCAAATCGAGGGAATGAAATAGTAAATCATGCGTACGATTTAGCAAACGAGGGAACGAAAGAGTAAATCATGCGCATGATTTAGCAAATCGAGGGAATGAAATAGTAAATCGTACATGTGATTTAGTTAATCAAGGGAACGAAATAGTAAATAGTGTGCACGATTTAGCAAATCGAGGGAATGAAATAGTAAATCATGCGTACGATTTAGCAAACGAGGGAACGAAAGAGTAAATCATGCGCACAATTTAGCAAATCGAGGGAATGAAATAGTAAATCGTACATGTGATTTAGTTAATCAAGGGAACGAAATAGTAAACAGTGCGTACGATTTAGCAAATCGAGGGAATGAAATAGTAAATCATGCGTACGATTTAGCAAACGAGGGAACGAAAGAGTAAATCGTACATGTGATTTAGTTAATCAAGGGAACGAAATAGTAAATAGTGTGCACGATTTAGCAAATCGAGGGAATGAAATAGTAAATCATGCGTACGATTTAGCAAACGAGGGAACGAAATAGTAAATCATGCGCACGATTTAGCAAATCGAGGGAATGAAATAGTAAATCGTACACATGATTTAGTTAATCAAGGGAATAAAATAGTAAATCGTACACATGATTTAGTTAATCAAGGGAATGAAATAGTAAATCGTACACATGATTTAGCAAACGAGGGAACGGAACAGTGCACACGATTTAGCAAATCGAGGGAATGAAATAGTAAATCACGCGTAAGATTTATCAAACGAGGGAACGAAATAGTAAATCATGCGCACGATTTAGCAAATCGAGGGAATGAAATAGTAAATCGTACATGTGATTTAGTTAATCAAGGGCACGAAATAGTAAATAGTGTGCACGATTTAGCAAATCGAGGGAATGAAATAGTAAATCATGCGTACGATTTAGCAAACGAGGGAACGAAAGAGTAAATCATGCGCACGATTTAGCAAATCGAGGGAATAAAATAGTAAATCATGCGTACGATTTAGCAAACGAGGGAACGAAAGAGTAAATCATGCGCACGATTTAGCAAATCGAGGGAATGAAATAGTAAATCGTACATGTGATTTAGTTAATTAAGGGAACGAAATAGTAAATAGTGTGCACGATTTAGCAAATCGAGGGAATGAAATAGTAAATCATGCGTACGATTTAGCAAACGAGGGAACGAAAGAGTAAATCATGCGCACAATTTAGCAAATCGAGGGAATGAAATAGTAAATCGTACATGTGATTTAGTTAATCAAGGGAACGAAATAGTAAACAGTGCGTACGATTTAGCAAATCGAGGGAATGAAATAGTAAATCATGCGTACGATTTAGCAAACGAGGGAACGAAAGAGTAAATCATGCGCACGATTTAGCAAATCGAGGGAATGAAATAGTAAATCGTACATGTGATTTAGTTAATCAAGGGAACGAAATAGTAAATAGTGTGCACGATTTAGCAAATCGAGGGAATGAAATAGTAAATCATGCGTACGATTTAGCAAACGAGGGAACGAAATAGTAAATCATGCGCACGATTTAGCAAATCGAGGGAATGAAATAGTAAATCGTACACATGATTTAGTTAATCAAGGGAATAAAATAGTAAATCGTACACATGATTTAGTTAATCAAGGGAATGAAATAGTAAATCGTACACATGATTTAGCAAACGAGGGAACGGAACAGTGCACACGATTTAGCAAATCGAGGGAATGAAATAGTAAATCACGCGTAAGATTTATCAAACGAGGGAACGAAATAGTAAATCATGCGCACGATTTAGCAAATCGAGGGAATGAAATAGTAAATCGTACATGTGATTTAGTTAATCAAGGGAACGAAATAGTAAATAGTGCACACGATTTAGCAAATCGAGGGAACGAAATAGTAAATCGTACACATGATTTAGCAAATCGAGGGAACAAAATAGTAAATAGTGCGCACAATTTGGCAAATCAAGGGAATGAATTAGTAAATTGTGCGCACAATTTACTTTTTTTTCCTGCATGTCATGTGCGGAGCTCCAAACATTTCAAAACACCTCAAAATGTGGTCTGAATAAGATTTGAATCTGATTTCTTGTGTTTTTTGGCTGTCCAGACCTTAAAAAACCCATCTGGATGAAATTTGCTAATTTTTGTTTGCTGGGAATACGGTTGTCAGACCCAAACACTGACTGTGTGACAAAATCCTCCTCTCTCTGCAGTTCTTCATGCTGATCCTCATTATATTCCTGGCAGAGTTGGCGGCAGCCATTCTCGCCTTCGTCTTCCGGGAACATGTGAGTGACTATGTCCATCATGTTGAGGCAGATTTATGTTTTCAGTGTTGGTGTGCTGCTAATATCTCTAATATTTTCATTGGTGCATGTGTGCACAGCTGACCAGAGAATACTTTACTAAGGAACTGAAGAGGCACTACCAAGGCTACAACAACACTGATGTCTTCACATCAACGTGGAACGCCATTATGAACACAGTATGTCTTGTTTGTTCCTTAAACATCAGCTACTGCAGATCCGCATTTACCAAACTTATAAGTTTCAGGTTCCCCTTCATCAACACCAAGCTACAAATGAGCATATCTTAACTCGTCTGTGCATCCCTCTAGTTTGACTGCTGTGGAGTGAACAGTCCAGAAGACTTTGAGGAAAGCATCTTTAGGTTCATAAACCCCGGTGAAGTGGTGCCCGAGGCCTGCTGCCGTAGGAATAATCATCTTGGAGAAGTAGGCTTCAGTAACAGGGATGAATGCCTGTCAGGCAGCATGCTGTACCGGAACAACAAGGTGGGCTCTCATACTACTGTATACGTCACATCCCCTTGGCCTGGTCTAAAACTCATAGCTCAAATGTAACTAGAGCAGAAAAACAGGAAGAGGGGAATAGTGTTACCACTCAACTTCAGCTCTCTCAGTGCTGACTAGTGCTTTTCCATGTTCTCAGTGTCTGGGGAATGCGAGCGTGTGAGAGAGTTCTGTGAAAGCGAGCAGGGGCAGTAAAACTTGAGTAATAGTCATGCAGATCTGTATTAAAAAGTTACAAGTAGACTTTCAGCTGAAGAACATTTTCTCATGTTCTGATTTCTCATGTTGTGGACTCATCAAAAAATGAAAATTTGGTCATTTACTCACCTCCATGTGTTCCAAACCCATATAAGCAGTATTTATGAAATACATAATTAGCTATTGTGAAAACTCTTCAGAGAGTTTATAGTGAACACAACTGTTTAGCTTCAAAAATGAGGGAAAAAAATTACACTATAAAAAGAGTCCATATGACCAAGTCATCTGGGGTCATCTTCATTATATGAAAAACAGGTTGCCAGTTGCATAATTATTCACACTAGCCATATTTCCATCCGCGCATTTTGGGATATCGCATAAAAAAAATGCTGGATGGAAAACCCAAGATACGCATACATTTTAAATATGTGCATAAAAAAACGTATGCGTTCAATTGAGTCAGATAATTTTGATAAGAAGACATGCGCATAAACTATGATGGAACCACATTTACCAGAATAATTCTGCAACAAAAAACTTGGTGTCATCAGACACCAGTCATTTACGATGGTGGACAAAAGAGCCAGAGTTTCTTCCCCGATTGCAGCAACTTTCCTTTGTTATTACAGATATTTTGTGCCAGTTTCCCAGGAAGTGACAGTTTTGTACTCTTGAACACATAAGATGGAAATGCAAACGCTGCTTTATTGGCAAATGTTTTATGCGATATTCCAATTTTGCGCAAAAGTTAAGTTCGCAACATTGGATGAAAACACAGCTTATGAAAAGACTGTCTTGAAAACTAGTTTGACCCACCAATCTTTTTTTTTTTTTTTTTCTTTCTTTTTTTTATGCAACTGATTTAAAATTATGTTATGACCAGTCTTGAAGAAACAATTAGACTTTGTGGCAACCGGCCACAGATCACTGAGTCAATTTGATTCTTTATTGAATCATCCAGTCCAGTTTAAATCTTCCAAGTCTCTAGTCAAATTTATTTGTATAGCTCATTTCACAATAGACATAGTTTCAAAGCAGATAATGCCTATAATGTTACCACAGAGAGCAAGTTTCAGGGCTTTGCGATATGCTGAAATATAATGATGATACAAGTGATCTTCCAGATATAGCTATATTGTATTTATGGTGTTATCTAGCACATACACTGTAACACTCTTCTGCTCACCAAGGCTGCATTTATTTAATGGGAAATTCAGTAAAAACAGTAATATTGTGAAATATTATTACAATTTAAAAGAACTGTTTTCTATTTGAATACATTTTAAAATGTCATTTTTTTTCTTGTGAGGGCAAGAAATCATTACTGCGGTCTTCAGTGTCACATGATCCTTCAGAAATCATTCTAATATGCCGATTTGCTGTTATTGTCACTATTTAAAACAGTTTTTAATTTTTATGGAACTCGTGATAAACTACCATTCCAAATTTTAGGGTAAGTAAGATTTTTTTTAAAATGAAATGAATATTTTACTTCAACAAGGATACATTAAATTGTTTAAAAGTGACAGTAAATACATTTATAATGTTACAAAAACGATATCTATTTCAAATAAATGCATAAATAAATAATCAAATCTATTCTAAAATCAAAGAATCCTAAAAAAAAAAAAAATGCATCATGGTTTCTACAAAAATGTTAAGCAGCAAAAACTGTTTTCAACATTGATATAATAATAAGGACCATTAATAATTGAGCACCAATAATAACTGATAATATTTAAGCACCGATAATAATTGATGATAACTAAGCACCAAATCACAAGCAACATGGTCGAATATAGTGCATATGAGGGTTGCTTTTTTAAATTCATTATTATTATTATTATTATTTAGCTTTCAAGACAACATGTAGGTGAGTAGATAATGACATATTTTAACAAAACTGTATAAACTAAAGTGTTTTTCTTATGTTTATGTTTGGATCTGCAGGGCTGCTATTCAGCGGTTGTAGACTACTTTGAGATGTACATCTATGTTGCTGGTGCCCTGGCTATTGTTGTACTCACGATTGAGGTACAGTATTACATTATGTCCATTTCATTGATATTATCTCAGAGAATTGAGATGGGACAGATCTTGAAGGAATGGCCACAGATACACGAGTTTGAGTTTTAACAGAAGAGAGACAGTCCTTTAAACTGAATCGCTGCTGCCCTCATGTGGTAATGTGCTGGAGGTAGACAGCTGAATCAAGAGACTGCAGAGAGAATCAATTTGAATTCGTTATGCTGTGTACAATACAGATTTAAAACAACCATATTAATTTAGCAGAAAAGCTGAATAAAGCTTCTTTTTTTTTTTAACATGCACGAAATTTTGCATGCTTTGAATCAAACTGTCCCTTAAGATCTGTGAAAGCAAAACTGTTTAAATGATTCATAACTGTTTTTCAAATTTTACTTTCCTATGAATGTAAATAAAAGGTGTGTTTCTTTTCTCAACAGCTTTTTGCCATGGTGTTTGCCATGTGTCTGTTCAGGGGAATCCAATAGATCAAGTTCACCGAAAGACTTTTTCAAAAAGGAAAACACCTCAAAAGAAAACCACTTGTCAAAGAATGTTTTACTCCATTTTATATCTCTAAAATTATTAAGGAACAAAAAAACAAAACAAAACAAAAAAAAAAAAGAATCACTGACCTGTACTTCACAGCTGGACCTTTGAGGTACAAGGTAACAAAAATAAAACATTGACGAAAAAAAAGAACATTCTTTGAATACTAAGAAGATTTAATGGGCTTTTTGTCAGAAAGCCTATGCATAATTTCGACCAGGTGTTAAATAGACCAGATAAAGCCTGAAAAACAGATGAAGAAGGTGCTGCACTGATTTTGGATGAAGAATATTTATACTGAGTAATGCTGGCTTGTTTGTATAGGCTTTTGTGCTTTTAGTAAAAAACAAAACAAAACAAAAAAAAAAAACATACCAAACCACTTTCCTCTCACCAATACATTACCACAGTCAAGTGAATGCAAGCTTTCACAAGCACATTATATTAGTGTTGTATAGTCATGTGAATTTCCATTTTTATCTATTTGTGTTTGGATGCTTAGGATGTGTGTGTGTGTGTGTGTGTGCGCACGCATGTTTTTGTGACATATCAGGACACAAATTTGTATAATGACATAGGTATTACAAGGAGAGGGTGACTTATGAGGACATTACCCCATGTCCTAATTTTTCAGAAAGGCTTATAAATCATACAGAATGAGTTTTTTTGAGAAAGTAAAAATATGCACAGTTTCCTGTGATGGGTAGGTTTAGGGGTAGGGTTGGCGTAGGGCGAAAGAAAATACGGTTTGTACAGTACAAACCATTACGCCTATGAAATGTCCCCACAATTCACAAAAACAAACGTGTGTTTGTGTGTGTAGGATGAATGTACCTCTTTCCTGCTTGAAGACCAGCATTTTTTTCTTTTTTTCTCCGTATTGTGATGTTTATTGCAATAGTAATTCTATGTGATTTTAGCTGAAATTGATGTGTATGCATTTGTATTGAAGATAAGACTAACATTAAAGGAATCTCTGATGAACCTTTTGTTCGGTGTCTCTAAATAAATCGGGAATATATATATTGTATTAGTGTATCAGTGTACAACTTTTCCTAGTCCTCCAACTTTTAACAAGTGTCCACATTATTAATATGTCCCACTTTTTGAAACCCAAAAAAGCTTTTGTTGTTGTTGTTAAATGTTTTGATTGACAAGTGTGTTTGTGGTATATTCTTTTTATGCCATAGGTGTTTATTTTGTAGAAAGACATTCATAAAATTTTAAGTGTGGCTTAAGTATTTGGTTTACTGTAATGACATGCATAAGTAACCATTTGTCATCTCAAATACATTTTGATATTATTACCGTATTGTATGTCTGTCAGTACATCTCGACGGATTTAGATGTGTCGAAGTGCTGGTTGGCAGTGAACCTAGTAACACAGTTATTCAAAATGACTAGGACAGTACAATACCAACTTTTATAAATGGATAGTTACTGGTTACAGTATGTTTTATAAATGGTCCTCGATTAAAGTAGACATAATCATAGCGCTCGAAACAAGGTTGTAACACTTTTAAAAAATGACAAAAGCCTTAGAAGACTGATAATATACTTATATTTCATGTTATGTAATTAATTATGGTTTGGTGTTTTTAATACAAGAATAAGCTCGCGACATTACAGTTTTAATTATGCAAATATGATAACACTTACATGCAACCGATTTAAAGCGACAAAAAATGAATCACAAATCGTTTATTCATCAAACAGAGGGCGTGGCATGATGAATCCACAAATATATCTTCGCGTTTTTCACGCAAAAATTCAAGAATCGCTCTCTGCTCCTTTAAAAAGTAGCTACAGTAACACATTTGCACTGTAAATTAGCGCTGAGGAGAAGCCACGCCCACGTAGTGGAACGAACCAATGGGGTACTGTCGAAATTAGCATACCAACACACGTTCATGAACTGGCAGAGTTCTATAATGTCATCATAATATATGTGTAAGCAACTAGCCTTACTTTGCTCATTCTGCAGCTCATTCACAACAGCGAATATGGGACAACTCAATTCATGTTGTAAGCCAGCGATAAAGGATTGTGACAGCGTGTACAAATACCATCACTGTACACCAGCACAATCTTCCACAAATAAAGTGGAAAACCATCCACATCTAGTTAGTGTTGGAGAGGAGCATGTGGATGGTAAAAAAGAAAGAGGAAGGAAGGAAGATACTTTTAAAAAGAAGAGAAGGTTTCGGAAGTGGGCCTTTTCTCATCGAAGAGGTGACAAAAAATACCTCAAGACCACCTCAGGTCAGGGTAGTGAGGAAAACCAGGGTACTGATGCAGCCGAAACACCATCAGATGGTTCTTCTGCGAGAAGTTCTGATGGTAAATAACATGACTATGTTATGAGAATCTGTAACTTACGCACTGAAAAACTGAATTAACATCTGCTTAACAGAATTCAAAAACATTACATTTATTTGACACAAGACTTTAAAAAAGAAATAACTATTTTAAATATGAAATTCTTAATGTCTCTATATAAAATATGTAATGAAAGCCTTTCATTAATTACAATAAGTAGCTTAGTTGCAGTGATAAATATTTGCAATATTTATTAAATATTATCTTTTGGTATCATTCTCCTATTTAGATCATATTTCTCTCCAGCATGTGATCCTAACTGTAGAGAAGCATGATCATCAAGATTCTACCAGTAACCCTAAAGTCCTTCCCACTGGCCAGCCTGAGGCTGATGTCCTACATGTTCCTGTTCCCAAATGGAGTGACAACTTCCTCCCCACTCCAATCCACTCTGCTTTTGACTGGAGCACCGATGTCCTCCCCACTCCAGTCTGCTCTGCATCTGATTGGAGTGCTGATGTCCACCCCACTCCACTTCACTCCGCACCTGATTGGAGCGCTGACATCTGTCCCACTCCTGTCAGCTCTGCATCTGACTGGAGCTCCGATGTCAAACCCACTCCGGTTTGCTCTGCGCCTGATTTGAGTGTCAATATCCTTCCCCCTCCTCTCACCTCTCTATCTGATTCAAGCACTGACATTCTCCCTGCTCCTGTCAACTCTGTGCCTGACTGGAGCGCCGATGTCTTCACTGCTTCTGTCCACTCTCCATCTGATTGGAGCGCCAACATTTTCCCCACTCCTGTCCACTCTGGGTCTGACTGGAGTCTCGATGTCTTCCCCACTTCTGTCCGCTCTGTGGCTGATCGGAGCATCAACATTCTCCAGACTCCAGCACCTACTGCATCTGACTGGAGTGTCGACATCCTTCAAGCTCCCGCCCGATCTGTGTCAGACTGGAGTGCTGATGTTCTCCAAACTCCAGTCAGTACAACAGTGGACATTGTGAATGATTGGAAAGTGGCGAAGAGAATTGAGGGTCAGTTTACTGGCACAACACACACATTCTTGATACAATATGTGCAAATAGTACCACCATTTTATGTCTTCTTCTGGACATTGTCTTTCCTGTCCTGATGAAATGTCACTGCTTGTTTATATTTTAACAGTCATCAATTCACGACACTACAAAATTGGCAATTTGCTGGGCGAAGGAGGTTTCGGAGCAGTATATGAAGGGAGTCGTTTGGAAGATGGCGTCAAGGTTTCCTCTTTTTTTGTACTAACAATATTTACTTACAAAATAATTTAGTCTTATCCTTGTGATATCTCACTATATCCTTTACAAAGCCTCTTAGTGTATCGTATGTCCACTGATTAGAGCACCTGTAAAAATAGTCAGACTGACAAAACATGCTCTACATAATTTTAAAAGCATGCATGGAATGTAAATTTGTGAAACTTTTGTAAAATTCCCTCTTTTGGTTTGTTTTTTTGTTCTACAGGTAGCAGTGAAATTTGTTACAAAGACTGAGAATGTGGTTTATATCAGCATTGTAAGTTTTTTCTCAGTCACCGTTTTCAGTTTTTTACATCTCTTATATTGATATAAACTACATAGACAAATTGTCTACAGTTTCCGTATTTGGGAAACCACCTCCAAGTACCAAAAAAATTGTTTGTCTTCTAGCCGGGTCATCCCAAACCCCTCCCAATGGAGGTCGCTCTGTTGATTCTTGCCAATGAAGGTCCCAGAGTTTCTGAGATCATCGAACTCCTGGACTGGCAGGATCGGCCTGGCGATTACATCATGGTCTTAGAGCGACCCTCACCTTGCGAGGACTTGTTTGGTGTTGCAGAGCGCCACAGGGGCTGCATCGATGAGGAGTTAGCACAGGTTGTCATGAGGCAGGCAACCCACGCTGCACTCATGTGCTGCCAACGAGGCGTGCTACATGGCGACATCAAACTCGAGAATCTGCTGTTTAACGAGGACACCTTTGAAGTAAAGCTGATCGACTTTGGGTGCGGTGATCTCCTTGTGAACTCACCATATAATTTGTTTATAGGTACGTATTCTTCAAATTCTCAATCTATTGTGTCAAGTCAGGAGCATCAGATCTTTTTTCTTTTTTTTTTTTTTTTTTGGTAATGCAAACTTGGACGTCAGACTAAATTTCTTTGATTCAGGCACAGATCTGTACTGCCCACCTGAGTATACAATGGAGGGACAGTACCATGGCGAGCCAGCGACAGTGTGGTCGCTTGGTGTACTATTGTTTGCATTGGTGTGTGGGGATTATCCATCCAACACTGACCTGGAAGTCATCAATGCAAACCTCTGGTCCAAATATGGCTTATCAAAAGGTGAGCACTTAACACAGCTAAATGGCCAATTGTAATTCTGAATCATACAAAATCTTTCATCACTGAGAGTAACATTATCAAAGAATGAAGAAGTGGTTTAAATTAATAATCTTTTGTAAAGAGTGCTGCCATTTGATCTGCTGTCTCCTGCAACGTAATCCTGAGCAGCGGATTCAGTTAGACAAGATCATCCTTCACGACTGGCTTAAGGTATTAAACCTTTATCTATTGCGAAACCTAAAGTTGTCTATTCAAATCTGTTCTAACTGTAATATATTTACACAATAAACTTTGTTTCAGGTCACAGATGTGGAGGAGACACTGTAAATAGGGTTATTAAAATGACAGAAACCTCTCTGGCTGCTCCTTTCACAGCTGCCCCAGATGTTCTTGTCAAAGCTAGTGCCCAAGTACAACTCTCTTCTGGAGTCCCAGAGCACCCTGCACCCTATTCCATTTGCTGTCTTGGCTGCCCCGGGCCTAGAGCTCCCTTTAATGGCTGCCACCTAACTAGTGCCCAAGACCATCCCTGTCCAGATCCCTCATGATAGCCCCCCCCCCCCCCCCCCCCAGATGTTAATGCCACTGCCCCCTAAGAGACGGCATTCGCATTAACATCTAGGGCAACTTCAAAGTTCTTTGTCACAGTCTGCTTGCTCCCTGAGGTGCCGTCTCAGCTGCACCATCCTCAGAGCTCCCTCTTTTAGTCACAAAGCTCCAGTCCTAGAGAAACTAGCCAGTGCCCAACACCACCCCAGTTTAAAAGCTTTCTCTTTCTCTTGCCATCCAGATCCCAAAGGATCCATCTGGGCTCCCCAAATGTTAATGCCACTGCTGCCAAATAGATAGCAGGGCATTAACATCTGGGGTGTCATCAGAGTATGAATGGTCCCTGAGTTGTTGCCTCAACTGCCCCAGAGATCCCTTTCTTTGCCACCTGGTCCCAGAGCTTCAATTCCAGATAAACTAGCCAGTGCCAATGAAGGCCATCCCAGTCCAAAAGCGCTCTCTCTTTTTCGTGCCATCCAGATCCCTCATGATGGCCTCCCCAGATGTTAATGCCACTGCCCCCAAAGAAACGCCAGTGGCATTAACATCTGGGGTATCATCAGAGTATAAATGGTCCCTGAATTGTCATCCTGACTGCCATAGAGTTCCCTTTCTTTGCCACTGGGACCCAGAGCTCCAGTCCCAGAGAAACTAGCCAGTGCCAATGTAGACCACCCCAGTCCAAGAGCTCTCTCTCTTTCGTGCCATCCAGATCGCTCATGATGGCCTCCCCAGATGTTAATGCCACTGCCCCCAAAGAGATGGCAGTGGCAGTAACATCTAGGGCAACTTCAGAGTTCTTTGTCACAGTCTGCTTGCTCCCTGAGGTGCTGTCTCAGCTACACCATCCCCAGAGCTCCCTCTTTCAGTCTCCCTCTTTCAGTCTCCTGGTCACAAAGCTCCAGTCCTAAACAAACTTGACAATACCCAACACCACCTCAGTCCAAATGCTCTCTCTTTCTCTTGCCATCCAGATGTCACAGGATCCATCTGGCCTCTCCAGACGTTAATGCCACTGCCCCCAAAGAAGCGCCAGTGGCATTAACATCTGGGGTATCATCAGAGTATGAATGGTTCCTGAATTGTCACCTCGACTGTCCTAGAGTTCCCTTTCTTTGCCACCTGGTCCCAGGGTTCCAGTCCCAGAGAAACTAGCCAGTGCCAGTGAAGACCACCCCAGTCCAAGAGCTCTCTCTCTTTCGTGCCATCCATATCGCTCATGATGGCCTCCCCAGATGTTAATGCCACTGCCCCCAAAGAGATGGCAGTGGCAGTAACATCTAGGGCAACTTCAGAGTTCTTTGTCACAGTCTGCTTGCTCCCTGAGGTGCTGTCTCAGCTACACCATCCCCAGAGCTCCCTCTTTCAGTCTCCTGGTCACAAAGCTCCAGTCCTAAACAAATTTGACAATACCCAACACCACCTCAGTCCAAATGCTCTCTCTTTCTCTTGCCATCCAGATGTCACAGGATCCATCTGGCCTCTCCAGACGTTAATGCCACTGCCCCCAAAGAAACGCCAGTGGCATTAACATCTGGGGTATCATCAGAGTATGAATGGTTCCTGAATTGTCACCTCGACTGTCCTAGAGTTCCCTTTCTTTGCCACCTGGTCCCAGGGTTCCAGTCCCAGAGAAACTAGCCAGTGCCAGTGAAGACCACCCCAGTCCAAGAGCTCTCTCTCTCTTTCGTGCCATCCAGATCGCTCACGATGGCCTCCCCAGATGTTAATGTCACTGCCCCCAAAGAGACACAGTGGCAGTAACATCTAGGGCAACTTCAGAGTTCTTTGTCACAGTCTGCTTGCTCCCTGAGGTGCTGTCTCAGCTACACCATCCCCAGAGCTCCCTCTTTCAGTCTCCCTCTTTCAGTCTCCTGGTCACAAAGCTCCAGTCCTAAACAAACTTGACAATACCCAACACCACCTCAGTCCAAATGCTCTCTCTTTCTCTTGCCATCCAGATGTCACAGGATCCATCTGGCCTCTCCAGACGTTAATGCCACTGCCCCCAAAGAAACGCCAGTGGCATTAACATCTGGGGTATCATCAGAGTATGAATGGTTCCTGAATTGTCACCTCGACTGTCCTAGAGTTCCCTTTCTTTGCCACCTGGTCCCAGGGTTCCAGTCCCAGAGAAACTAGCCAGTGCCAGTGAAGACCACCCCAGTCCAAGAGCTCCCTCTTTCAGTCTCCTGGTCACAAAGCTCCAGTCCTAAACAAACTTGACAATACCCAACACCACCTCAGTCCAAAAGCTCTTTCTTTCTCTTGCCATCTAGATCCCAAAGAATCCATCTGGCCTCCCCAAATGTTAATGCCACTGCCCCCAAAGAAATGCCAGTGGCATTAACATCTGGTGTATCATCAGAGTATGAATGGTCCCTGAGTTGTTGCCTCAACAGCCCCAGAGTTCCTTCTCTTTGCCACCTGGTCCCAGAGCTCCAGTCCCAGAGCAAATAGCCAGTACCCATGAAGACGACTCTAGACCAAGAGCACTCTCTCTCTTTTGGGCCATCCTAATCCCAAAAGGTCCAATCACAGCTTCATCCTTTCAGAGATCCTGGCTGTCACAGTTCCACAGTTCCCTGTTTCTGCCACCCCAAGCCTGCACTGGGTTTTATTGCAAATAAACAGATAATATGCATAAACTGAATGATTGTTTCATTATTACTGGTAAAATGCCCAATTAAAAGATTTTCACCCTCAGAGAAGCATGCAGCTCACCTGGAAGCAGGTAAATATGGTAATAAATATTATATAAACAGAGACCATAATATCAACAGAGAAATGCTTTAGTGAGCAGTTGAAAAAAGTGGTAAAACAAAAAACTGATGTCTTTTAATTATTTGAGAAAAGGTCACATGACCCTACTAACACCACACCACGTCTTATATGTTTTCTTCTTTTCCAAAGTGAGTATTAAATAGAAGATCTAAATATTCAGATTTGGACATATACATTCAGCATTAAATAACGATCTAATTGCAAATGTGAAATGTCTAAAGGGAGCTTATAAGGCACATTTGTGCCATTAAAACCCACCTCTATATAAATTACCTGACCTGCATGTCTTTGCTCCTCTGGAGTACTTTTAGGAAATCCATACACGTTTCAATGAAGTGAACAGACCACATTAACCCGTTTAATCCCACATTTTTCCCAGAGATGACATATATGAATTTGTATGGTATTTGTAAGGATATTAAACAATCAATGTCAATTATGTAAAAAAAAATATTGAAAAGTCCATGAAAAAATGGGTTTTATGTCTGGTCACAAAAGTGTAGTAAAACACAGGGAGTCTAGGTCTATGGTGTCAATGCATTTACAAAATGACAAACCTCCAGCAATTAGTTTAACGATTGGGTTAAATAGATTCCATTCCATTATTCCATTAACAAAGAAGTAAACTGTCTGGCTCAGTTTCAAAAAGGACAAAATAGCATTCCTATGCAGCAGTATGGCACAAATAATCCATAAAATTATGACAAAATGACAAATAAGAAGATAATTATTAAAAACTTCACTATAAACTGAAATAAGTACAGACAGACAGACAGACAGATAGATAGATAGATAGATAGATAGATAGAGATAGAACTATAGACACAGACAGACAGATAGATAGAACTATAGACAGACAGAGAGATAAATAGATAGAACTATAGACACAGACAGAGACAGACAGAC